>CM042686.1:470907754-471507754 GCA_023614405.1 Avena insularis
GCAACTCTCACCAGACCTGACATTTCTTATTCTGTTCAGCAAGCATGTCTCTATATGCATGATCCTCGTTTACCCCATCTAGCTCATGTCAAAAAGATTATTTGATACTTAAAAGGCACTCTTGATCATGGTATACTTCTTAATTCATCCTCCCTAACAAGCTTGACAGTTTATTCTGATGCAGACTGGTCAGGATGTCCAGATACTCAATGATCCACATCCGGCTTTTGTGTTTATTTGGGTGATAATCTTGTTTCTTGGTCATCGAAAAGGCAGGTTACGGTCTCCCGGTCTTCGACTGAAGCGGAATACAGGGCAGTTGTGCATGCTAATGCTGAAGCAGTTTGGATTCGCCAACTACTTGTGGAACTTCAGCGTCCTGTCCAGCACGCCACTATTGTCTATTGTGACAACATATCAGCTGTCTATATGGCCTCCAACCCCGTGCAACATCGTCGTACAAAGCACATCGAGATCGATATTCATTTTGTTCGGGAAAAAGTTTCTCTTGGAGAAGTTCGTGTTCTACATGTTCCAATGAGTGCACAGTTTGTAGATATTTTTACCGAAGGACTACATCCTTCGTCCTTCATCGACATTCGCTCTAGTCTCAACATCGTGTCACCCGATGTTGACACTGCGGGGGGGGAGGGGGGGGGGTATTAGAGTTTGTTTTGAATTGGAGTAGGACTCTAGCCTAAGTCGGTTTAGGGCCCAATCCTAGGCTGGCCGACTCTCCCTCTCTTCTATATAAACGTTCTAATATTGTCTAAATCAATACAAGTTATTTCTCTCCCAAACTATCAGCGTCGAGACAGGTCGTGACTGTCGTCGCTGGATGAGGGCGAGGAGTAGCGCTTTGCTAGCGCTTTGCCTTTTTTCAGCTCTGGTGTTGGCTCCTTTTCGAGAGCCACCTCAATTAGTCCCAAGCCCGCGATCGTAGATCAGTGCATGGCGGCTCGGGGATCTGCAGCTGGCGGCTGGTTGTTGAGGAGGTACATGGTGGCCACTGTCAGCGCGGCTTGCGGCGTCTTGGGGACAACATTGCCCCACGTGTCGACTGTCATAGAGCTGAAGTCGAGGACTTTTGCAGCTTCTATGCGCTCTTGCTCGCTAAAGTGGGCCATCCGTGATTGTCTCTTGTATGCAACATGTTCCTTATCAGATTGTTTAAACTTCGTTATTTCACTTCTCATAGATATAATCTTAGCAGGAGGATAGTATTTTCCAATGAAAGCATCTTTGCACTTAGTCCAAGAATCAATACTATTCTTAGTTAAGGAATTCAACAATTCTTTAGCTTTTCCTCTCAAAGAGAAAGGAAACAATTTCAGCTTAATAATATCACCATCTACATCCCTATGCTTTTGCATCTCACAAAGTTCGACAAAGTTATTTAGATGGGCAGCAGCATCTTCATTACCAATACTAGAAAATTGTTCTCTCATAACAAGATTGAGCAAAGCAGGTTTTATCTCAAAGAAAGTATCTTCAGGCACAGGTGGAGCAATAGGTGTGCTCATAAAATCATTGTTGTTGGTGCTAGTGAAGTCACACAACTTAGTGTTTTCAAGAGTAGTCATTTTTTCGTGTTTTCAAATAAGAAAAACTGGTAAAACTAATGTTTTTGTGTTTTTGAAAAAGAAACAAGCAAACAAAGCAAAAGAAACTAAGCAAAACAAAAATAACAAAGTAAAGAGATTGGTTATGAGGGACTCCCCTTGTGAAGATGTCCTTGACTCCCCGGCAACGGCGCCAGAAAAATGCTTGATGGCTCAATGCACGGCGCCCAGAAAAGTGTTGGTGTGTGGTTGATGTAGAGCTCGTTGGGAACCCCAAGAGGAAGGTATGATGAGCACAGCAGCAAGTTTCCCTCAGTTATAAAACCAAGGTTTAATCGAACCAGTAGGAGCAAGGAAACACCCCAAAGGTGTTACTAGCTGAGCCTTCGCAGGGCGCACTACCGGTGCTAGTAGCAACGTGGAGACCTGCACAACACAACTGTAACTTTGTCCCCAACTTGCGATGAGGTTGTCAATCTCACCGTGTTTTGCGGAAAACAAAGGATTAAACGTATCGAATGGAAAGAAGTGAAAGTTTGCAGAAAGTAAACACAAAACAGTAATAGTTTGTAGATTGTATGTAAAAGACAAGGACCGGGATCCATAGTTCACTAGAGGTGGCTCTCCTTAAGATAGATAACATGCTGGGTGAACAAATTACAGCGGGGCAATTGACAAACATTGAGAAAGCATACACGCATATACTAATCATCTTGACTCCTTTGAGACTTGATTGGGAATTACAACATTATACATAGACCGCCATCCAACTACATCTATGACTAATAATCCACCTCCAGGTTATCATCCGACCCCCCTCCAGTATTAAGTTGCAAGCAACAGATTATTTCTTTACGAACTGCATGTAAAGTAAACAATATGATTGTTCTGTGAACAAAGGATTGTTTTTTTCTCCCTAGTAGCAACAACACATCTAGTACCTTAGTATGGTGGACTCTTTGGAATAACTTGGTTTTGGGAGTTGGATGCATGAGTGGAACTCATACTTGGTTGTGGAGGCTAGCAAAAGACTAGGAGCGACAAACTAAGAGAGCAATAATGGCCATAATCATGCAGAGCGACAAAACATCACTGATCAAAGCATAAAGTGATACTACAAGTTGAAATCTAAAGGATCATAAAGGCTATGGTGACTTGAGATAGTCATAACATGGTCTGAGCATGCGCCAAGTCAACCCAAATAAAGCATCAAAGGAGAATACCACTATACTATGCTTTAATATGCTAAAACAATGCATGATTCATCCAAGGCACATTAAGCAATCTCAATTGTTTATAACAAGTCATGCTACAGCAAAGAATACTAAGCATAAAGCCAAAACAATATCAAGCATGGCATGACAAAGCATAGGCCATAGTTAAAAACAAGCTCTTTTACCACATAAGCATGAACTTTCCTACTCTTTTCCAAACCAAACCAAACTAATTGCAAACCAATGTATGAAAGAGGGGGTCCAACCAATTTATTCAGAAAACTAAGAAAACCAAGCAAACGAAAAACCAAAACGAAAACGAAAAAGAAGACGCTCCAAGAACAACACAACTGTGCATGAAACAATAAAAATAAAGCGTTTGGAAGAAACCTGAAATTTTTATTGATGAAGAAGGGGATGCCTTGGGCATCCCCAAGTTTTGACGCTTGTACTTCTTGGATATTTCTTGGGGTGACACGCGTGGCATCCGCAAGCTTGAGCTTTAGTCCATCTTTCATCTCATTACTCATTCCTTCCATACACCTGAAAATTTTCCTTCATACAAAACTTCACACAATCTTTATTAGCAACATTAGTGCACTCAAGATAAAAGGTCTTAAGGTTCAGTTCTAACACCAAATAAACTTCCATTAGAACACTAGCTACTGTAGCATTTCCCTCAAAAATCTCAATTCTCCGAAAGAACTCAAAAAGGAACCAACAAGAAGCAAATGCAGAAAATGGCAGAAATCTGTCAAAACAGACCAGCAGGTAAAGACGAATTTTTTCGAAGACCTTCTGTTGCTCAAATCAAAAAGTGCTGAACTAACAAAAGTTAGATAACAACCTGGGGCAGAAGCACAAAAATTTACGCCTCAAAAAGACGTTCAGAGATTTTACACGAATTTTTACGGTGAAGCACAAAAATCTGTTTTGGGACAGCAACTTTCCCAATCATTAGTTCTTTCTCATTAGAGGTTACTCTTGGCACAAAAATCAAATAAAAAGGATAAGGAGT
Organism: Avena insularis; assembly: GCA_023614405.1. Taxonomy (NCBI): domain Eukaryota; kingdom Viridiplantae; phylum Streptophyta; class Magnoliopsida; order Poales; family Poaceae; genus Avena; species Avena insularis. The sequence goes on from CM042686.1 coordinate 470,911,549, forward strand.
GGTTATTACAGAGTTAATAACTTCCAAGACTCATCTAAAACTTTTGGGTTATCTCCCAATAAGTACTTTTCTTTAACGCCTTTAAGTTAGGCATAAGAAGCAAAGAAAGAATCAAGTGTTCTCAAATGAAGAAGCATTAAATCCAAATTTTGTTTTCATAGGAGAAGCAAAAGAAATCTTCTCTCTCTTCTTAGGGAAGTGTTCTATACCTTTCTTGAGTGGGAGTTGATATTTAATGGTGCCTTCTTTCATATCAATAATGGCACCAACAGTTCTAAGAAAAGGTCTTCCCAAAGTAATAGCACAAGAAGCATTGCATTCAACATCCAAAACATAGAAATCAACGGGGACATAGGCATTGTTAACCATAATAAGAACATCATTAAGACTCCCCATGAGTTTCTTTTTAGCATTATCATCAAGTGGGACATTCAATAACAATCTTCAAGTGGAGGCAAATCAAGCATATCATAAATCCTTCTAGGCATAATAGAAACACTACTATCAAGATCACATAAAGCTTTGAAATCAAAATCATTCACTTTCATATTAATGATGGGTTCCCAACCATCTTCTTGTTTTATAGGAATAGAAGCTTTATGTTTCATCTTTTCTTCTTTAATCTTTATGAGAGCATCAGTAATATATTTTGTAAAGGCCATGTTCATAGCACTAGCATTAGGACTTTTAGCAAGCTTTTGTAGGAACTTAATAACTTCAGAGATATTGCAACCATCAAGATCAAAATCAAAATTATCATCTAAAGAAGTAGAACTATTACTAGCCTCAACACTAGTGGTGGTAATAGTAGAAACACTAATGTTTCTAGCAATTTCATCTTCTCTTTCCCACTTAGCATGTAATTCAGCTAATAGTCTAACATTTTCATCAATTCTTACTTGTATAGCATTAGTAGCTACAAAGGGATTATCATTAGTTTCAGGTTTAGCAGCCATTTTATTGATCAAAGAGGATTGAGCTTTAGACAAAGATGATATATTTCTTTCAGCATTAGAGAGTTTCAATTGTAAACTAGGAATTTCCCTATTTAGACTCTCAAGTTGATGACTAATGTTCTTCAAAATGGTAGATTGTTCCTCCATAGTTTTAGTGAATAGTTTATTTTGCTCATATTGCATTTGCATGAAGTTTTTAGTGGCTCTTTCAACTTCTAAAATTCTTCCTTCACTAGGTAATCCAGGTTTACCATTATAGCCATAAGTATTATTAGGAGGGTAGGGCCTATAATTGTTATTACCATAAGCATTGTTGCCAAAATTGTTATTTCTTATGAAGTTCACATCAACTTGCTCTTCTTGAGCAACCAAAGAGGCTAAAGGAACATTATTTGGATCAATATGGGCTTTCCCATTCACAAGCATAGACATAATAATATCAATCTTATCACTCAAGGAGGAGGTTTCCTCAACAGAATTTACCTTCTTACCTTGTGAAGCTCTTTCAGTATGCCATTCAGAATAGTTAACCATCATATTATCCAAAATCTTTGTTGTAGCACACAAAGTAATGGTCATAAAGGTACCTCCAGCAGTAGAGTCCAATAGGTTCCTTGAAGAATAGTTCAATCCTGCATAAAAAGTTTGGATGATCATCCAAACAGTCAGTCCATGAGTGGGACAATTCTTAACCAAATATGTAATTCTTTCCCAAGCTTGAGCAACATGTTCGTTATCAGATTGTTTAAACTTCATTATTTCACTTCTCATAGATATAATCTTAGCAGGAGGATAGTATTTTCCAATGAAAGCATCTTTGCACCTAGTCCAAGAATCAATACTATTCTTAGTTAAGGAATTCAACAATTCTTTAGCTTTTCCTCTCAAATAGAAAGGAAACAATTTCAGCTTAATAATATCACCATCTACATCCCTATGCTTTTGCATCTCACAAAGTTCAACAAAGTTATTTAGATGGGCAGCAACATCTTCATTACCAATACCAGAAAATTGTTCTCTCATAACAAGATTGAGCAAAGCAGGTTTTATCTCAAAGAAAGTATCTTCAGGCACATGTGGAGCAATATGTGTGCTCATAAAATCATTGTTGTTGGTGCTAGTGAAGTTACACAACTTAGTGTTTTCAAGAGTAGTCATTTTTTTGTGTTTTCAAATAAGAAAGCAAACTAGTAAAACTAATTTTCTTGTGTTTTTGATAAAGAAACAAGCAAACAAAGCAAAAGAAACTAAGCAAAAAAATAACAAAGTAAAGAGATTGGTTATGAGGGACTCCCCTTGTGAAGATGTCCTTGACTCCCCGGCAACGGCGCCAGAAAAATGCTTGATGGCTCAAAGCACGGCTCCCAGAAAAGTGATGGTGCATGGTTGATGTAGAGCTCGTTGGGAACCCCAAGAGGAAGGTAAGATAAGCACAGCAGCAAGTTTCCCTCAGTTATGAAACCAAGGTTTAATCGAACCAGTAGGAGGAAGGAAACACCCCAAAGGTGTTACTAGCTGAGCCTTGGCAGGGCGCACTTCCGATGCTAGTAGCAACGTGGAGACCTGCACAACACAACCACAGAACTTTGTCCCCAACTTGCGATGAGGTTGTCAATCTCACCGTGTTTTGCGGAAAACAAAGGATTAAACATATTGAATGGAAAGAAGTGAAAGTTTGTAGAAAGTAAACACAAAACAGTAACAGTTTGTAGATTGTATGTAAAAGACAAGGACCGATATCCATAGTTCACTAGAGGTGGCTCTCCTTAAGATAGATAACATGCTGGGTGAACAAATTACAGCGGGGCAATTGACAAACATAGAGAAAGCATACAAGCATATACTAATCATCTTGACTCCTTTGAGACTTGATTGGGCATTACAACATTATACATAGACCGCCATCCAGCTGCATCTATGACTAATAATCCACCTTCAGGCTATCATCCGAACCCCCTCTAGTATTAAGTTGCAAGCAACAGATTATTGCTTTATGAACTGCGTGTAAAGTAAACAATACGATTGTTCTATGAACAAAGGATTGTTGTTTTCTCCCTAGTAGCAATAGCACATCCAGTACCTTAGAGATTTCTGTCACTTCCCCAGATTATCAGAGGCATGAACCCACTATCGAGCATAAATACTAACTCTTGGAGTTGCTAGCATCTACTTGGCCAAGATAGCTACTAACAACGGAAAGCATGCAAGATCACAAATAACAAAGACATGATAGAATCGATAATCAATATGAAATAGCATCTCAATATCCATCGGATCCCCGCAAACACAACATGTATGAATTACAAATAGATGATCTTGATCATGAACGGAGCTCACAATATCTAGACATGAAAGCACAAAGGAGGAGAACCAGCCATCTAGCTACTACATGGATCCGTAGTCCTAGGATGAACTACTCACACATCACACCGGAGGCTTGCATGGTGATGAATAAGGCCTCCAGGGTGAATTCCCGTCTCTGGCAGGGTGCCGGGAAGAGCTTCAGATCCCTCCCGATCTATGGATGGAGATGACGGCGGCTATAGACTCTTTCGTGGATTTTTGATCGGGCCCTTAGGGTTTTCGTCCCGAGGGCATCTTATAGTCGAAAGGGGAGGCCGAGGGGGTGCCGGGAGCGGCCACACCACCCCCTGGCACGGGCCAGGCTGGGCCGCACGGCCAGGTGGTGTTGTGGCCCCTGGCCCCTCTCCGTCTCGTATTCTGGCATCTGATGACTTCCGGAAAAATAGGCACTTTGGCTTTTGTCCCGTCCGATTCCGAGAATATTCATTTTCTGACTTTCCTGGAACCAAAAACAGAAGAAAACAGGCAGCTGGCACTATGGCTCTTGTTAATAGGTTAGTCCAAGAAATCATATGAAAAGACCTCCAAAGTGTGGACAAAACACAAGAAAGTGGATAAAACCAAGCATGCAACATCAAAAATTATAGATACATTTGCAATGTATCAAGCCTGATTACGACGCGTTCGCCGGTTTGCTCGTTTGTTATGGTTGGAGGTTCGATTGGTCCTCCGTTGTTAACGGGGGTGCCGCTGCCACTGTTGCCACCGTTGCCGCTGTTAGGCGGGTCGGTTTCATTACCACGGTTTCCTGTGTTGTCGCGATTGGCGGAGGTGTCGCCCGCGTTGATGACGGCCCACATGAAGTGGTTGGGGAAGCTGATGTTCCCGCAACTTTCAGATCCGGAACTATAGGCTCCATCTTGAGTTGCCAGATCGCTCAGATCAGAGTCACGACTGCTGTCGCTGACTGTGTTCTCGACTGTTGTCGGGGCGTTGAGCTCACTGAGGGTGCCGATCGATGGAGGGAACCATGATGCTGGGGCAATCAACGGTGCCGTCGGCTGGTCAGGCATGCGAAGCATGCCCATCGGACCAACTTGGAAGCGAAAGCTCCCGATCGCCAGGATGATTCCGTCGCCCACGGACTCGAAAGCCGGGCGAGTGGCTGGCGTGTGGATGGTGAAGTCGAACGCGCCGAAGAGCTGGTGAATCTCCGCTGTTGCGGAGTTGTAGATCACGGTTGATGGGGCCGAAGAAGCCGCAACATCAGCACTCCCAATTCCCACAGACGGTGCCAATTGACGAGGGTTTAACTCAGCAATGCCCATTGTTATGGACTTGGGTTTTGGAGAAGGAGGGAGCGCTGGAGACATCTATCGGCTAGCAAACAAGCACACAGGGGACTCGAAGATTTACCTAGGTTCAGGCCTCGTAGAGGTCCCTACTCCTGCTTGTCTGCTCGTGGAATTATCAAAGGAATTGAGGATTAAAATGGTGCACAGATGCAATCTGGCGAGGGTTGTGGAAACTAGGGTTGTGTGTGTCCTCCTCGCCTCCCCCTCCTAGCCTTTATATAGATAGGCTAGGTCTCGGGTAGCAGGTCGAGTCGGTTACAAGTTAGGGTTTTCCCCTTTGAACTTTCTATCTTTAGCTTCTTCTTCTTCAAGCAATCGAGAGTCCGTAGGTTACTCGAGTTCCACATTTGGGCCTTGGCGACATCGTGGGCCTCTACGTATTCAAGCCGTATATACAAAGCTCGAGTACCTGTAGGGTATACCCATGTCACCATCAAACTTAATCAAGATTTTCTCCCTCTTACAATCTATAATAGCTCCACAAGTACTCAAGAAAGGTCTACCAAAAATGATGGGATAAGTTTTACTAGCAGCTGAACCAAGTACTAGAAAATCAGCAGGATATTTAATCTTACCACAAAGAACTTCTACATCCCGCACAATACCAATTGGAGAGATGGTTTCTCTATTAGCAAGGTGAATAACTACATCAATTTCTTCCAACTCGCAGGGACCGATTTCATGCATAATTTCTTTATAAAGCTCATAAGGAATAGCACTTGAACTAGCACCAATGTCACACAAACCATAATAGCAATGATCACCAATTCTAACGGAAAGCACAGGGACACTAGCCTTCTTAGTTCTATTGGGATGTGAGACAATATTAGAAGCATCCTCACAAAATACTATGTGCCCATCTTCTACACTTTTAGTGACACGGTCTTTAACAATTGCTACAACAGGTTCAATGTTTATTTGTTCATCAGGTTTTACAGTTCTCTTTTCACTTTTAGTGATTACACTAGTTATCATAGGATGATCCTTTACCTTATCTAGGAAGGGTATCTTCTTGATATAAGGTTCAGGTAAGATGTGATCAATAGTGCAATACTCCGCACTCCCAATAGGAACACAGTCAGCAATATCCTTATAAGGTGCATGGTACTTGCTCCATCCATTTTTTGGAATTTCAATATAAGAAGCAAAAGCCTTAAAACAATTTGTAATAACATGTAAATCAAGACCGTAAGCATTACTGATATTTTGAAAGTCATCAGTTCCCATAAAAGATTCAATGCATTCATAATCATAATTTATACTTGACTTTCTTCCTTTGTCATTCTCCCATGTTTCAGCATTATCTTGAATACGGTCCATAAGATCCCATTTAACTTCTTCTTCCATGCGAGTGAATGATCCAGCACACGAAGCATCCAATAAATCCTTATCATGAAGAGAAAGCCTTGCATAAAAGTTATTGATAATAATATTGTTGGGGAGCTCATGAATGGGACATTTGAGCATTAGTAACTTCAATCTCCACCAAGCTTGAGCTATACTCTCTCCATCAAGAGGGCAAAAGTTGTATATTTGATTCCGATCTTTATGAATCTCACTAGTGAAAGAACATTTCATGGTTTCCTATGTTTTGCGTGTTAGATAACAATACTGTGGAGATTATTCATGTGCGCTAAGTGTGTAGGAAGCTTTGAGGGGGGCCGGATTATCCGCCCCACCAAGGGCCGAATAATCCGGCCTACCTCATTGTTCAAAGGGAGCCAAGGCGCGTCGCTCGGTATTCGGTCGGATTTTCTCCCGGAAAATCCGAACTGGGGCGGTTTTTCCTCCCTAGGCCGGATAATCCGGCAGTCGCATGGGCCGGATAATCCGGCCCCCAGTTTTTGAGCAAAAGGAGCCAAGGCGCGTCGCTCGGTATCCGGTCGGATTTTTTCCCGGAAAATCCGAACTGGGTGGTTTTTCCTCCCCAGGCCGGATAATCCGGCCTTCACATAGGACCGGATAATCCGGCCCACGTAAGTTGATCAAGGGCAAGCTCGGCGCGACGCTCTGATAGGGGGCGGAGTTTTCCCCCAGGCCGGATAATCCGGCCCTCACTTGGGCCGGATAATCCGGCCCCCAAAGTATCCAATGGCTGGTTTCGGGAGGGGGTATAAATACCTTTTCTTCCCCAACATTCAGAACTCTTGATTCATTCGAAATTTTCCAGACATTGTGCAAGAGTTCTCATTCTCAATCTCCCACTTCAACCACCCGAAGGCCTTGATCTTTGGGGGAACTGAAGGAGAAGAAGATCATCATCATCATCACGAATCAAGCGCATCAACTCCTCTCCATTCACTTGGAGAAATCCCTAATCTAGTATTCTTGTCAATACCTATATCTTGTTCATTGTATTTGATAACTCTGTTCTTGTGGCAGCTTGTTGTCATTTCAGGAGCCTCCAAGTTGATTGTGGAGTTGTTTCCCCGCTAGTTGTGTAAAGGCGCCGATGCTCGCCTCGAAGGGTACCTATAGTGGAAAGGTGGATCGGGCCTTTGGTGGCGGGATCCATCGGAGAATAGGGTGAGGCCTATTGTGGCGTGGTGGTCTTAGTACCGCCCACCCCTCCAACGCAGACGTACTTCCCTTAACAAGGAAGGAACTGTGGTCAAACAAATCCTGTGTCTCCGCGTGCTTCACTACGTGACATGGGTATACCCTACAGGTACTCGAGCTTGGTATATACGGCCTGAATACATGGAGGCCCATGGTGTCGCTAGGGCCCAAATGAAGAACTCGAGTAACCTACGGACTCTCTATTGCTTGATCAACAAGAAGAAGCTAAAGATAGAAAGTTTAAAGGGGAAAACCCTAACCTGTAACCGACTCAACCTGCTACCCGAGACCTAGCCTATCTATATAAAGGCTAGGAGGGGGCGGCGAGAAGGACACACGCAACCCTAGTTTCCACAACCCTCGCCAGATTGCATCTGTGCACCATTGTAATCTTCGATTCCCTTGATAATTCCACGAGCAGACAAGCAGGAGTAGGGACCTCTACGAGGCCTGAACCTGGGTAAATCTTCGAGTCCCCTGTGTGCTTGTTTGCTAGCCGATAGATGTCTCCAGCGCTCCCTCCTTCTCCAAAACCCAAGTCCATAACAATGGGCATTGATGAGTTAAACCCTTGTCAATTGGCGCCATCTGTGGGAATTGGGAGTGCTGATGTTGCGGCTTCTTCGGCCCCATCAACCATGATCTACAACTCCACAATAGCGGATATTCGCCAGCTCTTTGGCGCGTTCGACTTCACCGTGCACACGCCCGGCTTTCGAGTCCGTGGGCGATGGAGTCAGCCTGGCAATAGGGAGCTTCCGCTTCCAAGTTGGTCAGATGGGCACGCTTCGCATGCCTGACCAGCCGACGGTGTCGTCGATTGCACCAGCATCATGGTTCCCTCCATCGATTGGCACCCTCAGTGAGCTCAACGCCCCGACAACAGTCGAGAACACGGTCAGCGATAGCAGTCCCAACTCCGATCTGAGCGATCTAGCCACTGAAGATGGAGCCTACGATTCCAGATCTGAGAGTTGTGGAAGCAGCAGCTTCCCCAATCACTTCATGTGCGCCATCATCAACGCAGGCGATACCTCCGCCAACCGCGATAACATTGGCAGTCGCGGTAACGGAACCGATCCACCGTGCATTGGCAATGGCGGCAACGGTGCCAACGGCGGTAACAGTGGCGATCGCACCAATGCCAACAACGGAGGAGCAGACAAACCTCCAACCATAATAAACGAGCAAACCGGCGAACGCGTCGTGATCAGGCTCAACGAGCAAGAATGGGCTCGCTGCCGTGAGGCCCTACGAGGCACTCCTCTAACCTTCGGATCTCCGCAAGAACTACTAATGGGCTACCACTGGCTCCTGAAGGAAGAATTCAAGCGCCAAGTACAAACAATCGTGCAACTCGAGGCATGCAAAAAAAGCAGCAGACGAGTCGAGCCTTCGTCGTGCTGGGCTCTCCTCCCACGGAGGATCCTCCTCAAAAGGCAACGAGTACATTGCCAAAAAGAGGCAATCTCGGATGGCCCATCTCACCGAGCAAGAACGCATAGAAGCTGCAAAGGTCCTCGACTTCAGCTCTATGACAGTCGATACATGGGGCAATGTGGTCCCCAAGACACCGTAGGCTGCGGTGACAGCGGCCACCATGTACCTCCTTAACAACCAGCCACCAGCTGGAGATCCCCGAGCCGCCATGCACCGATCCACAATCGCGGTCTTGGGATTAACTGAGGCTGCCCTCGATAAGGAGCCAACACCAGAGCCAAAGAAAGGCAAAGCGCTACTCCTCACCCTCATCCAGTGATGACAGTCACGACCTGTCTCGACGTCGCTGCTCACGGCGACACGACCATGACTACGAAGCGTGTGATGACATCACGTAGTGCAAGATCGACAAATCAAGGGCGCGACGTGCTCGGTTGACTGACTCGGAAGAGGAAGATGTGGAGCTTTGCGGCGCCAGATGCTTCAGCAGATCCATCAGGCAGAAGCGAATGCCCAAGGGGTTCAAACTCCCGTCGGAGAACCCGAAGTTGGACGGCCTATAGGACCCAAAGATCTGGCTGGAGGACCACATCTCCTCCGTCAGGCTCCACGGAGGCAGTCGAAGCACGGCCATGCAATGCTTACAGCTACAGCTGTAGGGCGCCGCCCGAGCATGGCTCAACAACCTCCCACGCGGATCCATTCACAGTTGGGATGAGCTGGTTTACAGCTTCGTGCGCAACTTTAAGGGCACATACAAGCGGCCCGCATCAATCGAAGAGCTGAGATGCTGCCAGCAAAGATCTGGCGAATCGCTGCGCTCCTACATCCAAAGGTGGTCCATCATCAAGAACTCTGCAGAAAACATCTCGGAGGATCACGCGATTGACGCATTCAACGGCGGCATTCGCCGCAAAGAGCTCAGGGAGGAGCTGGGCTGCTCAAAGCCCAAGACCATTGACCACTTGATGGAAATCACGAATCGGTGGGCCGATGGAGAAGATTCGGTGAAAAATCGCGTCCACTCTTACGAGGAGGCAGAACTCGAGCGCAGACGCGACCGCCAAGGCAAACGCCGTATGCGCATGTATGATGACCGCGACAACGTCAACATGGTCGCAGCTGGCTACATCGACAGACGCGACGATAACCGCAACAGCGGATACCGCGACTCCGGGAAAACCACGCAAGTGTGGCAACACCACAACCGTGATGAGGCACCCTCGACATCCATCGAAGAAAAACTGTTCGGGCCATGCACGGTGCACTTCTACATCGATAAACATGATGGAAAGAAGAAGTCCGGCCACCTCCTTAAGGACTGCCGCGAGTTCCTCAAATTACATGAGGGATTGGTTCGAATGAATCGCAACGCGGTCGAGAGAGGCTACAGAGCGGCTCCAGGCGCCATGGCACATGGCGCTCCGCCCCCGCCACCTGGAATGCCCCCAAACACAGCTGCACCAGACCAACACTAGGGAGGTGAACCCTACCCATGGGCCATGGGTACTATGATGATCCAAAAAGGAGGCCCCTCCAATCGGGTGCAGAAGGCCATCACTCGCCAAGTCAACTTGGCCACACACTCGCCACCATCTACCACTAAGTACCTCAGTGGAAACGAGTCCTGCATTACCTTCGACAAACGCGATCATCCGCCTCAAGTACCTCGTCCAGGCCACTGTCCCCTTGTACTCGAGGCACAAGGCTTCGATATGAGTCGCGTCTTCATGGACGGTGGAAGCGGCATCAACCTTATATTCGCGAGTACCTTGCGAGCCATGAGGATCCCTCTGACTTGCCTAGAAGCCTCAGACACAACATTCCACGGCATCGTCCCAAGCAAGGGCGTGTATCCCCTGGGCAAAATCAATCTCGACGTCATCTTCGGCACGCCAAAAAACTTTTGGCGCGAGCGCATCGACTTTGAGGTCGTCGACTGGCCCTCACAGTACCACTGCATCCTCGGACGTGTCGCGTTCGCTAGGTTCATGGCAGTGCCACACTACGCCTACCTGCAAATGAAAATGCCAGGTCCCAATGGCGTCATCATAGTCAACGAGCTTGAGAGATCCGGCGATTCGACGAGAATTCAACAGAATTTCCCAGTCCTTTGGCATGCAGGAAGAACTTGCGAGACTGAAGGAGTCGACAGACAACAGTCTGTCTCCCCTAAGCCGGCCAAGCTCACCCGATCTATCTTTCGATTCATCGGTGCACACAAAGAAAGTGCAGGTCCACCCATCGGATCCCGCCAAGACGGCCCTCATCGCCAACAACCTGAGTCCCGCATAGGAACTCGCGCTCGTCGAAATCCTCTGTGAGCACTGGGAAATTTTTGCCTGGTGTCCTGCGGACATGCCAGGAGTTCCCATGGAATGCGCCGAACACGCACTCAACGTCAACCCAGACGCAAGACCAGTCAAGCAAACAATCCGGCGATTATCTAAGCCACGGGCGCAGGCAGTTGGAATGGAGATCAACAGACTCCTCGACGCCAAATTCATACGCGAGATCAAGGAAAGCACTTGGCTCGCCAACACGGTGCTGGTACCAAAAAAGGACATGGATATCCTGCGGATGTGTGTGGACTTCACATCTCTGAATAAGCACTGCCCAAAGGATCACTTCCTATTGCCACGCATCGACCAGATCATCGACTCCACCGCGGGATGCGAGCGCCTCTGCTTCCTCGATGCCTACTCAGGCTGTAATCAGATTCGAATGAAGGAGGAAGATCAAGAGAAAACAGCGTTTAGGAACAACTTGGTCGCAACATCCAAGTCTATGTCGACGACATAGTAATCAAGACCAAGGAGGAAGCCTCCCTAATCGACGATTTGCGTGAAACCTTCGCCAACCTCGACCGCTACCGGATCAAGCTCAATCTGGACAAATGCGCCTTTGGCGTGCCATCCGGGCAACTACTCAGGTACATCATCTCTGCAAGAGGAATCGAGGCAAACCCGAAGAAAATAAAAGCCATACTGGCCATGGAGAAGCCGGAAAACATAAGGGGCGTTCAGCAGCTGGCTGGGCGAATCGCGGCCCTCAGTCGATTCATTAGTCGGATGGGTGAAAAGGCGCTGCCCTTCTACCAACTCCTCCGCAAAACTGAAAAGTTCGAGTGGACCAATAGCGCGAGGAAGCATTCAAGACCTTAAGCTCTGCTATCCACCTTGCCGACTAGTGACCCCGTGGAAAGGGAACCATCTTTTGCTATATATCTCCGCCAACCAACAGGTGGTCGATGCTAAATCGTCGTCGAGCGAGCCGAGGAAAACAAGGTCCACGGGGTACAACGCCCAGTCTACTACCTCAGCGAGGTCCTCACGCCAACAAAACAGCGGTACCCGCACTACCAGAAGCTGGCGTACGACGTCTTCATGACCGCCCGGCGACTGCGCCATTACTTCAAGGAACACTCAATCGTGGTGGTCAACGACGCCCCGTTGGGGCATATCCTCAATAACCCCGATGCCACGGGACGAGTCGCGCTTTGGGGAATAGAATTGTCTCCATGAGACATTACTTATGAAAAGCGCGACGCAATCAAGTCGCAAGTTCTCCCTGACTTCCTCGTGCACTGGATGGAGAACCATCTCCCTCACAAACCAGATATGTCCTACCTCTAGACAATGCACTTCGATGGGTCCAAGCGGAAGGACGGATCAGGTGCAGGTGTCATACTGACATCACCTCAAGGGGACAAGCTGAAGTACATCCTGCGAATGCAGTTCACCGCCTCCAACAACGAAGCTGAATACGAGGCCCTGCTACACAGGATGAGGATGGCAAAAGCCTGCGGCGCCAAGAGACTCATTATTTACGGCGACTCCAAGTAGGTCATCAACCAAACAATGCATGAGTGCGATGCACTGAACGACAACATGATCGCCTACCGCGACCTCTACGACACACTCGAAGGAGACTTCGACGGCTGCAAACTGCGACACGTAGGCCGCGAAAGCAATGAAGAGGCGGACGCACTCGCCAACATATGCTCCACCTGCGCCCCCATACCACCTGGGGTATTTCTCGAGCACATCTGCGAACGCTCCATCAAGCCAAAGGCAGCCGAGAAGAAAACAAGCGCAGCAACAGACTCGGGGGCTATGTCGCCCAATGAGCCAATGGCACTCGACGACCTAGAGCTAGACACAGGACTCGAAGGACCAATAAGCGTCATGATGATCGAATCATCCTGGACACAGCCGTACATCATGTACCTCCTCAGCAAAAGGCTACTGGACGACCCGACTGATGCACGGCACATCGTGCAGCGATCCAAGGCATTCGCTATTATCAACAGCGAACTATAGAAGCGCAGCATCACAGGAGTGCTCCAGCGATGCGTCTCCACGGCCGATGGAAGAGCTGTCCTCCTCGACATCCATGAAGGAACCTGTGGACACCACGCAGGCAGTCGCGCCCTCGTGGCCAAAGCTCAGCGAGCTGGGTTCTACTGGCCTACGACCATGCGCGACACCAAGGACATCGTCCAGAAATGCAACGCGTGTCAACGATTCACGGACAAACCGCACGCACCTGGTGCAGAGCTCCGACCAATCCCATTAGCCTGGCCCTTCGCACAATGGGGACTCGACATGGTCGGCAAACTCCCCAAATCATCACGCGGAGGTTACGTCTACCTCCTGGTGGCAGTCGACAAGTTCACCAAGTGGATAGAGGCCATGCCAATGACCTACCAATCAGGGCACAACGCAGTCAAAGTCTTTGAGTCCATAGTCTTCCGCTTCGGAGTGCCACACAGCATCATCACAGACAACGGAACAAACTTCACATCCAAAGAGTTCCGAGAATTCTGTGAGAATCTCGGAATCAACATCTACGCCTCGGTAGCACATCCACAGACCAACGGTCAGGTTGAAAAGGCAAACGGGCTCATCTGCGGCGGCATCAAGAAGCGACTCCTATGACCACTCGAACAAGTTGCGGGCTGCTGGCCAGACAAACTGCAATCAGTTCTCTGGAGCCTACGCACAACTCCAAACAGTGCTACGGGCTACACCCTGTTCTTCATGGTCCACGGGGCTGAAGCGGTGTTGCCCGCCAAGGTACGGTACAAAGCGCCACGCGTGGTCGCCTACAGCGAGCAGGAATCATCCCTCGCACTTGAAGACTCTGTCGACCTCCTCGACGAGGCGAGAGAAATCGCCGCAGAAAGATCAACAATCTACCAGCAGAACCTGCGCAACTACCACAGTAGGAGGCTACGCCCCCAATCCTTCGTCGAAGGCGACCTGGTCCTGTGACTAAAGCAGCAAGGACATCTCAAGCTCGAGTCCCCCTGGGAGGGACCATACGTGATTACAGAAGTAATCCTAGGTGGCGCCTATCGCCTTCAAGATTTAGAGAAAGGAGTCGCATACTCCAACCCCTAGAATGTCGCGCAGCTGCGACGCTTCTACCCTTAGTCGTTTTTACTTTTACATCACAAATAAGGCACTCAGCCAAGGCTACTTAGCCACACATTGTACTTCGTACTGTCTCACGAATAAATAAAGCTAAGTGCCCCAAAACTCTGTGTTCTCCTTCATTTTTCCACAACTTATCCACTCGGGGGCTACGCCACCCTATAGACACCTGTTCTACAAACTGAAACGCGATATCCTGAGTAGCTGGCACATCAATCGAAACCCTTGACACAACATCAACCCAGCTGCAATGCACCTAACAGGTTGACAAGGGAATGAGATAAGAACATGGCCAGGCTAACAAAAAGGAATCGCATAGTGCGACGCACATACACGCTAACAAGCTCTTTATACATTATCGACAGTCAATTATACACAACGTCTATACGAACTTTACAACATTGGAACACTTATGTGTAGGATACAAATTAAGCTACTACTGCAACAACAAAACGTTGGTATGCTCCTCGAAGGAATCGACGATCTCCTTTGCTGGGCGATCCACTGCCTAGTAGTGCGGCACCATATTCCAAGCAGAACCTGCTGGTAGCGCGGGTGGCCCAGCCGCAATTGCCGCAACGTCTAGGTCAGGCCTGTGCAGTCGCACCAGCGATAGAGCGGCCTTGGCACCAGCCACCAGTTGTTGCCTTACACACTCGCGAACCGCGGCCAAGTCTTGGAACTTGGCAAGAAGGGCCAGCAGGCTTGAGGGAGCAACATCCAGCGGAAACATCATCTGATAAATGTTCTTCAAGCATGACTGCAACTTCTTCATAAAGTGCAGCACTCGCGACGCATGATCCTGCAGGGTCGCCAGCACAATCGCACGATCATGATCCACCCAGAAGTATCCACTCTCCTGAAGTTGCTCTTGAGTCAGATCATGCATGTGAATGGCAATCCTATCCTTCTCATCCTGCGGATGGCGCGCGATGACAACTATTCAAAGCAACAACGGAAATGTAAGGACAACACATCACTGCGAGTGACTACAAGGAAAAGATAAGAGTAAGCAAACTAACACTTAAATTGGTCGCCAATCTGCGTCATCTCCCCCAGCAGATACTGCTCTCTGGCGGTGGCTTTCTCTACCTTTGACTTCCATACATCTGCGTTACCGTGGAGCATGGGCAATTCACGCTCCAACTGCTTCACGCGGTCACGCGGTCGCGAAAGCAGCGACAACTCATCCAACCTGGAGCGCGATGGCGCCAAAGTATCATCAAGGTGTGGCGAGTCCTGAGGTTCCCTCAAAGGATCACTTGATGTGCCCTACCACAATCCAAGCAAGAAGCGAATAAGAAGATCAAATCGACACACAGACAAAAGATTCGAGTGCATTCAAGATTGGCAAAAGTATCAGCAGATACACCCGCCAAAAGGCATGTTCTAGACAAAAGGCATAAAACTAATCAACTATTACAAAGCTACTGAGGAGCAATTGGCTTCTTCGACGGCTTCGGGGGCTTCATCGAGTCTGTGACAGTGTCAGATGCCACTGACTTTCCGCCAGCCCCTGATGCCGCAGCCTTTGCCGCCTTCTTGGTTCGCTGCAGCTCCTCAGAGTACTTCGCAACTGTGTTAATCAGCTGCGGCCCATATTTGCCATAGGCAGTCGCGAAGGGAGCAAAGACTACCTGCTGGCCGTCCGTGCTAATTGGCATCGCCTTCGAAACCGCTGCAGGATCAACCTCGACTCCGTGGGCCTGCACCATGGCGAGTGACATTGACGCGCCAGCCGCACGGTGCGAGTTCTTGAAGCTTGCAGGAACACCCCCAGCGAGAGACTCCACCAGCTCGTTCATGTTCTTGATCAGCTCAGCCTTGGGCATCAACTCCTCCCGAAGGCGGCTGAGCATATCCTGAATGGCAGCGCTACGGTCCTCTACTGCTGAAAGTGCACCCGCCAAGGCATCATCGCGACGGAGGGCCTGAGGGTCGAAGCTCAAATCACCAGCATCTGTACATAAACCCATACATGGACAAAACATCAGCACCAACGGCAAATATCAAACAGAGAAAGATGATGAAATCCAAACACAGTACCTGAGAGGGCCTTGGCAATCGAGAAAAGCTGTTCTTCGAACAACTTCTCCCTGGCCACGATGGAGGCACGCAGATCCTCTTCACGCCTCTGAGCCTCGTCACGCGCCGCAATTGCCTCATCGTGACCCTTCACAGCCGCGGCGAGTGTTTTCTCCATGGTGGCAGCGTTGCGCAGGAGGGCGTTATGTTCAGCTACAAAACAAAAGGGATTGACTATCAGTCGACTATATAAAAAGAAGAAGAAGAGGAAGTGAAGAACACTTACTTTCAACCATGCGATGACGCGTCTCTAGCATTGCATGCTGACGACCCATCGCAACCACTTGCTCCGCCAAGTGAGCGGCTTCCTTCACAAGGGGCTATCGCACAAACAAGGGATCAGCAGATGGCATAGATAACATCGACTTCAACATCAAAAGAAGAAATCCTACACTTACATGATCCTCCAATGACTCCAAAGTCGATTGGTGTGCAGTCATCCGGGCAACCATTCGATGCTCCCCTTCATGCGGAGAGCTGGAAGAGTTGTGCCCGGAGTGGGCCGCCAATGGAGGGGAAGGAGCACGCTCGACCTTTTTCTTGGCCCTTGAGGTTGCGACTCCTGATTCTTCCAAAAATTGGACGTCACCAGAAGATGACGACGCCTCTTGACTGCAAAAACAAAACCAACATCAAGGACAAGGCAAAGCCAATGAAGAATCAGAAAGGACAAACCAAATACTTACCAATCAAATTTATCAAAGTCAAAGGTTGGTTCCCCCGACTCTGATGAAGACTCCTTTGGCAGTCGCATCTTCTTGTGAGAAGATGGCGCCACGGCGCTCATAGGAATGGCAAGGATTGGTGATCACGCACCAACGCCTGCACCTTCCGGAGTCGATGGAGACGACGCATCGGAATCCTTGTTGCGTGAACGCTTGCGAGTATCCGGACTACCCGACTCAGGGGCTTCCTCCTCCACATCGGATAGGGCGGTCGACTCTGACTCATCCTCTTCCAAGTCCTCGCGAGGGATAACCCCCTCAGGAAGAGGGGGCATACAGGGTGACACCGCCCAATCCTGTATACAGACAACAAATTCAGCACAAAGCAAAGAAATAGCAAAGAAGCAATCAACAAACTAAGCTACTACGTAGCACAATCGTACCTCGGGAGGAGGGTTAGAAGCGTCGAACAGGGGAACAACTGGCTCACTAGGGAGCACATCCTTGACGGTGTATGTGGTCACCAGTCGAACCCTTTTATCCACCTCACTCGCGGACATGCCATTGGCAGACACGCGAGTGACATCGTCGGCGCCAGCCCACTGAAACATGGGGTGGACTCTGGCCTGCAGGGGCTGGACGCGACGGCACAACCACGTGCGAATGAGGGCGCAGCCTCCCTCCTCTTTTCCTATGCGACTCTCGAGGTTGCAGACGCGCTCGTATAGCACATCTGTCTCCATGGACTCGCCAGGCATGACTACAACCTTCCAGGAGCGCCTCCTCTTGCACGGCGTCGCGGGATCGAAAGGTGTGAGTCCGAAGTGGTCTCAGTCGGCCTTCTGGTCGCAAACGTAGAACCACTTGTCCCTCCACCCTTGGACGGACTTCATCAGCTTGATGTCGAAATAGGTGGTGGATGGATCAACGTGGATTCCGTAGCCGCCTACATCATAGACTAAGGAGCCAGACACAGATTGGTGCTTCCACTTGAAGCGGCGCTTGAAGAGGCCGAAGTGCGGCTCGATTTCGAGCCAGAACTCGTGATGAAGCAAGAGATATGGAGGATAGAGTTCGGGGACAGCTGATGGAGCTGAAGCCCGTAAAAACAAAGGAGGCCCCTGAAGAAGGGATGCAGGGGCAACGAGAGGCTGCGAATGATGAACGCCAAGAACATCACTCGAAAACCAGCGGGAGGAGAGGGGATTATCTCACCCCCGGGGACACGCGCATCGGCGACTGCGGCGGACAGCACTCCGTCTTGACGAAGAAGACGAAGATCAGAGGACTTGATGATGGACGGACGCCACGCGCCATTCGTGACGCGGGTGCCCGTGCCCTTCTTCTTCCCGCCGGTGGCGGTGTTGGTGCCCACAGCGGCGGAGCCGCCCTTCTTCTTCACCGTAGCAGCGGTAGCCACGGAATCGGCCACAACACATCCCTTCTTCTTTCCCATTGCATAGCGGCGATGCGACTGGAGAAAGTAGCTGGGAAATGCACGGAGCTGGTCCAGCGCCACGGAGGAAAAGAGAGCAGAGAAAGCAGGGGAGCAGCGGCAATGGCGATGAAGGCAAAAGATGAGGGAAAGCAGATGTGAATTTTATCGTTGCAGCGCCACTACTTAACCTCTGGAAGATGCAATCCAACGGCTCAGAAAAACCCTACTGGACGCGTGGCGATCATCGTGCTAGACAGGTGGAGCTGAAACATGAACTGTCCCCCCACCACTCCCATTACACGCGGATATCGAGGAGGCGCGGTTAAAATAAAGATTACGCACGCCGAGTCAAATCAGAGTCAGGGAGTGGGACCCACCGCTCGTCACGTCCCGTCAAACCCGCTCACGCAGGAAACTGAGGTCTTGAGATCGTCAGCACTAACATCATCAACAACTACGCAGCAGAAGACTTTGATTACTTTAGTCCTTTCTCGAGTCTTCGACTCCACCAAGCACTCGGGGGATACTCCCATAGGGAGCGTTGGTCGCGCACCCTACGATTTTTTCTTTTTCTTTTACAAGAACATGAATAATCACAGCAAAACCCAATCACTCGAAGCACGGTTCGAGTATGGACATGGGTTTACTCTCATAGGGAGCGCCGGAAGCAAATTCGACTGAAACAAGCAAATAAAAGACGACAGCAGTCGCAAAAGTACTTTAGTCCCTGCCTGAGTCTTCGACTCAACCAGGCACTCGGGGGCTACTCCCATAGGGAGCGCTGGTCGTGCACCCTATGATTATTTGTGCAAATATTATGTGTTGATAACATCCACACTCAAAGTTTATGGCGGCACCGCCTCATAAATTCCCTACAAAGAGATCGCATCTCCTGGGTCACCCGAATCATCTCCGCGATGATAAAATTTGGATGCCGCACTTACAGTGTGACGATAAGACCTGAATAAGGCCTGGCAACGCATTAAGCTGCGCACTACCAGAAATATATCCGTGCCTACAGGTACGATGAACATGCCTTTACGGACGCGTCGAGTGCTCACATCCATATACTGGAATTCGACTCCTGTAAGACCTCCCGCGGCTTGAGTCGAATTACACCAGCACTTTTCCAGATTCGAGTCCGGGGACTCGAGTTCGAGTAGATGGCGTTGTTTTACCCTAAGGTAGTTAACTGATACCGATACATCGGTTAAAATCAGGCACGCACATCAACAATCCCTATGACATAAACAGACCAGTCGAAATATGTACATAGTCATGCACTCGAAAGGCTTCATAAAGTCTCCAGTCGAATCTGCGATTCCACTGGACACTCGGGGGCTACTGACATGGGTATACCCTACAGGTACTCGATCTTGGTATATACGGCATGAATACATGGAGGCCCACGGTGTCGCCAGGGCCCAAATGAAGAACTCGAGTAACTTACGGACTCTCTATTGCTTGAAGAACAAGAAGAAGCTAAAGATAGAAAGTTTAAAGGGGAAAACCCTAACTTTTACAGAACTCGACCTGCTACCCGAGACCTAGCCTATCTATATAAAGGCTAGGAGGGGGCAGCGAGAAGGACACACGCAACCCTAGTTTCCACAACCCTCGCCAGATTGCATCTATGCACCATTGTAATCTTCGATTCCCTTGATAATTCCACGAGCAGACAAGTAGGAGTAGGGACCTCTACGAGGCCTGAACCTGGGTAAATCTTCGAGTACCATGTGTGCTTGTTTGCTAGCCGAGAGATGTCTCCAGCGCTCCCTCCTTCTCCAAAACCCAAGTCCATAACAATGGGCATTGATGAGTTAAACCCTCGTCACTACGGTTTACCCGTTCCTCTTCCACTCGCTCTTTACTCGCTAGTAGATAGGTTTGCATATAGGGAAATTCCACCTAATAGTTTATCTAGAGAATTTACCCTTTGTGCTAAGCCTAAAATTGAAAAAGTATTAAAATTTGGAGTAGCACCTATTCACCCTCCCTCTAGGTGCCCATACGATCCATTTCAATTGGTATCAGAGCCCCGACTCTTCATTCGGGCTTAACCGCCTAAGAGTAGTATGGGTACCAAGGATGATGGGAATGAGGTTGTGGATAAGGTCACAATGGATGATCTCAAGACGTTGGAAACAACCTTGTTGAAATCCTTTGAGGCCAAGGTGGAGGAGATGAATCAAATGATTGCTCGCCTCACATCATCCATAGCCCCATCTCCATCCTGCTCTAAGGCAGCCACACCATCATCTAAGGAAAAGGGTAACGCCGGATCCAAGGATGATGATGTGGAAGGTGAAAAACTTAATGGTTCCACCTCCCAGAAGGGAAGTGGTAAGGAGGAATATAGTGAGGTTTGCCACGTATATTCCCCCAACTCACCTATCCCTCATCTGCATATAAACAATAGGGGTGATCCACCCAAGCTCACTGCATCCTCTTTCAATCAATGGCAATTCTTAATGAAATCTCATGTTTGCAGCTCCTCTATTGAACTTTGGAGGATTATTGACGAGGGTCTTCATGTTGGAGATCAAACCAACCTAACAAGAAGAGAAGTTGTGGACAGCCAATTGAATGCCACTGCTCTCCACATGATACAGCTTGGTGTGGGTCCCAAGGACATGCCACACATTGAACATCTCAACACAGTGAAAGAAGCTTGGGATGCTCTTACGGATCTTTTTGTTGGGAATGAAAGCATGAGAAGGACCAGGTATGATGCCCTTAGTAATGAAGCTGAGGGATTCTACATGTTGGATGGTGAAAATCATGAAGACATGTATAGAAGACTCAAGGGCATCGCAACAACATTTAGAAAGCATGGGGCCACTCACATTGATGATGCATGGATAAAAAGGAAATATGTGAGTGCCTTAATGCCTTTCGAGCCAACGGACTTGAAGAGTCTGCAAGGTAGACATAACTACCATCAAATGACATCCAATGAGGTCATGCAAGAGATGGCGTCATTCAAAGTGGCAGCAAAGAATGCTGAAGATGCTCGTGCTCGGGCCATTGGAATGCAAAAGGGTGTCAATGTTGCTCTCAAAGCCAATGTTGTTGAGCAAGAGGAGGATGAAAGAACATTTGAGGGGGCCTCCATGGACTGCCCCGATGAAGTCAAATGTGCTCATGGTGAGTACATGGCGTTTTATGCAAGGAACTTTTGGAAGGACCCTGCCAAAGCCAAGTCGGAACTTGAGCGCAAGAACGGGTCAAATGGAAGAAGAGAAAGTGTCCCAAGATTGAGAACTTGCTACAATTGTGGAGATAGAATGCACTTTGTAGCCAAGTGTCCATATCAAAATAGAGAAGACAATGGTGGCAGGCTCATTCTTAAAGAGAAATCTAAAGCACCTAAGAAGAAACCATTTATTAAGAAGAATGGCACCTTCAAGGAGCAACCCAAGATCGTCTTAGTTGCACAAGAAGAATACTCCTCTGCAAGTGAACATGAAGAGGATGATGATAGTTCTCGCGAGGTGGCTGCTATAGCCACCACATCGACTCCTTCATCTCTCATCGACTCGCCAAACGAGAACGTCATCAACAACAACACCACTTTCCTAATGGCAAGAGGGTCCGAGGGCTATGCTTCCGGTGGTTCAAAATGGGTACTCGATAGCGGTTGCACGAGTCATATGACCGGAAGCAAGGAGATCATCACGGAGATGCGGCCAAACCTTGATCACATAACCGTCTCCTATGGTGACAAGTCAAAATCTAAGGTATTGGGTCTCGGCAAAGTTGTGGTGGCTCACGATATATCTCTCGTGGACGTCATGCTTGTTGAGACCCTCGGTTACAACTTACTTTCAGTTCGCGCCCTTGGTAAGATGGGCTTTGCAGTTTATATTGATGCTGATTTGGTGGTACTCTTGTGGAGAAAGTCTCTAAAATTCGCTTTCGTGGGATATGTCGAAAATGACCTGTACGTGGTGGACTTTTCGGGGAAAACCACTACAGGCCCGATCCTTGGACGCGGGTTGGCTATGGCATCACCGACTAGCCCACGTCAATATGAGAACTTTTCAAAGTCTCCACAAGGGTGGCCACATCCTTGGACTAAAAGAAAATGTCTCCTTTGCCAAAGATCGTGTTTGCATGGCGTGTGTTGAAGGGAAAATGCATGACTCTCCTCATCGAAGGAGAACAATTATCTCGTCAAAAAGGATCTTAGAGCTCCTTCATGTGGACCTCTTCGGACCTCCATCTCATGCAAGCCTCGGTGGGAATAAGTATTGTCTAGTGATTATTGATGATTACTCAAGATACACTTGGGTTTATTTCTTCAAGTTGAAGAGTGAAACTCAACAAAATGTCATCGACTTCGCCAACGAGGTTTAACGTCAACAC
The DNA here is from genome assembly GCA_023614405.1 of Avena insularis. NCBI lineage: Eukaryota > Viridiplantae > Streptophyta > Magnoliopsida > Poales > Poaceae > Avena > Avena insularis. The sequence goes on from CM042686.1 coordinate 470,934,157, forward strand.
AACGTCCCCATTCTGGCTATAAGAAGTGATAACGGCTCTGAGTTCAAGAACTACACCTTAAATGAGTTCCTAAGTGAAGAGGGGATAAGACATCAATATTCCGCTGCGTACACCCCTCAACAAAATGGTGTAGCTGAGAGGAAGAATCGATCTCTAATGGATATGGCAAGATCAATGTTAGCCGAATTTAAATATCCATATAACTTCTAGGCTGAAGCAATCTCTACTGCTTGTCATTCATCCAACCGATTATACCTACGCAAGATCTTGGACAAGACTCCGTATGAAATACTTACCGGTAACAAGCCAAACATCTCATACTTTCGGGTATTCGGTTGTAAGTGTTTCTTTCTTATCAAGGGAGTTCGTTTATCTAAGTTTGAATCTAAGGCTCTAGAAGGTATTTTTGTTGGTTATGGTGTCGAATCCCACACTTATAGAGTCTATAATAAGCTCTCCGGAACTATTGTAGAATCTTGTAGTGTGGTGTTCGAGGAAAATGACGGTTCCCGTGCGGAGCAAGTTGGTGTTTGTGATGCAGATGTTGAAATACCCCAAGATGCCATAAGAAGAATGGGCGTGGGATTTTTCCGCCCCATTGAGGAACCCCTTGTGGCGGATCGGGAAGGACAATGCTCTTCCCATGAAGAGCCCTCATCTACACATGCACAACATGTTCCCACCATGGGAGCAAATTCTTCACCATCTCCATCAACTGCTGAAGGTCAAGGCGTCCTAGAAAACTCCAAGCCGGATTATCCGGTGGACATCGGATTATCCGGCCACCCCGCTCCAGTTGACCATATTGCTCCTAGTGGTGAAGATATCAATGCAAGCTCCAGGCCGGATTTTCCGGCAAGCCCTGGATTATCCGTCCCTTTGCCAGTTCAAGCAATCCCCAGGCATCCTGATGAACCTGCTACAAGTACTCCTAGGCCGGATTATCCGGCCTCTCCATCGGCCGGATTATCCGGCCCTGTCTCACCGGTTCAGCAGCCTCCTGCTATGGCTACTGACTCACCTCAAGGGCACGCTTCACCACCACCTACTGCTGTTATCCTAGTTCCTGATCAAGGTCAAGTAAATGCTTCCAATGAAGATTCAAGTGATGAATCTACTCCTCCAAGAGACAACAAACTTATTGAACTTCTTCGCAAGGCTCGAGCTGATCAAAACCTTGAGTTAAGGGGTCACACCCTCGACAAGGTTGTTGGTGATCTTCGACGAAGGGTTTCTACAAGAAGAGAATTGGCCAGTTTTGGTGAGCATCAAGCTCATATCTCTATGGTGGAACCTAAGAAGGTCTTTGAAGCTCTTGAAGATCCGGACTGGGTTGTTGCTATGCATGAAGAATTGAATAATTTCGAGCGCAACAAAGTCTGGAAACTCGTGGAGAAACCCAAAGATTGCCACAATGTTATCGGCACCAAGTGGATATTTAAAAACAAGCAAGATGAGAATGGCATTGTTGTGAGGAACAAGGCAAGACTTGTGGCACAAGGTTACTCTCCAGTTGAGGGCATTGACTTTGGCGAGACCTATGCTCCAGTGGCTTGCCTTGAGTCCATCCGTATCCTTCTTGCTTATACTGCTCATAACAATTTTAAGGTCCAGCAAATGGACATCAAGCGTGCCTTCCTTAATGATCCTCTACATGAGTTGGTATATGTAAAGCAACCCCCGGGTTTTGAGGATCCTAACTTTCCGAACCATGTCTACAAACTCGATAAGGCATTATATGGCCTTAAACAAGCCCCACGTGCGTGGTATGAGCACCTTAAAGAGCTTTACTTAGATCATGGCTTTGAAGTTGGGCAAATCGATCCCACTCTTTTTACTAAGAAGGTTAAGGGGGAGCTCTTTGTATGCCAACTATATGTAGATGATATCATCTTTGGTTCTTGATACATTGCAAATGTATCTATAATTTTTGATGCTCCATGCTTGGTTTTATCCACTTTCTTGTGTTTTGTCCACACTTTGGAGTACTTTTCATATGATTTCTTGGACTAACCTATTAACAAGAGCCACGGTGCCAGTTGCCTGTTGTTTCTGTTTTTGGTTCGGAAAGTCGAAATGAATATTCTCGGAATTGGACGGTACAAAAGCCAAAGTGCCTATTTTTCTAGAAGACTCCAGGAGTCAGAATACGAGATGGAGGAGGGCGTGCAGCCACACCACCCCTGTGCTGGCTGGGCACAGCCGCTAGGGAATGGTGTGGGCCCCCCAGGCACCCCCTCGGTCTCCCTCTTCGCCTATAAGAAGCCTTCTGGCCTAAAAACTCTAGGGGGTCGGCGTTTTTCTAGAAGGAGTTCCGCTCCGCCGCCACCACCAGATTCCATGAAACAGCACCAGAAACTCCGTTCTGGCACCCTGCCGGGACGGGGAATTGGAGGAGATCATCATCGTCATCATCACCATCGCTTCTCCATCGACCATCCATGTTTCCCCCATCTATGAGTGAGTAATCCCCCGTTGTAGGCTGTGGGGATGGTAGGGATTGGATGAGATCGTTCATGTAATGGCATCACATTGTTAGGGCATGGTGCCTAGTATCTTTTATTAGTGCTTTATGACTTTGTTGCGACTTGTTGTGCTTAATGCTTGTCACTAGGGCCCGAGTGCCATGATTTCAGATCTAAACATGTTATTGATTCATTATGATAGTATTGTTTTTGGTCTTACCTGCAAGTTGTATACACACATTATTGTCCGAAACCAATGGCCCTGAAGTGACAGCAATCGGGATAACCGGAGAGAGTGGCTTTGATGTGAGGATCACATGTGTTCACGGAGTGTTAATGCTTTGCTTCGGTGCTCTATTAAAAGGAGCACCTTAATTGCCAGTAGTTCCCTTGAGGCCCCGCTGCAAACAGGCTTGCAGGACAAAAGATGTTGTGCAAGTTCTCATTGCGAGCACGTATGACTATATATGGAACACATGCCTATGATTATCTAGTACTAGGATGCTTTACCTTATTTATCTGCAATTGCCCTATGTCTTGATCGCCATGTGAATTGTCTTGTCCATGCAACACCTGTCCATCCATCCCTATGCCTACCGCGCTTTAATCCTACTATTTACTGCTATTGTTACTACTGTTTTACTTTTACTACTACTATTACTATGCTATTGTTATTACAAAATTGTTGCTATTGATAAACTGTTGTGAGCAAGATTGTTTCCAGTTGTAGCTGAATTGACAACTCAGTTGTTAAGGCTTATAAATATTCTTTGGCTCCCCTTGTGTCGAATCAATAAATTGGGTTTCACTTCCCTCGAAAATACTGTGATACACCGCCATACTTGTGGGTCATCAAGACTATTTTATGGCGCCATTGCTGGGGAGCATAGCTCTATTTATCAAGTTCACTTGGAATCACTATTGTTCACTGCCATCCATCCATCATGGGTAAGTCTCGTGATGGTAAGGTTCCTATTTTACCATCCACTACAAGAAGAGGTACGGTTCTGAACACCTCTGTTGCTCTTGATTCACCATCTATTATGAGTAAGATCCTTACACCACCACATACGCATGCTACACACTGCTATTACTACTGAATTTGAAACTTCTGATACTTATGATGTTGCGTCTACAGTGCTTGATAAGAGTGGTTCATTAGGTCCTTTCCTAGATGCTACGATTGCTAGAACTATAGCTGGAAATACTGAAACTCCTAATGAAGACACTACTACACCTGTCAGTTCACCTAAGTCTAGAGAGAGTTATGATATTGAAGACGGTTATATAGAGATGACCGATGAATTTATTAAAGAATGTCAAAACACCCATGATAGGAGTGTTATTAAGAGTCTCCTTGAGAGGCGTACTATAAAACCCAAATCGTCTCCTAATGCTAAGTTTGCTGCATCTCCCATAAACATTGAAGATAAGGATTATGATTTCTCTCTTGATTTATCTTACATAACTATTGTTAAGAAAGAACCTTTTTGTGGGACTAAGAATGAGAGTGCGGTAGCACATATGACTGAGCTTTCTACCATGAGTGGCCTGTTTTCTGATGATATTAAGATGTGCACCTACTTTGTTGCTAAAGTTTTCCCTTTTTCGTTGAAAGGAAAAGCTAAAACTTGGTTCAATAATTTACCTCCTGGATCTATTGATAGCCCTGATTGCTTGATTAGTACCTTCCTTCAGAAATATTTTCCTCCTAGTGCTAGACATGCTATTTTGCAGGAACTTTTTGATTTTAAACAGGGAGAGAAAGAGATATTGCCTGAATCATGGGCAAGGTTTTGTGCTTTGGTTCATGCACAAGCTGGATGTCCATTACCAAAGAATGAGCTTCTTGATATATATTATAATGGACTAACTAAAGAATCTAGGACATACCTGGATAGTTGTGCTGATTGTGTTTTTAGGAATAGAACTCCCAAAGAAGCTGAGGAATTAATGGCTAAAATAAGCAACAATTATGAAGACTGGACTTCATCTGAAACAACTATACCTGAGACAACTACACCTGAGTTAATTGTTCCTGCGCCTATACCAACATCAAAGAAGAGGGGAGTTATTGAGCTAAATGATGAAGGGATGAAGGAAGCCAAGAAATGTCTTAAGGAGAAGGGTATTAAAGCTGTAGATGTGAAGAATTTACCTCCTATAGAAGAATTATGTAAGCCAATCTCCCACTCATCCACTATTGAGGTACACTCTCTCCAACACTTTGATGAAGGTGATATTCCTTATTCTAAACCTCCTGATCAATGCTTAGAATAATTCGATATTTTTATTGTTAAGCAAGATAATTTTAATAAAAGGGTGCAAACTCATTTAATGGAAAATTCTAGAGATATTATTGATTTAAAATATATTGTGGAAAGAACCTCTAATGATGTTAAAATGCTTGTTAAACACTTCCAAATGGTTCAAACTCAAATTGATCAGCTTATTAAAGTACAAAAAGATTTGCTAGTTAATGCTGCTAAAGAAAAACATGCTTATGAAATTAGAACTAGAAGTGGTGCTGCCACTCAGGATCCTCTATATCTCGAGGGGCATCCTAAAAGAATTGAGCAGGATTCTCAACAAATTGAAAATAATGGTACTTCTCCTAAGAAAAGGAAAAAGAAACATAAAACTATTGTAGAATCTCCTGAACCTACTATAGGTCCCAATAGTATATCTGTCTCTGATGCTGAAACTGAAAGTGGTAATGAGAAAAATGATGCTCCTGATGAAGAAAAAGTTGAAGAAGAACCTGAAAGGCACACTAAGAATAATAAATAAACTAAAGAAGATTTTTTTGCTAAGAAACATGGTAATGAAAGAGAGCCTTGGGTCCAAAAACCTATGCCTTTCCCTGATAAGAAACACAAGTCAAAAGAAGATGAACACTACAACAAGTTTTTGAGTGGATGAAACCTTTATTCTTGCAAATTCCTTTGACTGATTCTATTAAATTGCCTCCTTACTCAAAGTATATGAAGGATATTGTCTCTAATAAAAGGAAGATCCCTAATGAAGAAATTTCTACTTTGCTTGTTAATTATTCCTTTAATGGTAAGGTTCCAATGAAACTTGGAGACCTAGGGATTCCAACTATTCCGTGCTCTATTAAAAATAGTTATGTTAGAACCGCTTTTCGTGATTTGGGAGCAGGAGTTAGTGTTATGCCTTTTTCTCTCTATAAGAGACTTCAACTGGAAAAACTAATACCAACTGATATATCTTTGCAAATGGCTGATAAATCTACTACTGTTCATGTTGGTATATGTGAGGATGTACCTGTTCAAGTGGCTCATAATTGCTTGATATTAACTGATTTTGTTGTGCTTGAAATGCCTGAAGATGATAATATGTCTATTATTCTTGGGAGACCTTTTCTTAATACTGCAGGAGCTGTTATCAATTGTAATCAAGGAAAGGTTACCTTTAATGTTAATGACAAGGAGCATACTATCAATTTTCCCAAGAAGATTGATAGGAATTATGGTTTAAATTCAATTGAAAATGTTGAGGGCATTCAAGTTGGAGAAATATATTGTCCCATACCACAAGAAAAATATGAAATTATTATGATTGGGACCATTGCTCTCAAGGTTGAGGTAACATAATCATTAGTAAAATACAAAGTTTTGTTTCAAATAAAATTGTTTTGGTAACAAGACCTGATCAACCTTGTTAACAAAGGGATTTTAATGAACAAAACAATGTTTTCACCATGATTATCTTTGCTTACTTTTACTTTGTCCATTTTAGTTTTTGCTTTCGCTTAGTTTACTTTTCTGTTGTTAGTTGTTTGCATATTAGAGTGTCTTAGAACTTCTGAAGTTTTAGTTTTGTTTTGCTTTTGCATCTTTTCAAAATCACTTTTCTGCAGAAAAATCATTCATCTATACCTAAAAATTGCTCAAAAATAAAGTGTCTCGAAAAATCCCAGAAAATTCATATTAAATTTTTACGTGAAAAAAGGGGCAGAGAAGTGCCTGGGGAGTACCAGGGGGGCCCACCAGGTAGGCACACCACCTGGTGGCGCGGCCAGCCTAGGGGCGCGCCCGGCCATGGTGTGAGCCACCCCTGGTCCTCTCACTCTCTCACTTGCCACGGCTCTCTCTCTCCCAAGAAAACACCATCTCTTTGCTTGAAATCACGTTCTTGCTGTTCTTGCCCATGATTTTTCGATCTCCTTGCTCAGCCCATCTTTACTGCTGAAATTTGGAGCATTTGTTCTCCGGTATGTGACTCCTCCGCTTGTCCAAGTAGATTTGTGTTTAGTGGATTATATTTTGAGTATTTTACTGCCATAGGTGACAGGTTATGTGAGCTTGCAAGCTTGTTCAATGCTTAGAGAAATTGTTTTGATGCATGTTTAGGCCTCTTACAAGTCCCTATGAGTAGTTTCCTTCATTATGTATTCACTTTGCAATCACTTGTATAATGGATGTTTAAATTTCAGAATATCAAAGATGAACAACCACACATTTGGAGAAATATTTGAGAGGGACACACCTAGGAGGTCAAGGCCTTCAAGATCAGCGTCTCAGTTTAGGCCTTCATACAATGAAGATCTTATTGCACCATGCTTTGGCAATGAAGGAGATGAGGGAGATGCTCACCCATCCACCTTCCCTTGTTTTACCTTTTTGCAAGCTGCAGGGATCCTCAATGATTTCTTACTACTAGTTCAGTGGGTTGGCCTGACCACGTACATGGAAGATGAGAGTGAGCAATATGCCATGCTCAGCAAAACTTTCGTTGAGAGTTTATTTTTCACTAACATCCCTTATCAGTCAACTGTTTCTTTCAAAATTTATAGTCAGCCTATTACCATGTCGTTGGAAAGATTTTGTAGCATTATAGGTATAGGCACGACAAGGACCATGAAGAAAATTCAAGGTCAACCCGCTAACTTGCTGGAGCTCTATCGAAGTGTGACGAATGACGACGACCGCGTAGCTCAGCGCGGGAAGATAAGGAACATTCAACTCCCAGCTCTTAGATATTTTGCTTATTATCTTGCCACTAGCATTCTTGGTAGGGAGTACACTAGTAATATTTCCAATTATCATTTAGCCTTCCTCGCTGCTGCACTCAATAATGATACCAGGTACAATCTTGGCTCCCTCATTGCTCTTCGCCTAGCTGCTAGGGGACCTATATATGGGGGCATTATTGCTTCACGCATGGTAGTTGCATTAGAACTTTCTGTAGATCCTAATGACACTGTGTTGGCACCACAAAGGCTTGATCTTGCTGCTATGAAAACACATCACTTCGTCACTTTGTCACTTCTGACTCTAATTTGGACAGTTTAGTATACAGGATGTTGTTCACTGACGGATACAAGAGAGAAATTCCCTTTCCACAATCCACTTTGTTCAGTATTTACAGGAGGCCATGGTCACGTTCTAAGGAGGAGGTGGATGAGCAGCTCCGCTTGCTTGATTTCCACAGGCAGCACCAGGAGGATGCGCCTTCTTAGGACTACTTTGTGCACTACGGTGGGCACCCTCGAGCTCGTACTAGGACGAGGGAACCTCCTCGTCGTACCACGAAGACACTTCATCTTGGCCAGCTTGGGATTGATACCCACTTAGGCCAAAAGCCTAAGCTTGGGGGAGGTACACCGACACCACACTCATTTGCATATCATGTTTAGTCGGTACTTTGTATATCCATGCTTCATGCTCTTTTTAGTTTTCGTTCTTTATTTGCTTTTGCTTTCTAAAAACACAAAAAAACCAAAAATATTTTTGTTGTTTCCTTTTGTTTGCTTCTCTTTATTTTTGCCTTGGTTTGCTTTGTCCGTTTGGTTTTGTTTTGATTATTTGAAAAACCCAAAAATATTTTGCTTTGCTTGTTCTTCCTTTTTGCTCTTTCCTTTAATCGAAAACCCAAAAATATTTTCTTTGGTTTTGTGAAGTTCGTTGCAGGGTTCAGCAGTCCTCAGTGGAGTTTGGTTTTCATGTTATTATTCAAGCCACACAAGTGAAGGGCAATAATGAGGATTAATGACAACTTGAGGTGTGGTAAGAGGCTGATAACGAACTCTATTTGTTTTCATTTTTGTGCATATACTCATCATTGTGGGCTTGCTTAGTCTGTTCATGTAGGGTGTATGTTATTTATGGATGCTTAGTAGTTGTTTCTTATGATTAGTTCTAGCTTGCTAATAGTTTGTAGCATGTCATATGAACGTTTGCTTGCATTTCTCTATTCATAACTTGGTATGACACCGTGGTATCCTCCTCTGAAAGTTTCACTTGAATTAACTTGGCATATGCTCATGCATGCACATGACTGAAATAATCAGTTAAGCCTCGATGAATTATTTTGCCTCAGGGGTCTTGAATCACTTTCATGCCATGATTATGTAGGGGTTACGCATATGAAAACAATAAATTTTACTCTACGCCCCTGAACCTCTGAAGCTACCAGGACCTATCTATTAGTAATACAGTAACGGGAGGGGATTTTCGTGAACTTACCCTTGAAGACCGAAAAGCGTTGTCAACGCTCAGGAGAGCGTGGTTGATGTAGACGAGCCGAAGCCGACCTCAAGGTCATGATGAAGTCCTTCTGCTCCTTCTGGCTCCAACGACTTGAGTGCCTCAAGTGCGACACCTCACGGGGAGTTACACACGTTCGGTGCCTGACGATGACTCCCGCTTCCCTGATCCAGCAGCAGTTGCGGAAGTAGAGCTCCCGGATCCGAATCCCGCGGCGCGACGGCGCTCCGCGGTGAAGATGTCTCTCGCTCGCGTAGTCCAGACTTGGGACCACGGTCACGAGAGAGAGAGAGGGGGAGAGGGAAAATATCAATTAGAGGTCCTCCCAAAAGTGGGGAGACCTTTATTGATTATTGGTGTATTTATCTTGGCCAAATACCCCACTATATATAGGGGGAGGAGGGGGTACACCCTCCCTCAAAGTCCCGGGGTGGGACTAAAGGAGAGGAGGGGGAGGGGTGGCTGCCGGCCACCCTAGTGGGCCCTGCGCGGGGGGGGCTAGGCCCAGCCAGCCTCCCCTTTGGCCCCTCTCCCTCTCTCCTTTCCCCTAATTGGCCCTCTCCCTCCGGAATTGGCCCATTAAGCCTTTGACCATTAAAATTGATTTTCTCTTTATTAAATAATTATGATTTAATGATTAAATCAACATTTAACATTCATTCACATATTATTCAACCTCCGTGGCTATGGAACACCTTCCACCTCCACTCAGGACATCCTCCGGACTTACCGAAACCCTTCCGATTTTCTCCCTTATCTTCTTTGGCGATTCACCGATCCTATAAACACTCTCTAAGCATCATCAAGCCCTTAACGTGATACCCCGCGGTTCGGGAACACTCCAGACATGGTCAGGACACTCCCGCACCAATGATCGATAGAGGGACCTGGATGGCCATGTGACCCATGTGCGTTCCACAAAGATCTTTCGTCGTTTGAACCGGGACAGTTGTGTCTTATTCCCTTTGTCATTCAATACTTGCATTGCCCGAGATCTGATCAATGACATCACCATGTCGTGTTCAATCTCGTTACTGAACAATGCTACTTGAATCATTCTGATAAGTGATATCCCTGTGATCGAACCACACGTTGCACAGCTATTGGATATAACTTCTCCGAGTGGGCCCTTGAGTATCTTCCCGTCACATGGACGGACAAATCCCGCTCTTGACATATATTGCCTCAACGGTTTCCTCCGAATACCTCAACACACCTTTATAACCACCGTATTACCAGATGGCGTTTGATGATATCAAAGCACTCTCGGGAGACAGAGATTGATATAGCCTCACGGAAGGAATAGTCTACGAGGATCCATTTCTAATCATCGTAACTTGAACTTCGTGACATGATCGGGTCACGATGTTTAGGTTGGGTATTGGTTCATCATCTCATTCTCATAATGAGATGACCTCATTTCCAACTGGCATAAATGCCACATGATCAGGAAACATGATCATCTGTTGATCAATGAACCAGTGACTAGAGTTTCACTGGGAACCCCTGGTTGTTTGTATATCACACGTGTATTGATGTTTCCACTCAATATAGTTATAGCATGATATAAAACTTAATCATAAACTATATGAAATATGATAATAGTCCTTAATACTATTTGTCTCTAGGGCATATTTCGAACAGATTAGTCCTGTTTTGTTGCAAGCATGATTATGACAATTATTGCCCTCTCGTTTGTCGCTCCCTTACTTTTGCTAGCCTTCACTTGTGTTCAGTATAATCTTTACTCATGCATGCAACTCCCCAAAACCAATATTACCAAAAGTGTTTACCATACCTACCTATTAGCATCATTTGCTATTCCGTGCATATTAAGTATGCCTTGTTTTCTTCCGAATAAAATGTTTGCTTGTTATGAGAAAGTTAGTTAGTAAAGCTCTCATGAACTTGATGGCACACTTTATTTTCTTGCAGTTAATAAACTTGAACCATTGTGTCCATCTTTTTTGCGTATATGTAAGTTGAAGTTAGCAGACCCATGTATCATGGGGAACGCTTTCAACATTGCACTGGTACTTTGTACCTCGTTGATATCATGATTCTTTTGCTTATGGATCCCGGTGGTGTGAAATAAAAGGGGAACTTGTAAGATCATGGAGTTTGTATATGTGTTAGAGAAACGCTTGGGCCGCTAGCCTAAGCCATGCCTAATCATGGTGGAAACTTGTAGCATAACTATAATGAGCATTCTATGAAGCATCCTCAATAAAAACCTATGCAAATAGCAAATAAAAAGATCGCTAAGATGCTCATTGTCTGCTTGCCTTGTCATTTTGATTATGGGATAGCTCCTGCATCATGTGCAAGGGGTACCCGTTGGCGGTTCTCTATGATACATATGTACTTACAATGACAAGAGCTTACTTGTAACTGAAGTTGAGTAGCATGAAGTTTGGTCTTCGTAAGTAAGGGGCATGAGATTTCAACTTATAACTTGTCAAGCATATCCTCTTAGTTGTGTCACTTTAACCTTAACCATTTAAAGATGCTTATGATAGGGGCAATGAGAGCTCAAAGCTAATGTGTACCATACTTTCAGCATTTGGAAGCCTTTCAAACTTTTCAAAACCTTTTCATTTTCCTTGTTGAGTCTCCACATATTCTATGAGCACTTTCTTGAGAGCATGGTTGTCATTCTTAGTGTAATGTGCTTGTCTCAAAACTTGATTAATTATGTTATGACCTTGATGCTTGTATCTTTGATATCTTTACTTCTAGTCTTCACTTGAACTTCAGAGGTACCTTGGCATTTATATTTGCTCTACAATCAAAGGCAAGCGAGATACCACTCTATCATACCTTTTTATGAGCATTGCAATGTTGCTTATGTTCATGTTTCATGCTACTTATTATTTTTGAGTTGAAATCTCTTCATAGCTTGCAATGACTATTAAGTAAACATTAGTTGCATACTCTTTATCGTGAATTGCCTAAGTAGTTGATCACATGCTGAGAATATATACATCATATGAAGCAAATGCGTTCGTGAAAGTTTATTTTATCGCACTCAGTTTTCAACTGAATTGCTTGAAGACAAGCAATAAGCTAAGCTTTGGAGGGGGGTTCTTACGTCCAAAACGTATCTAATTTCCCGAACACTTTTGCTATTGTTTTTTCTCTAAACTTGTGTGATTTGGATACAACTAACACGGATCATTGTTTTTCAGTAATTACCTTGGTGTCTAGTTTTTGTGCAGAAAATCAACTATCAGGAAAAATCCCGGAAAATATACCAAAAATCCTATTTCACCAGAAGACTCATGGAGCCAGAAGACGAGGCGGAGTAGGGCCACGAGGGGCCCACACCACCTGGCCGCGCGGGCCAGGCTAGGTCGTGCCTGGGGATGGTGTGGCCGCCTCGGCTGCCCCCTCGGCCTCCCTCTTCGCCTATAAGATGCCTCTTGACCTAAAAATCGAGGGGGGTTCGATGTTTTTCCAGAAAGAGTTCCGCTTCACCGCCACCACCAGATTCCACGAATCAGCACCAGAAACTCCGTTCTGGCACCCTGCCGGGACGGGGAATTGGAGGAGATCATCGCCACCATCGCTTCTCCATCGACCATCCATGTTTCCCCATCTATGAGTGAGTAATCACTCGCTGTAGGCTATGGGGATGGTAGGGATTGGATGAGATTGTTCATGTAATGGTATCGGATTGTTAGGGCATGGTGCCTAGTATCTATTACTAGTGCTTTTTTTTGACTTTGTTGCAACTTGTTATGCTTAATGCTTGTCACTAGGGCTCGAGTGCCATGATTTCAGATCTGAACATGTTATTGATTCATTATGATAGTATTGTTTATGGTATTTCCTGCAAGTTGTATACTACGTTATTATCCGGAACCAATGGCCCCGAAGTGACAGCAATCGGGATAACCGGAGGGAGTGGCTTTGATGTGAGGATCACATGTGTTCACTAAGTGTTAATGCTTTGCTCCGGTGCTCTATTAAAAGGAGCACCTTAATTGCCAGTAGTTCCCTTGAGGCCCAGCTGCAAACGGGCTGGCAGGACAAAAGATGTTGTGCAAGTTCTCATTGCGAGCACGTATGACTATATATGGAACATATGCCTATGATTATCTAGTACTTGGATTCTTTAGCTTATTTATCTGCAATTGCACTATGTCTTGATCTCCATGTGAATTGTCTTGTCCATGCAACACCCGTCCATCCATCCCTATGCCTACCGCGCTTTAATCCTACTGCTTACTGCTATTGTTACTACTATTTTACTTTTACTACTACTATTACTTTGCTATTGCTATTACAAAATTGTTGCTACTGATAAACTGTTGTGAGCAAGATTGTTTCCAGGTGCAGCTGAATTGACAACTCAGTTGTTAAGGCTTATAAATATTCTTTGGCTCCCCTTGTGTCGAATCAATAAATTGGGTTTCACTTCTGTCGAAAATATTGCGATACACCCCCTATACTTGTCGGTCATCAGGTATCTGTACAAGTTAGCTTGCATAGCTAAACTTGCATGGATAGCTTGTATAGTGGGCTTTCCTTGCTGGTTACAGTCGTTGAAGTTTTCTTCCTCTTCCTCGAAGTACTCCTCCTCGTTGTAGCATGGGTCGGTACTAGCGCCTATAAATATACACGAGGTACACAATCACCAAACAACACTTCACTACTTCTATTTAGCATACAAGGGCTCACACTAGATGATCTAGCATCATCTCAATCATCACATGAAATATTGGTACATTCTGATTTATCTTATTTTGGAAAAGTAATTTCTACTCACTGAAAATACTTAAAATTTAATATTCTCCAACTAAAATATGGGATCATGTTGACACATGTCATCACCACATATTCTCATACTTGGGAATGTGATTTAAAATGGTGATCATCTATTACAAGATTTAATATTACTATTTAATAATATTAAAGTGACTAGAAATGCCTATATAGCATTGTTTTAATACTAGTCCATGTTTAATATCTATAAAACCAAATCTTTTTACATATTTATGTAGAGAATGGAAAATGTGATTTTTGAGAGTTGGAATCAACTCAAAAGCATTTATGGTTGATTTTCTATGTTTGAAGTGGCAAAAGTCTCTCTCTTGTTATTTTTGGTATAGGTGATCTATAATTTCAAATGGTTTGAATCTAACGGGAGTGATTAGATATTTTCAATACCTTTTTAACAAATTTGGAATCATGCATTTTGGTTAAGTAAAACTCTTTGAATTCAATTTTGAAATCACTAACAGAATAGGATTTTGATTTAAATGGAAAAACCATATTTGAATTTCTGGGCTACGTGCGGGAACGAACATGGGTCGGCCCAACTGCACAGCATGCGCGGAGCGGGCTGCTTACGGGCTGGTCCCACGCGTCAGCGGCAGTATCTAAATGAAACGGTATTAGCAATTCTAAGCCACACGATTAGAACGAGATCGACGACTGAGCGTCATCATCTCCGGTGAACAGCGCACGGGGGATTCTAGACCTAGCGCCATGGTGGGGGTCGTCAGAGGATTACCAGGGCTCCAGCTAGGTCCGACGGTAGGGGCGAACAAGCTTGTCGACGACGGCGGTTCGAGGGGTGGTCGCGGTAGCTCCTGGGGTAGCTCCAATCGATGGCGCCCTTCCTCCACTGCAGCGGTAGGCTCCGGTCAAATTCCGGCGGGGTGGTGCTCGCCTTGCTCCAGGAAAGGGTCAGTGAGGTTCCTCGGTGAGTGGGGAGTGAGATGGTGTGCCGTTTGAGGTCTGGGTGGCTCCTATTTATACACCGGCGTTGGAGGTAGGGCGGCATGGTCAGGCTTCATCGGTGACACTGCTACAGGTCGAGCTAGGCATGGTGGATGGCATGGGTCGACGAGGGGGACTGCAGCGATCGTCACACGCTTGATGGCGCAGAAAGGGGCGGTCTCAGTCGGTCGGGCGACGTCGGTGCTCTGTTTAGGTACGGAGGTGTTCGTCATCGAGTACGGTGGTCACAGGGTGCCCGGCGGTTAACCATCGTGTCTGGGAGATCACTGGTGCCACAGCGACTGCGGGTACGCGCGGAGAGAGCGAGGCGCAACGTGTGTGCGCGAAGCGGCTATGGCGCTATGTCATGCTCTCGGCATGGCAGGGACTTAAATGGGCGAGGCGATTCTAGCTTCTCCACTCCTCGCTGTTGATCAAGGGGTGGACAGAGGGTGGCGGTGAGGTCACAGCTATTAACTAGGCATCATGGGAGAGGGTGGTGCGGCGTGCAGCGACTGGTCCATGGTCAACCAGCGTGACATGCTCGGTATGGGCATGGCACTAGTCAATGTGGCGAGTAAGGTTGCTCCTTTGCACGGCCAAGTACTGGGAGTGATCGTGGGTGATTTCTTGGATTGATTGCAGTACAATTGGTGAGCAATTGAGTGATCACAAATAGTGAATAGTTGGTAGCTTGTACTTTGTCTGTTAGGTGTTCGACCAAATGGGCGCATGATCTTAACTTTGGAATTTTTCCATGAGTTTTGGTGGATGAGCTAGTCACAAGCTTGGTAGTCTCTGGTTGCTAGGGATTGTCAAGTGGAGGTTGTTTGAGTGGTTTTTGAAAAATGGTGATCTATGCACCTACACTTGATTCAATTTTGAATTGCCTCTTAAATAGATTTGAAAATAGTTTCTGTAGATTTGTAAAGTTTGCTTGGGTTTACTTTTACTTGGTCTAGCAAGGGGTGAAGAGAAATGGATTTGTTTTTGTTGAAATTCTTTTACTAGAGGTGTCCAAAGTGGGCTAGTGGTTAATATTGGCAAAAGTGACCATATGATCATATGCCTAATATTTGATTTTCCTTTTATTTGATTTTGTTTTTGATTGACCTAGATGATGTGGTATTTAAGCTAATCCTTATCATTTGTAGCAATCAAACATGGCAAATGCAAGCATTCATACCTTAATACAAATCACACATGCACTCATATAGATTTTAGGAATAAAAGTTTTTTGTTAACCCTAAACTTGGGTGATTAGAACTTGATAAGCTTGTTTAATATTTTTGAGATGTTACATCGATCCAAGAGACAAAGACTTAAAACTGACCAGATCAGACAAGTTGCCCACTGAGAAAACACACTCAAAAAAGAACCCCATCTCTTAAACTACGTGAGGAAATATGCAAGTTGTATTTCCATGTACAAGTATAGTAAATATGTAGAAATCCCCATTATACAATAACTATAATACACCACTAATACATGAAAAGTACTATGGTGCTTCAAATACCATTGCATGTTTTATCGAGGTGAAAAGCATGCCCTTACCTTTATTGTTGGATATGACAAGGTATTGTGTTGTCTCCTTAGTCAAGGTCTTGTATTCGAGACATTGATCCGATCCAACAGCAATAGTGTATGTTCTATAGTCAACATGGCAAACCTTGGTGCCTATCATTAGGCATGTATCGCGTATGGTGTGGTAACTTTCTCGGGCATGTGGCCTGGGCAGCTATTGCCGACGAGTTGATCTGCATTGACGGTTATAGGTATGTCCTATGGGTACCTACTATTGGCTATCTGGTCTAGCCCGGCGGGAGGCCCATATGACGATCCGCTGTAGACGGTGAAGCCCATGGTAATTCAGGTGAGACCAAGCCCATGAAGGACGCGACTCCTTGGCGGATACATCAGGATTAGATAGGAATCTTGTGAGATCTAGGCACATGGCTAATAGGATTGATAGGATACTCATAACAACAAGTTGCAACTTATTTTCCGGAAACTCGTCTGAAAATAATTATAAGGTTAAGCGTGCTCGGCTTGGAGCAATTTGAGTATGTGTGACCGACCGGGAAGTTATTCCAGGGTGCACATGAGTGAGGACAAAGTGCGCAGAAAAGACATTGATCTATTGGTCAGTCTAGAGATCCTAGTAAGCTGTCAGTAGTGACACCCTCGGGGCATGTTGTTGAATGGGGTGCTACAAGTGGTATCAGAGCTGATCCTCACGGTTACATGGGCGTGTGCGAGTCAATGGCGGAACATGTGGAGCATGGCGCATGTGGTCCAGAGTGGACATGACATGGAACATGTGCCGGCACTAGACGCACAGACGTGTGCCAAGAGGGGAAGTTCCTGGCTTGTGCTTGATCAATGAGGGCATCGATCTTCTAAGGGTGAGTGTATGTGAGATCCAGATGCATGGCTTAATAGAATTGATAGGATACCCATAACAACAAGTTACAATTTCTTTTCTGGAAGCTCATCTGAAAAGAATTTCGAGGTTAAGCGTGCTTGGTTTGGAGCAATCTAAGGATGGTTGACCGACCAGAAAGTTGTTTCCGGGCGCGCACGAGTAAGGACAAAGTGCGCAGAGAAGACAAATATTGGTCTGTAGGGCCAATATAGAGATCCTAGTAAGCTGCCAGGAGTGACACCCCTGGGACCTGTTATTGGAAGGGTGCTACATATCTTTAGGGTTTTGTCCTCAATCTGTAACCAACTTGAACGTATCCCGGGACCTTGTCTCCCCATACAAGGGCTAGGAGGGAACGACAAGAAGGGTAATCAACACTCTCACACATACACCCATCAGATGTCATCTGCGCACCATTGCCATGTAGCACCCCTGTAACCTTTAGTTCATAATCAATCAAGACAAGCAGGAATAGGATTTTCCCTCTAGGGGCCTGAAGCTAGGTAAAGCTTATGTCCCCGTGTGTTTGTCTGTTAGCCGACGAAGTCCCCAGCGAGTCGCTCTTCCCTCAAACTCAAGTCCATCAAGTATGGACATTGACATGATCACCCACGTCAATTGGCGTCGTCCGTGGAAATCCCCCGCGCTTGATGTCTCGACTTCGGTGGCTCCATCATCAGCGATCTACGACTGGTCAACAATATCACGACAGTTGGCGTCCACCATGGAACAGGGACGGCTAAAGCACATATTCGGGCGACATCTCTCGCCGCTTTAAAGACGGTCAGATCGCATCTGGCCGGCGATTCACCACCATGGAGGCGTCAGCATCTTCGTCCGAATGACCGGCAACATCGTTGTTGGGATTTTCACACCAATACATTGGTGTGGCCGGTGCCTTTCTACATCTATTCCGCGTCGAAGGGCGGCCATGCAGTGGCAGGCAGGGCCGGCCCATAGGGCGGGGCAGAGGGGCGCTCGCCTCGGGGCCCCATGATGTAGGGCCCTGATCCAGTCTTACTTGTGTACCTATATTAGTCTACTATTTTTGAGCCTCAACAGTGTATAATAATTTTAGAAAATATAGATGGTCCAATTTGCAGCCTACCATGCATCTACTCAGACTCCTATTTCCTGAAAAATAAATACTCCAACATTTTGGAATATATATTTTCTTAATGCCATGATTTCTATTGCCTCTCCAAATATGTAGAACAACACCGTGCCCTATATGCCTTTATAATATATGACTATTCATTTGTGAAGACTAACAACGCAATCACAAAACTATATCATTCTATAAGTTGCTCCTATCTAATTGCCGACAGTTCTAGGGGCCTCATCATACATGTTTGAGAGAGTATTTATATTATTTTATTAATTCAACGTATAATATGTCATCTCTTCTACTCATTTTTTGAACAGACATATGTAGGCAACGAGAAATTGGTAAAAATAAGTCTCACGGTATATAGTTCGCTTGATCAATAGAAATAAGTAGTTCGAATATCTTCACCAAGATTTCAAATACCGTAGATCTATTAAATGCACTGATTATTTATTTTTTATTACATTAGATAAATACTTTTCTTATGGAATAATAATATTTTTTAAGTCTTTCATATGTGAACAAGTGACATAGCTTGAGTGACATTCTCGAGAGGCCCAAAAAGGACAATTATGCTTTGGCTTTGATTAATATTTACAAAATAAAGATAAATATTAAAATATCTTTAACATGTTTTTTTGAGTAGGGAGCCATTGCCCCCTTGACCCCAGAAAAACTCTTGCACTTTAAACAAGGCCTCTTGGTGTCTGTGTTGCCCTAGGGCCCTAAAATCTGTGGATCGGCCCTGATGGCAGGTTTCATCACGCGGACGCATTGCCGAGTTGAATCCAAAGGGACACCAGAAACACAATTGACTAGATGCTACTACAGTTGCCCCCTACGGATCAAGCTAGCTCTTTGCTACGAGGAATCCTACATGTACGCACGGTCACGGAGGGAAAAAGTCTACCAAACTTTGATCAGATTGATCTGAACGAGTTCACATAGGAAAACCAAGCAGAGAAAGAAAAAATCAAGGTAGAAGTCATACATGTAGAGCACAACCATCGAAATATCAGCTCCTAATACAAGGCCGAGTCTTGGACGGATCAACTCCGGTAAGAACAAAAGAAGAAGAAAAAATCCAGATCGAAAGTCTCAAAAGATGGAGAAGAAGAAAAAGGAAAACATGGTAGAGCTCTCGGGTACGGCGACAGCGCCGGCCCCTGAAACCACCCCACCGCCGACGCCATCCCAGCTAGCCACCACCCCCCACCTGCCTCTGCAGCCGCCCGTCACGACTAGGTTCTCCCCCCAGGCGCCTTGGCTCCTCGCTCGGCAGCGTCGCTGCCCCCTGGGCGACTCCGCAAGTCCGGCCGATCCAGATCTGCATCGGGAGCCGTCGCCGGTGGACTCGACGCCTCCCCGCCCCGCCCGCCAGTCCACCTCCGACAGCGAGTGCGTGCCGGACTCGGCCCCCGCGTCTGCCGCCCGGTCGCGGACCGGTCAACGCGCCTTATCGTCCCCGCCCAACGGTCGTCCTGCCGCCATTAATGCGGCCGGTAAGGGCCCTGTCTTCAATGGGCTGCGCTCCACCATCGTGCTGCCGGCCAGCAACCAGAGGACGGGGCGAATTGAAGACACGTGCCCTCCGCCCGCGGCGCCCCCTGCCCGAGAAGAGGCGGGATGGCTCTCCGTCCAGCCGCGCCGTCCGCGACGGGACGCGCATTCAACCCGCCATGACGCGGCACTGCCATCTCCCTCCTTTCGGCGCTCGCAGGCGGAGGCTGCTGCGGCTCGCTGCGAACGGAAGGACTCTGTGCGAGATGCCTTGCCCCCGCTCACCACCACCAAGGCTCTGCCTGCCGCGACAATGTTATAAGTTGATCCGAATTCTATAAAGTATAGGCCAACTTTTGACGAGTGGAGCGAGGCCCGTCGTCGGAGGCTTGGGCCGAGTGTAATTGTAACAGACAAGATACGCTGCCTCTCCTGCAACCTCTCCGGGCACAAAGAGCGTGACTGCCCCCTTCGTCGTGCCTCCAAGCCTGCCAAGTTTCGGCCGCGCCCCGCACACCTGGCCTCCACGGTTCACCGGTCGGTCTCGTCACCTTCTGCGGCTGGGGCTTTGTCCTGGGCCGCCGTCGTCGCCGCGCCTCCGACTTCCTCGCCGTCCCCAAGGACTCTCCCTCCTCCCCCGCCCATGGCGCACTGTGGCATCGGGGCGGCCTCGACGCGCCCCGACGAGGACACGGTCATCATCGCCTCCTTCTACGAGCTGGACCAGGATATGAAGCAGTGGGCGGTCACGGCGGCGATTGCCTGGCCTGTCAGCGGCAAGCGCAAGGTGGAGGCCCTGGCCATTGATCGTGCGGTCAGGAAGGAGCATCGGCTCAGTCACCGCGACGTGGTGGTCTGCCCGCACCAGCCCGGGCAGTTCCTCCTCAAGTTCGAGCTTCAATCCCACTGCGCCGATGTCATCAAGCGAGGGAGGATCACGGCGGACGGCGCGCTGCTCCAGCTCCGGGCGTGGCACCCCCTGGAGAACGCCTTCGGCGCGGCCATGTCCTTCCGGGTCCGACTCTGCCTGGAGGGAGTGCCGGCCTATGGGCACACTCCGTTCGTCGCTGAGCATATCATCGGCCGGCGCTGCTCTTTCGACCGCCTCGACGAGGCCTCGGTGCTCATGACTTCGGCGCGCTCCCTCGACTGCTGGGCTTGGACAGCCAACCCCAGCTCCATCCCGAAGGTCGTTTGGCTTACCTTCACTAGCCGCGGCGCTAGCGGTCTCGCCTCCGAGATTTTTGTCGACGACTTCCGCCCCACTGGCAGCAAGCGCGGCGCGACCTTCAGGGTGATCGTGCACCTGGACAAGATGGAGGATTTCTCCTCGGCGCCGCTCGATTTCTTCGGCCTTAGCACCGACGCAACTGCTTTCAAGCCAACTCCGGTGTCCTTTGACTGGCACTTCCTTACGGTGGACGGGCAGGCACCGGTGCCTGTCGCCGAGCCGGAAGATGAGGAGGAGGCAGCTCGTGTGGCGGCCATGGCGAGTCGCTCCCGTCGTGGAGGCAGAGACGACCACCCGCGGCAGCACCACTATCGCCTGGACGACCGCGACGATGATGATCAGGCGCGCCACAGGCGTGGAGGCCGCGGGATGTGCCGCGATGTGGATGGGCCGCTCCGCCGCGAGCGCACCCGCTCTCCTCGGTGCAGGGAGGCTGACGGCAACTATGGGAGACGCCACCACGATCTGCTGGGCGGGACTACTGAACCTGCGGTGTTGTCCGCGACGGGGATGTGCGCGGCCAGTGCCGAGCAGGCGGGGGCTCTGCGCCTCGAACTCAAGGCTTACATCGACGACGCCATCCTACCTCTTGTGGCGTAGACGGCGAGTTATGCTGGACGGCGCGTCCGCCTTCCTCGACGATCTCTGGCGCGACGCGCAAGAAAAGGGGGCTTCCTCACCTACGGCCACCTGCCAGGACAGCCTCGGGACCATCCGTGATCTAGTCCGCTCCTCTCCGCCGCGTGACGCTGATGCTGTGCCCCTAGGAGCTGGGCCGGCCGTGCCTTTGGACGATCTCCTCGGCGCCGCCTCCGAGGAGTGCGCGGGTGGGCCGCTTGCTGATGCCATAGGCATGCTCACCCGGATGGAGATTGCTGTGGGGCACCTGGCCCCTGCGGGGACTCAAGCCTGGGACGATCCGGCCGTGGATCCAGCTCTGTTGACGAAGACTGGTGACTCCGGCGACGAAGCTCCGCACCTTCCTGCTGCCATGCCATCGGCTGATGGCGTGGCAAATGGTGTTGCTGTTGAGGTGGAAGCGGAGGATGAAGCCCCCGATCTGCAGCACTTCCTGGATACTGTCGTGGTCCCGGTGCAGCCGCCAATCATCTCCACCCCCCGCCACGCAAGTGCAAGAAGAAAGTCACGCCGCTATGCTCATGCCACGACCACGGCCGTGACGCCATAAAAAAGAAGGCTAGACAGATCAGCGATGGAGCAGCGGCAGTCCAGGAGCTCATTGCCCGTGTCTGTGGCATCATCGGGCCGGAGGAGTCCTTCGACGACAAGTCTCGCGCGGCGTACCTGAGCATGTTCCAGCGTGCTCCTATGGCAGCGGCAGCCATTCAGGCTATGGAGGCACTCGTCAAGCAGGTGCAGAAGCTAAAAAGGAAGAAGAAGGGCCCGACCAAGGGCACTGACACCCGTGGCAGTATCTACAAATGCGTAGACACCGGCAGCAACCCCGTCCTCCTGGGCGTACAGGCTGCATCTCCACTGCACCTAGCTGCAGCGTTCCCCTACACTGCATTGGCAGTTTGTTTTCTCTGTATCAGCCTCATGAAGGTTTTGTATCGGTTTATTCTGCGTCTACTACTAAGCTTATCCCTCGCTCTCGGCAAGATGTTTCGGCGATCGCTCCTACACGTGTCAAAGAGTTTGTTTAATGTCACAAAAAAACGTCAACCTGCTCAACTGGAACCCGAGAGGCCTGAATAATATTGCTTGCCGGGAAGCCATTCGCGATGTCGCTCGCGACTCACACGTCTCCATTGTATGTCTCCAAGAAACAAAGCTCGAAAATGTTGATGATGCGACCATCTCCAACATGCTTGGCCCAAACTTCACCAATAACTTCGCTTTCCTCCTGGCTATGGGGACGAGGGGTGGTATCATCATCGCGGCCTCAAAAGTGTTCTTCACTATTTCAGACCCCCATGCCACAGACTCTACGCTTTCGGTCACGATCGCGATGCACGAAGAAGGAATCAAGTGGACCCTCACTTGTGTATATGGCCCGCAAGGAAACCAGGAAAAGCGGGATTTTATCCAAGAACTTCGCGAGCTAAAGCCTCTTGTCCGCAACGAATGGCTCCTCGTGGGTGACTTCAACTTGATCACAAAGGCTTCTGATAAAAACAACCTCAACATCAACCGTAATCTCATCCGCAGATTTCGGGAGGCCAGGGACTTCCTTCAGCTAAAAGACATGCGCATGGTCGGTAGACGCTTCACCTGGACCAATGCCCAGGACGACCCGGTTCTCACCAAGATTGACCATGTTTTCTACTTCGATGAGTGGGACACGCTTTTCCCAGACGCGCATCTTCAAGCGATCACATTGGCCTGCTCGGACCATGCCCCCCTTCTTCTGCAAGGGTGTGTCTCATCTACCAGGAAGCCATCCTTCAAGTTTGAAGAATTCTGGCTACGTATGCATGGATTCAGAGAAACCGTCACTGAAGCCTAGAACAAGACTATCCTTGACCTGGACCCCATCCGCAGAATTCACATGAAGCTCTCTCGTACTGCAAAGGCTCTTAGGATTTGGCAGCGCAATTGCATCGGAGATCTGAGGAAGAAAATTGCGATGGCCAAGGAGATCATTTGGCAGATGGACCTCGCTGAAGAATCGAGGCCCCTTTCTGATGAAGAGCGCGAGTTACGCCGCCGACTAAAATCCTCCTATGTGGAACTGCTTGCCATCCAGAAGATCAAGCTTCGTCAGAGATCGCGTCTTACTTGGATACCATGTGGAGAGACTGGGTCAGTCTCACACTTGCTTCGGCTTCCTCAAGAATCCTGCTGAACGGGGACCCTGGCAAGGTATTTTGGCACCGTAGAGGGCTCCGTCAAGGCGACCCGCTTTCCCCGATGCTTTTCATCCTGGCAATTGACCCGTTGCAACATATTCTGTCTGAGGCCACGAGCAAGGGGATTCTGAGACCTATTCGCTCCCGCTCGGTCAGATGTCGAATCTCTACGCCGACGATGCCGGAATTTTTGTCAACCCGACCGTCCAAGAACTAACTGCCATTAAAGCCATCCTCGACTCCTTCGGACAAGCTAGCGGCCTGGTAACCAACATGGAAAAACCAAGATCTTCCCGGTGCAATGCGGTCAGATTGATCTGGAAGATGTTCTCGCGGCATTCCCGGCAAGAATCGCCATTTTCCCGGGAAAGTACCTTGGCCTACCTCTTCACTTCCGGCGCCTCCGCAAAGTCGATTACCAGCCACTCTTAGATAAGATCGCGGGAAAGCTCCCTGGCTGGTACGGGAAAAACATTACGCGTCCTGGCAGGGTCATCTTAGCTAAGACGGTACTTATGGCCACTACGACCTACCACTCCACGGCCATCCCGCTTACAAAATGGGCTCGCACGCAGATCACAAAGATAGTCCGGAATTTTGTTTGGGCTGGTGATGAGGGCGAGCATGTTGCGCAAGGAAAAGCGCTTGTCAACTGGAAGATGCTCAGAGGCCTAAGGCTTTGGGAGGCCTCGGGATGCCTGATCTCGCCCGCACCGAAAGGGCTTTGAGACTGCGTTGGCCTTGGCTACAATGGACTGACCCCGCGCGCACCTGGGTCGGATCTAAGCTTCCCTGCAGCTCGACGGACTTGGACCTTTTCAGAGCATGCAAAAAAAACGATTGGGAACGGGGACACTGCCTCCTTCTGGCACGACAATTGGTGTGAGCGCGGGCCGCTCAAGCAGTGGGCACCGGACCTTTACAGCATCGCCACTAGGAAAAGAAGAACGGTTTCTAAAGAGATCTCTCAGGGAAACTGGATCCATTCGGTTGCTGGCATCCACACCCCTATTCAGCTATCCCAATAATTGGAGGTTTGGGACGTAATACATGAAACCAACCTCGACCCCCTCCAACCGGACTCCATCAGATGGACTTTGACTGCGGACGGAAATTACACTGCTAGCTCAGCCTACCATGCTCAGTTCCATGGATGCTTCCCCAGATTCACGACGCACAAGATTTGGGATGCGCATGCCGAGCCAAAATGCAAGCTCTTCCCGTGGCTGGCTCTTCATGGGAAGCTGCTAACTGCCGACATGCTGGCAATCCGTGGTTGGCCAAATGACCCGACCTGCCAGCTCTGTTGTTCAGCCCCGGAAACTGCTGTCCATCTCTGCAAGGATTGCCCCTTCACAATGGCGGTTTGGCACACCACGCAGTCATGGGCCAATGACCACGTGGGAAACCATGGCCACTCCTTCAACTCCACCTCGGAGTGGTGGGACAACCTGATTAAAGGAAAGACGAAGAAGGAGCAAGACCGCCTCAGCGATCGCATGTTATACGTTCTATGGAATGCCTGCAAAGAACGGAATAGACGAATCTTCACGGGCCAGCGGCTGATATATATTGAGGTGGCCTCCATCGCCAGCAACGACATTGCTCAACGCTCCACCGCTTTTGCCAGGCACAGGCCAGCCATCCCAGCTGTGCCAGATTGAATTTTTGTTTTTTTCTCACGGGCCTTGGTGTTTTCTGGCATGTTCACACCTTAACTTAAACATGCCTTTCTGTATCGGACCGTTATTTCCCCCTTCTAATAGAAAAGGCAGAGCTCCTGCCGGTTGCTCTAAAAAAAAGTCTCAAAAGATCAGTATAATCGCAATGTGGACGACATGGAGGTGACCGCATCAGATTGATAGTTTAGTTGTCTTCATCGCGTCAATTCCTGTTCGCCGTGTAACCGACTCTCGACTCGTCAGCGTTGAGACCGTCAACTCCGCTCGTCATGCGGACTACTCGACCGCCAAGGTCGACTCCGTCCGCAACGCATCGCTTCATCATGCAACTCCGTCCGCTGTGTTGACTTTGTCAATTGACATCAACTGCATGTTCGTTGTGTCGACTAGGTCCACCACGTTGACTTCAGCCTCCACGCCGACTCTGTCCGCCGTTGACTACACATCCACTGCGTTGATTCTATCTCCGGGGGTTATGCCAACGCCGCCGCGCGACCCGCTGCGGCCTTCGGCTGTGGTGACCCATCACTGCCACCGGCTCCCGCAATCCGCCGGTAGCATCGGTTCCCGCAGCCACGACTGCGACCCGTCGGTCGCATTGGCTCCCGCGACCCGCCGTTTGCATCGGCTCCTGCGACCATGACCCGCCGGTTGCATCGGCTACCACGACCCGTTTACCTCGTCGACAACCAATAAAGCTAAGTTTCTCCCTTAATCTATAACCGACTCGGTCGTTTCCAGGGACCTGGCCTCCCCCTATAAGGGCCAGGAGGGAACGACGAGGAGGGTAATCAAGACTCTCGCACATACATCCATCAGATCTCATTTGTGCACCGTTGTCATATAGGCATCCCTGTAACCTTTGGTTTATCATCAATCAATTACAGACAAACATGAGTAAGGTTTTTCCTCCGAGGGGCCTGAAGCTAGGTAAACTTTGTGTACCCGTGTATTTGTCTATTAACGGACGAAGTCTCCAGCGTGTCGCTCGTCCCTTAAATCCAAGTTCATCAAGTATAGGAATTGACGTAATCACCCCACTTTAGTTGTAGTCGAGGAATGCGTACAAAACAAGTCATTGGCATGTGCATTGTATTCTTATATTCCATTCCCCAACTTAATCATAGATTTTGACGTGTGTGTTTCATCCCTTCTTCGAAGGACTTGCTTCGAAAGATGAAGATTGGTTTACTGCTTCCCATGGTGATTATAGTTTGTCCACTAGTCGGGTCGAATAGGGCTCTTTGGAGAGTAACATTGGTGTTCGATGTTGTTGTTTCTTTCATCAGCATGATTTTTTAAACATAGCAATAAAGTTCCAATTTTCATTAATCTAGGAGAGAATTACCTAGTCAGGGAAAATTACTCAACCCCAAAGGCCGACAGACATGGAACAAGGTCACTGTGATTGATTTTTGTGGCAGTCGGTACTTTTTGTACTCAAAGCGAAGCAACCTGTAGTTCTGTGTACCATCTAGAAGCAATAGTCGTTAAGGTAACGAAAACTCGTACTACCAAAAGGAACTTGAAATACAAAGGCTAGTAGGAAAAGCTAAAGGGTTGTTCAGGAAAAGAGATGAGGCAAAGAGGAAATATAAAAGAAGCAACCAGGCAATCGAGAAAATTGCATTTTCCTATCACAATTAGGACAACGACTTTAAAAAACTACCATAATTTAGGAAATTTGCAAAAAAAAACAACCACTTTTTTGGTCTAGTTGTCACAGAAACTACCACTTTTGTATAACGGCTGAGTTATGTCGTTTGACACCGTTTCTGATAGAGATGGCCCACTGGCAGGCTGACGTGGCACGGACTAACAGGCTGAGATACACATGATAGACCGCTTAAATACTTTTGGATCTTTTTGCAAAAGTGTGTAGGACCCACTTGTCATATCCCTCCCCTCCTCTCTCTGCCTAGTGGACCCTGCCAGTAAGGTTATCCCTAACCTCCAGCCACACACGCCATGGCAGCAACAATCGGAATCGGAGCGGTCCGTCCCTCTCGGGCAGCCGCCGGCGGCTAGCCGCGGGCCGCTCTTCCTAGAGACAACAGTATCGGCTCGCCCTGCTCCTCTCGTCACCGCCGTGCTCCGCCGCGGACGCCGCCCTGCTCCTCCCGTCCCGTCGTGCGCCGTCCAAGCCCGCCACAGGCGCCGCGCTCTGCCTCCGGCCGCCGCACCTGCTTCTGGCTGGCCCTGCCCCGCGCTCGCATCCTCTGCCGCTGGCCCCCGCGCTCGCGGGCACCGCCCAAGCTCCGTCCGTCCCCGTCGTGCGCCGGCCGCCAGCCCCCACGCCCGGCTCCGCCTCGCGCTCTGTCGCCGGCTCCCGCACCCGCCGCTCGCCGGCCGTGGCACGTCCCGCCGCCCGCCTGCTGCCATGCCCGCGCGATGGCCGGGAGCTGCAAAAATATAAGAAAAAAGAAAGAAAAGCAAAAATAAAAAGTTAAAGAAAGAAAAGAAAAAAAGAAAAAAAAGAGAGGAGAGACAAGTGGGGTCCATGTAGTTTTATAAAAAGATCCAGAATATATTTTAATTTAGACACTTGTCCCCTGAACTGTCTACCTCATGCTAGGTCAGCGTCTAGGTGGCCCGCCCTATCAGAAACGTGATCAAACGAGTCTAGGACTGCAGTTACACGAAAGTGACAGTTTTTTTAAACAATTAGGCACAAAAATGGTAGTTTTTTGAAATTTTTCTAAATTGTGGTAGTTTTTTGGAGCACTAGCCTCAATTGTGGTAGCAAAATGCAATTTTCTTTAGGCAATCTCATCTAGTGTCGATGATATTACTATGCCTATTTTAATGAGATGATCAATCAAGTACCGGTTGCTTGGATCGAGTAGTTGACCTAGAAGAAAAAGAAAACAACATCTTGAAATTGATACGGGCAATCTAGTTCTTGCCCAAAATGGAAATGCGCATAATACATCATGCTAACTAATTTGATTTTCCTTATTAAAATTTGAGTATCAAAACACTCCCTCCCTTTATAATTACATTTTCGGGATTTAGTCAAATTCGAATTATGTAAATTCTGACCAAACATATAGAAAATATCAGTATCTATAATATAAAGTTAATATTACCAGAATCATCGTAAAATGCATTTTCATATTATATGTATTTTCTATTATAGGTGTTAATATTTTTTCTACATACTTATTCAAACTTGGATAAAGTTGATTTTGACTAAAACCAGAACGTGTGGTAATTACAAATGGAGGGAGTGCAAGAATGTGACTTCCATTATTTTACTAATCTCTCATCCATTTTGCAAGCCTCCTCTTTCTTATCCTAGCTAACTACATATTTTACTAAGAAAACATGAGTTATTTGCGGAAAAATTATACCATTAGAAACCTCTTTCAGATATGAATTGGTTGATAAACTTTGTTGACATATAACTCAAATGCTATTTGTTAAACTAATGGTTAAAGTTTGCCTCAATCTTTTCTAGAAATCTTACAAAACCGATGGAGGGAGTAGCTAATATGGTATGTACCAACTCCATTTTAACATAGATACGAAGACACACTTCTTTGTCTTGGAGCACCGATTAATACTCTTATTTACTTTTTTTTGAAGAATAAAACTATGTTATTACACTTGTCACAAAAGTTCTTTCATACTATGCTTCTCACATGGCTCACGCAAGTATTCGAAAATCTTTGTAGTTAGTTCAACTTGTATAGGCTTTGCCTTTTGAAGTTTTCTCCTCCGAGACCTAGAGAAAACACAAGATGCAAGGATGGAGCTAGAGATATTGTGTAACCTTTTATTCCATTTTGTTCATTTTATTTGGTATTCCATCTAGTGTGGCAACACCATTTGAGTGGTACAAATTTCTGTATTTCTGTTGATGCAAAGGAAGTCTTGGAAGTATAAACTGCTAAAAGCGATAAGTCACCCATATTTACCCGTGTATCTTGGTTGACAAATGGACGGTCGTTCTAAAGTTGAAATAAACAAAACCCGGAAAAAGAAAGTTCAAATGAAGGAAAAGAAACATGAGAGAGTGGGCTATACATTTTGTTTTGTCAATCTAGTGGGCTATACATTTGTCGTCATTCTAATGGGCTAAATGTTGGACAAAACATGAAGTCACGGTTGAGGCCTACTTAGGTGCCACCACCATGTGGGGGGCTGTCAAGGGAAAAAGGCTGACCACACCGTGGGAGTCACCGTTCGGTCCATACACGGATTCGTCGCCCAGGATGGGCTTCGGCCTTGTGTGCAAAAACGGACAAACAAAACTTCATGAATGCATAGAAAGGGGATGCGTAAAGTTTTGCTGCTGGTGGCAATTTTTCTTTCCTTCTGTGGCTCTCTAAAGCTTTGTACATTTCTCCGTAGCTGTCGTGCTCATTACTACGCACCAGTAAATTGTTTGGAACATGTATGTCTGCTACTTCAACGGTGAGCGCGGGTTGTGCATGAATCGCCGAAAGATTATTTCCTACAGCCGCAACCGAACCAAGCTAACCAAGACAATCATTTTTTTTTCGCATGTGCTCTCCGACTAAATCTGACTAGTAATCCGTGATTGCAATGTACAAGGACCTGCGCGCGACGGATCACGGCTACCCGGAAGTACACTCTCTTTCCCTTCTCTTCCCCGTTGCGCTTTCCCGGGTGGTGGCGCAGTCAGTCAAAGCTGCACGTGCGGTACATGCACGCAGCACCGGAACTGTCATGACGTTATGGCAGCAGGAGTTAAGCTGCTAGCAGGCCACAAAACGACGAGCAGGAGAGGCGGTGACGTCGGCCGGACAGCGACGGTCGCACGTTCCCGTGGACCGACCGCCGCCATTTTCGTGGCATTTTCGTTCCTGCGTCGTCACACGGCACTGTTCCCCACGCTGGGTTCACTACTTCACTTGGTTTCGTTCAGTCAACTAAGGCCATCGCCGACGCAAAGCGGCCGACCAAAACCGTCCATTTGGTCGGGTCGGCTATGCTGGCTTTCGCGTCTGACCAACGCGGCGTGTCCGTGGCGCGATCCATCTGTCCGCGTCTGATCAACAGGATCACACTGATTTTTTTTTCGAAATTTAAACCGAGACAATTCGTGTTAAAACTGGCAAAGTTCCTACATATTTAATATGATATTATATTAAATATATATATATATCTAATATACTGGCCCTAGCTCTAGCTACCGATCTCCCCGCCGCCGGCGCTGCCACGTCCATCTAGGGATCGGGGTCGATGTACTACGGTGGCGTCCAGAGGTGCGCCGATGGCAGACCCGGAGCAGGCGCGGGTGCGGGTTGGTCGATCACCTGGCTAGGTTACGCCGCCACCCATCTTCTTCTTCTAGGCGGAGTAGCCGGCGAGCAGGGTCATGTGGCGGCAGCCCCGTGTTCACCTACGCCACCAGGCTGGTGAGCTGGACGGCCTCACATGACGTGCTTGTCCTTCACGCTGGCTGCGATGACTTGCTTGGTGAAGGCGTCCTCATCATAGCCCCACACCAGGAGCTCCTGGTACTCCGGGGCAGGTGCACGACGATGGATGTGGCCACCTCCCCCTCTTCCTCCTTGACGATGATGTCGAGGTCGAGGTCGTCGTCGCCGAGCTCGGCGTCGGAGTGGTTGACGGCGGCGTCGTTGTTGGGATCGTAGGCGGGGATGACGCGGGATCCCCACAGCTCGAACTCGCCGTGGAAGGAGCTCGCGCGCCGCGCATTGTGCTCCCATTCCAGAAACTCCTTCTAGAACTGCTTGTTCTGGTAGGCGCGATCCCACCGGAGAGCTTGCGGGAGTTTGCGGATGCGGCGGGCGATCTCCTCCTCTAACCCCTTGCCCTCCTTGGGCGCGGGCGGCACCCACTCCCGGTTGAGGTGTCAACCCGTGAGGAGGGAGACATCGTGGTGGGCGATGCCTGCTCCCTCCCTCCACCGTCGCTCGCACTCTACTACGTGGAAGTAGCGGCGGTCGCGGCGGGGCTCCTCCTCCTGGTGCTCGGCGCAACAACCAACAAAGTCCTGCAGTCGTGGCGGCGGCGACACGACCCCCCGAAGGAAGGCCGACATGCTACTCTCTTGCCTGCACCGGCCGCTCTGAAAGTGTAAGATGGTTTACCTAGAGGGGGTGAATAGGTTTCTACAAAATTCTTTATAATCTTTTGCAAGTTTTAGGCTTTGCGGAATATAAGTGTGCCTAAATGCAAACTAGGTGAGGCAACCTAGATGATGATACAAGATACTTCAAGCACAAAGGCTATCACAAAGTAAACAACACAAGTAAGAGAGAGGTTAAGGAATAACCCAAGCACGTGGAGACGAAGATGTATTCCCGTGTTCACCACCTTTAGGAAGGGGGCTACGTCACGTTGGAGAGGTGTGAGGTTCCACGAAGGATTCCCCAACGCCACGAAGGCTCACCTTCTTCTCCGAGCCTATCCCACGAAGGAATAGCTCACTTACTCATGGTATATTTTTAAGGTAGTCTCCAAACCCTCACAAACTTTCCACGGAGTAAATCACAAGTCGAATGCCTCCGGGCGACCCTAGCCGCCTAGGGTTTCCCACAAACCCAAGAGTAACAAGCTAACTCGATGAACTCAAGGGGGAATGAAATTTGGCTTGGTGGAAATGTAGATCGGGACCTCGTCTTGCTTTCTACTAAAGGGATTTGAGTTTGGTTGGGTAGAATGGGAGATCCTAAAAAATTATGTTTCAACAATGGGGAGAGAGAGAACTCCAAGAATGAGATATGAACTGAATGCCTAACCTACTCAAGCTGGAAGAAGAGGTATTTATACTCAAGGGAGAAATCTAGCCGTTTGGAGCACTTTCTGCGAAACTCGGTTTTAAGTTCGGTTGGAACGGACCACACACCGGACCACCCGGTATACAGCCCGGTCAACCGGAATCCAAACCGGGATACTCACCGTGTGTGAGCCCGGATAGACTCGGTGTACGAAACCGAGAATCCTTGTTTGGGTTCGGTTGTCCGGAGCTGGTACCGGACCATCCGGTCTAGGAACCGGTTCAACCGGCCTGAGAACCGAGTTTGGCAGAGATGTTATCAAACTTAGATTTCTTTCTCCTCTCGCTTTGGTGATGGAACAAGAAAATCATCCCCAACAACCTCATCGAGATAACCCCTCTTAATAGTGCGGTGTTCCTAAAGACTCAAGATACATAAAAAGGTAAAACTCCGACACTTCTCTTCATTATCGAAATGGGGGGGGGTCTTCGATGATCTTCCAACATACCGGCGGACTAAAACCTGTTCAAGACACTACTAGATAGCATTAGTCCACACTAACTACGGTGTCATTGTCATCCAAAAACAGTATAGGGTAAACTACCCTTTCAATCTCCCCCTTTTTGGTTGGCGATGACAAACCGAGCTAGAGTTCACAAGGATATAATAAAGAGCTATATACCAAGGGATTCCATAGATACATATGTGAGCTCCCCCATAAGGTGTGCACTTGGTTGAATTTGCGTTTGAATGCAAGGTGCACCTAAATAAAGTATAGAGAGCTTCCCACATGTCTTTATGGAAGCAAGCATAATATGAGAAGATATAGAGCATGGATATCTATGCAAGTCTAGACAAATAAAAGAAGCACACATAGTCATAGCACAATAGACATATCCATGGTTCACACACATAGCACACGCTTGTCCAACATACAAAAGTAAAGCAAATAGTTCCAATCATGAAAGCAAATGGTAAGGCTTAGAAAATCATCCCCAACAAGCTCATCGAGATAACCCCTCTTAATAGTGCGGTGTTCCTAAAGACTCAAGATACATAAAAAGGTAAAACTCCGACACTTCTCTTCATTATCGAAATGGGGGGGGTCTTCGATGATCTTCCAACATACCGGCGGACTAAAACCTGTTCAAGACACTGGTAGATAGCATTAGTCCACACTAACTACGATGTCATTGTCAACCAAAAATAGTATAGGGTAAACTATCCTTTCAATCTCTCCCTTTTTGGTTGGCGATGACAAACCGAGCTAGAGTTCACAAGGATATAATAAAGAGCTATATACCAAGGGATTCCATAGAGACATATGTGAGCTCCCCCATAAGGTGTGCACTTGGTTCAATTTCCGTTTGAATGCAAGGTGCACCTAAATAAAGTATAGAGAGCTTCCCACATGTCTTTATGGAAGCAAGCATAATATGAGAAGATATAGAGCATGGATATCTATGCACAGCTAGTCTAATAAAAGAAGTACACATAGTCATAGCACAATAGACATATCCATGGTTCACACACGTAGCACACGCTTGTCCAACATACGGAAGTAAAGCAAATAGTTCCAATCACGAAAGCAAATGGTAAGCACAATGCCATAAGAAGCAAAGATAAGGCAAAGGGCATTGTGTAAACGGCGAACCCCGGAAAGACCTCGACAAGGAACCCGTAGAGACCTAAATGAACTCTACTCTTCTCCCCCATTGGCATCGAAACACCAAAAAGGAAGAGGAGTAGGGTGATGCTAACGGAACCCAACTAGAAGAACATAGGAGGCGGCAGAGGGTGAACGGGGGCATCTTCGTCTTCATGGATCTCCTCTTTTTCATCATCCTCATCATCATCAACAGAATCACGACGAGCAACAGAGGAAACACTGGGGTCACCATGAGGAAACTGACCGAGGAAGTAGCCGAAGAGCATATCATCATCAAGGGGCGGCATATCATAGTTGACATAAGGAACTAGAGTCATCTCGGGACCATCTGGTGGAGGAGTGACATGCTGGGTCACGAGAAACTCATTGTGCCTGCATCGTGTCTCTTGGCTCATCTCAAGAGCCTTGTGGCTCACATCATAGGACAAGAGGCACATCTGAAACAACCGCTTGAAGAAAGTGGCAGCACCACCCTTGTGCCTGGGACGTGAGGAGGAGGACTCTCCAACAGGATGACGAGAACCTGACCGAGTAGCAAAGTGAGGCTGAGGATCATGGATAGCCTTGGTGCGCTGCTCGGGGGGCCTCATCGCAGGAACCTCAGGAGACTAACCACGAAGAGAAAGAGTAAGCTGCTCTTGTTCCACACGCTCACCAGCCATCACACCAGGAGGCACAACCCTGTTGAGCAACTTTTGTACATACACACAGAAAGTGGGGGTCATCCTGTCCAAGGCATCCCACCTCAGCTCAAAGTAGACAAAGTCACAACCATCAATCTTCCTCAACTAGTCAGGGTGACAATAATACAGGAGATGGGCAAAGTACCCACGACAGTTTGTAGTATATCCAACTCGGGGAACAAGCGACTGACGAAAGATGCTGGCCAAAGTGTGGTAGTAAAAGTACATGCCAGAGATGCATGGAGGAGCATACTCAAAATCCTCGGGATAGCAGAAAGCCAGAGAGTCAACAGGCTTGATCTTCTCACTATGAATGCAAAAACCACCTGGCTTGTCAGAATAGCCCATGACCTCAACCAGATCTGCATAGGTGGCACGGAAATGCCGCGTGCCAGTCATCCAAGACATAGTGCGGTCAGCATCATCATGAAAATAGACTATGCAGAAGAACTGACGAATATACTCAGGATAGTAGTCCTCCTTGAGACACACAAGGTCAAACAAATCCATTTTCTTCAAGGCATCATCAAGAAAGCGATAATCTGAGGCAGCATACATGTTGAACCAGTCCACATTGAAAGCAAGAATGTTACCACAGAAGGTGACCTTGTGTTGGGTCCGCAGCATAGAAAACAAAAAATTTCCTACGGTGTGAACTACACGCCAAGATCTATCTACTAGGTACAAAGCAACGGGTGGACATACATCCAACGAGAACTTACCCTCGAAGACAACGAGTTTTGTTAACGAGTAGGAACTCGTGGTTGATGTAGTCATACACTTGCCGATCTCAAGATCGTGAGGAAGTCCGAGCGCCGCAACTCAGCCGCGCATCCGTACTCACACATACGTTCAAGCCACCGGACAACCTCCACCTCCTCACTCCAGCGATCCAGCGGAAGCAACAACTCCTTCCAGACGAAATGCCATCGGGAACATGTATCTCACTAATCCGAGACCATGGGGGAATAATTCTAGAAGGGGAGAGAGATCCTTCACAAGGAGGTGTGAGGATGAAGGAGGGAATGGGTGACCTTTTATAGGAGGAGGAGGGTGCCCCCTCTCTCCATGGCTGGCGCATGGGGGGGGTGACACCTCACCGCCCCCTCTCTCCATGGCCGGCGCATGGGAGGGGGGTGACCCCTCACCTCCCCCATTCATGTGGTGGTAACCTCTCCACATTAAAATGCCTCTTCACATTCCCTTTTAAAGTCTCCACTTTAAATGCATTAAATTTCTCCAAATTTAATGCTCTCTCATTTAATAAAACTCTTTTATTAAATTTATTCAGAATCTTGTTAATTACTTTAATTAACAAACATTCACATATAGCCCCTTGCAATATTTCAATATCACATGCAGAACCACTTTCTGCAATTTCACCCGAAACAATTTCCGGTTTCTATTGAAACAACTACTGCGCTTTGCAATTCTTTCGTCTGAAACATATGTGCTCCAAAATGGTGTCCGATAACTCTTAAGTGTGCCACCCTACGGTTCGCGAATAATCCAGACATGATCGAGACCCTTCTCCGATCAATAATTAGCGCTGGGACTGAGATCCGTCTCGACTCCTACACATTCAACGATGACTTCTGTGATCGTGAGAACCTTTAACGCTTGTAACTAAATCCCTTTGTCTCTCGATATATTACATGTCCGAGATTCGATCATCGGTATCTCCATACCTAGTTTGATCTCGTTACCGACATGCACTCTTTTCTCGTTCCCGTGATATAACATTCTAGTGATCACATCACTTGCTTGCAAGCTATCTTAATGTGATATCACCGAGAGGGCCCAGAGTATATCTATCCGTCATCGGGATTGAAAAATTCCACTCTTGATCCATGAGCCTCAACATAACACCTTCGTAGTACTGAACCCATCTTTATAGTCACCCTGTTACGGTGTGACGTTTGATGTTATCAAGATACTCTTCCGGTGTTAGCAATTAACATGATCTCATGGTCTAAGGATAAAGGTTACTTCGTATGATGTTATAGAAATATAAACATAATTACTTGATCGTAATGCTATACTTCGGATGAATGTTCATCACATCATTCCACCAATGGTGTGACCTTGTTATTAACAACATCCAATGTCCATGATCAGGAAACCTTGATCATCTTGTTAATCAACAAGCTAGTCTATAAGAGAGGCATAACTAGGAACCCTTTTTGTTTATTAAACACACATGTATTGATGTTTCCTGATCAATACAATTCTAGCATGTAAAATAAA
This sequence comes from Avena insularis, assembly GCA_023614405.1. Classification (NCBI taxonomy): domain Eukaryota; kingdom Viridiplantae; phylum Streptophyta; class Magnoliopsida; order Poales; family Poaceae; genus Avena; species Avena insularis. Next base: position 470,970,935 of record CM042686.1, read on the forward strand.
CATCTATCATATATAAGGAATATATAATAACAACTTCATTATTGCCTCTCAGGGCATATTTCCTTCAGTCTCCCACTTGCACTAGAGACAATAATCTAGTTCACATAGTGATAAATCTAACACCCATGGAGTTCTGGTGTTGATCATGTTTTGCCCTAGGGAGAACTTTAGTCAACGAATCTGCTACATTTAGGTCCGTGTGTACTTTACAAATCTTTATATCTCCATCCTTGACATGCTCGCGGATATGCTTAATATGCTTGGAATTCTTGTGAGACATCGGTTCCTTTGCGTTGGCTATGGCTCCATTGTTGTCACAATAGATCACCATTGGATCCAACGCACTAGGAACCACACCTAGTTCCGCAATGAACTCTTTCATCCAAACCGCCTCCTGCGCCGCTTCTGAAGCAGCAACATATTCCGCCTCCGTTGTTGATCCAACCACCACAGGTTGTTTGGAACTCCTCCAACTAACTGCTGCTCCGTTCAAGAGAAATACGTATCCGTATTGAGACTTAGAGTCATCCGGATCGGTGTAAAAGCTAGCATCGACATAACACTTAGCGACTAGCTCTTCTTCACCTCCGTATATAAGAAACATATCCTTAGTTCTTCTCAAGTACTTGAGGATGTTCTTTACCGCTATCTAGTGTTCCGAACCTGGATTAGATTGGTACCTACTAGTCAAACTAATAGCATGTGCCACATCTGGTCTTGTACATAGCATGGCATACATAATAGAGCCTATGGCCGAGGCATAGGGGATCTTATCCATCATCTCTCTTTCTTCCGCCGTAGCCGGACTTTGAGTCTTACTCAATGTCTTGCCTTGCAACATAGGTATGAACCCCTTCTTACTTTCGTCCATATTAAACTTCTTTAATATCTTATCAAGGTATGTACTCTACTATAGCCCAATTAGGCGCCTTGATCTATCTCTATAGATTTTAATGCCTAATATATATGACGCTTCACCAAGGTCTTTCATCGAAAATTTGCTATTTAGATAACTTTTAACACTGTTTAAAAGATCTATATCATTTCCAATCAATAATATGTCATCCACATATAATATCAGAAATGCCACATTACTCCCACTCACTTTCTTGTAAATACAAGCCTCTCCATAAGTTTGGACAAATCCAAACTCTTTGATCACCTCATCAAAGCGGAGATTCCAACTCCGGGATGCTTGCTTCAGTCCATAGATGGATCGCTGAAGTTTGCATACCTTATTAGCATCCTTAGGATCGACAAAACCCTTAGGTTGTATCATATACAACTCTTCTTCAATATTACCATTGAGGAACGCATTTTTGACATCCATCTACCATATTTCATAATCGAAATATTGTAGCAATTGCTAACATAATCCTAACCGACTTAAGCATCGCTACGGGAGAGAATGTCTCATCATAGTCAACTCCTTGAATTTGTCAAAACCCCTTTGCAACAAGTCGAGCCTTATAGATGGTCACATTACCATCAGCATCAGTTTTTCTTTTGAAAATCCATTTATTCTCAACGACCTTTCGATCGTGAGGTAAGTCCACCAAGTTCCAAACTTGGTTCTCGTACATGGATTCCATCTCGGATTTCATGGCTTCCAGCCATTTGTTGGAATCCAGGCTCATCATCGCTTCTTCATACGTCGCAGGGTCATCCATTTCATCAACCATAAAATTCACAACAGGATTGCCGTACAGTTCAGGAGTTGCACGTGTCCTGCTTGACCTGCGAGGTTTAGTAGTGTCTTCTTTCGGAGTTTCATGATCATTATCATTAGCTCTCTCTTCATCAGGTGAAGTCAACTCCGAAACAACTTCCGGTGCTGCGCCACTCGCCATTCCATGAAGAGAAGGTTCAATAACCTCTTCGAGTTCTACCTTCCGACTACTCACACCTTTTGCGAGAAACTCCTTCTCAAGAAAGGATCCATTCTTGGCAACAAAAACCTTGCCCTCGGATCTGTGATAGAAGGTATACCCAATTGTTTCCTTAGGGTATCCTATGAAGACGCATTTTTCCGCTTTGGGTTCGAGTTTATCTGGTTGAAGTTTCTTCACATAAACATCACATCCCCAAACTTTAAGAAATGACAGCTTAGGTTTGTTTCCAAACCATAATTCATACGGTGTCGTTTCAACGGATTTAGATGGTGCCCGATTTAAAGTGAATGCAGCTGTTTCCAGTGCATAACCCCAAAATGACAGTGGCAAGTCAACGGAGACATCATAGATCGAACCATATCCAATAAGGTATGATTACGACGTTCACACACCATTACGTTGTGGTGTTCCAAGGCGTGAGTTGTGAAACTATTCCACACTCTTTCATGTGTGTGCTAAACTCGTAACTTAGATACTCTCCTCCACAATGCATCAGAAATTTGATCTTTCTATTATGATGATTTTCCACTTCATTCTGAAATTCCTTGAACTTTTTAAAAGTTTCAGACTTGTGTTTCATCAAATAGATATACCTGTATCTACTCAAATCATCCGTGAAAGTAACAAAATAACGATATCCACCTCGCGCCGACACACTCATTGGTCCACACACATCAGTATGTATGATTTCCAATAGATCTGTCGCCCGTTCCATTGAACCGGAAAACGGCGTTCTAGTCATCTTGCCCATAAGGCATGGCTCACATGTATCAAATGATTCAAAATCAAGTGATTCCAAAATTCCATCAGAATAGAGTTTCTTCATGCGTTTAACGCCAATATGACCTAGACGGCAGTGCCACATATATGTAGACATATCATCATCAAGTTTAATCTTTTTAGAATTAACATTATGAATGTGTGTAATATTACTATCGAGATCTATTAGAAATAAACCATTCAACATAGGTGCATGACCATAAAAGATATCATTCTTATAAATCGAACAACCATTGTTTTCAGATTTAAAGGAATGACCACTTTGCATCAAACACGGTCCAGATACAATGTTCATGCTCAGTGCAGGCACTAAATAACAATTATTTAGGTTTATAACTAATCCCGATGGCAAATAGAGAGGTAGCGTCCCGACGGCGATCACATCAACTTTTGATCCATTGCCGACCCGCATCCTGACCTCATCCCTTGCTAGTTGTCGCTTGTTCCGTAGCCCCTGAACCGAGTTACATATATTAGCAACCGATCCCATATCAAATACCCAGGTGCTACTGCGATTACTAGTCAAGTACACATCAATAACATTTATATCACATATACCTTTGTTTGCCTTGCCGGACTTCTTGTCCGCCAAATACTTGGGGTAGTTGCGCTTCCAATGGCCAGTCCCCTTACAATAGTAGCACTCGGTGTCAGACTTAGGGCCAGCTCGGGGTTTCTTTTCAGGTGTGGCAACAGACTTGCCACCCTTCTTTCCCTTGTGCTTGCCTTTCTTGTCTTTCTTGAAACCGGTGGTCCTATTGATCATCAACACTTGATGTTCTTTCCTAATCTCCACTTCTGCAGTCTTAAGCATTGACAGAAGCTCGGGAAGAGTCTTCTTCATACCCTGCATATTATAGTTCATCACGAAGCTCTTGTAGCTAGGTGGCAGTGATTGGAGAACACGATGTATGCCTAAGTCAATGGGAATCATTATTTCCAAGGACACAAGCTTATCGGCGTACCCAAACATTTTGAGTACGTGCTCACTAATGGAGCTATTTTCCTCCATCATGCAGCTAAAGAACTTTTATGTAGCATTATAACTCTCTACGGCAGCATGGGTATCGAAAATCATTTTCAATTCTCCCATGGTATCAAAGGCTTTGCCATTTTCGAAACGCTTTCGAAGTTCTGGCTCTAGCCCATACAGTATGCCGCAATGAACTAAGTTCTGGTCCTCCCGACGAGTCACATAGACATTCTTTTCCTCGTCAGGGGCATCAGGAGCTGGTGGGGGGCCTAGCGGCGCATCTAGCACATATTGCTTTTGTGCAGCAGTGAGGAGAATCCTCAAATTCATAGCCCTGTTGGTGAAGTTGCTACCATTCGCAGCAAGTTTCTCTTTCTCCATGAACACATTGAAATTAAAAGCAGGTGGTGCCATCTACAACAGAATTTGTAAAGTTTATTTAGACTAAGTTTATGATAGATTGAGTTCAACTAATCCAAATTACTAATGAACTCCCACTCAAAAACGACATCCCTCGTGTCCTTTTGGTGATTACATGAACCAAATCCACTACACCAAGTCTGATCATCACGTGAGTTGATGTAGCTTCAAAGGCGAGCATCTATATGGGCATCATATAAACTATATGACTCATGCTTAACCTTTCGGTCCGTGTTCGGAGGCCATGTCTGTACATGCTAGGCTCGCCAAGTAAGAACCTTAGTATTCGCGTGTGTAAAACTGTCTTACACCCGTTCCTATGAAAGCGTAGATTCAAGTACACCCGATCATCACGTGATGTCTTGAAACACGATCCATAGAACGGTGCATACTTAAGGAAGAACACATTTTTATCTTGATATATAAATGAGGGATCATCTTATAATGCTACCAAAAGCGCCAAACTAGCAGTATAAGATGCTAACATCTAATGTGTAAAGTTAGATGATATGGTCCATGCATTTGATCTCTATCACTTGCATCGTGGTATGATCTCTATCATTCTTTTGTGTGTAAGGCCAAGGTCTATGGAACTTACACGTTGAGTGTGTTGTAAGAGTATCTATCATACATCTACTTACAACAATAACATATCAATACACTAGCCCAACAACTATCTAAACTAGACGCCTCTAATTTATCAATTGCAAGTTTTACGTGGCTTAGGGCTTTCGGAGATAGAACCGTTCTCACCTACGAACATGAACCACAACGAGGATGACTAAGTTATTAGCAACTCGTTGTAAATCAGATATTGACTATAGTAGGAGAGACAGACATCCACCAGCCACTTATGCAAAACAAGTTGCATGTCAGTCATGGAACCTGTCTCATGTACGATGACATGTAAGGTTGGTCCGGGCCTCTTCATCCCACTATGCCACCAATATCCAAAATACATATAAGATGCAATAACATGATCATCATCGCCCACATATAAACATATGTGTACTACCCGTGCAAAGAGCCTACGCATAGATCAGGCTCTGATACCACTGTTGGGTCCGCAGCATAGAAAACAAAAAAATTCCTACGGTGTGAACTACACGCCAAGATCTATATACTAGGTACAAAGCAACGGGTGGACATACATCCAACAAGAACTTACCCTCGAAGACAACGAGTTTTGTTAACGAGTAGGAACTCATGGTTGATGTAGTCGTACACTTGCCGATCTCAAGATCGTGAGGAAGTCCGAGCGCCGCAACTCAGCAGCGCATCCGTACTCTCACACACGTTCAAGCCACCGGACAACCTCCACCTCCTCGCTCCAGCGATCCAGCGGAAGCAGCAACTCCTTCCAGACGAAATTCCACCGGGAACATGTATCTCGCTAATCCAAGAACATGGGGGAATAATTCTAGAGGGGGAGAGAGATCCTTCACAAGGAGGTGTGAGGATGAAGGAGGGAATTGGTGGCCTTTTATAGGAGGAGGGGGGTGCCCCTCTCTCCATGGCCGGTGCATGGGGGGTGACCCCTCACCTCCCCCATTCATGTGGTGGTAACCCCTCCACATTAAAATGCCTCTTCACATTCCCTTTTAAAGTCTCCACTTTAAATGCATTAAATTTCTCCAAATTTAATGCTCTCTCATTTAATAAAACTCTTTTATTAAATTTATTCAGAATTTTGTTAATTACTTTAATTAACAAACATTCACATATAGCCCTTGCAATATTTCAATATCACATGCAGAACCACTTTCTGCAATTTCACCCGAAACAATTTCCGGTTTCTATTGAAACAATTCCTGCGCTTTGCAATTCTTTCGTCTGAAACATATGTGCTCCAAAATGGTGTCCGGTAACTCTTAAGTGTGCCACCCTATGGTTCGTGAATAATGCAGACATGATTGAGACCCTTCTCCGATTAATAATCAACAACGGGACCTGGAGATCCGTACTGACTCCTACACATTCAACGATGACTTCTGTGATCATGAGAACCTTTAATGCTTGTAACTAAATCCCTTTGTCTCTCGATATATTACATGTCCGAGATTCGATCATCGGTATCTCCATACCTAGTTTGATCTCGTTATCGACATGCACTCTTTTCTCGTTCCCGTGATATAACATTCTAGTGATCACATCACTTGCTTGCAAGCTATCTTAATGTGATATCACCGAGAGGGCCTAGAGTATATCTATCCATCATCGGGATTGACAAATTCCACTCTTGATCCATGAGCCTCAACATAACACCTTCGTAGTACTGAACCCATCTTTATAGTCACCCTGTTACGGTGTGACGTTTGATGTTATCAAGATACTCTTCCGGTGTTAGCAATTAACATGATCTCATGGTCTAAGGATAAAGGTTACTTCGTATGATGTTATAGCAATATAAACATAATGACTCGATCGTAATGCTATACTTCGAATGAATGTTCATCACATCATTCCACCAATGGTGTGACCTTGTTATTAACAACATCCAATGTCCATGATCAGGAAACCTTGATCATCTTGTTAATCAATAAGCTAGTCTATAAGAGAGGCATAGCTAGGAACCCTTTTTGTTTATTAAACACACATGTATTGATGTTTCCTGATCAATACAATTCTAGCATGTAAAATAAACATCTATCATATATAAGGAATATATAATAACAACTTTATTATTGCCTCTCAGGGCATATTTCCTTCACCTTGAACTGAGTGTAAATATGATCCCACATCAAGGCTTGAGTCTCAGTCCAAAACTTCTTGTCAGCGCCAGGATAAGTGCGAGACTTGAAGTGATAGGGATTCTGCTTGCGAAGGGTCCGGTACATAACAATCTCCATATGCTTCAGGTTTTGAGTAGGTACATCTTCTTCGTCATCTTGCACGATAGGTCTCTTTTCCCTGATGGCCTTGCTCTTGATGCGACCAGAACGGGCGTTGCCCTCTTCCTCATGCTGCACAGACTGACTAGCTCGACGAGCCCTCTTACCCCGACCGGTTTCCTCAGGCACATACTCATCACTCACATAGTCATCATCATCGGCACCTATGAAAAAGAGAGATAGGTTGGGGAGCACAAGGATAAGTACACGTGCCAAACAAAACAAAACGGAGGAAAAACTTGGATTTGGGCAAGTGCATGACAGAAAATAGACATCACAGAGAGATTCGGTGCCAGGGCCGATCTGACCGGCTCTAGAACCGGATAGTCTGGTGTTAGCACCGGACAACCGAACCCGAACCGGATGACCCGGTGGCAGTACCGGTTATCCGGATACAAACCAGGCGACCCGGTGTCAGATCCGGTCCAACCGGGCCTGGAATCGAGTTAGTCGGGGAGGCCCCAAAACTGCTCTTTGCAATGTAAAATTCTACCTATGTCTCAATACTTGCACAAATACAAACTTCTCAAGAGATTTAGGCCATGGTTTGACATGGTTGGCATACAAGAACAAAGGTGGAAACCCTAACTTGGCAAATCCATCAAAATGTGTAGCAAAACATGGTGATTTGATAAGGGAAAAGGGAGAGGAGCAAGGGATTACTCGAGGACATGGCTTCCCGTGGAGGAAAGCCCCAAAAGCCCTTGAGGGAGAAGATTGCAAAATGCTCCCAAACCACCACGATATGGAGAGATTCCTTGGGTGGAGAGCCTCCAAAGGTCCTTCTCCACGATATGGTGGCCCGATCTATGAATCCTAGGGGTGGAAACGCCCTAGGAGAGGGGGGGAGGTGGGAGGGGGAGGGGCAATGGAGAGAGGACGAGTCAGGGGAAGTGAAAGGGTAACTTGTGGAGGAGTGGGGGTGTCCAGGGAAGAAGAAGGGAAAAAGTTTTTCAGATCCCGATTTTGGTTCGGTCCAACCGAGATGCAAACCGGGCCGCTCGGTGCACATGCCGGTCAACCGAGCCATAAACCGAATCTGCAGGAAATCTGACACGAGGAAGATTCGGTTGTCAGTCCGGTCAACCGGCTCCACAACCGGAGTGCCCAGTTGAAAACCGAACTGGTAGCCAAACTTCATTCAGTATACTTCTGTCTGCAGACCCGGATAGACTCGGTTGAGGACTGGGATGGAAACCGGACGGTCCGGTTCTGGAGCCGGTTGGACCGGGCCAGAAACTGAACTTCAGAAAAAACTTCGAAATTTTTTGTGAAAACAGAAATTTTTCGAGAATGGCATGTGCAAGAAAGAAGATAGTAGACTCCAAAAGGGTAGAGGAGGCAGGTGATCTAGGCATGCCTATTGGAGAAGAACCAAATCAATACACTTAATAGCAACAATAGGCATGATTCGAAAATATCAAGAGACACAAGAGACCAAAGTTGGCGGGGGATTTCTCCCCTATGTTTAAGCACACATGTCATGGTGCCTCAAAGATAGATGCTTGGACCCATATCATGACACAAGATCAATTAATATCGCACGCATGGGTATGCATCAAACCAAGACATGGTAAGATGACTATCCCGATGTGTGTTGTGCGACTAGGCTACATAGCAAGTTAAGAGCAGGAATATAATGCAAGAAGTGAATCAATCCAAGTTTTTGGGATCTAGAATACCAAGTTATCGCCTCAACATAACAAAACGGGCTTCATCCAAAGGCTTCGTGAAAATATCCGCCAATTGGAACATCATTCCCACATGAGTGAGATTGATGTCACCATTTGCGACATGGTCACGTAGGAAGTGGTGGCAGATGTCAATATGTTTGGTGCGGCAATGTTGGACGGGGTTATTAGCGATCTTTATTGTGCTTTCATTGTCACATAGAAGAGGCATCATACCAAGAGACACACCATAGTATTTCAAGGTTTGCCTCATCCATAACAATTGAGCGCAACAAGATGCCGCGAAAATGTATTCGGCTTCGGCGGTGGATAGGGCAGTGGAGTTTTGTTTCTTGGAAGACCAACTCACCAATGACTGGCCAAGAAATTGGCAAGCCCCGGAGGTTAACTTCCGGTCAACCTTATCACCGGCCCAATCAGAATCCGAATAGCCAACAAGCTCAAAGGTTGACCCCTTTGGATACCAAAGCCCGAGAGTAGGAGTGAGAACAAGATACCTAAAAATCCGTTTGACCATCATCAAGTGGTACTCCTTGGGAGCAGATTGAAAATGAGCACACTTTCCAACACTTAACATGATATCCGGCCTAGAAGCACAAAGGTAGAGCAAGGAGCCAATCATGGAGTGATATACCTTTTGGTCCACATCCTTCTCACCTTCTCCAAGGACAAGTTTCCCATTGACTGGCATGGGGGTCTTCATGGGGTTGGCATTGGTCATCTCAAATTTCGCAAGCATATCCTTCACGTACTTCTCTTGGGATATGAAGGTTCCTTGAGCAAGTTGCTTCACAATGAAGCCTAGGAAGTACTTCAACTCCCCCATCATGGACATCCTAAATTTCTGGGTCATCAACTCGGCAAAAGCTTTGTTATGTGATTCGTTAGCTCCACCAAAAATAATATCATCGACATAAATTTGAACAATAAACAAGCCACCCCATTTAACCCGCTTGGTGAAAATGGTGGAATCGACTTTACCCACGCTAAACCCATCCATGAGTAATAAATCCTAAGGTGCTCATACCAAGCACGAGGAGCTTGCTTTAGTCCGTAGAGTGCCTTATAGAGTAGATACACATGGTTGGGAAAGCGTGTGTTTTCGAAACCCAGGGGTTGAGCTACATATGCAACCTCTTTCAAGGGGCCATTAAGAAATGCACTCTTCACATCCATTTGATAAAGCTTGAAGTTATGAAAAGATGCATATGCAAACAAGAGACGAATAGCTTCAAGGAGAGCAACGGGCGCAAAGGTGTCCTCATAGTCAATACCTTCTATTTGGGCATACCCTTGCACCACTAACCTTGCTTTGTTTCTTGAGACGGTTCCGTTCTCATCTTGCTTGTTCTTGAATACCCACTTAGTCCCAATAACATTGATGCGATGATCTTTAGGTCTCTCCACAAGAGACCAAACTTCATTGCGGGTGAAGCACTCGAGTTCTTCTTGCATGGCAATGACCCAATCCGGATCTTCTAGCGCTTCATGGACCTTGAGTGGCTCGAAGTTGGACACAAAAGCATGATGGCCACAAAAGGTAGTGAGTTGCTTCTTCTTGTTGCGAGTCTCGATTCCTCTTGATATGCTTCCAAGTATATTATTGACTTGGAGTCCACTTGCAATAGAGGCGGACTTGATCTTCTGGATAGTCCCTTCATGATCAAAAAATTCATCCTTCGTTGGTCCTTGAGCATTGACCACATCTTGAGCTTGACCTTGATCTTGGCAAACTAGAACGTCTTCTTGGTCTTGCTCAACGGGTTGAGGGCTTGGTTCTTGTTCTTCGGTTTGCGAGAGTTGTTCGTTGTGAGGTACACTTGATGGTTCAACTTGAGTAGAGCTTGGCTCTTCTTGAGTTGGGCTAGATTCTCCCTCATCAACATCTTGACCATGAGTGTGATGCTCGGTGGGCAAGATATGCCCAATTCCCATCAACTTGATGACTTGAGAGGAATCTCCATCGCCTACAACATGTGGAACAACTTGCCCCCCTTGGGGGCCATTATCTTCCAAAAACTCCACGTCACAAGATACTTCAACACAACCATTGGCTTTGTTGTAGTATCTATAGGCGTGAGAGTTTTCCGCATAACCAACAAAGATACCCTCGATAGTTCTAGATTCGAATTTACCAAGTTTTTCTTTCTTGTTCTTGAATTCGGTGCCATTGTCGGTCCTAATGGTCTTGATCTCCACTTCATGGGTGCGTTGAGCTTGCTTGGCGAAGATCATGAAGTACTTGTAGGTCTCATCCTTTGACTTGAGAAGGAATACCCAAGTGTATCTCGAGTAGTCATCGACGATGACAAGACCATATCTCCTTCCACCAAGAGAATCACTGTTGATGGCCTGAAGATATCCAAATGGAGAAGCTCCAAGGGTCTTGACGTGGCCACCTTTGATATTGATGGATGACTCCTCCCATGTTGTTTTCCTGAAATGCAAGCACTACACACACGATCTTTCTCAAAAGACACACCGGTTAGTCCAACAATATGTTCACCCTTTAGGAGTTGTTTAAGATTTCTCATGTTGACATGGCCAAGGCGGTGATGCCAAAGCCATCCCTCGTCAACTTTGGCCATTAGACATGTAGGAAGAGATTGACTCTCTTGCGAGAGGTCGACCACATAGAGGTCGTCTTCCACACATCCAACAAGAACCAACTTGAGATTATCACTCCTACACACAAGTTCTAGAGAAATAGGAATCATAACCGGCATCCGCAAGATGTTTTATGGAAAGTAAGTTGTAACCAAGGTTTTCAACAAGCATGCCGGTCTCTAGGGACAAGGCCTTAGAGACAACCAACTTGCCAAAACCTAGTACCTTTCCTTTAGAGTTGTCTCCAAAAGTGATGCTTGACATTGAATTAACATCATGAATAAATTGGTCAAGCGCACTTCTACCTCCGGTCATATGATTGGTGCATCCACTATCAAACACCCATTTTGTTCCACCGGAGGCATATCCCTACAAAATCAATTCTTTGATTTAGGAACCCATTGAGTAATGGGTCCCCTAGAATTAGCAACAAGATCTTTTGGTACCCAAATTGAGTACCACCTATAAGCATAACCATTGCGAGGGCCAACATATTTGGCATATACATCTCCTTGGGCGCCCTTACATAGCACATAGGAGGGATTAGATTTTCCCACAAACTTGTGGTTGGGGTTGCCCCTAATGGCTCCCCCATTCACAACATTCTTCTTTACTTGGTCAACCACCTTGTGCCCTTCACGCACAAAGTCAATCCTTTTAGGTGGGTTGGCACCATTCTTGTCGTTCTTGGGATCATACCCCATACCTTGCCTTGGAGCTCTCATCGTTTGTCGAGCAAGAATCTCATCAAGAATCTTGCCCCTGGCGGTAGGTTTGAGACGCTCCATCTCAAGTTGTTCCATCAACTTCTTATTCTCCTCAAGGAGACTAGCTTGATCCAAGGAAGGGTTAGAAGCACAAGTAATATCCTCAATAATAATAGGATCCTTCAATGTACTAAGAGCTTTCTCATAGGACACTCGAAGTTGATCATGATTCTCCCCAAGTTTTATGAGCTCACGCTTGACAAGCAAATTAGCTTTCTCAAGGTTATCAAGGTCATTGGTGAGAGAAGCATGAGCAGCTTCAAGTTATTTCTTTGAAGTATCAAGCTCTTGGGACAAGGTGATAGCTCTATCTATGGTATCCATATCTTTTGCCTTATCTAGTTCATAGATTTCAATTCATTCTTTAAGAAGAGAAGTAATGTCCGTTTCCTTGCTTAGCTCTTGCTCAAGAAGATTGAATCTTAATTTCTCATCATCAATATGAGACTCCAAACTATCAATGGTCTCATCACGTGAATTGACAAGGCTCATTAATTGTTTGAATCTAGCACGAGCATTGCTAGGAAGGGACTTCATGATTTTACACATTTCTTGTACATAGTTTTCATCGAATTCATCATCGTCACTATCATTGGTACTAACATGATCATACAAGATGCTAGAGAGAGATGGAGAGGAAGAGATTACCTTGGTACTCCTTGCCATGAGGCAAGTACCGGCGACCTTGGGAGTGATGGAGTCATCGGCGTAGTCTTTGGTGTAGTCATATGTGAAGAGTGACCCGGGTTCGGCAAATGCCAAACCGGCCACCCCCACAACCTTCTCCTCATCTTCACTCTCCGCATCAGATAGGTACTCTTGGCCAAGAAAGCCTTTTCCATCACACTTCTTGTTCCTCTTGTATCTCTTGTTGATGGGGTTTGGCTTTAATCTTGGCTTGGCACCCTCTTCATACTTGGGCTTGTCAAGTCTCTTCTCATATGGGCATTTGTCAGCAAAGTGGTCTGACTCATCACAATTGTAGCAATTCCTCTTCTTCTCGCTTGGTCCGGTTGAGCTTCTTCTTCTTCGGAACTTCAAGTTCTTGGTGAAGAGAGCCACTTGAGCTAGCATGTCATCAATGCCCTTGCTATCACTCTCTTCATCATTTACACAACTTTCTTGCACATAGTTGGCCTTCAATGCAAGGGATTGAGAAGGGCCAATGGCACGGTTGATCTCCTTGATCTTTTTTCCTTCATCCGCCATATTGTCCGTGGCAACAAGATAAGACACGAGATCATCAGGTGAGAAGTGGTGAGCTGAATCTAGAAGTTGCAAGTTCAAGGAAAGCTTCTTGTCGGAGGCGGCAATCATGGAGAGAACCTTGGACTTGATAAGCTCATCATTCAAGTTGAACCCACCATCATACTTGTCACAACCGAGACCATCAATCTTCACACGGAGGGCAACAAGTCTCTTGTATGCTTCAGCAATGGACTCACCATCATTGTTCATGAACATGCTCATCTCCGACTTGGCGGCTTCATACTTGGACTTTTGGATAAGGGAAGTTCCCTCTTGGATAATCACAATCCTCTCCCACAACTCCTTTGCGATGGGAATGTTGCTAACTTGATCATAGAGAGTGCGGTGAATGGCACTCCTTATCTTGTCACAAGCCGTTGCATTTAGTTGACGATCATAGTACTCTCCCGGAGTGAGATTGTTGGGATATTGTAGATAGAAGCCCTTGCCCACAATCTCCCAAAGCTCCACGCTGCAACTATGAAGATGAGATTCCATGGAAACTTTCCAATGAGAGAAGTGAGTTCCATCATAATGAGGTGCGGGACCCGAACCATTAATATGAGGCATGATGTTCTTTTGTTTGGGATATACGGAAATGGATTAGGAGGCATAGAGGCTTTCGTCGGGTCACTCTCGCTAGAGGCCTCGTTCATTGCCTCCTTACCGGTGTCCAGCGGCCTCCCTTGAGGTACTACCGAAGGTCCGGCAAGCATGACCCCCTCGCCCATCCCCGTAAAACATCCCTCAAGAAAACATATTCGAGCAAGGAGATCAGAATCCGCCTTAGCCTTTTCAAGGGACTGTTTGGCAAAGAGTTCACGGATCTCCTTGACCGAGTAAGTCTTTCCCTCCTCATCATCGGAGAAAACCATCTTTTCTCTTAGGTGGTAAAGCCCTTAGAAGAGCACAAGGCTCTGATACCAATTGAAAGTGTAAGATGGTTTACCTAGAGGGGGGTGAATAGGTTTCTACAAAACAAATTGTAATCTTTTGCAAGTTTTAGGCTTTGTGGGAGGCGCGATCCCACCGGAGAGCTTGCGGGAGTTTGCGGATGCGGGGGCGATCTCCTCCTCTAATCCCTTGCCCTCCTTGGGCGCGGGCAGCACCCGCTCCCGGTTGAGGTGTCAGCCCGTGAGGAGGGAGACATCGTGGTGGGCGATGCCTGCTCCCTCCCTCCACCGTCGCTCGCACTCTGCTACGCGGAAATAGCGGCGGTCGCGGCGGGGCTCCTCCTCCTGGTGCTCGGCGCAACGGCCAACAAAGTCCTGCAGTCGCGGCGGCGGCGACACGACCCCCCGAAGGAAGGCCGGCATGCTACTCTCTTGCCTACACCGGCCGCTTTGAAAGTGTAAGATGGTTTACCTAGAGGGGGTGAATAGGTTTCTACAAAATTCTTTATAATCTTTTGCAAGTTTTAGGCTTTGCGGAATATAAGTGTGCCTAAATGCAAACTAGGTGAGGCAACCTAGATGATGATACAAGATACTTCAAGCACAAAGGCTGTCACAAATGTAAACAACACAAGTAAGAGAGAGGTTAAGGAATAACCCAAGCACGTGGAGACGAAGATGTATTCCCGTGTTCACCACCTTTAGGAAGGGGGCTACGTCACGTTGGAGAGGTGTGAGGTTCCACGAAGGATTCCCCAACGCCACGAAGGCTCACCTTCTTCTCCGAGCCTATCCCACGAAGGAATAGCTCACTTACTCGTGGTAGATTTTTAAGGTAGTCTCCAAACCCTCACAAACTTTCCACGGAGTAAATCACAAGTCGAATGCCTCCGAGCGACCCTAGCCGCCTAGGGTTTCCCACAAACCCAAGAGTAACAAGCTAACTCTATGAACTCAAGGGGGAATGAAATTTGGCTTGGTGGAAACGTAGATCGGGACCTCGTCTTGCTTTCTACTAAAGGGATTTGAGTTTGGTTGGGTAGAATGGGAGATCCTCAAGAAATTGTGTTTCAACAATGGGGAGAGAGAGAGCTCCAAGAATGAGATATGAACTGAATGCCTAACCTACTCAAGCTGGAAGAAGAGGTATTTATACTCAAGGGAGAAATCTAGCCGTTTGGAGCACTTTCTGCGAAACTCGGTTTTAAGTTCGGTTGGAACAGACCACACACCGGATCACCCGGTATATAGCCCGGTCAACCGGAATCCAAACCGGGATACTCACCGTGTGTGAGCCCGGATAGACTCGGTGTACGAAACCGAGAATTCTTGTTTGGGTTCGGTTGTCCGGAGCTGGTACCGGACCATCCGGTCTGGGAACCGGTTCAACTGGCCTGAGAACCGAGTTTGGCAGAGATGTTATCAAACTTAGATTTCTTTCTCCTCTCGCTTTGTTGATGGAACAAGAAAATCATCTCCAACAAGCTCATCGAGATAACCCCTCTTAATAGTGCGGTGTTCCTAAAGACTCAAGATACATAAAAAGGTAAAACTCCGACACTTCTCTTCATTATCGAAATGGGGGGGGGGGGTCTTCGATGATCTTCCAACATACCGGCGGACTAAAACCTGTTCAAGACACTGCTAGATAGCATTAGTCCACACTAACTACGGTGTCATTGTTAACCAAAAACAGTATAGGGTAAACTACCCTTTCACGCTCGAACGGGATCCACCCGCCTCGTGGTCGTTCTTGGCCTTCTTAAACCACCATAGCTTCTTCATCCTTGGTGGTGGTGGCGGCGGCGGCAGGAGGTGCTGGGAGGGGTGGCCCTGGCGATGGCGAGAGGAGGGAAGTGTGGCACCAACGGGCGCAGGGGCATGCTTAAGTAGCCCCAGCCCGTACGAGCGCGCGCAGGTTGTCGCCTCCGACATCAATGCCGACGCGGGAACTCAGGCGGCGTCCCGTCGGTCACAGGCTGAATCGGTACCGTCGATCAGACTATCGTCCACGCCTCTGAATCGTTGCCGCGGTTGCGTCTAAATCGGTGCCTGTCTCTCACTCGCTGTCGCGTTAAGTGGTCGCTGATGGGTGGGCCAGTAGCGCGCGTGGGGAGGACACGTCCTCGACCCTCACGTGTCCAGACCGACGCATCGATCACACAAATTTAGTGCCCTGATGGATCGAACCGGACACATCGATTCGGATGAATCGTGTCGCTACAAAAACGCACACGTCCCACACGCCAGGAGGACGCGTTTAGACGGATTGGATCCCCGCGGAGATGCCCTAATCTTTCGCCCGTCTGAGACCTTGTCCGCTCTGCCAACGTATGAGGCGACGTCGGCCGGACAGCGACGGTCGCGCGTGCCCTTGGACCGCCGCCATTTTCGTTCCTGCGTCGATCGTCACACGGCACTGTTCCCCACGCTCGGTTCACTTGGCTTGGTTGCGTTGCGTCAATTAATCTTTCGCCCGTCTGAGTCCTTGTCCGCTCTGCCAACGTACGAGCAAGATACAGAAATCTCACTCGGGGTCGCCTCATCGATTTTTCTCGGAAGAAGATGAGCGCCCGATGTGATCTAAAGTTGTCGGTTAGTGGAACGGGTTGCGTTTTCCTTCTTGTAAGATAGCAGCGGCCTCCACCGATCGAGCGGTGGTGTCAGCTCCGTCTAATCGTCAGTCGTCGCTGAAAATGAATGCTAAGGAGGTGATGAAACGTGAGAATTAGTTAACCTAGCAGTACAAAGGGAGTATAACTACAGGAATTAATACATTCTCTGCAAAAAAACAGAGGAAACAATACACTGATTTTGTAAGTGGAAACGATACACTAGTACTGCATGACAATCCGGTTTCAGAGGATGTGCAGAGTTGACAAATCCTACATAATTCACAGTAAACAAAACACTCGTGGCAAATCCGTGCACTATGGTAGCGACCGATGTTGTCAGCATGGCCAAAGCAATTTGAGAGAATAACACACCACTTGCCTGCGGAGAGTCCCGTATAATCTTCAATACTTGCGGCTTGCTAAAAAGGTATTGTGAAAAAGAGAAGTATTTTACAACCCTCTTGTGCATATCAACTATGTTGAATTATGATCCAAATTCTATTAAACACATGCTAACTTCTGATGGAGCATAGCGAGACCCGTCGCAGGAGGCTTGGGCCGAAGCGGAGCGGAGTCTGAAGTTAGCCCATACCGTGCCCATCACTAAAACTTAGGGGGATCAAAACTACTTTCTCTTCAGTGAATTTCGGTTCACATCATCTAAGGTGTATGCTATAAGTTTTGACAAGAACCTTAGAGATTTTGTGTGTTTCTAGGAAAAGAATGCAAATATGATTATTCAAATAGTATATTTGAATTTGGTTAATCAAATAAGATGAAATTATAAAAGAAAAAAATATATTAAATAATTTTTTTTGGTATTGTAATTTTTTTAGCGTTGAGTTCAAAGGAGTTCAATTTTTTAAAACTTGGAATATTTGAGATTGATATTTTAAATTTAAGGATTTAATGTTATAGTATATGAGTAAGGAATATAGAAATTCAAATTAAAATGAGATAAGTCTTAAGGAATAATCTTTAATACACCAAGTACAAAGAAATAAAAATTGATACAATGAATAAACAAGATAAATGGATTTTTTATTACTTAATCAATATTACAACATTTTTATACAATAAAGGAATTGATTCAATCAGAAAATAAACAATAAATATTTCTATTCCCTAATTCATGATACATTGTCTTTATAAAATAAAGAAGATTACAAAAAAATAAAAAATCCTAGACTATTCCTACCTAAATCTTCAATCTCCCAAATCTTGTTATTCTTCTTTCCCCGCAAAACAAAACAAAAGTGAAAATGAAAGAAGGGGGTTAGTGTTAGTTAAATCCTCAGACTAGCAATGAGATGCATTGCTAAATCATCACAGATTTTCAAGAATTTGGGGCCAATAGTTGAATTTGCTCTTATTAGAATTTGCCTCAATTTATTATCATTGGCTAAAAAAGGGCAAGTTTCACCATGACAATAAGAGAGAAGAAGTTAAACTTCAGTGGTGGTTCACAAATTCTCACTTGAGCTTATCCACATTGGATAAAATATCTCAAACTTGGTAACTTGAACCAAAGCCCACATGGCGGACTGCCTAAACAAGCATACACACTATTGTGTGTCATCACAACAGTGAAAGCAACCATAAATAAGAAGATTTCTGCAACCATACCAAGGAAGGAGCCACACCACATTCTTCATCTTCTCCCACAAACATAGCCACACAAACCACAAGTTCTTGGTCATAAGAGTGATTCAGCCATAGACATCAAATAGATCAATTAAGATAAAACATGGATCCAACCATAGGATGAACCAAGCATTGGGACAACTAGGGCATAACCATAAGGAGAAGAATATCTCACTGGAACATCAAGATCCACAAAGGATTATACTAGGAATTTATGAAGAAGCTAACCAAGATCAATATCTTTTATAGCAGATCAAGGCAATTCATCTTGGAATTAAGGTGAGATCATTAACCATCTTGATTTATGGCTTCATCTAGTGATGGCTGTGAAATATAGTCGTCTTTATCCATGTTTAAATCTTATTTTAAGTCAATAAATTGACCAAATAACTCTCTAACCTTGGTACTAATGACTAGTTATTGCAAAGATATGAAAATCTTTTTCTTGATTTGTTATGTGCAGATAATCATGCCTTTATGACGAGATGAGGAGCAATTACTGAAGAGTATGTCGTTACTAACATAACCAAGTAAACCAGGGGCGAAAAGATGGTTCCAGGGCGTGTAACGAGCATCGGTACAGGTGATTCCCGCTCATATCGTCCGCTCGTACTGCATGTTAGCGTCTTCCTTAGGTCAAACCAAGATATTTATGTGAAGGAAGCGACACCATTCGAGGAGATATGCACCTTCCAGCCACCATAGAACCCATTTTCCATTGAGATATCATCCATCATACACCGAAAGAGATCCACACCATCATACTTCATCACGTCCATCTCCTATCTCCTTCATAGCCATAGCCATTATCTTGTAATAGATATCTTCTTGCAAATTGGCGCCATTCTAAGAGTATTTGATTCGATCTAACTATTTTACCAATGATTCATATTGTTGATCTTATTATTATGAGTGAGTAGTCCTCACATGCTGCGGGTTGGGGTGAAGCATCACAATATTTATGTGCATCTAATTCTATGGGAATATCGTGTAGTGATTGAATATGAGATTTGTTATCTTGTATCTTTGTCTCTACCTCGATCCGAGGACTTGTAGGAACCCAAGACCCCGCAGATTGATCAAGGTGTGAGGTGAGATGAGTGGAGAATGGTGTTTGACACACGAACCCTAGTAACAATAAGTGGGGTACGATATTCTCTTAGTGATCCGCTTGGGATCAACAGTAAGATCACCGAGCTTAAGGCTTTGGTCTGTTTTACTTATTAATCATTGTAGCTCATGGTTTCATGGTATGACGGGTGACCAATAGACTATTTTCACCTATGGTTTTAGGGGCTCTAGTAGCTATGGATGTACTGCACACAATTTCTATCACTATTAGATAATTTTTCACATGACTGTGCTTAACCTTATTTTTATCCCATTTGTATGCATAGATGTTGATGAATCTTCAAACCTGGCCTATCTCCATCATTGAAGACAACCAAAAGATATGAAATAAACTAGAAAGATCTGGTAAACGAAAAACAAAATTAATTAGCAAGTCTTGTAGAAGTTCCTCAATTCCTTTTAGTGACTGTTTTCGAAGGTTCGATAAACCTAGGTCTTTTCTAGGGAGAAAAACTACTATACTGCATCTGTAATCCAGATCGAAGGTATCATCCATCCTAGCCTCATACTATGCATCATATGCATCAAGCAGTGCTTGCTTGTGTAAGTTACTAGCTCATCTAGTGTATACTTCTTAAAGTATTCATCCAATTACCTAGCAACAGATCATGTAATGCTAGAAAGTCATCATGCACACTGCAAGGGATGGAGGCACTACAATAACTATACTAGTAAACATAAGCCATTAGAGTAACGAACAAACAAATGAAATTAGTACTCACAAAGCCACTAAAATCATCTCTAAATAATGTCATCATGTTCTTAGCCAACATCAGCCAATAATCTTGTTTATCAAGAAAATCTATTCTAACAGAACCTTGAGATAAAGCATGTCTCCAAATAGTAAGTAGGTTAAGAGAAAAGAATAAGATGAACCTGATACTATAGTTGAACCCAAACCAAGGGTTTGAATTCAAAATATAGTTCAATGAACCATTTGGAACCCCAAATAGGGTTCACAAATGTCAACATGAAGTACAAGTGCACTGTCAAGTGCAGTAAGTGGAACTCAATAAGATTCCATCCTCTGAAACTCAATCAATCAAGATCTAAGTCATCACTCATAAAGGTAAATGGAACTTTGCTCCATTTGAGCTCAAACTGAGTTTATTTGAGTCAAATCAACTTAGGCACCCACCTGGAACCCAAACAAAGCAAAGTGCTAAATTACTACGTCTTAATCATGAGGGAACTATCAATAAACATGGTAGTAAACTAAATGTTCAGGAATCATAGGAACCTAATAAAATACTGTCAATCTAGATAACAAGCAATTCATTTTATCATTTAACTAGGAATTAAGTTTTAGGATAAGTAGACATGTCCATTGATACATTGCAAATGTATCTATAATTTTTGATGTTCCATGCTTGGTTTTATCTACTTTATTGTGTTTTGTCTACACTTTGGAGTACTTTTCATATGATTTCTTGGACTAATGTATTAACAAGAGCCACAGTTCTAGCTACCTGTTTTCTGCTGTTTTTGGTTCCAGGAAAGTCAGAAAATGAATATTCTCGGAATTGGATGGGATAAAAGCCAAAGTGCCTATTTTCCGGAAGTCATCAGATGCCAGAATACGAGATAGAGAAGGGCTGGTGGCCAGCCACACCACCTGGCCGCGCGGCCAGGCCTGGCTCTGGCCGACCCCAGCACCCCCTCGACCTCTCCTTCCGCCTATATATTGCCCTCAGGATCAAAACCCTAAGAACCTGATCAAAAATCCACGAAAGAGTCTATAGCCGCCGTCATTTCCATCCCTAGATCGGGAGGGATTTGAAGCTCTTCCCAGCACCCTACCGGAGAGGGGAATTCATCCTAGAGGCCTTCTTCCTCATCATGCAAGCCTTCGGTGTGATGCGTGAGTAGTTCATCTTTGGACTACAGGTCCATGTAGTAGCTAGATGGCTGGTTCTCCTCCTTTGTGCTTTCATGTCTAGATCTTGTGAGCTCCGTTCATGATCGAGATCATCTATTTGTAATTCTGCATGTTGTGTTTGTGGGGATCCGATGGATATTGAGATGCTATTTCAGATTGATTATTGATTCTATCATGTCTTTGTTATTTGTGATCTTGCATGCTTTCCGTTGTTAGTAGCTATCTTGTCCAAGTAGATGCTAGAAGCTCCAAGACTTAGTATTTATGCTCGATAGTGGGTTCATGCCTCTGGTAATCTAGGGAAGTGACAGAAATCTCTAAGGTACTAGATGTGCTGTTGCTACTAGGGATAAAACAACAATCCTTTGTTCATAGAACAATCGTATTGTTTACATTACACGCAATTCGTAAAGCAATAATCTGTTGCTTGCAACTTAATACTAGAGGGGGTTCGGATGATAACCTGAAGGTGGATTATTAGTCATAGATGCAGTTGGATGGCGGTCTATGTATAATGTTGTAATGCCCAATCAAGTTCCAAAGGAGTCAAGATTATTAGTATATGCATGTATTGCTTTCTCGGTGTTTGTCAATTTCCCCGCTGTAATTTGTTCACCCATCATGTTATCTATCTTAAGGAGAGCCACCTCTAGTGAACTATGGATCCCGATCCTTTATTTTACATACAATCTACAAACTGTTTACTGCTTTGTGTTTACTTTCTGCAAACTTTTACTTCTTTCCATTCAATACGTTTAATCCTTTGTTTTTAGCATTTTTAGCAAAACCGCTGAGATTGACAACCTCATCGCAAGTTGGGGACAAAGTTCTGTGGTTGTGTTGTGTAGGTCTCCACGTTGCTACTAGCACCGGTAGTGCGCCCTGCCAAGGCTCAGCTAGCAACACCTTTGGGGTGTTTCCTTGCTCCCACTGGTTCGATTAAACCTTGGTTTCGTACTGAGGGAAAACTTGCTGCTGTGCTCATCATACCTTCCTCTTGGGGTTCCCCAACGAGCTCTACATCAACACTGAGCCATCAAGCAACTTTTCCGGCGCCGTTGCCGGGGAGTCAAGGACATCTTCACAAGGGGAGTCCCTCATAACCAATCTCTTTACTTTGTTATTTTTGTTTTGCTTAGTTTTCTTTTGCTTTGTTTGCTTGTTTCTTTATCAAAAACACACAAAAAATAGCTTTACTAGTTTGCTTTCTTTATTTGAAAACACAAAAAAATTAAGTCTCCTTTAGTTGTTACCTCCTCTTTAGCACACCATGTTGATCCCTAAATTCACCCTGAAAGACCTTTCAATTGGTAGTGGTTCTATAATTGGGAAAGATAATATTGAATAATTCTTTAATCATGTTAGTAAGCATGAAGATACTGAGGATAGATCCCTTGCAGAACTTGCTCCAAACTATGAAATTGCTGCAGCTTCTTTAATTCACATGTTAGAAGCCAGGTTTGTTAACCTCAACCCCTTAATGCAAGTAATGTTTCTTAAGCTTAAAGAAATTGAGGACCCTGAAAAGAGGGATTTTATTCTAGAAACTTTGTTTAAGGAGTTCTATGATGTTGCCAAGGAAGCTAGAAAAGTCTTTGAACGTTTAAATATGCTAGGCTCATGTGTAGATGTTGTTGGTACACGAGAAAAGATGAACAAAGCCGAACCTAATGGGGAGGAACCTAAGATACCAATACCCTTTAAACTAGTAGCAATACATGAAGCCATAGAAAAGAATCTTGATTGGATTGTTCCTAAAAACCCTTTTGATGAAAATAGTGAACCTAAGAGCATTGAGAGAGGATCCTCTAGAACTTATTTGGATGATATACCTTGCCTTGTTGAAGATATTTCTGGTATTAATCTTAATGCTTCTTCATTTGAGAACACTTGATTCTTTCTTGCTTTTTATGCCTAACTTAAAGGCGTTAAACAAAAGTACTTATTGGGAGATAACCCAAAAGTTTTAGATGAGTCTTGAAAGTTATTACTTCAGTAATAACCGCTCCTTATCCTTTTTATTTGCTTTTTGTGCCAAGAGTAACCTCTAATGAGAGAGAAGTAATGATTGGGAAAGTTGCTGACCCGAAACAGATTTCTGTGCTTCACCGTCAAAATTCGTGTAAAATATATGTACGTCCTTTTGAGGCGTAAATTTTTGTGCTTCTGCCCCAGATTGTTATATAACTTTCGTTAGTTCAACACGTTTTGATTTGAGCAACATAAGGTCTTCGAAAAAAATCGTCTTTACCTGCTGGTCTGTTTTGACAGATTTCTGCCATTTTCTGCATTTGCTTCTTGTTGGTTCCTTTTTGAGTTCTTTTGGGGAATTGAGATTTTTGAGGGAAGTGCTTCAGTAGCTAGTGTTCTAGTGGAAGTTTTCTTGGTGTTATAACTGAATCTTAAGACTTATTATCTTGAGTGCACTAATGTTGCTAATAAAGATTGTGTGAAGTTTTGTATGAAGGAAAAATTTCAGGTGTATGGAAGGAATGAGTAATGAGATGAAGGATGGACTAAAGCTCAAGCTTGGGGATGCCACGCGTGTCACCCCAAGAAATATCCAAGAAGTACAAGCGTCAAAGCTTGGGGATTCCCAAAGCATCCCCCTCTTTATCAATAAAAATCTCAGGTTTCTTCCAAACGCTTCATTTTTATTGTTTCATGCATAATTGTGTTGTTCTTGGAGCGTCTTCTTCTTCGTTTTCGTTTTGGTTTTTTGTTTGCTTTGGTTTTCTTAGTTTTCTGAATAAATTGGTTGGACCCCCTCTTTCATACATTGGTTTTCAAATAGTTTGGTTTGGATTGGAAAAGAGTAGGAAAGTTCATGCTTATGTGGTAAAACGAGCTTGTTTTTTACTGTGGCCTATGCTTTGTCATGCCATGACTTGATATTGTTTTGGCTTTATGCTTATTATTCTTTGCTGTAGCATGACTTGTTATAAACAATTGATATTGCTTAATGTGCCTTGGATGAATCATGCGTTGTTTTAGCATATTAAAGCATAGTATAGTGGTATTCTCCTTTGATGCTTTATTTGGGTTGACTTGGCGCATGCTCACACCATGTTATGACTATCTCAAGTCACCATAGCCTTTATGATCCCTTAGTTTTCAACTTGTAGTATCACTTTATGCTTTGATCAATGATGTTTTGTCGCTCTGCATGATTATGGCCATTATTGCTCTCTTAGTTTGTCGCTCCCAGTCTTTTGCTAGCCTCCACAACCAAGTATGAGTTCCACTCATGCATCCAACTCCCTAAACCAAGTTATTCCAAAGAGTCCAACATACCTACCTATTAGCTTAAGCTATTCCAAGTATATTCATGCTTTTGTTTACCTTCCAAATTAAACTTGTTATGAGAAAACTAGTGATTAAATCTCTCACGAACTTGATGGCACACTTTACTTTTCTTGCCCTTAATAAACTTGAACCATTGTGTTGTCTATGTTGTATATGCTTGCACTTATTTGTTGGGAATTAGCAGAACCATGCTGTCATGGGGAACGCTTTCAACATTGCACTTGGTACTTTGTACCTAGTTGATATCATGCTCTTTTGTATATGGATGTCGTCGGTGTGAAATGAAAGGGGAGCTTGTAAGTCCATGGAGTTATGTATATGTGTTAGAGAAACGCCGGGGCCGCTGGTCTAATCCATGCTGAAATGGTGGAAACCTACAGCGTAACCATAATGAGCTGTCTATGAAGCATTCTTCTTATAAAAAAAGAGTCCTATATTGAGAAAAAAGAGAAAAAGAGAAAAAAATGAGATTATGAAAAGAGGAAAGAGAGAAAAAAAAGCACCATAGTCCCATGGTAAATAAGAAGATTGTTGAGATGCTCATTGTCTGTTTGCCTTGTCATTTTGATATGGGGATTCTTCCGTATCATCAGGCAAGGGGTACCCCGTTGGCGGTTCTCTATGATACACATGTACTTACGATGACAGATCTTACCGGTGACTAAACTTGAGTAGCATGAGGAGCGGCCCTCGTATCCAAGGGACATGAGATTTCTAACTTATACTTCGTCAAGCATGTACACCATAGTTTGTTCACTTTAACCTTAATCACTTCAAGATGCTTATGATAGGGGCAATGAGAGCTGAAAGCTATTAAGTACCATAATTTTTGGAAGCTCTTTATGAGACTTTAATCCCTACTTCCTTCTATGAAGGCCTTTCTTCCACCATTATATTGAGTCTCCACCTTCTACCTTTATGCACCTACTTTGAGAGCATAGTGGCCATTCTTAGTTCTATGTGCATTGTCCCAAGACTAGTTGATTGATGCATAACTTGATATTGCTTGTTTTAAACTATTTGTATCTAGTCACTCTTATGAACTTTGAAGGTGTCCTATGCATTTATATTTGCTACTCTATGAGGGACAAGCTGAATACTATTATGCTATGTTTTCTTTATGTGAAACAAACAAACGTCTTGCAAAGCATTGTTATTCATGAATCTTTTGTTTGTGCCTTTTCATGTTGCATCATAGTTTCTTTGTCTTATTGCTAGAACTTTGTCTTTCATGTTATGATTGAAGTACTATGATCCCAGCTTCGAATGTTTTACAAATACTTTGATCAACTCTTTGATGGTGCATGTAACCTCAAAAATTATTCTTTCTTTTTATCACTTACCTACTCGAGGACGAGCAGGAGTTAAGCTTGGGGATGTTGATACATTGCAAATGTATCTATAATTTTTGATGTTCCATGCTTGGTTTTATCTAATTTTTTGTGTTTTGTCCACACTTTGGAGTACTTTTCATATGATTTCTTGGACTAACCTATTAACAAGAGCCATAGTGCCAGCTGCCTGTTTTCTGCTGTTTTTGGTTCCAGGAAAGTCAGAAAATGAATATTCTCAGAATTGGACGGGACAAAAGCCAAAGTGCCTATTTTTCCGAAAGTCATCAGATGCCAGAATAAGAGACGGAGAAGAGCTGGGGGCCGACCACACCACCTGGCCACGCGGCCAGGCCTGGCCCGCGCCAGGGGGTGGTCTGGCCGACCCCAGTGATGACCCACAAGCATAGGGGGTGTATCGCAGTATTTTCGATAAGTAAGAGTGTCGAACCCAACGAGGAGCAGAAGGTGCTGGCTAGTGGTATGGGTCAGGAATTCTCTGCAAATACTTAGCAAACGGATTTTAGGGGTTTTTGACAAAGCAAGTAAACAAAGTACGAGTAAATAAAAGACAGTGGGAATAAATGCAGCAAATGGCCGAATCCTTTATTCAGCAAAGGACAAGCCGGTTGTATTACTTAAGATGACCAAACGTTCTCGAGGACACATGGGAAGACTGTCAAGTGCTTTCGCTTCATATAGTTGATTAATCTTCTTTAGGTTGCTAAGTGTTGTGTGGGTGAACCTATGCTAATGTACCGACCTTCCCAGGACTAATACATACTTGTGATTATACCCCTTGCAAACATCCGTAAGTACAAGAAAGTAATTAAGGTAGAAACCTAACCACAACTTTAAACTCTAAGACCCTTACGTCCCTGTGCAATGGTTTCCTAACGGGGGTTCAGGTTTCTATTACTCCGGCAACCCCTACGATTAGTAGCCAAATACACAATGCATTCCCCTAGGCCCATATAGGTGAAGTTTCATGTAGTCGACGTTCACATGACACCCCTAGAAGAAGTACACCAAAGCTTAAATATCAAACTATTGAATCTTTCTCAACACAATTCCACTACTAACAACATGACTTCTCCCATGTCCTCAAGAACAAAACGAAATACTCACAAGACATCATATGGATCATGATCAGAGATGGAATAACGATGGATAACAATCTGAACATAAACAATAATTCAATGGTTCACTCAATAGCATCAACTACAAAGAGTAATCAACACCGGGAAAGTTTCCCCTATGAACTATGCAAGATTCAACCCAATTGTTACAGCAATATGGAGATGGTGATGGGGGTGCTGATGGTGATGATGGTGGTGATGATGATGATCCCGATGAAGTCCAGCTTTATGGTGGTGTTGATGGCGACGATCTCCCCTCTCCAGGAAGGAATTCCCCCGGCAGAAATCTGTCTACCGGAGAGATCTTTCTCTCTCGGTGTTTTCCGCCCTACAGAGGCGGCAGAATCTTTTTGTGGTCACTCCCCGAGTCTTAGGGTTTCGGGAGGATAATATACGCCAGAGGGGAGTGGGGGTGGCCAGCCACACACAGTGGAGCGGCCTAGGGTGGCCCGCGCCAGGGGGTGGTGTGGGCCCCCTGTGGCCATGTCCAGCCCCCCTTCTGGCTTCCTTCGTCTTCTGGAAAAATAGGATTTTCTATATTTTCCCGGATTTTCTGATCTTCGCGAATTTTGCCTCCAAACAACACCTTTTCCATCAGAATCCTGACTGTAGCGGTCCATGCTCCAAAATCCATCAACCATGCAAAAATAGATGAAATAACATAAGTATCACCTCTTAATAAGAAATATATCAATGAATAACAGTGAATTATGACATAGAATAGTGATGCAAAATGGACGTATCAACTCCCCCAAGCTTAGACTTCGCTTGTCCCCAAGCGAAACTGAGCTCAATAAACATGGCCTTAGGTTTATGGAGTGAAGAGTTGATAAAAGAATACGGACAAGAAGCATCACATTCATCAATACATAGATCATAATAGAAGACAACTCACTATTATATAACTTAACTTGTAATAAGTAAAGGAAACACAATAAAGATACATGAAGTAAATCATAATTGGTATGGCAAATTTAGCTCTTGGTCGAAGAATAGTTTGATAATTTGCCGGAGTTCACAAATAACTGGTTTTTCAATGATAGCTTGCAAAGTAGTAAACACCAATATAAGAGCAATGTGCAAAACAAGGAACATAAAAAACATGATTGAATAAATCATCATATGAATGAATGAAACACAACAACTCAAAATACTTGCTGAGATACAAGGGAGTAGGTTTACTGACTCAACTACAAAGTAAAAGAAAGGCCCTTTGCAGAGGGAAGCAGGGATTGCAAGTCTCATAAAGTGCTCCCAAAAATTATGATACTTACTAGCTTTCAGCTCTCATTGCCCCTATCATAGGCATCTTTAGGTGATTAATGTTAAAGTGACACAACTAATAGGATATGCTTAACAAGTTATAAGTTGTAATCTCACGCCCCTTACTTATGAGTACCGAACCTCATGCTACTCAACTTAAGTCACAAGTAAGCTCTTGTCATTGTAAATACATGTGTATCATTGAGAACCGCCAACGGGGTACCCCTTGCACATGACACAGGAGCTATCCCATAATCAAAATGACAAGGCAAGCAGACAGTGAGCATCTCAGTGATCTTTTTATTTGCTATTTGCATAGGTTTCTATTGAGGATGCTTCATAGAATGCTCACTATAGTTATGCTGCAAGTTTCCACCATGATTAGGCATGGCTTAGGCTAGCGGCCCAGGCGTTTCTCTAACACACATATAAACTCCATGATCTTACAAGTTCCACTTTTATTTCACACCGCCAAGATCCATAAGCAAAAGAACATGATATCAACTAGGTACAAAGTACCAATGCAGTGTTGAAAGCGTTCCCCATGATACATGGTTCTGCTAACTTCAACTCATAAAGCACAAGCATATACGCAACAAAGAAGGACCCAATGGTTCAGGTTATTAAATGCAAGAAAATTAAAGTGTGCCATCAAGTTCGTGAGAGCTTTAATCACTAATTTTCACATAACAAGTTTAATTTGGAAGGTAGACAAAACAAGAATTTACTTGGAATAGCAATAATGCTAATAGGTAGGTATGGTGGACACAAATGGCATAGGTTGAGGTTTAAGGAAGTGGATGCACGAGAAGTATTCCCTCTCAGTACAGGTTTTTGGCTAGCAAGGTTGGGTAGCAAGTACAAGAGTTGAAGGAAACAAACAAACATACAAGTGATAAAAAACGCAATCTTCCTTGGAAGCACAAAAGATCTTAACTAAAGAATACTAAACTTATGAGCAAATCAAGAAAGAAAGATGATGAAATTATATTTCTTTTGAGTACTTTTATCTTTTTCATTCAACTCTCAAAAATAGCGTTGCTACTGACCGAGCCAGGTTTGGCAAAACCAACTAAATTAACTCAATGATCCCAAAGTGATACCAATACTATCAACAAGATCAATCATATAACCATGAATTGAAAACTAATATAAGCTATGCAAAAGAGTAAATGATAGAACTTCTCATTAATATTCCATAACGGCAACCCACACCAAGGGATACATATCTAATGACAGAGGGGACACTTCCATAATGCAAACCATCCTACATGATAACTTCTCTATTCATGATATGACTCTACTAATAAGGTAAAAAGATAGAAGATAGTGATATGATACCGCGACACTCCTCCAAGCTTGGACAAGCCAAGGGGATGCCAAACCTGATGACGAATTACTCCTTCGGTGGTGGTGGTATCCTCTCGATGAGCTTCTTGACTAATTTCCCCAAGTCTTCAATCTTGAAGGTGAGATTACGAATAAGCTGTGAGTTTTGCTCAATGCGTCTCATGATCATGTCGGGTTGAGAATTCCAGCTCTTGCGATTCTTTCCCCACTCTTCCTCCTTGAAGTCTTCTTTACCTGCATAGCTAGAACGAGGCAAATCCCAATTGGAGGGTAATTTACCCTTGGGCTGTAGGGGTTCGTAGCATGGAAAACAAAAATTTTCTATCGCATACAAACAAACAAGCCAAGATCTATCTACTAGATTGCAGCAACGAGTCGATAGAGGAACTTACCCTCGAAGATTCCAAAGCGGTTAACGAGAGCAGATTCTCGTGGGTGATGTAGTCGTACTCTTTCCGATCTCAAGATCGCGTAGACGATCCTTCAGTATACGTTCGGGCGCTCCATGATCGGTCACACGTTCGGTACTGACGAAGACCTTCCTCTCCTTGTTCCAGCAGGCGGAGGTTGTAGCACTCTCCTCGCGATTCCGGCGGCTGGCAGACAACGTGGTAGGAAGTAGAGGGGAAATCCCGCAGGGCTTCGCCTTAAGCCGGTGCGAGTATGGTGGAGCTTATGAGAGAGGCTATTAGTGGTCTAGTAATTAGACACACCAATTAGAAGGCTCTAAATCAATTAGAAGGCTCTAAACTGGCTAAAGCAATTAGAAGCTCTAAACCAAAACGGCTCTAAACCGAGATTAGAGGTGGAAACTTGTGTGTGTGTTAGGAGCCTGCCCTCCTTATATAGGTGGGAGGGCTGGCCGGCCAAGGGAGGAGTGGAGTCCTCCCCAACTCGGCTTTGGGTGGGCGCCCGGCTTGGGAGGACTCCTCCCCAACTCGCTTCACCTCCTCTTTTCCCACTTCCCAAAATTGCCGTTTGACTTTCAAACTAGCGTTTGACTTTTCAATTTAGGATTTAAATAAACCCTTTATTTTGGACAGCAAGAACACCTAGTACATGATGCAATCATTCCAATATGTAATGACACATTCATGTACCCTTCCCTCCCGAGTGCCGGACATTCGGGACCTTCTAGAATGTTCCCGATGAAAACACGGAACCATTCCCCAACTCCAAAGCGGGACTTTCCTTATATGAATCTTATTCTCCGGACCATTCCGGATCACCTCGTGATATCCGGATCCCATCCGAGACTCAACAACATTGGTCTCTTTCTCATAATACCATAACTACTCAAACAACGTCGAATCCTTAAGTGTGTCTCCCTACGGTTCGTGAATTATGCGGACATGATCGAGACACTTCTCCGAACAATAACCAATAGAGGAATCTGGAAATTCATATGGCTCCACATATTTCTACGATTACTTTGCGATCGAATGAACCACTTACATACGATACCAATTTCCCTTTGTCTCACGATATGTTACTTATCCGAGGTTATGATCGTCGGTATCTCGCATACCTAGTTCAACCTCGTTACTGATAAGTACTCTTTTCTCGTTCCCGTGATATGTGATCCCTTGTGACCCAGTCACATGCTTGCAAGCTAATTGGATGACATTTCACCGAGAGGGCCCAGAGTATATCTATCCGTTATATGAATGGACAAATCCCACTCTTGATCCATGTGTTTCAACCAATACTTTCCGAACACTCAATACCACCTTTATAGCCACCTGTTACGGTGTGGTGTTTGATGACATCAAAGCATCCATCCAGAAAGGTGATATGCATGATCTCATGGTCGGAAGGAATTAGGTTACTATGTATCGTAAAGCATATAGCAATTGAACTATTGAAATGACTTGATCTTTATGCTACGCTTGTCTATAGGAGTATGTCCACCATATCATTCTCCTAACGATATGATCTTGTTGTTGATAACATCTCAATGTTCATGATAGGGAAACCACAATCATCAATCAACCAACAAGCTAGTGAAGTATAGAGGCTATACTAGGGACTTCAAATTAAGTTTACAAATCACACAAGTATTAATGGTTTCCTTGTTAATACTATTATAGCATGAATGTAAACATTTATCATAAACACAAAGATATAATAATAACTACATTTATTATTGCCTCTAGGGCATATCTCCAGTCTCCCACTTGCACTAGAGTCATCTAATCTAGATTACATGGTAATATACCGAACACCCATGGCAGTTTGGTGTTGGTCATGTTTTGCCCTCGGGAGAGGTTTAGTCAACGGATCCGCCACATTCAGATCTGTGTGTACTTTGCAAATCTTTATATCCCCATCCTGGATATGTTCTCGAATAGCGTGAAAACGCAGCTTGATATGCTTCAGCTTCTTGTGTGACCTTGGTTCTTGCGCATTGGCTATGGCGCCCATGTTATCACAAAGAGATAGACATTGGGTCCAGCACTAGGAACCACACCCAGCTGTAATGAACTCTTTCATCCATATCGCTTCTTGTGAAGCCTCCGAAGCAACCATGTATTCTGATTCAGTTGAAGATCTCGCCACGCTTTGCTTTGCACTCCTCCAGCTAATCGCTGCACCATTCAAAATAAATCATTATCCAGATTGTGATTTAGAATCATCCGGATCGGTGTTCCAACTAGCATCGGTGTAACCATTAACAACGAGCTGTTCATCACCTCCATAAGAAAGAACCATATCCTTAGTTCTTCTCAAGTACTTAAGGATGTTTTTGACAGCTGTCCAATGATCCACTCCTGGATCACTTTGATATCTGCTAGTTAACTAACAGCATATGCAATGTCGGGTCTAGTACATAGCATGGCATACATTAGAGATCCTATGGCTGAGGCATAGGGAGTCTTACTCATCCTTTCTCTATCTTCTGACGATGTCGGACTTTGAGTTTTACTCAAGGTCGTATTGGGCAACATGGGCAAGAACCCTTTCTTGCTATCTTCCATTCCAAACCTCTTTAGAACTTTGTCCAAATATGTACTTTGTGACAATGATATTTGGCGTTTCGATCTATCTCTATAAATCTTTATGCCTAATATGTAAGCTGCTTCGCCAAGATCCTTCATTGAAAAACTATTATTCAAATATTCTTTGACACTATTAAGAAGGTCTACATCATTCCCAATCAACAATATGTCATCCACATATAGTATTAAGAATGCTACAGAGCTCCCACTCACTTTCTTGTAAATACAAGCTTCTCCATAAGTTTGTATAAAACCAAAACTTTTGATTACCTTATCAAAACGTTGATTCCAACTTCGGGATGCTTGCTTCAATCCATAGATGGACCGTTGAAGTATGCATACCTTGTTAGCATTTTTAGGATCGACAAAACCTTTGGGTTGCATCATATACAACTCTTCATCAA
The DNA here is from genome assembly GCA_023614405.1 of Avena insularis. Classification (NCBI taxonomy): domain Eukaryota; kingdom Viridiplantae; phylum Streptophyta; class Magnoliopsida; order Poales; family Poaceae; genus Avena; species Avena insularis. The sequence continues at coordinate 471,004,158 of CM042686.1, forward strand.
TGTCTCCATTGAGGAATGCTGTTTTGACATCCATCTGCCATATCTCATAATCATAATATGCAGCGATTGCTAACATAATCCTCACAGACTTTAGCTTCGCTACCGGTGAGAAAGTCTCATCGTAGTCAACTCCTTGAATTTGTCGAAACCCTTTTGCGACAAGTCGAGCTTTATAGACAGTAACATTACCATCAGCATCTGTTTTCTTCTTGAAAATCCATTTGTTCTCGACAGCCTTCCGGCCATCCGGTAAGTCCACCAAAGTCCATACTTGGTTTTCGTACATGGATCCAATCTCGGATTTCATGGCTTCTTGCCATTTATTGGAATCTGGGCTCATCATCGCTTCCTCATATGTCTCGGGGTCATCGGTGTTGTCCACCAACATGACATTCATAACGGAATCATACCAATCTGGAGTGGTATGTTTTCTCGTTGACCTCCGAGGCTCTGTAGCAACTTCAACCGAAGTTTCATGATCACCATCATTAGCTTCCTCTCTTATTGGTGCAGGCACCACAGGAACTTCTTCCGGTGCTGCGCTACTCGCAATTTCGAGAGAAGGTTCGACAACCTCGTCGAGTTCTACTTTCCTTCCAGTCACTTCTTTCGAGAGAAATTCCTTCTCTAGAAAGGATCCATTCTTAGCAACGAAGATTTTGCCTTCGGATCTATGATAGAAGGTATACCCAATAGTTTCCTTCGGGTATCCTATGAAGACGCATTTTTCCGCTTTGGGTTCAAGCTTGTCCGGCTGTAACTTCTTTACATAGGCTTCACACCCCCAAACTTTAAGGAACGACAATTTAGGTTTCTTCCCAAACCATAATTCATACGGTGTCGTTTCAGCAGTTTAGACGGTGCCCTATTTAAAGTGAATCGGCTGTTTCTAATGCATAACCCCAAAATGATAGCGGTAAATCTGTAAGTGACATCATAGAAGCGAACCATATCTAAGAGAGTTCGATTACGACGTTCGGACACACCATTACGCTGTTGTGGTGTTCCCGGTGTCAAGCTGAAAGTATTCCACATTTCTTCAAATGCTCGCCAAACTCGTAACTTAGATATTCACCTCCACGATCAGAACGTAGAAATTTAATCTTCTTGTTACGTTGATTCTCTACCTCACTTTGAAATTCCTTAAACTTCTAAAGTTTGGACTTATGTTTCATGAAATAGATATACCCATATCTACTCAAGTCATCCATGAAGGTAAGAACATAACGATAACCACCGCGCGATGCTACACTCATTGGACCACACACATCGGTATGTATGATTTCCAATAAGTCCGTAGCTCGCTCCATCATACCAGAAAATGGAGTCTTAGTCATTTTACCCATCAGACATGCTTCGCATCTTTCAAGTGATTCAAAATCAAGTGATTCAAGAAGTCCATCGGAATGGAGTTTCTTCATCGCTTCACTCCAATGTGACCAAGGCAGCGATTACCACATATAGGTCGAGTTATCGCTTGATTTCAATCGTTTAGCTTCAATGTTATTAATATGTGTATTTCTACTATCGAGATTCAATAAGAATAGACCATCTATCAAAGGTGCATGTGCATAAAACATATTACTCATATAAATCGAACAACCATTATTCTCGGATTTAAACAAGTAACCGTCTCGAACAAGATCCCGATATAATGTTCATGCTCAACGCAGGCACCAAATAACAATTATTTAAGTATAAAACTAATCCCGATGGTAGATGAAGAGGTAGCGTGCCGACCGCGATCACATCAACCTTTGATCCGTTACCTACGCGCATCGTCACCTCGTTCTTCACTAGCTTCCGTTTATTCTGCAGCTCCTGTTTCGAGTTACAAATATGAGCAACCGAACCAGTATCAAATACCCAGGCACTACTACGAATACTAGTGAGATACACATCAATAACATGTATATCAGATATACCTTTCTTATTGATGTTGCCGTTCTTCAAATCCGCCAAGTACTTTGGGCAATTCCGCTTCCAGTGACCTTCTCCCTTGCAGTAAAAGCACTCGATGTCGTGCTTGGGTCCAGCCTTGGTCTTCTTCGTCGGTATGGTAACTTTCTTACCACCCTTCTTGAAGTGTCCCTTCTGCTTAGACTTGCCTTTCTTGAATTTGGTGGTCTTATTGACCATCAACACTTGGTGCTCTTTCTTGATCTCCACTTCTGCAGATTTTAACATAGCAAATAGTTCTGGCAACTCTTTGTTCATGTTCTGCATGTTGTAGTTCATCACAAAGTTCTTGTAACTTGGTGGTAGTGATTGGAGAATGCGGTAAACCCCCAAAGTATTAGGAATCACTATACCCAAACTTTGAAGTTTATTTGCGTGCCCAGACATCTTAAGCACATGCTCACTAACGGAGCTACCCTCTTCCATCTTGCAGTTAAAGAACTTTTCAGAAGCTTCATAACTTTCAATTGCCGCATGAGTCTCAAAGATTAATTTGAGATCCTCGACAATATCATATGGATCTGACTCTTCAAACCTTTTACAAGCTCGATTCTAAACCATACAAGATAGCACACTGAACTATGGAGTACTGATTCTTCCGAGAGAGGTAAACATTCTTTACTTCATCGGTAGCATCAGCTGCAGGTGGGTCACCTAGCGGTGCATCCAGCACATAGGTCAAATTACCAGCTTGTGAGGACAATCCTCAAATTGCGGAACCAATCCGCGAAGTTGCTTCCATTGTTTTTCAACTTTTCTTTCTCTAGGAACGCATTAAAATTGATGGTAGGGGCTGCCATTGATCTACAACATATTTGCAATAGTTTATGACAAATTGAGTTCAAATTAATTAATGAAATTAAACTAGGTGAACTCCCACTCAAAACAACATCCCTCACATTGTTTTAGTGATCACACGAACCAAATCCACTACATCAACACCGATCATCACGAGAGTTGATATAGTTTCAATGGCGAACAATCAACATGTTCATCATATCTACTATATGATTCATGCTTTACCTTTCGGCGATCCGTGTTCCTGAGGCCATGTCTGTACATGCTAGGCTCGTCAAGATCAAACCTTAGCTACCGCATAAGCAAATCTGGCTTGCTTACGTTGTATTCACCCGCGGAATCAAAGACACCCGATCATCACGTGGTGCTTCGAAGCAGCAAGCTTTGGCAACGGTGCATACTAAGGGTGAACACTTTAGAACTTGAAATTTATGTGCATGAGGGATCATCTTATAATGCTACCGTCGTCTACTAAGCAATACAAGATGCATAAAGGATTAACATCACATGCAATTCATAATATGTGATATGATATGGCCTTTCTTCTTTGTGCTTCCGATCTCCATCTTCAAGCACGAACATGATCTCCATCATCACCGCAAGACATCAAGGTCAATGACGCTTCTTCATGGTTGTCGTCCACCAGCTTCAACTATTACAACTATTTTGAATAGACACGCAGGTCTTAATGTAAATTAAAGACAACCATATGGCTCTGCCGGTTGCCAACTTACAATAAGGAACATTGCATACATCAAATATAATCACAATCATGGCCATATCACATCATCAGCACACCTGCAAAACAAAGTTAGACGCCTCTACTTTCTTTGCATATTTTACGTGGTTTGGGGCTTTCAATAAGTGTTCTAACTTACGAACAAGAACCACAACATTGATACTAGCATTGTTGATCACCCGTTGTAAATTGGATCTTTACTATGCTAGGAGAAACAGGCACCATAAAGCCACTTATGCAATACAAGTTGCATGTCAATCGTGGAGCAAGTCTCATGAACGATGTCATGTAAGGTTAGCGGCTTCATCCCAACATACCGCAAGATGCAAAGTACACAAAAGCAATCTACAATAAAAGCATCAATGCCCACAATGACCATTGTGTTCTACTCGTGCAACAGATCTACATATAGACACGGCTCGATACCCTTTGTAGGGGTTCGTAGCATGGAAAACAAAAATTTTCTATCGCATACAAACAAACAAGCCAAGATCTATCTACTAGATTGCAGCAACGAGTCGATAGAGGAACTTACCCTCGAAGATTCCAAAGCGGTTAACGAGAGCAGATTCTCGTGGGTGATGTAGTCGTACTCTTTCCGATCTCAAGATCGCGTGAAGCGATCCTTCCAGCGCCACGTTCGAAGCAGCGCTCCCTTAGTTGGTCACACGTTCGGTACTCGATGAAGACCTTCCTCTCCCTTGTTCCATCAGGCAGCGGAGGTTGTAGCACTCTCCTCGCGATTCCTAAGACAACGGCGTGGTACCGAAGTAGAGGGAAATCATGAGGCTTCGCCTTAAGCCGGCAAGTAGTATGGTGGAGCTTATGAGAGAGGCTATTAGTGGTCTAGTAATTAGACACACCAATTAGAAGGCTCTAAATCAATTAGAAGGCTCTAAACCGCTGGCTAAAGCAATTAGAAGCTCTAAACCAACACGGCTCTAAACCGGAGATTAGAGGTGGAAACTTGTGTGTGTTAGGAGGGAGCCCTGCCCCTCCTTATATAGGTGGGAGGGGCTGGCCGGCCAAGGGGAGGGAGTGGAGTCCCTCCCCAACTCGGCTTGGGTGGGGCGACGGCTTGGGGAGGACTCCCTCCCCAACTCGGCTTCACCTCCTCCTCTTTTCCCACTTCCCAAAATTGCCGTTTGACTTTCAAACTAGCCGTTTGACTTTTCAATTTAGGATTTAAATAAACCCTTTATTTTGGACAGCAAGAACACCTAGTACATGATGCAATCATTCCAATATGTAATGACACATTCATGTACCCTTCCCCTCGAGTGCGGACATTCCGGACCTTCTAGAATGTTCCCGATGAAAACACGGAACCATTCCCCAACTCCAGCAGGACTTTCCTTATATGAATCTTATTCTCCGGACCATTCCGGATCACCTCGTGATATCCCGGATCCCATCCGAGACTCCGAACAACATTCGGTCTCTTTCTCATAATACCATAACTACTCAAACAACGTCGAATCCTTAAGTGTGTCTCCCTACGGTTCGTGAATTATGCGGACATGATCGAGACACTTCTCCGAACAATAACCAATAGAGGAATCTGGAAATTCATATGGCTCCCACATATTTCTACGATTACTTTGCGATCGAATGAACCACTTACATACGATACCAATTTCCCTTTGTCTCACGATATGTTACTTATCCGAGGTTATGATCGTCGGTATCTCTGCATACCTAGTTCAACCTCGTTACTGATAAGTACTCTTTTCTCGTTCCCGTGATATGTGATCCCTTGTGACCCAGTCACATGCTTGCAAGCTAATTGGATGACATTTCACCGAGAGGGCCCAGAGTATATCTATCCGTTATATGAATGGACAAATCCCACTCTTGATCCATGTGTTTCAACCAATACTTTCCGAACACTCAATACCACCTTTATAGCCACCCTGTTACGGTGTGGTGTTTGATGACATCAAAGCATCCATCCAGTAAAGGTGATATGCATGATCTCATGGTCGAAGGAATTAGGTTACTATGTATCAGAAAGCATATAGCAATTGAACTATTGAAATGACTTGATCTTTATGCTACGCTTGTCTATAGGAGTATGTCCACCATATCATTCTCCTAACGATATGATCTTGTTGTTTGATAACATCTCAATGTTCATGATAGGGAAACCACAATCATCAATCAACCAACAAGCTAGTGAAGTATAGAGGCTATACTAGGGACTTCAAATTAAGTTTACAAATCACACAAGTATTAATGGTTTCCTTGTTAATACTATTATAGCATGAATGTAAACATTTATCATAAACACAAAGATATAATAATAACTACATTTATTATTGCCTCTAGGGCATATCTCCAACATGGGCATATTCTGGTATTGATGCTCATGGATAAGAGTATGGAAAGGATTCTTGGTGCATGGAGGAAGTGACCAGGGATCTAAACAGTGATGATGAGGCTTCCCTCCAATTGTCATAGTCCTGGCAGAGTTTACCACCACTCCAATGCTTGCAATGGTAGTGTCGGTGTGCTTTGACTCCTCTTCACCTTCACTCTTGATCTCCTTCTCTTGCCCGGGGTCTTGGAGGTCTTCCTCCATAGGCTCCTTCCCTTTATCCTTGGCAGACACCATTGTGCTTCTAAACCTTCAAAGAGTATGTCCTGGCAGAAACAGGTCGAAACAAAAACACGACGAAAACACGATATACGAACCTTGGGGGATCCGGGGGATTATATATTACGAAGTTTCATATCAAAAGGAAGGTACTGGGATAAAACGAGTCAGAGGAGGAGTCCGGGGTGGACTCACCACCTGGTGGCGCGGCCAAGGGTGGGCCCGCGCCACAGGGTGGTGTGAGCCACCCTGGCTCCGTTTCCATTCCTTTTTTGCTTCGTACTTTTCCTTATTGACTAAAAACTGCAAAAATATAGTTGGATAGTATTTTTGCGGAACTTTTCTTACCAGAACTGTTACCTATTTGAAAACGGACTCTGCAAGTCTCTGAATTTGGTATTTTAGTAGATTCTTCCGGAGTCACCACTTGAATAACATCAATATCTTCATCTTCATACACTTATTACTTGAGTCATAAAACCTTTCTCTTCCTTATTACACTATTATCTCCACTTCCCGGAAATTTCTTTCACACAAAACTTCACACAGTTCTTATTAGCAACATTAGTATAAGTGAAGTGATAAAACCATTCGAGTCCACTTTCAACTGAAAACCATCAAAACATAAGCTACTGTAGCAACTCCTTCCGAAAACCCAAAAAGAATTCAAAAAGGAAATCGAATAAAGAAGCAAATGCAAGAGTGGCTAAATCTGTCAAAACAGACCAGCAGGTAAAGATCAATTTTTTTCGAAAATCTTCTGTTGCTCAAATCGAAAAGGGCAAAACTAAAGAAAGTTAAATAACAACCTGGAAAAAATTACAGCTCAATCCGACAGACAGATATCTCTCACGAATTTTTACGGTGAAGCACAAAAATCTGTTTTGGGACAACAACTTCCCCAAATATTACTTCTCTCTCATTAGAGGTTGATCTTGACACAAAAACCAAACAAAACGGATAAGGAGAGGTTATCACCGAAGTAACAACTTCCAAGACTCAAAGAAACACAAACAAACTGAAAGCAAAAATAAATTGGGTTGTCTTCCAAAAAGCTCTTTCTTTATAGCCATTAAGATGGGCATGATAATTTTGAAGATGCTCACATAGGAATATGAATTGAAGTGAAAGAGAGCATTAAGAAGCAAAAATACACACATTTAAGTCTAACCCACTTCCTATGAAAGGGAATTTTGTAAACAAACAAGTTGTTGAAACCAGAAGCTACTAGCATAGGAAGGCAAAACAAGTGCAACATAAAAACTTTCAGCATAAAACGAGGAAACTTGGTATTATTGAGATACATAAGAACACTTTTCCCTCTCTCATATTAACTTTCAGTATCATGCATAAACTTAACAATATAACTATCACAAGGGCCATCATAACAAGGATCACTTATTCTAACAGAAAACATAGGAATACTAGCTCTCATAATGCTACTTTGTGAAACAATATTAGAGGTATCCTTACAAAGGATAGTGTGTCCCTCTTCTACATAACTAGTGACAAAGTCTTTCACATTTTCTATAATAGGTTCATCAACCTTTTGTTTATTAGGTTTAACAGCTTCATTCATACTTTCATTAACCATACTAGCTATCATAGAGTGTTCCTTTATCTTAACCGGGAAAGGCATTTTCTCAATATAAGGTTCAGTTAAAACATGATTAGCAGTATAAACTTCAGTATTTCTTGCAGGAACACTCTTAGAAACATCTTTATAAGGTTCATGATACTTATTCCACTTCTTTTTAGGCACTTCAATGTAGGAAGCAAAAGCCTTAAAATAAGAAGCAATAGCTTGAGAGTCTAGACCATAAGCATTTTTAATATTTTGAAAGTCATCAGTTCTCATAAAAGATTCAATGCATTCATAATCATAATTTATACCTGACTTTCTACCTTTGTCATTCTCCCAAGCTTCAGCATTGTCTTGAATACGGTCTAGAAGATCCCATTTGGCTTTTTCTTCCATGCGAGTGAATGATCCAGTACAAGAAGCATCCAATAAATCCTTATCATGTAGAGGGAGCCTTGCATAAAAGTTATTGATAATAATATTGTTAGGGAGCTCATGAATGGGACATTTGAGCATTAGTAACTTCAATCTCCCCCAAGCTTGAGCTGTACTCTCTCCATCAAGAGGCCAAAAGTTGTATATTTGATTCCGATCTTTATGAATCTCACTAGGAGGATAAAACTTTGAATAAAAGAGAGGCACTATTTCCTCCCATTCCAGAGCTTGACCATTCTTTAGCAACTTATACCATTCCCCATCTCTTCCTTTCAGTGATAATGAGAATAACTTCTTCTTAACTTGATCTGTATTAATACCTACACACTTGAACAACCCGCATAATTCGTGTATAAAGAGTAAATGATCACCGGGATGGACAGTTTCATCCCCAACATAATAGTTATCCATAACACGATCAACAATTCTTGTAGGTATTATAAAAGCATCATTCTCAGTAGGTGGTGGTTCATCTACTACCTTAGCAGTGGTAGTAGCATTACCAAATAAGAAACTCAGCGAGTTATCCATAACGAAAATAAAGCAACTAACAGAAGTAAACAATACTCACAATAGAAGTTTCCTTTACTAGTTCCACTATCCAATAGCGCTTCACTCCCCGGCAACGGTGCCAGAAAATAGTCTTGATGACCCACAAGTATAGGGGGTGTATCGTAGTATTTTCGATAAGTAAGAGTGTCGAACCCAACAAGGAGTAGAAGGTGCTGGCTAGTGGTATGGATCAGGAATTCTCTGCAAATACTTAGCAAACGGATTTTTAGGGTTTTTTGATAAAGCAAGTAAACAAAGTACGAGTAAATAAAAGACAGTAGGAATAAATGCAGCAAGTGGCCCAATCCTTTATTTAGCAAACGACAAGCCGGTTGTATTACTTAAGATGACCAAACGTTCTCGAGGACATATGGGAAGACTGTCAAGTGCTTTCGCTTCATATAGTTGATTAATCTTCTTTAGCTTGCTAAGTGTTGTGTGGGTGAACCTGTGCTAATGTACCGACCTTCCTAGGAATAATACATACTTGTGATTATACCCCTTGCAAACATCTGTAAGTACAAGAAAGTAATTAAGGTAGAAACCTAACCACAACTTTAAACTCTAAGACCCTTACGTCCCTTGTGCAATGGTTTCCTAACGGGGGTTCAGGTTTCTGTCACTCCGGCAACCCCTACGATTAGTAGCCAAATACAAAATGCATTCCCCTAGGCCCATATAGGTGAAGTGTCATGTAGTCGACGTTCACATGACACCACTAGAAGAAGTACACCACAGCTTAAATATCAAACTATTGAATCTTTCTCAACACAATTCCACTACTAACAACATGACTTCTCCCATGTCCTCAAGAACAAAACAAAATACTCACAAGACATCATATGGATCATGATCAGAGATGGAATAACGATGTATACCAATCTGAACATAAACAATAATTCAATGGATCACTCAATAGCATCAACTACAAAGAGTAATCAACACCGGGAAAGTTTCCCCTATGAACTATGCAAGATTCAAGCCAATTGCTATAGCAATATGGAGATGCTGATGAGGGTGTTGATGGTGATGATGGTGGTGATGATGATCCCGATGAAGTCCAGCTTGATGGTGGTGTTGATGGCGACGATCTCCCCTCTCCGGGAAGGAATTCCCCCGGCAGAAATCTGTCTGCCGGAGAGATCTTTCTCTCTCGGTGTTTTCCGCCCTACAGAGGCGGCGGAATCTTTCTATGGTCACTCCCTGAGTCTTAGGGTTTTAGGAGGATAATATACACCAGAGGGGAGTGCCAGGGGTGGACCAGGGCGGCCACACCACCTGGTGGCGCGGCCTAGGGTGGCCCGCGCCAGGGGGTGGTGTGGGCCCCCTGTGGCCCATCTCTAGCCCCCTTCTGGCTTCCTTCGTCTTCTGGAAAAATAGGATTTTCCGTATATTTTCCCGGATTTTCTGATCTTCGTGAATTTTGCCTCCAAACACCACCTTTTCTATCAGAATCCTGACTGCAGCGGTCCATGCTCCAAAAGTCATCAACCATGCAAAAATAGATGAAATAACATAAGTATCACCTCTTAATAAGAAATATATCAATGAATAACAATGAATTATGACATAGAATAGTGATGCAAAATGGACGTATCACCCAGCACCCCCTCGGCCTCTCCTCCCGCCTATATATTGCCCTTGGGACCAAAACCCTAAGAACCCGATCAAAAATCCACGAAAGAGTCTGTAGCCGCTATCATCTCCATCCCTAGATCGGGAGGGATCTGAAGCTCTTCTCGGTACCCTACCGGAGAGGGGAATTCACCCTGGAGGCCTTCTTCATCATCATGCAAGCCTCCAATGTGATGCATGAGTAGTTCATCTTTGGACTATGAGTCCATGTAGTTGCTAGATGGTTGGTTCTCCTCCTTTGTGCTTTCATGTCTAGATCTTGTGAGCTCCGTTCATGATCAAGATCATCTATTTGTAATTCTGCATGTTGTGTTTGCGGGGATTCGATGGATATTGAAATGCTATTTCAGATTGATTATTGATTCTATCATGTCTTTGTTATTTGTGATCTTGCATGCTTTCCGTTGTTAGTAGCTATCTTGGCCAAGTAGATGCTAGCAACTTCAAGATTTAGTATTTATGCTCGATAGTGGGTTCATGCCTCTAGTAATCTGGGGAAGTGATAGAAATCTCTAAGGTACTAGATGTGATGTTGCTACTAGGGAGAAAACAACAATCTTTTGTTCATAGAACAATCGTATTGTTTACATTACATGCAATTCATAAAGCAATAATCTGTTGCTTACAACTTAATACTGGAGGGGGTTCGGATGATAACCTGAAGGTGGATTATTAGTCATAGATGTAGTTGGATGGCGGTCTATGTATAATGTTGTAATGCCCAATCAAGTTCCAAAGGAGTCAAGATGATTAGTATGTGCATGTATTGCTTTCTCGGTGTTTGTCAATCGCCCCGCTGTAATTTGTTCACCCAGCATGTTATGAATCTTAAGGAGAGCCACCTCTAGTGAACTATGGATTCCGGTCCTTTCTTTTACATACAATCTACAAACTGTTTACTGCTTTGTGTTTACTTTCTGCAAACTTTTACTTCTTTCCATTCAATACGTTTAATCCTTTGTTTTCAGCAAAACCGGTGAGATTGACAACCTCATCACAAGTTGGGGACAAAGTTCTGTGGTTGTGTTGTGCAGGTCTCCACGTTGCTACTAGCACCGGTAGTACGCCCTGCCAAGGCTCATCTAGCAACACCTTTGGGGTGTTTCCTTGCTCCTACTGGTTCGATTAAACCTTGGTTTCGTACTGAGGGAAAACTTGCTGCTGTGCTCATTATACCTTCTTCTTGGGGTTCCCCAACGAGCTCTACATCAACACTGAGCCATCATCCATATAGACAGATACCACAATTTGCAAGTTCACTGTCAAGATGACAGCAACCAAGGTAACCACCAGTGAAACAAACTAGTGTAAAACCACAACTAGTAATATTTCAAGATTTTCCCAACATAGTTACTGTAATAAAGTTTATACATAGTTCACTAGCACAAGAAGTAGAGTATAGTAACTAAATTTATTCAATAAAGCAATATAGAGGATGATTATTTAGTAAAACAATCAAAATCCAAGCTTTTACCTAATGAATCAACCAAGCAAGATCAACATAAGCTAGTATGAACCCTAGAAGAATAGTTGAGCAAGACATGTTTAATAGAAAGCACAAGTAAGGATAGCACTGCAAGTGTGGACTATGGCAGCGAGGAGAAGGAGAGAATATGAGTAAGTTCGAGAGAAGCACCTACCTGGAGGTAATGCACTAGGGCATGTTGAAGAGGAAGCTGAGGCAGCAGCGATGTAGAGGCAACAAAGGCCATGGCATGGCGGCATCGAGAGCACCACAAGTGATACACTAGCACCAATCCGCGACCAATGGCGTCAACCATGCTCCAGTGCACCATAGCCACGTCTGAAGAAGCTGTGGATATCACCGACACATGGCGGCGCAATACTATCTAAAACCCTCGTTATCTGAAGGGGTTAGCGTGGCTAGGAGAGGAGGCACCAGATGAATCGAATGTGATCAATCGACTAAGCAAAGCCAGCCGGTTCGACCATGACCAATGGTGAGCATCCGGAGCTCGTCAAAACTGAGCGGCGGCAGTGCGAGCGCCATGGATTGCCAAGGGGAAGAGTAAGAGAGAACGAGAGTGCGAGAGAGTGAGGAGTGGGTCAATCGACCGAACCAGCCCAATGACACTAGGTTGAACCCAACCTGATGGGTCGGGCTATCAGGTTGCCCAATGGGCCTTGCCCAAGTCTAAATAGAATAATAAAATATATTCTATAAATACAAAAGACTCTAGAAAAATAAATAAAAATCATTAAAAAATCACTTTTGTGTATGAAAAATATTCCTCTATTCTAGAAAAATAATAAATATGAGATTCTAAATTATATTAGAACTACTAAAAGTAAGGGTTATAAATTTGATTTTTGAAATCCAATATTTCCATAAAATGAAAAGAAAATAATTTCTTAACTCAGACAACATTCTAATAAACACTAATTAGCTTTTAAAAACCTAATCCAGAATTTATTTTATATGAAAAGTTATTTAACTACTTTTATATGCTTTTATTCATTATTTTCTTTTAGAAAAGTACATACAATCACAAAAATATAAAATCATATAGAAAATATATAATATCATCTATTTAAGATAAATAACAGTTCACAAAAATTCAAAACCTTCATTTTTGTAAAAAGAACAAGGTTTGAATAAAACTTTTCTAAATTAAACATATTTAAAATAATAATTCAACTTTATAATAAAATAAAAATCCTAAAAATAAGATTAATAAAATATTTATTATTTTTTAGAATAATCTTTGGTAAAAGGGTTACCCTTATATCTTTCATGAGGAGTAAATAATAGCGCTAGATTGTTTCGACTCAAACTGATATCCATGCTGTCCTGATTTTTCCGGGTATGGGATGGAGGTCGAAAAGGACACGCGATGAAGTCGTAATAGAGCCCTGCTATCTCATGAGGCAGGTCCTGCTGCAGGCTAGGGCGAAAAATTTTCTACCTTGTATGGGTGTACCACGCGGCGCTATACTCCACATCATTGGATGGTGGACCACATACGCGATATCGATCCGCTATCAGCGTACACAGGCAGAACCATGTGCAGTGAGAGGCGTTCCATATGCGACAATGCTCCGCACCCGATGGGTTGCAGGACCTGCCGAGAGTCGACGTGGTGCATCGGAAGGCATAGACAGAATCAGTTTTTGGCGATTTAGATCTGTCTTCGTAGTGTAGGGCGTAGACGTACGTGGGTTTTCGCGGCCGTCCTACATGTGAGCTTTGGCCGTAGGCTATAGATATATGCGTACATCGGTGACGTGGAACCATGGACCCTTTCTGGACACGTTTTTTCATGGTGGACAGCCCAACTGGCACCGTAGGCTATAGACAGACATGGTTTTTCGTGGGCGGGCTACAGATAAGCTGGCTACATAGGATATAGACATACACGGGTTTACGCGGATGCTGGCGACATGACAGCGTGGAACCTCGCTAGTAGCTTTTCTACCCGTCGGAGGACGAGCTAGCAGCGTGCGATGTACGCGTTCGTGGTTTCTTGCAGCAGAGATCTAATGTGGACGAGTAGACTATATATGATGGCGTGTGTGCTCACGGCCATATAGTATGGTGGGCCCTGCTTGTACGGAGGAATGCATCTCCCCTGTCTAGAGTGCATGGCAGGGTCCATACCTTGCTCGTCCGGCTATAAAACATCCCCCTCTTCATTACTTTTAGCATTGTTTTTCTTTTTCCTCTTCCTCACCGCGGGTTAGCTTCGGCGGCAAGCCATCCTTTAGGTAGCCAATCTCAAGCACCATAACAATGACATGACCGTATCCGACACGTTGTAGGTTGCTTTTAGGCGGAGAAGTGCTGCAAGCGAGGGCTCACCGATGTAAAATACACCAATAGGTTTGGTATATGTTTTAGGTTAACGCGGTGTCAGGAAGTAAAGCTTGCCAACGTTTGCTTCATAGATATGATCGCTACTCAGATTCGGTTATTTGGTAGATTAGGTATACCAGCATATAGGTGGTAACGTAGCACTGAGCGTGTTCGGTTCCCTACATACGTCAGACGAATCTGCGTCCGCCGCTGTGTCGATGCCTATCTGTCCGGTCAGTGATCTTTCCCGGTATGTCGGCGTCTCTCGGCATTGCGATGTACGGCAGCAATATTTGCATGTTTCTGTGCACGGTAAGCGCTCTCCGCCCTTACTGTCGTTTTTCTTTCTTTCCTTTTTAGATTTTATTTCGTTTCCTCATTGTTTTTGCTTTTTTTACTTTTTTATTTGCTTCATGTTTTCCTTATTTCATTTTTTTTGTTTTGTTTTCTTCTTTACCTCTTTTCTTCTAGATTTTTTCCTTTTTCGCGCCGGCGTCCTTGACTCTGGTTTCTTTTTATGTATTTTCCTATGCTCTTTTCTTCATTTGTCCTTTTCTTTTTTGGACTACTTACTGTTTATTTATTTTTTAACTCACAATTTTCTCGCTTTTGTTTGTCTTAGTATTTTCGTATGATTTTTTAGCTTTTTACGCGCTTCTACACATAAGGAGAAAAACGCGTAAAGGTATAAAATAAAATGTATGCTCTCGCAATCATCAATGATGAGAAAATGTGATCGATCGTGATAACTGCGTACCAATCTCACAGACATAAATGATGACCAAACGTGATAGTTGTCTACTGGCGTGAAAAATGAAACGAACACTTTTGCAATCATCAACGATGAGCAAACGTGATCGACTGCGATAACTACGTAGCACTCTCGCAAACGTGATCGAACGCGATAGATGAGTGTTGGCGCAAATGACAGCCACCTTCATCACCATTACAAAATGTGCTAATGACACAATTGATCCATATGAAGCGTCTTAGAAAAATGATGATTGTGCGTTTTCGAGAAGGTTTTTTCTACGACTTCTCGCTGCAGTAGTCTCAGAAACAGCGTTTGTTGCATCCACTCCATGCGAAGGCTTTCCAAGTTGTCAACATTCTACCCTTTTTGCATATTTTTTGCTATTTGTCAACATTCTACCAGTGATTCTAGCGTCATTTAATTCATGTTAACCATAAGATCTGGAATAGAACAGAGAAGTGAGTTGTATCTTTTTCCTTTTACATGCTGATGGATGACTGTACCGTAATCTATATGTCCCCAGGACTACATGCACATGGCTGGAACCTCATAATGTTCAACAGTATTGGTGTCTATGACGGTCTATAAGGGTTGTCGATGGTAGATTTTGCCATTTTAATGGGGCTACCAGGGGCAGATTCTTCTTACAAAAAAGGATGGGTATGCAGGGTTGTAGAGAAGCACAGTGATTGGTTTAGATCATCTACTGGGCCCCAATCCAAAGGAAAGTGTGGATGGGAAAGATCGTACGGTTGTGCAACAAGGGTTTGGTATCTTATGGGTAAAGCAACACACCTCTATAGAGTGTACACATTGTGACATGTTACTCCCTATTTCACGAAGTATTTATGTATGCGACAGGAAAGTAACTCCATGATGTTCTAGTGAACATGTGAAGGATGATGGACATAGTTTTTGAAAATAAAAGCAACATTTTTAAGACATGTTTGCAAACATTTGCAAGCCTTGGACCTATGGTACAAAGGTGTAGATAGTGCATCAAATAATCCTCTTTAGTAAACGTGCTGAGTACACTCGTACTCAATCTTATCTTCTTAACGCTTGCTAGATCTATAGTTATTATGATGGTCAAATACTGGTAAAATATCATACCCTAATCATATTGCCCATGAAAGTGGGGAATAAAAGGGGAGGAGCAAGCAGGAGAACCAGGAGTATGGCAGAAGCATTTCATATATTAGGAGTATGGCAGAAGCATTTCATATATCAGTAGTAGAGGCCATAACAAATATCAGGGAGCATAAAGCCAAGGAGTTGGAAGGTAGTACACACATCTCTGTACCACATGATTTCAATAATTTGGAGATTGAGATGGTTCACCTTGCAATTGTGCAAACAGAGCCGACTCTAGCTTCTGAATATATGGACAGGTATAGAATGCTACAGAACAATTTTTATAATACTCACCAAGTTCTAGTCCAGGAGTTGGATATTGTCCTGGAGGATTTTGCTGATCCTTCAAGGGAAATTGAACACAAAAGGGAGTTGTATGAAGAATTTATACATATTAAACCATCTTTTCCTGGAGAAGTGTATGTGGAATTAGAATTTGATGATCCGTAGTCAGAAACTCCAACATATTACTTAGAAAATCCCGAAAGATCTGAAAATCCAGGAGCTAAGTATGAGGAAGAACAAAATGCCTAGAAAGCAGTTAGTCCATGTACTTCAAACTGGAGTGAATATGGATGGGGAGTATAACATTATGTTAGAACTAGGGAGGATCCCATATGCTATGGTTCTATTAATGATGATGGAACCGGATACATTATCCTAAAACCTTATGGTTCACCAAGAGATATTGCTAATCCTATATGTTTGGATGAGTATAATGGGAGTTACTACACATATCAGAATGACTGTGTAGAATCAGCCATGGAGACTTTTTCTTAATCTGGTAATGAATACAAAGGCAAACAAAGCCATCATGCAGAAGATTATGCATCTTCCACTAATCAGTATTCCATGACTAATCTCAATATGGGTATTTCAACTTCAAAAGATGGTAGTCGCTGAACTCCACGTCATCGGGATGGGACATTTGAAGAGTATACCAAAAAGAGTTGGAAACAAGGCAAGGTGAAACAACTAGAAGTAAGTTGAAGTAATGTACATATGGGGTAATGCGTATTGTAGTCTTTCAGAAGTAAGACATAATAAATGAGGGTATACTCACAAGGTTCGGAAGAGTTGTAACATAGGTATTGTAATACTTAGAAAGTCTAGAGTAGTAAGAGTGTGAGATTGAGCTTTAAGATTGTAATGCTACCTAAGTATGTATAATACATGGTATATGTTTGGTTGTATTTGGATTTGGTTTTGATTTTCTTGTGGGACTAGCGTTGTACTTTCGGTTGAACTTAGAAAACATATGCATGGTGTAAGTATGAGTATTCACTCTAAGTAACCGAATTAGTGGGAGGTAAATGCGGGCTTAGTGTGAGATGAAGGTGAAGGATTAAAAAGATGTAAACATAAAGATAGAGGACACAGAAGAATCGGATCTAGCAAGCATTGAGGAATTAGGGTCTTAAGTCATGACTCTTATTAGTATGCTTGAATAATACCTACCACGGGTAGTGTGAGGATATCAAAGATAAGATCATTATTTTCTCAAAAGAGCATAAAACTTGGCCTATATTTGGTTAATCCCAAAAAATTATTAAAAATAAAGTGACTATTTCCTTAAATAACCTTGGAGAGGTTGAACTTTTTCAAAGCGTGAATATTTGGAGGTCCGAGTGGATGAATATATTATTGTTAACAACAAAATATGTTTCACATTTGGAGTAATCTAATCAATTAGGCATTCTCGCAAATGGAAAAATATTTTCTAAACTATACCTTTCAAAATAGAAATATCTTTAGAATCTTTGTAAATCAGATAGCATGGCCCGGGTTATTATAAGATCATATTCCTTCGCGAACATGTATTTTCATAAGATAGAATACTGTCACCAAGTTGAGTTATTATGATTATTTAGAGTATATTATGACTTGTGATATTCCATTGGAATAGAGTATTAAGTCTTTTTACTTAACTAATGCTATCGTATATAATATTGTTATCTTGGGTTGTCCAAATAAACTCTTGTTGAACATTAATAGTATTTTGTTTTTTCTCAGGTTTGGAAGATTTAGTCCTAAAACATGGGTATTAATTGGATTGAATCAAGAGAATGTGTCTTTGTGTTCTTACACAGGGTCAAATTTTCTATGATTTTCATATCTCTTTCAATGGAAGATACCTTGAATAATAGCTTAAACATTTCCTAAAGATAATCCTAAGGAAGTTAAACACAACAAAGATAAAGGATGTTGAGAATGGCAGGCTATTGTTTCTTATGTTTGAATGTTTCATAATACATAAAGATATGAAAGACCCTATCATGGATGTCGAAATTTCCAACCAATTATATTGATAGCCTGCAAGAGCACGGGTTCGTCAGAGCATGTTTCCGTGGAAGTATTAATTCTAGTTTTTATATCGATCCCAATAAGGAGCTTAGGGAAGTTTCTTTATGAGGCGTTTCTGTCGCACCCAAGGTGTCATGCTGTCTTGAGTGAATTGACTACAAGTGTAGATGGTGGATCTGGACGAGTGAATAATGTGGGAATTTTGAGTAAAGAAAGATGCTAGAAGTAAATAACATAAAAAGTAAAGACCGAGAATAGTGTTCAGGATTCCTACAGATGAGAAGTTAGGCGCGGAGAGAAATGGTTCATGATAATAGTGAATGTGCCAAATGAATGAAATGAGATAATTAATTGTGATACTTCTTATTCATATGTGAGTAGGAAAGCAACCCGTATACTGACTGGGAGTCCTCTTGGTAGATTCTTCCCAATCCCAACGATCCATCTGTTTGTTACCACAACAATGGTTAGCACATTAATTAAGGTATTTGGACTAGATCAAGGCTTTAGGCTTGATGGTTCCTTATTATCCTCAAGTAGTACTAGCTCCTCTTTGATATCATCCGTGTCACTCAGGGGTCACCAGTTCGCTAGTAAACAAGTTCATACCTACGAGATCTCAGGATGATGTTATCCATGCCCTTAAATTGGACAACAAGCATTAGGTAAACATAGATATTCATTCTAATAATATAATAATCACAAATGGATGGAAGTAAAGGAGGCACAACACATCTTACCAATCCCCTACATATCCCATGCCTATGGGGATTTACTCAGACATGAGAGAAAGATATATCAAAGACATGATAATATTGCAAATGGAAACCATCTCAACTTTACCGTAGCAAGCCACAATACCGGTTGAGGATCAAATCAAATACAACCCAAGGTAGATCAAAGTCTCAAATCCTAATCTTGCAAGTGTGAATTTCTCTCAATCTCAGTACAAGTGGGGATGATGGTGGAGTGGATGATTGAGACGTTAGGGATCGTCAAAGGATGAGATGGTGTTCTTCTCCTTCTTTAGATCCGATCTGCACTCTTCTAGGACTATTTGCGGTGGCTGTGTTTGTCTTCTCGCCCCTCCTTCACGAAAGTTTCTTGTATTGATATAACAAAGGCAAAGGAAGGTGGTAAGGACGGGCCGTACAGGCTGCCTCTGGCCGTACCAGTGGTCGTTATGACCCCTGGACGCCTCTAATGAGAGGGGTTTCAATTGGGGATTTTCTCAACCAGATGTAATTATCCCATAAATGCTTTCAGATCTTCCAAAAATGTTCAATACCTGAAAACCAACATAAGAAACTAAGGTTTCGCTAATTTGTGATGTTAACGTTAGTAGAAAGGTCAAAACCAACAAAACCTGATGAAAACCAATGGAAAATCATTGATAAAAAGTTTCAATATTTGGAGCTATCAACTTCCCCAAGCTTACCTGTTACTCTCCCTCGAGTGACAAAGCTATAATTAATAATAGCGAGAAATAAAATCAAGCGAGAAAACTCACAAGTTCAAGGTTGTACCATATTCCATCATCACAAATCCCGAAACCTTAAACATGAGCATAATATATCTGAACAATTGCACTTAATTTTTCTTTCTAACCGCATATAACTCGCTAGCTAATAATTCTTAAACTCAAAACAGACTGTCAAAAATTTGGTTAGGCTTGCGAATCAATTCTTTTCAATGCCCCTCTTTTATGAGAGTAAAATCTTTTTAAGCAAGGATGCTTTGGTAAAATTAGGGGTGCACTAGTCGATGTCAAAATAAGGATGAACTTAGAGCTTTCATTAACACCCACTTCGAAATTCGTGGCTTCCCAACACCCCATCTTTTCCTTGTTTTACTAGAACTTTAATTTTTTTAGTGGTGAGGTGATGCCAAAACTTTCATCAGGATCAAATAATTTCAGCTCATATCTTGATGATAGTCTCTTTTTTCTCAAGTACTTGGGCTCATGGAATTAAAAATTTGCACACCACAACAATGCTACAAATTTTGCACACCGCAACAATGCGTCGGAGCTTATAAACTCCCATGAATTTGGTGCTTGCCATATGATTATTGTCAAAGAGCTTACTACTAGCCACAAGTCTCTCACCGGGCATGAAAAACTCACTTGCATGTGTGATCTGAGTGATCAATCATCCACAACGTATGTCACCGGAGTGAGCCAACCTTTGGCGATGGAAGTGTTGGATGAGCAAAGCACCCAAGTTTACCCTATGCTACATCTCGGGATGGAGAGCCATATAAATTACACTTATCTCAGGGCTTGCCATTGCCCTGGTATCTCTCTTCCCACAAATATAATTTTCCAAGAAAGTGGGGAAATAGCGGATGGTGGGATTCTGGATGGTGGAACTCTTCTCCCGCAAATAATTAGTGTTCTTGTGGACAGAAATCTGCTCCCAAGCATGCATTGCCTCAAAGAGGACTTCCACAGTGGTATCAATCTCTCCATCATGGGAGAACCCAAAGCAATCACAAAATTGGTAGAAAGAGAGGCCGTGATGTTGCCCATTGAGCACGAAACTTACAGTACAATTACGCTCTTGGATCTCAAGGTCATCGTAGAAGGATGACATGAACTCATGTGTAGCATGCTCGAAGATCTCAGTGGAGAGAAGGGAAAAGGGAACCATTCTGGTGTTCTCGGCCATCGTCTCGAAGTCCTCCCTGAGGCCCTGGTGGGAGAGGAAATCATGGCACACCCACTTTGTGGTAGCACCTTGCATTTGCTCACCCTCTTATAGTCCTTGTTCAGGGCTGCTTTCAAGGAGTCCTCCTCCGAATGTCTCTTCTTTGCTCCTGGCAGTGCCCGAGGTCCCTGACATTCCCGAGCCCTTGCCGGTGCAGAAAATCTTTGCAATATTCATTATACTGAAAAATTTCAAAGGAAAACTATGGGCATTAGGTCTCTATCATACAAACAACTGATTACATGTAGAAATTACAAATCCTAATGTGAGGAATCAAAAATAATCTCAAAATATGATGAACTCATCTAGATAGCCAATGTGAGGAATTCAACCATGGATTTCAGAAAATAAAGCATGGATCGGGTGAGAAACTTACCAATGTGAAGATTCCCCCACGCAAACGAAAGAAATCAGTGAAGAATCAAGGATTCTAGGGGAATAGGGTTTGAGTTTGAGAGAGAAAGAGAGAGAAAAAGGAGAGAGTATGAAGGAGGCTGGCTGGAAGCCAACCGTCATCATCTTTACTAGGCGATGCAATCGGTATGGTGCGCAGTACGGGCGCGTCCCGCCCGTACTGATGGTCGTCACCGTTGGATAAACTTCTAGGGTTTTGAGATCAAACCTAGTGATTTGGTACGGGCGCACCGTATGGGCAGACCCAGCCATACCTGTGGTCGTTAACTCGTCAGTACCTTTGGAGCAAACCTGGCCATTTTCTTCGATGTTTGGTACAGGCGGATGGTACGAGGACCTATTGACATGGGTATGATTACTTGGGTGCTTATGTTTGGTTACCCTAGATACATAAAGGCTCACGGCCCATTAAGACCAATAAGAAGGCCCAAGAAGCATCCGACAGAAGTCATAGTTTTGCTAGATAAGGAAATAGAAACCGACATTGTATTGGTGTTGTAATCATAAATCTGTAACCTATCCGTATACAACTTCAGTATCCAGACTATTATATATAGGCTGGGAGGAGCCATCGGAGAGGTACCGAAAAACACCCGAGAAATATATAACCTCATTGTCCATCAATAATCATATGACTTCGACTCCCTTGTTTGTCTGACATCCGACGAAATCCCCAGCGTTCTCTTTCCCTCGAAACCCTAAGTCCATAATCATGGACATTGCCGAGGTTACGCCTCATCAATTAGCGCTGTCTGTGGGAAACCTGAACGTTGGAGTCAGGGATTCGGCGGACCCCTTCTCATCAAGCAACAATCCGACAAAAGCGGCACCACGCCCACCCACCCCTGTCTTGGTTCCCGTCGACTTCAACAGTGGATCTAATCTCATCATCGGAAGTTTCCACTTTCGCGTAGAGGAACCTGAAGAACCACACCTATCGGCTCCGATTTCGTTGGGACCATTGGTCGAAAAAGTTATGCCTATGGCGATACCTGCATCTTCTATTGGATCATCCACAGAATCCGCGTCGAAGCTGGCAAATGGCAAAGAAGACCCTAGATGATGAGTAGATCTGTGGGATCTTGATGACCTCTACAATGGTCTCTCCCTCAAATCAAACTCCAAGCTAACACCACCACTCGAAGCAAGCCTAGTAAACACGGAACCCGAAGAAAGCAGCGATAGTATCGACTTCGGAATCAGGATGGCCAAAATCTCCCCAGAACAAAAACTGCTGGACTTCACTGATCCCTCGAACAGTGTCTCCCTCGGATCCAACGACGACGTCACTAGTTCATACATAACTCACCACCAAGTGTGCGTGATCATCGGTGACACCTCTACTCAACACGACTCCAACGGTAACCCTATCCTTGACCCCAATGATATTTTGTCGGATGACAATGCAGGAGATCATGGAAACAAAGGAGATCCGACAAAAACCCGCATAATCCGAGGAGGAGGAGAACCACATAGAGGCGAGCGGCAAACCCTCCGTCTATCAGCCGAAGCATGGCAAAAAGCAAGGGAAGCAATTTCAGGTGCGATCCCAATGACAGCTGAGGCCAAGTGCGAAGATCTAATGACCTACCTATACTTGCTTCATCATAAAAAGGGATCTACTAAGGATTGTTGGAAATATGCCCTAGATACAAATAATAATATGGATTATTATCATATTTCATAAAGTTTATGATTAAGTTTTATATCATGCTATAACTATATTGAAAGGAAACATCAATACACATGTGGTATATAAATAACCAGGAGTTCTCGGTGAAGCTCTAGTCACTGGTTCATTGGTCAACAAATGATTAAGGTTTCCTGATCATGTGGCATTTATGCTAGTTGACAATGGAGTCACCTCATTGCGAGAATGAGATGATGAGATATACCCAACCTAAGCATCGTGACCCTATCATCTCACGAAGTTCAAGTTACGATGATTAGAAAAGACCTAGTGTCCTATTTCTTAGACCGTGAGACCATATCAATCACTGTTACCCGAGGATACTTAGATAACATCAAACATCATCTGGTGATACGGTGGTTATAAAGGTGTGTTCGAGTATTCGGAGGAACATTTGAGGCATTATGCATCAAGAGCGGGATTTGTCCATTTGTGTGACGGAAAAGATACTCGAGGGCCCACTCGGAGAAGTTATATCTAATAGCTGTGCAGCGTGTGCTTTGATCACGGGGATATCACTTGTCGGAATGAGCAAAATAGGAATTGTTGGTAACAAGATTGAACACGACATAATGATGTCATTTATCAGATCTCGGGCAGTGCAAGTATCGAGAGACAAAAGGAATATGACACGACATTCATGGTTCATCGATGAAAAGATTCGTGGAATGCACATGGGTCAATATGGCCATCTGGGTCCCTCTGATGATCATTGGTACGGGAAGGTCCCGACCATGTATGGAGTGTTCCCGAACCATGGGGTATCATGCTTAAGGGCTTGATGATGCTCACAGAGTGTTTTGGTATCGGCAAAATCACCAAAGGAAAGAGAGAGAAAAATGGAAGGGTTTCGGTAAGTCCGGAGGATGTCCGGAGTGGGATGGAAGGAGTTCCATAGCCACGGGGATTGAATAATATGTAAGTGAATGTTGAATATTGATTTAATCATTCATTTATATTTATTCAATAAAAGAAAAAAGAATTAAAATGGTCGAAATACCTAATTGGGCCAAAATCCCTAGGGAAAAGGGCCCATGAGGGGAAAGACCAAAAGGGAGAAAGGGAGGAGGGGCTGCATGGGCCCCATGCACCCGCTAGCTGGGTCCCTGGGGGCCTTGGCTGGCTGACCACCCCTCACCCTCCCCTCTCCCTTTTGTTTAGTCCCACATGGCTAAGGCAATTGCCTACGTGGGGGGTTTTCCCCTATATAAAGAGAGGTCTTTTGACAAATTAAATACACAGTAATCAATAAAAGGTTTCCTCTCTTTTGGAGAGACCTCTAGTTGATTCTCTCTCTCTCTCTCTCCCGTGACCGTGGTCCCAAGTCCGGATCGCGCGAGGAGGAGTCTTCATCACCGCAGAGCGCTGTCGCACTGCGGGATTGGGATCCAGAAGTTCTACTTCCGCAGCTGCTGCTGGATCGGAGGAGTGGGTGTCATCGTCAGGCACCGAACGTGTGTAATCCCTCAGAGGTGCAACACTTGGGGCACTAGAAGTCGTTGGAGCCGCAGGAGTCGCTAGTACTTCAACACGACCTCGAGGTTGGCTTCAGTTCGTCTACATCAACCATGCTCTCCTGAGCGTTGACAACGCTTTTCGGTCTTCAAGGGTAAGTTCGTGAAAATCCCATCCCGTTACTGCATTACTAATAGATAGGTCCTGGCATTAGGGTTATTAGCGTAGGGAAAATTTATTGTTTTCATACGCGAACCCCTACAGTGGTATTAGAGCTAGATCTATGCGTAGTATTGCTAGTACGGGTAGAACACACGAGTTGTAGAGTGTGGGCGCTAATCTCTTAGTTGTTACCCTCCCACATGTACTTGTGTATACTGCAGTAATGCTTGATGAAGAAGCCCCCAACCGACTTTATGCGTTCATTCGCGAGACTGGTCCACACTTGACATATGGCTTGTATCATATAAAGTGGATTTGAGAGTGTTTGTCTCTCTCGCATTAGTTGGTATACCATTTGCAAAGGAGGGCCCCAAAACGGGTGTAGTATATACAACTACTTGATCATCTTTGTGGTAGAAGTTCATAGGTAAGAATCTGTTCTTGTGCGAATGCCCTAGCAGCCACGTAAAACATGCAAAGATAAAGTAAAGGCGTCTAACTTTGTTTTGCAGGGGTGTTGTGATGTGATATGGTAGTAGACAAGGTAAAGTAATTTACTTTATGTTGCTAAGTAGTAGTAACGATCATGGAGATGATGGACTACCACGCCGGAGGCACCGGTACCCTAGTAATCATGGTGCTGGAACCCTGGCGCCAAAATCCGGTGGTGCGGGTTGGAGATCACAGCATGAAGGACCATATCGCATGACACTTACATTCAATGTTTATTGTTTGTGCATCTTATGGTGTGCTAGTATTATATACTCGATGGTAGCCTAATAAGATGATCCCTAATCAAAATACCAATGTAAGTGTTCTCCCTTAGTGTGCACCACCGAGAAAGTTCTCCGTTATGAGGCAGGCCATGATGATCGGGTGTCAAACATATCTGCGTTCACATACGGTGGGTGTAAGCCATGTTGCACAACGGATACACTAAGGTTGAGTTGGTGAGCCTAGCATGTGTAGACATGGCCTCGGAACACGTATGGTCGAAAGATTGAGTATGGGTCGCATGGATGATGTGATCGATGTTTCAGAGTCCACCTTTACAACTATATCGCCGTCCGTGATGATTGGGGCGGTGTAGTGAATAGGGATCATGTAATCACTAAAACCTATTTTGGGGATAGGATTTCTTAGTGGATTTCTTGTTTTAACTCGTATAATTACAAACTTAGTCTAAATTCCTTTTGCAATTATAAATGTAGAAAATGGTTCTCCCTGATGCTACCTTCCCGGTTGACGATTGGTTAGAAGGAGAGAAGCTCAAACTAGACGGATCCTACTTTTCTATGTGGGTTGCGTGTCTCCATGTTCTCCTTAGTGAGAATGATGTGGTCGACTATATTTGCTACGAGATGGATTTGGAGCAGCTCAATTTCTATGAGACCCCAGAACAATGGGAAGACCGCTATTACCATCGTGAGATGTCCACCTTAATTTCAGTGATGATGCGCTTCAGAATGGTTGATGAGATGTGGCCGTTTGTGGGTAATCTTGACCCTCATAAGATAATGGTACAACTTAGATCACATTTCTTGGAACAAGTGCGCATATGGGAACATGAGCTGATGGGAGATTTCCTCTCCATAAAGATGGAAGAGAACTCTTCACTGGAGAGCCACTTGGAGCTCACACATGATGCGTATATGAGGCTTGCTTATTTCCTGGATAACTGGTTGACGAGCTCTTTTGCAATAGGTGTGGTGCCGCGGTCGCTGCCACCAAGCTACCAAGCACACGCCATGACTTGCATCATGAGAAGTGATGGGGAAACACATGATTTCCACGAGTTCATATCACATTTCAGGAATGTGAAGGTTGAACACATTGCAGGAGAGGTCATCGATGACAAGGTATATATTTGATATACAGTTTTATAAATGTTATAATCTTGCAAACACTTACTGCAGTGTTAAAGTATTTGATACTTATTCTGTTTTGGTGAAAACAGGTCCTTTTGCATGAGAGCTGCTTGCTGGAGAGGAGGTGACGTTGCATGTTGATGGCGAGCATAATGATGATGGCCAACGACACTCTCCCTCGACATTTATCATTTAGTTTATCATTTTTGGATGATTATTGTAATCGATGGATTGTGAACTTCCTTAGTGTGTCTCACACTTCGTGAGATAATTATTCATATGAGTCTGTAACAAACAGTTGTTCTGCTTCTATGAATGATTTCTATTTGTGTTCATATGTTGTTCGATTATGTGTGAATTATCCTTGTTGCGAAACTAACTGATAATGCATGAACATTTGTAAAATATTTAAAATACCCAACTTAATGATATATTTATTTTGAATGAAACCATTGTTTAAATTCAAAGTTATGCTGATAAATATGTGAAAGTTATTTGATTGCTTGTCACATATGAATCATGCCCAAGTTCGGCGAGATAACTAAACACCGTGTATTGCATGAATACACTGTTTGATGAATTGTTTCAAGAAAATACATATTTTATGTATCATATTTCAACGAAGTGGTGATTATCATTTTGTAATTGTTTGAATTTTGTAAAAAGGTTTACCAAAGGAAACATGAGCATGAAACTATTTGATGTGATCAAATTATTTCATCATCCAAGGGTATTAAAGATAAAAGAGAATCTAATTACTACGATTTGATCAATAGTAATGAAATTCGACGTTTTGAGATTGGCATAAGACATTGTGCAATACAATGCATTTGATATGTCGAAATGCAAAGCATCACAATGTGATATTAATTATCAAGTGGGTGAATAGATGGCACCGGATAAATCGTTGTAGTGTAAATGTAAAGACCATTAGATAGAAATAGTGAACACTCAATTAGAATGTATAGTGAACCATATGAATTCGTGAGATCAGCGCCATATCTTGTATGGATCATTGTGAAAGTTTTGGAGTTATTCGATATCACCAAAACAATATCGAACAAGTCCTTATAGAGTATTCATTAGTAACTATGGATACGAAACGCATGGCTAGAACCAAAAGAAAGGCAAAACTAGTATTGCTTAAATTTTGGTGCTTTCTCGAGAAAGTTTATGTTTTCGACTATGAAGCTTATGGGACATAGTGAAAAACATGATGAGGATTCCAAACCCTGCATCAGAATGTTGAGAAGCACAATGGAAAGTGTTCTTGAACAATTCTCTTCATAAAGGAAAGAATCAATAATAATAATCATTGTGTTTTCCCCACTAGTGTTTTTACTACATGAAGTAGGATTCAAAAATGTACCCCACATCATGTATGGAGACATTTTTGAATCACTTGTCAAGTTACCGAAATATGGCATACCTACAAGCTACGAAGGAAATAATGGTAAACTAAAATTATGAGAAATCCTAGAGGCAAAATTCACTTAAGATTAGCAAGCAATTCATTACTGAATCTTACCAAGTAAAGGGTTACTTGAATTTTCCAAAAGACTGCAAGGTCATGGTGAAAAGGTGACTGACAAAGGCACGATTTGTCATGAATAATGTATTAGACAAATTCAAAAGAATTTGATTCAGAAGTGCTACAAGTATAGTGGATATGTTACTAGTAAAGTACTATCATCTCGTAATACAAACTCCCAGTTTGATAAGTTGATCAAAGGATTTTGAAGTTGTTCAAAATAGTGAGAGGATGTACAATTTGCATAAAATGGAGTGGGAATAATGAATGTTTCATACTCAAATGTGTAGGAAACAGATTTTGAGTGGGAATAGTGTAAGTTTCGCACTAGGATATGTTAGGAACATATTTTTGAGTGG
This sequence comes from Avena insularis, assembly GCA_023614405.1. Classification (NCBI taxonomy): domain Eukaryota; kingdom Viridiplantae; phylum Streptophyta; class Magnoliopsida; order Poales; family Poaceae; genus Avena; species Avena insularis. The sequence goes on from CM042686.1 coordinate 471,032,647, forward strand.
GAACTTAATGATTGATTCTTAAGTGTGTATAACACATTAAGAATAAAAGCACAAGCACCAATAAATAATGATTTATAGGGACTAAACTTTTATAGTAGAGATATTACAATTATGTCGTATTCCTAAAAGAGATTCTGAAATAGTTTTGGACTAGGAATTGATTAAGGAATGGTCCTTAGTCACTTGAATTAGGAATATCACTAAGTTAAACATCAGTGGTTGAAAGAAGAAAAAAAGGATGATCGTCATCCACTATGTTGAGACATAGGTTCTGTCTTGGAAACCATGATGACAACTTAACATAACATATGATCCGAGAAAGGAACATTTGAAAGTGATTAAGTTTGAATCACAGAACATTGATCTAACTTTGTCCACAGTGTCTAATGAGAAGTGTAGACATGTTTTCAAATCTATGAAGGATAAATGTTGGAGATTTATCCCGCGAAGGAACTAGGGTCCAAAGATTCCTTGGTTCGAGACGGGGGTTGAATACACGAGTTCGAAGAAGTCTGGTGATGGCTATGGCGACGAAGAGAATGCACGATAGAGAGTTGACACATGGGTTGTTTACCCAGGTTTGGGACCCTCTTGAGGAGGTAAAGCCCCTACTCCTGCTTGGTTGTATTGCTCGCTTGCCCCGCGAGGTTACAATGGTGGATGAAAGTCTAGGGTTTTAGATCTCTGGGATCCGCCCCTTACCAGGTAGGAGGAGGGCTCCTTATATAGGGCTATGTCGGCCCTTCCCCCCTAGTCCATGGACAGGGAGTCACCATGGCTCCGTCTCTTGGGCGCTGGTCTACAAGACTACTTTGGATGGCCTGGGTCCAGGCCGCTGCGCTCTGCTCCATCCTCCCGTAAAGTGCCCTATGTTGACGTTTCTTGTCCTTTACTAGCCCTCTCTACTTTTCCCTTCCTTTCACCAAAACAGCAACCGGGGGACACCTTCTGCCACCTTATCGCCTGACTCTTCCCTACGAATTAGGGTGGACCGGGTCCTCCTTACTGAGGCAGTTGACACAACGCACGTCTAGTACATGCAGCTAGAGGCGCAACCGGTACTCCATCGGCCGTGATTACGACTTTACCCCCGGGATCACCTAAGAGTATTTGAGGCGTGAGGCTATCAGGCCAAGCCGTTTTAGCCGCATCCTTGGGAGGTGTCACTCTCCCTTGGTAGGGGGCCTCGCGAGGCTCTCTCGACTTGGTCCCCCAGAGGCGCCTCTCCTCTAGAGGGCTCAGTCTTCAAGGGCATGGGGCTCGTCCAGCATGGAGACATGGCACCCCTGATGCCAGTGATCCGATAGTAGCCCCTGGGTGTTTCGCCCGTGCGTGCCTCTTCGTGGGCTCGGAAGGAGGAAACGACCTTGAACGATGGATGGGCCCTGGCGCCCGTCTGGTCAACAAGGACCCCATCCGCTTCAAAATCTGCCATGAATCCCAAATGACCGTAGGTGTCTAACCGCACACCCATCACGTGCCGCTCCTGCCTCGGGAGCTGTGGCCATGACGCAATGATGCGCGAGGCTCGGCAGTTAATACCGCACAGACGATGCGGCGATACATCCTCTCTGCTAGCGCAGTTAAAAGTGGAGAAGGAATCTTGTCACTTCCACTCCACTGCCTTCTCCCATCCTCTCGCGTGCTCCCGAGCTGAAAAATCCCCTTTCTTCTCCCATAGATCCTAAGCACCTCTCGACTAAGGAGAAGGGCAAGGACACGACACTCGAGGCGGTGGAGACCCCGCCGGTCAAGCGCATGCATGGCCATCCTCGCGGAAGCGGCCGAGGGGGTCACGGTGGCCGTGGCGTGGCTCTGGCCGTGACCCCCCCGCTGGGACGAGCGCGACCTCGGGATAAGCCTCCACTAAGCGCGGGCGTGGCCATCCTCGCGGAAGCGGCATGGGTCACGGCGGAGGGCGTGGTGGTGGCTCCAGGACGAGGACCAACTCTTGCTCCCCTGCGGTCGCCGAGGCTCCTGCCCTGGAGGCCCCTCGCCTATGGTCAACAAGATTGAGGATGACCCCGAGCCCGAGAGGGCGATCGACTTCCTCGCCACCCTTGAAAACATGGATTGGTTCTTCAGGGTGAAACTCTCCGGGCGGTTTGTACTCGGGATTGCCCATGACCTCCCCAACATGCTGCGGCTACGCCATTCCCAGGGGCGCGAGAAGTGGGAGGTACTCATCACGAACTTCGAGGGGGGCGAGAAGTTCATCACCGACAGCTGGCGTCGTTTCCTCTCTGAGCACCATATTCAGTCCGGTTTCACGCTACAGTTCCGGTATGCTAGGGAGGGTGACTTCTCTGTCTTGGTGTTCAACACACAGCTATGACGCATCGACTACCCCCCTCGCCCCCATGCTGCTCGGTGAGCATGGTCACCATGGCGCTTATGTGGGGGTGTGGAGTTAGATCCTCCTAGCGTGATGCCTTAGTCTATTGTTTTTCTTCTATCTCGTGGTTTAAGACTTTGGGTGAATTCCCCCGTGAGTGATCCTTTATCTGTTTCACTGTGTTCTGTATGCTCTTCCTATGTGCTCATGGCGCCATACCCTCTTGCTTGGCCTCCTGGCAGCGATTCGAGCACCCTTTTCGCAGGAGCGACCCTCCAGAGGTATCAGGTGCATCCATCAAGGGTCTGCGTGCCTCAAGGTGGCACCCTTGCAAGGTGGGGTCGTGATGCTCGATAACAGCTCGCAGCCAGCCGATTATGACAGGTTCACATGGTTCATGCGAGGAGAGGTTGCCACGAGCGTTCGTGAGGCGAGGCCTGTGTTGCCATTTGGAACTCGCCCTCTTGGGGAGGGGCGACCTCACGAAGATTGTTGCGTCGAGGGTTCTACGGGTTTTACGCGAGCTTTTCCTTGGAGGCAAGTCATAGGTTGGGGGAGGCCCATGGTGTAACCTAGCCCGTCTGCACGGGGCCGGATATCCTGGGTCAGAGAGCTCAGGTAGTGGGAGGACCACACCTTATGGGACGCCACAAGGGTGAACGAGGTTATGAACTGTGGGTAAGGTAACTCGCGGCTGATGCATAGTCTGCGAGTTTAGAGCTTGATACTTTAGGTTCGACAAGCTTGGTCACGGAGGAGCAGGGCCTCACGAGCCATTGCTGAGATAAAAACGAGGCTATGAACCATGGGTGAGGTAACTCTCGTCCGAGGGATGTGCCATAGAGTTCAGAGCTCGACACTTTAGGTTTTGACGAGCTGGATCATGGAGGAGAAGGGCCTCGCGAGCCGTTGCTGGGATAAAAACAAGGTTAGGGACCGTGAGTGAGGTAACTCTTAGCTTAAGAATAGTCCATAGAGTTCAAAGCTCGACACTTTAGGCCCTGACAAGCTCAGGCTGCAGAGGACAGGGCCTAATGAGCCGCCACGAGGATAAAAATGAGGTCATGGACCATGGGTGAGGTAACTCTCGGTCGAGGAATAGGCCGTAGAGTTCAGAGCTCGACACTTTAGGCCCTGACGAGCTCAGGATGCAGAGGACATGGCCTCATGATCCGTCACGAGGATAAAACAAGGCCAGTGACTGTGGGTGAGGTAACTCTCGGCCGAAGAACGGTCTGTAGAGTTCAAAGCTCGACACTTTAGGCCCTGACCAGCTCGGGCTGCAGAGGACAGGGCCTCATGAGCCGTCGCAAGGATAAAAACAAGGTCAGGGACCGTGGGTGAGGTAACTCTCGACCAAGGAACGGACCGTAGAGTTTAGAGCTCGACACTTTAGGCCCTGACGAGTTCGAGCCACGGAGGAGCAGGGCCTCACGGGCCGTTGACAGGATACGAATGAGGTCAGGGACCATGTGTGAGGTAACTCTCGGCCAAAGAACAGACCGTAGAGTTCAGAGCTTGACACTTTAGACCTTGAGGAGCTGCCCCATAGACCTTACTGGGAGAGGGCCATAGGAAAAAGCACCTGGCGTCAGAAGCCCGTACACACGCTGCACAAGGTTTTTAGGCACCAGGAGCCATGTGGTGAGGTGACTCTAGGGCGGGCTCGTCCTGTTAGTTCAGAGCTCTACACTTTTGGCCCTGCTGCCGACAGGGAGCCAAGGCGGCCCAGTGAAGGGTGCCGTCTCCAGCCCCTGCTCATGCGGAGTGTGTGAGGGAAGTCGGGCGGTGCGGTTTTTTCGAGAAATGCTTTTTCGAAGGAAAAAACCAAATAGCCAACCATGCCCTCGGCACAAGATCCAAGGAAGTGCCAGTAGTGCAGGCTTATTACAAATGCCACCGTGGATAGCACGGGACCCTATGAGGAGAAAAACCGTAAGGATGAGGGTTTTCGAGGTTCACCTTTAAAAAGTCGTGGGCCTAGGCGCGTCGCTTTGAGAGGTTTGTCCACCTCCCGGTAACGTAGGTTGCTGGCCCTTCGAGCTGTTTAGCTGCCGCCGTGGGGGTGGCAGGTGTTGTACATGCGTTGGGTACAGTCCATGGGGAAGTCTGGAGCCCCTGCGCCATCGCCATCCTCTGGAGGTGCTCCCACCCTCGAGAGGATGGGCGGCGGAACACCCATTCCCCTTGTGAGATCGCGGGTACTGGTCATGCCCGGTCCCTCGCGATATACTATGCAAAATAAAAGAAGTGAAGTTCAAAAAACTTACAATGGCAATAAGCTTGAGATTGTTGGCCAGATTAGCATATGCGATGTGGAAGATGCTAGCATTATTATACACTGCATCCGCTGACGCAATAAGGTCATGTAGGCACAATGTCAGAGGAGTTGCTACCAAAGGAGATGTCGAAGCTAGAGGCATGGATGATGCCCTAGCCGCCTGTTGTGTTTTCAGAATAGATGATGGCTCAGAGGCTCCCTCCTTGACTGTTGCCTCCGCCTCCACCTCTTCCATCACCTGCTTCCCTTTCTCATTGGCATCCTTAGCCGGAGCTTCAGCCACATTGGAGGAAGTGCTCTCCTGCGTCGCTTGGCCGCTGGGAGGAACGTATTCCTCGATAGAGCCTGAGCCATCAAGGATTGGATTGACATCTGTATCCAATGCGGACATCTTAGGGATGACGGGGGACGAAGGCCTAGTGGGGCTAGCAGAAGGCTTGGCGACAGGAGTAGGGGAGTAGTAGCAGGAGAGGGCTTGGCAGCCACATCTCTGGTCAGCATGTCACGAATGTTTTTTGACCTCCAGCATCTCTGGAGGATCGCTTCAAACTAACACCGATTTTCCTTCTGAAACATACGAAGTATAAGTACAAGAGCTGAAAAAAGGTATGAGCTAAAAAGTACAAGCCGGAGAATGAATATACTTACTCCACGGCAGAAGCCTTGGTGAGGGGAATGCCGGTGGACTTCTTCTTCTCTGCCTCTAAGGTGGCGGTGGATCGTCTGGAGACTCCACTCTCCAATCTCTTCTTCTTCTTGGGCTCGACAATAGCGTTAGATGTGGAGCTCTTCCGCTTTCACGCCGCTGGAGCTGGCTGATCCTTGGGGGCGTCGTTGTCGGACACCACTTGGATATCCTTCAGCTTGGGATCATAGACCTGGGTGGCCATTTGATCCGCCGCCAAGGTCGCCAGCTAGGATACAGAGGAGTGTTAGACTGACAACTTCAAGTCGGAAAAATCTTAGACTATATAACAAGCAACAAAGGAAACAAAACATACCTCTGGGCATGTGTCACAATCGAACATGTCATAGGTGATCTTGAAGCCGCGCTTCCTGTCCTTCACCTTGACAATGTCCTTAAGCCGGAGTTTGACGGAGTCATTGGAGAAATTATCCTGTGAAATTCGCATGGGATCCCTCCTGTCTTGAGTGTACTTGCACATCAACTCGGCACGATACCGCAAAGGCTGGATCCGCCTAACAAACCAGCACATGGCTAGGTCCAAGCCCGTCAGACCTCCGTCCACGAGCCATTCAATCTGCCTTACGGCGCGGTTGGCCTCATCGTCGGATGGAAGGGAGGCTAGGGTCCACCATGCGGGCACCTCGAAGGCGGCTCCATCGACAAAGTCGGGATATGTCTCAAAGCGGTCAGGCAGAGGAATATCTGGGCCGTAGAAGTATGTGTGCTGCCAGTTCTTGCATGACTCATGCCCTACGATGTCGGGGAAGCACTAGCTAGGCCGGATCTTGAAGCTAATGCTTCCACAAATCCTCAATTCGTCCTTGGACTCTATGGACTCTCTCTTGATGGTAAAAAAGTACACGAATAGATCTAACCTAGGTTTGATGCCTAGGAATCCTTCGCACGGAGCTACGAAGTTGCTAAGGACTAAGATGCTATTAGGAGAGAGATGGTGGGGAAGTACCTAGAAGTGCTGGAGAATGTCCAGGAAGAAGTCAGAGACTGGCAGGATTACGCCTCGTACCAGCTGGGCCTTGAGGTACACCTTCTCTCCGGCTTGGGGAGAAGGAACCACCTCGCCGGCCGGAGCCACCCGCTAGACCAAATCCTTCGCCGCTGGGAGATACCCCTTGGTGACTAGTTCTTGCAGATCTTCGGTGGTGAGGTCAGAGCCTCTCCACACCCCCCTGTGGGAGTCATTGTCTTCTTCAGCAGCTTCTGGCGCCGCTCGTTCTTGGTCATCGCCGGTGGTTTCCACGACGGCGATGACAGGGACAACCACCCCCACCGACGGGACAATTACTCCCTGGGATGGCTCTGGAATAGCCTCGGGGGTCGCCACCGTCGAAGGCATGGAGCTGCTGGAGGCCATTGTGATGAGGGAGTAGGTGGACAAGAAGAGGGCTCTGGCTAGGGTTTTCTGGAGAGGAGCTCGAATGGGCGCACCGCTGAAGGAAGATGAAGACGAGGAAGCGAATGCGGGTAAAAAGAAAATAAACTGACCGCGGTGAAAATATATAGACCCCGCGTCAAGATTCATGCTAACGGATCTGATGGATGGAGCATTGCTGGCGTGGAGACGAACATGCGCGGTTATTTTTCCACGTCCTCCGTCTTTGCTGCTTTGCCGTTTCAGATTTCACGCGTGTGAAATGGCTGATGATTAATTCTATTTCTTCTCTGAGTTTCGAGGTAGCGTAGGGTGCACCCTATGTTATCCTCCTGACAGTTGTATTGAAATGTCACGTCTGAAGATTCTATCAAAGGCGGAGATTATCCAGCTCTAGAAACAAAGACTCAAGGAATCTCTGGCTACATTGCAAAGCCGGAGAGGATTGCAGGGTTCTTTGGGAGACCTTTGAGATATTGCTTGACGAATTGTCGGCATCACCTAGACGGAGTATTCAAAGATCAATGGGCAAGACGACGCAAGATTTCAAAGTCCTTCGGGGCTACTGTTGGGGATATGCTAAATGGGTATCCTCATAGCATGTCACCAATCCGGCTAACCCGGGTGGCCCATAGTTGGTAGCAAGGCCTATGGCCTGCTGGGCGGCCTAGTTAGACAGATCCAGAAGGGAGGCCCATGCCGGATAAAGGAAGGCTATGCATGAGTCACCGACATACTCGGATCCTTGGAGTGCAAGACACGAAAGACTAGTTCATATTAGTGTAGGACTCTTTACCTTGTCCGGCAAGGACCTTTCCTTGTAAACCCTAGGTTCTGGTGCCTTTATAAGCCGGACCTATGGGAACCTTTAGGGCGAGAACAATAGAAGACAACCTTGATTTCTACGTACAACATGCAACACCTTGCACAACGAACCTATCTATGTAACTTGACGTATTGCCATTATAGTGATTTATAGCAGGAGTAGAGTTCCGCCCCCATTGTGGGACTTGAACCTGGGTAAACTGTGTTACCTCGTACCCGCCAACTCACCGCCTTACTCCACGTCTCTAAACACGCACTGTGAGGACCCCTCCATGGCATACTCGCCGGCAATACCACGATAGTGCGGCTGCCACCTTTTTCTCCATGGCATTCTCTTGGGCCATTATTTGCTTCCTCCTGGTGGAGCCCCCGACCTAGTCTAGGGCGTCCATGTTCTCGGGATAGGTGGTGACGGCGGTCTTGTAGGCATGTTCTAGGGAGCGCAAGGCCTCCACTTCGTCATAGCGGACCGTGATGACCCAACCGCTGCCACCAGGCATCTTGAGCATGTTGTAGGCATGGTGAGTGGCAGCCATGAACTTAGCCAGCGTAGGGTAGCCGAGGATGACGTTGTATGGAAGGTTGATGTGTGCCATGTCAAAGTCGATGAGCTCGGTGCGGTAGTTATCGTGTGTCCCGAACGTGACAGAGAGGCGCACCTGCTGATGGCTGTGATATACAACACTTTTTAGCAGTATAAATTGTGTCATTTTCTTATCATATCATGCTCCATCTAACTATTGCTATGCTTGATATGCATGATTACTTGTTTTTATTAAATTCAATATGAGCTTTGGACATTTAGTTTTTTAGGTAGAATTTTGTCCCTCTTCCTTGTCTATTACATGTGTGTAGGTGTTGATGATGATTATGGACGAAACAAAGGCAAAAGGGACAAAGAGAGCATAGTATGGAGGAGCTTTAGGGACCAAACTTGGCCATTTGAGGTGTTGGAAAAGTGATTTTTTCCAACTTCTCAAAATAAATATCCAATACCATAGGGTTGTAGCCCTCGACAATACGAACTCCACGAGCCTAAGAACACCCAAAACGGAGTTCGTGTGAAGAAATGACGACCAAAATACTAAACTATACAGATGGTTTAACGAGCAACTATACGACCGAAGCAATAATTCTGGCCGTATAGTTGTAAAAAGGGTTGGAAACGATGGGATTTTGCCCCAAAAAAGCTCCAGAACTTTCCCTAAGTCATATGACGGTATTGGGGTAACCCTAAGACACCCCCAAGGCCTATATAAGGAGGGAGGACCCAAGAAAGAGCCACCAAGCCATAACCCTTCAGGGGCGGAGCCCTGTCGCTGTCGCCACCCATCCGATCTCCATTGCGACGGAGCTCTGCCTCAACCACACCTCCAAGATCTAGATCTCCCTCAACACCGTCACCATCAAGGCATCCAAGCAAGAAGAAGGGGAGGAGAAGGAAGACATCACCACCACCACGCATCGATCTCCATCTCCATCATCATCTCCATCTCCCTCTCTATCTTGTGTTTAGTAATTGTAAGATTGAATTATATATTTATATTTGTTTTGTTGTTCATCCATGTGTGAGTGATTGATTCAATTCTAGGTTGAGGTATGATCTAGTGCGCTAAGTTAAATTTATTGTGATCTAAGATGAGTTTATGTGATCCTTTGGTCCGGAAGTGCCTTTTGCCTTGCGATGACACGTGAGAACCATGCATAGTGCACATAGTGTGACAGCCCGGTAATCAATTGGGGAACATTTACTTGTCTAAGAAATCTCTTATAGATCACACATATATTTGCCCATCTAGTACTAGTGAGACCGAAGCCTAGAAGCCCTCTCTCATTCCATTCTATCCTACGACTACAATCTCTTTAATTCATTTCATATTCCTGTTTAATTTCCGTCTTAGTTTGTTTTGTTCTTGTTAAAATTTCTTTGTTATTAGATATTTTAAATCTCTCTCAATTATCGTTGTTCTAGTAACTTATAGAATAGGATATTTCCAAACCACGGTTTGGGTGCGAAACGTGGCCGCATTGACAACGTGGCTGCAGGGTCGTGTTGTTTCCATTTGTCGATCTCCCATCCGGACAAACTCTTAAATATTTGCTGCTACAAGTACTGCAATAACCCTGTTGTTGGTGCAGGAATCCAGTCATCAAATTGGCGCTGTTGCCGGGGAGCTAAGCGTCCGGTTATTATCTTCCTACTCGCACATATTTTATTTCCGTTTGTTGCTATTTATCTTACTACTTTTGATTATTTGAAATGAACAAAAAAGTTTACCTTTTGTTAGTAGTCTTGTTATTTATTTTAGTTATAGGAAATTTAAAAACATAGGAACTATGGAAAGAAAAAGTCTTGCGGAGTATGGTGCTCTGAGTGTTGATCATTTACATGCTCCTATTGTTCAACCCGCTATTGATGTGGATGAATATGAGATTAATCCTATGTGGATAAATATGATCATGGAAACAACTTTTGCAGGAGATATGGACAATGATCCATATGAGCATATTGACAAATTTACTTCATTGTGTTCCATGGTGAAGGCAAATGGATGGACAAATGATAAGCTAAAGTTATATCTGTTCTAGTTATCGCTAAAAGGAAAAGGTAAAGATTGGCTAAAATCGCATCCCGCAGGACACTTCAATTCATGGAAAGGTATCTCCGAAGCTTTTCTCGGTAAGTATTTCTCACAAAAGCAAACTTATGAGCGTAGGCTTCATATCCTGAGTACAAGCTTATAGTAGGTTCTCAAAATTAATGCATGATTGTCCACATCATAATTTACCTGATTGGTTATTGTTGAATCACTTTTATGGAGGCTTAAATCACTCTTCTAAGGATAAGCTAGATATGATGTGTGATGGTGCATTCCTTGGAAAAACTTTGGAAGAAGCTTGGCAACTCTTAAGAGATATACATAATAATTTTCATCAATGGCAATGTAAAATTGTGCATGAATAAAAACCTCTCCCTACTGATCTAGAGAACTTGGTCAATGAGTTTTTTAAATATGAAAATAGAAGAGGAAAAAATCCTCATGATGATACCTTAGTTAGAGATGTTCTTTCTAAAGCAATGCCTTTCATAGCTGATTATTTTAATCATATTATAATTGCTTCTACTAACGATGGAGAATATCCCTCTAATATTACTCCCATATCTTCCACTTGTTGCATCACTGAAGCAAGAAAAAAAGGGTAAATCTATGAATCATAAAACCAGGAAAAATAAAAATTAGAAGCCTCGTGTTGAATATCCCACACATCTAACATCAGCAGACGAAGTGAAACGGCTTCATGAAGAGTATTGCGGATGCATCAAGAAGAAAGAAGAAGAAGAAATCAAGGAATGGAATAGATTGAAAGCCGCTCTCAAACCTGATCCCCCACCTATTCCTGATCCTTATTATTCTTTTGACTTTAGTGATGACGAGGACTTAAATTATTCTACAATCCCTGATAATTGCCCCAAAGAAGTTTTTGATGATTCTAGTAGTATCTGTTTAAATAATCTTTTTGGGGAAATCAATTATGATGAGCCAAAGATGAAACCCTGTGTGCCTCCCATATCTGTTTGCTATGACTTTTGTTTTACTAATGAGGTGAAGGAAAGTCCGGTGGCAAAGACCAAGCTACTGGATCCAAAAGGACATTACGAGCTGCACCCTCAAAATCGTAATCAAGATAAAGATTCAAAGTTTGATACTAAATCTTTAACACCCTCTATACAGGAAGGAAAGAATACATATTTACCACGCTTGGTGCATCCATCCTCACGTGGCAACGAGAACACCTACAAGATACCGATGCACCACAAGCGGCTACGCCTTAGATAAAACAATGATATAAATCCTACAGACACTCGTTGGAGGTAAGCAAAACTACTCCTATAGCTGCCTCCATTGCTGAATAAATGTGGAGTATAAAAGCCTGGCTACTTGGTTACAAGAAAACGCTTCCCGGGAGGCAACCTGGAAGTCATTAGGCGTCCTTCTTAGTTTTGTGTCTTGAGTCTAGTTGCATTCATGTTGCATTGGCACTTTTATTCTTCGCATATCTTGCTATTAGAGTAATCTTGTTGAAGTTTTCAAAAGGTAGAATTTATTGTTACTATGTTTTGCATAAACTCGGTTGTACCTAAATCCCGTTTTATACATGCTAAATGTTGGTCGAAAATTTAATCTGTCATTTTACCGTCAAAACTTGGTGTTTCGCTAAGTTTCAGAATAAGAAATAATTCTCGAAGAAATGGAATTTTTTGGATGGCTACAGAGAGTTTAACAACCAACTATACGGCAGGAATAAAAATTCCGGCCGTATAGTTCTGATCGTATAGATATTTTTGCCATCGATAATTTTTATTGCATAAGTACTGATGGTTTAACGACCAACTATACGCCAGGAATAAAAATTCCGGCCGTATAGTTCCGGTCGTATAGATATCGATGCTTTCGTATAGTTTCTTTTGCAGGTACAGAGGGTTTGACGACCAACTATACGGCAGGAACAAGTTGTTCCGGCCGTATAGCTGCGCCACCAGGTAGAAACGCTAAATTTTTTGACAGCAGGCCATCTATACGGTGGGAACACATTGTTACGGCCATATAGTTGCACCCGTATAGTTGGGAAAACCCTTCAAACGCCAACTGGAAGGTAACCATTGCTCAAAATTTCATTCTTTCTTCTTCCTTCTTCTTCTAAAAACCTCGAAACACCACCTGGGAGCTTCTCCCATGTTTTAGAGAAGCCGAGCGTATGTAACCAATAAAGTTATATCTCAGAAATTCCTTAAGTTGTAATTCTCTTTAGTTGTTCATGTTTTCTTTTCGTTTTCTTTCATTAGTTGGGTGAACGAACTTCGTTCGTACACCAAACCGTTGTCTTTTATTTTGTGTGTTATTTTCGCAGGGACTTGAACCTTGTGTGACAACGTGTACGATAGTGCCAACCATGCAAACGATCGCATGAGCCACTTGGTTGCTTCAATTCAACATTTCAACAATCAGTGTCTGGTAAAACCTTCCAACTCAAACCTCTTTTAAATAAGCACATAGGGGCTGCACACTTGTGTTTCATATTTTGTCTCACTTACACTTCATCACAATCTAGGAGAAGCGCACTTCTAGAATTAGTTTCTTGACTTAAGCGTGGTGTTTAGGTTGATGAACCGACTCAGTGGGACTTGTATTTTTATCACTTGTGAGCTAAACCCGTGTCTTCAAAAACACAAAAATATTTTGTCTTCTTTCGAGTCTTGTTCCTACCAGATTCTTAAGGAAGGCATACACCGGATCACGAAACATTCATTGAAGCAAAGGTTCTTTGTCCATCAAAGTAGAGGTTAAAAGCACCTCAACGGTAAAGTGTGTCACCCTTGCTTTAACTTAAGCTTGGGGAGGTAACCACTTCTTATACTCTCTTTTGATAACTGCCTTTTCTCTTGTTTTCATGATCTTCTCAAGTTTAGCTTGGGGAAGTTATTTTGCATGCATAGAGTCTTGTGCAAAGTTCTTTATCTTAAAAAGTTTTCATGCTATTGTGTATCTCTCTGTTTTTGAATGCTTGCTTAGGTGAGATTTTGTTCATATTTATGTAAGGGATATACTTGCTCATGTTAGGCCCCATAGGATACAAGCCATAGCTTTGATGCACCTTGTTCAACTTTTATCTAGCTTGTGAAAAATATTATGATCCTCTAAATATACATTGCCATGTTCTCTACATTTTGAAAAGAAAAATATAATAAAGAAGTTCTTCAAAACTTGCTAGTTGACACTGTTCAGAATTGTCTTAAGTAAATGGTTATGGAGTAGCACTACCCCATAGTGTTGGAAATGATGGTCTTAATAGATGCTTACTAAGTGAGTTGGGAAATAAGAAATGATGTTTCAAAGTTTCGAGATTACATATGCCAAAATTTTGTCTTGGAAATCAAAGTGAGATATTGCTTTATGCGTGTCTTGCACCACTGTCACACAACATGGGATGCTAACAACTCCGTTGGCCTTTGGACAATACAAAAAAGAGGAAAGTCTTAGAGTTTGGCTATGAGTTTCCCAACATATGTAGAAAATAAAATGCTATATTTGGGTATGCATTGGTATTCTCATGGGCCTGCATTAAAAGCAAAAGTCGGAATACTCCTCTGACCGTTATGAGAAATCATTATACCGAAAAGGGAAACCTTGGTAATGGTCATGAGTGTCCTTCCTAGCCCGTACAGTCTCGATTGAACATATACCACTCTTTTGGCATGGTCTCGTTACTAAGAAATATATTTTCTATGAGCTCAACAATCGAAGTTTGCACTTGACAAACTTTAATAGATGGCATGAGTGGGCAGCATTGGAAAACTCTATTTCTATTTATGATTGACAACTAACCGTGTTCAGCTTTGCCTTATACAAATAAAAATACAAAAATACAATAAAGTGCGTATATAAGGAATTTTACGTCCAAGCTAGATTTAATTTTGACATGGGGCATAGAAGTTTTTGACTAATCTCTAGTGGTTTGGAATAATGTGACTGAGCTTATATTGCCTTGTCTGATTATGTGCTCTCTTACTTTGAGCTTGCAGGGAAAACAAGGATACGGTGCATTGATTTCCAATGATAAGCAAGATCACATCCATTAAGTTATCGACCCCTTTTGCTTGAGGACGAGCAAGATCCAGCTTGCGGAAGTTGATGGCTGTGATATACAACACTTTTTACAAATATAAATTGTGTCATTTGCTTATCATATCATGCTCCATCTAACTATTGCTATGCCTAATATGCATCATTACTTGTTTTTATTAAATTCAATATGAGGTTTGGACATTTAGTAGTTTAGGTAGAATTTTATCCCTCTTTGACATGGGTATGATTATTTGGATGTTCACTATTTGTTACCCTACATTGGGTAAAAGGTCTACGACCCATGAAGATTCCAGAAAACGGCCCAAGGCAGCAAACGACAGAGACTTGTTATTGTATTAGGAAAGAAACCATGAACTGACATTATGTTGGTATTGTAATCACGCGTGTATGAAACCTATCCGCATACAACTTTGAGACCCGGCCTATTATATATAGGGCGGGAGAAGCCCAAGCGAGGGCACCGAAAACTAGAGGACAACTTGTAATAGTCTGTTTTCCCAATATTCAGGCGACTCTGTTTTCATTGTTTCCTGACATCCGAGGAAATCCCCAGCGTTCTATTTTTCGCAAAACCCTAAGTCCATCACCATGGACATTGCCGAGGTTACCCCTCGTCAATTGGCACCGTCTGTGGGAAACCAGAACTGTCGGTGCAAAAGGCTACACTCATCGCGGTACCAGCATCGTTCGTTGGATCCTCCACGGACATCTCAGCACGGATCAAAGCAAGATAAGAAGGCCACTAGCCAATCTCACCACACGAAGCAAACCCGACAAACTCAGAACCCGAAGAAAGCAGCAAAAACGTCGACTTTGAAGAAAGGATGGCGGCGATCTATCCAGAACTACGGTCTCGGAGCACTACTAACACACCCACAAAAGCAAAAGGCGACGCCATTAGGCCACGCACAACACGCCACCAAGTGTACATGATCAACAGAGATACCTCAACACCACACGATGAAAACGGTAACCCTATTATCAACCCTGACGATATTTTATCAGATGACCATGCAGGAAACAACTACAATGGAGGAGAACATGGAAACAAAGGAGAAACATCAGATAATTGCATAGTCCAAGGAGGAGGTGAAGAACCTCGCACAGGAGAAAGACAAGGACTTCGGCTACCAGCGTCGACATGGCAAAAAGCAAGGGAGGCAATTTCGGGAGCAGTCCCAATGATAGCGGATGCTTCACATGAGGATCTATTGGCATACCAATATCTGCTCCACCACAAGAAGAGAGACCTACTCCGGATGCAAAGGCAACTCGACGAAAGAAAAAGATTAGCCGACGAATTGAGTTTATGATGGGCACAATTAAGCTCTACTCGAGGATCAAGGAGCGTAACAGGAGCAGCACCACCAAGAAGGCCAACATCTCGACTACAGAATATCCCCGAAGCAGAAAGAAGCAGAATCATCCGAGATCTCGACCTATCATACCTGTCAATTGATCAAGCAGGAAACATCAAGGCAAAAACAGCCTAGGCAGCCATTGTGGCCGCGCAAACATATCTGATCACAACTCAACCCGCACCCGACGATCTGCGACCGGCCCTTCACCGCTCCTCCCTGATGAACCTCGCCATGGTAGGAGCCTCACTCGCAGAAGTAGAACAAGGACTCACACAAAGATCTCCATGCCGTCACAACAGTCCTCGGCAAGCAGGACATGCCCAATGATCTCAATCACCACACCAGGCGCATCTTGTAGGATCCGAGACGCGAAGCCATACAAGGAAGGACAACACCCAGCACAGGAGCAGTGGACCTAGAGATGAAAGCCGCAGCCGACGATACCAGGATGGATACGACGAAGATGATCACGAGTTATACGGAGCTAGCTGTTTCACGCAGAGGATCCGCAAGGCATCAGTACCCAAGGACTTCAAACTTCCACACGACCATCACAAATATGATGGCCTCGAGGAACCCGAAGCTTGGTTAGCAGACTATCTGGCCAATGTCAAATTACAGGGTGGCTCCACAACTACCGCAATGCAAAGTCTACAACTACATCTCACCGGAGCTGCAAGATCGTGGTTGAAGCAGTTACCCGAAGATTCAATTGGTAGCTGGAACGATTTGGAAGATAAATTCATCCGACATTTCCACTCTATGTTCAAACGACCAGCATCGTTGGATCAGTTACGAGCATGCAAACAAAAATATGGAGAGTCAATAAGAGCGTTCATACAACGGTGGGATATTATCAAAAATTTAGCTGAATCCATATCCGATGAAAGGGCCATCGACGCCTTTAATGATGGCCTCCGTCGCCGAGCATTCATAGAAGAACTAGGATGGGTCAAACCAAAGACGGTATCACAACTAATGGAGATAGCAAACCGATGGGCTGATGGAGAGGATGCGTTACATAATAAGCGTGAACGGTCACCTGAGGAAGATAGGGATAAACATTGCAATGATAGAAGAAGAAGGAACAACGATGGAAACACGAGACCAAGTTACGTCATAGCAGGTTTTTTCGGGTGAAGGTAACAACAGAAGCAACGACCATAACGGCGGATACCGCCAGAACAGGGACAACATCGGAGGAAGCCAGTCCGCACAACGGTATCAGCCAAGAGAACGAGACCCACCGATGTCCACAATGCAAATGCTGGAAGGACCCTGCAATATGCATTTTTTGTTGACTCAGCAGGCAAGCGACAATCCAATCACCTATTGAAAGACTGTCAAACATTCCTGAAAATGCAGGAGTTTATGCAACACAAAGGCAACCGAGGCAGCAAATCGAGGATACACATCCACGCCTGGAGCACTAGTCATCGGAGGACCACCACCAGTAGCACCACCACAAAACACAAATGATCAAGACAACGAATACCCCAGATCAAAAGGATCAATGTCAATGATCCAGAAAGGGCGCCCATCCAACAGAATTCAGAAGCTCATCACAAGACAAATTAATATGGCGGAAACAACAACATCAGCTATGCCCGAATATCTCCATTGGTCAGAGCAAGAAATCACATTCAGCAGAGCCGATCATCCACTCGGCTCTGATAGTCAAAGCACAAATTGGCGGGTTTGATATGAGCAAGGTCTTCATGGATGCAGGAAGCAGTATAAATCTGATCTACGCGAAAACATTGAGAACAATAGGCTACCCCCTGGATAATCTTGCTCCAACAGAAACATCTTTCCACAGAATAGTACTAGGTAAAGCTGAAATCCCTTTAGGCAAAAATTTTCTTGACGTTGTTTTTGGTTCCAAGATAAATTTCAGGCGAGAAAAACTCGAATTCGAAGTCATGGATTGGCCATCATAATATCATGCAATCCTAGGACGACCAGCCATTGCACGGTTTATGGCAGTGCCGCATTATGCATATTTAGTAATGAAAATGCCAGCACCAAAGGGAATTATCATGGTACAAGGAAGCTTCAACCGCGCCGACAGCTATGATCGAGAGTTCAACAAAATTTCTGAATCTTTCGGGATGGCAACGGAGTTTGAGCAACTCAAAAGTTCAGCAAACGCACAACCTCTGGAGGTAACACGTGTCAATCCCGATCAGGCTTTTGACACAGCAAAAGACACAAAAGAAGTACAGATCCCCCCGTCCACCCGATGAAAACGACATTCGTGGCTTCTAACTTTGACCCTGCATAGGAAAGCACGCTCATCGAGTTCCTCCGTGAGCACTGGGAGATTTTCGCATGGCTACCCTCTGACATGCCAGGAATCCCCTGTGAACTCGCTGAGCATGCATTAAATTTAGACCCAAAGGCGAAGCCAGTAAAGCAACCACTTCGGTGCTTCGCAGAACCAAAACGCAAGGCCATTGGAAAAGAGCTCCATTGCCTAACTGATGCCAATTTTATCAAAGAATTAACAAAATTAGAGTGGCTCGCAAACCTAGTATGTGTTCCAAAGAAAAACACTACAAAACTTTTGATGTGTATCGACTTTATTGCACCGAACAAACATTGCCCAAAAGATCACTTCCCATTGCCGCGAATCGACCAAATCATCGATGCAACTGCGGGATGTGAGCGTATTTCTTTCTTGGATGCTTATTCAGGATACCACCAGATCAGAATGAAGGAGGAAGATTAGGATAAACAGTGTTTATCACGCCTTACGGCATCTTCTGCTACACAACAATGTTGTTTGGCCTCAAGAACGCTGGAACAACATATCAGTGGATGATGCAGAAGTGTCTGGAAAGCCAAATAGGTACAAAGGTGCAAGTGTATATTGATGATGTCATAGTTACCACAAGTCACGGATCTGCGCTGATCAAGGACCTAGAAGAAACATTCAGAAATCTCGACAGGTTTAGCTTCAAACTAAACCCGAAAAATGTTCCTTTGGAGTTCCGGTAGGACAACTCCTCGGATACTTGGTATCAGCCAGAGGGATCAAGGCTAATCCTAAAAAAATACAAGCAATCCTCACAATGAAGAAGCTAACAAATCTACGTGATGTACAACAATTGGCGGGACGAGTGGCGACACTAAGTCATTTTATTGCAATATTAGGAGAAAAAGCGCTGCCATTCTATGCCCTCATGAGGAAATCAGAAAAATTCGAATGGACGGAAGAAGCTCAGCATGCCTTTGAAGATCTTAAAAGAACACTTTCGACATCTCCTATCATCGTGTCGCCAAAAGATAAAGAACCTTTTTACTCCTTTATATTGCTGCCACACATCAGGTGGTCACCACAGTCCTAGTCGTAGAACGACCCGAAGAAGGGAAGACACATGGCGTGCAGAGGCCAGTATACTTCCTGAGCGAGGTTTTATCGCCATCTAAACAAAGGTACCCACATTACCAGAAGCTAGCATATGTAGTATTTATGATAGCACAAAAACTGCGCCACTATTTTTCGGAGCACCCGATCATAGTGGTCAATGAAGCGCCTTTGTCAAGCATCCTCAACAATCCAGAAGCAACTGGGCGTGTTTCTCTATGGGGCATCGAATTATCCCCTAGGGATATCACTTATAAGAAGCGCAAAGCAATTAAGTCACAAGTTCTGCTAGATTTCATCATAGAGTGGACGAAGTTGCAATGTGCGGGTCCACCAGACCTTTCTAGTGCCTGGATAATGTATTTTGATGGATCAAAAATAATGGAGGGAGCGGGAGTAGGAGTCATACTAATATCACCCCAAGGCGAGAAATGCGCTATGTTCTTCGGATTGAGCTTTATAAACGCATCCAATAACGAAGCAAAATATGAGGCCCTGTTGCACGACATGCAGATGGCCAAAGCTTGCGGTGTAACTCGCCTCAAAATCTTCAAAGATTCCAATCTTGTAGCACATCAGGCAATGAACAAGTGTGATGCTGTTAGCGAAAATATGATCGCTTATCACGACCTATATAACATCATGGAGGCTCAATTTGATGGACGTGAAGTATCACATATAGGAAGAGAAAGCAATAAGGAAGCCGACAATTTAGCAAACATCGGATCATTATCTTTACCAATACCACCAGGAGTTTTTTGGGAAGAAATAATGGAGAGATCAATCAAAGCGAAAAGAGTCTCCGAGGTCGTAGCACCAAAAATAGGGAAAAAGAAACATCCGGAAAAAGAGTCAGGGGCTCCTTCAGAAACCAAAAATATAGAAGAAGCCATCAAAGAAAAAGAACAAGAAATCGGAGAGGTCATGTTAATCGAACCAACCTGGATGCAACCGTATATAGCATACATGACTAAAGGGGAACTGCCAGAGGATGTGATAGAGGCCTGACGAATCACCCGATGATCAAAAGCCTTTAGGATAATCAAAGGAGAACTATACAAAAGAAGTATTTTTGGTGTGTTGCAATGTTTCATAACAACCGAAGAAGGAAAAATTATACTTAAAGACATACATGAAGGAGTCTGTGGCCACCACGCTAGTAGCCGAGTAATTGCTGCAAAAGCATTTAGGGCGGGATTTTATTGGCTCACTGCAGTACAAGATGCAAAAGACATCGTCAGAATATGTGAAGCATGCCAATGATTCACAACAAAACCTGGAGCACCCGCTACTGAGCTGAATCCCATACCCTTGGCTTGGCCTTTCGCCCAGTGGGGACTCGAGATGGTGGGAAAACTTCACAAATCATCACCACCAGGACACGTTTTTCTGCTAGTAGCAGTCGACAAATTTACCAAATGGATTCAAGCAATGCCTGTCACAACCCAAGATGGAACTTCGGCTGTGAATTTTATCAAATCCATAGTATTTCAGTTTGGCGTACCAAACAACATTATCACAGATAATGGGACCAACTTCACTTCCAATGAGTTCAAGGAGTACTGCCAGCATCAAGATAAGCTACGTCTCGGTAGCTCACCCGCAAACAAATGGATAGGTCAAAAAAGCAAATGGACTAGTCACCGCTGGACTCAAAAAGAGATTACTAGCACCACTCGACAGAGCAAAAGGAGCATGGGTGGATGAATTGCCATCAGTGTTATGGAGTTTACGTACAACTCCAAATAATTCAACACAAGAGGCGCCTTTCTTTTTGGTCCATGGTGCGGAAGCCGTGCTTCCAGTTGAGGTATCACACGAATCGCCAAGGGTAGCTGCATATGATGAAGAGGAATCAAGAGAAGCACTCGAAGATGATGTGGATGCGCTTGATGACGCTCGAGATGAAGCCCTCCAAAGAGCAACTATGTACCAGCAAAACTTGCGCAATTACCATAGAAGGAGATTGTGACCTAGGTCCTTCACAGTGGGGGACCTAGTTCTCGCCTTAAGCAAGATGGTCATAAGAAGCTAGAATCGCCATGGGAAGGACCATACATCGTCATAGAAGTTATTTCCAGAGGAGCATATCGACTACAAGACAAGAAGATAGGATTAAATTACTCAAATCCATGGAACGTAGCATAGCTATGACGCTTTTACGCAAAAAATTGTTTGCAAAGATGATAAGAGTTATAGTTCGGCTTATTAAGCCAAGATGTCCAGGACAAAGGCTAAACAGCCATCCAATCAAAAGAATAATGTACCATCGATTTTTGCCTTACATATAAAGAGATAAGTTATTTATACCATAATACTTTTTTCCCAAAGATCAATTCTTTCCATTAAGCTAACATCAATTATGAGCCTATGTCCAGGTACATGCATCCGAACATAGCCTTGGGGGCTACTCCTATCGGGAGCGCTAGCGCGTACCCAATAAAATAAAAAAATCAGATGTGTATGAAGTATATTGATAATTGCTAAATCTTTTTTTTGAGTTTTACACCTGTGTATCCTCAAAAAAGTGTTACTACTATTAGGAGATTATATAAAATAATCTGATATAATCAGAAAGAGTGGCGTCCTAGTAGGCCACCTGACAAAAAAATCCAAAAACCTCGGATCTTGCTCAGACGCGAAAAAAAATCTGAATGTCGTATTCAGAAACATGAAGGTAAGACCCCACGATTTGTCCTATGTGGCCTGGTAATCGCACAAGAATGCACTATGCCAGTAAAAAACTGTATCAACGATACGATGAAAAATCTTGACGGACGCGTTGGGTACCCAATAAAAATAGAAAACTAGAATTCAGTATTCGGTAAGACCTCAGCGGCTCGAACTGAATTACGCGAGTTACAAAATTCTGGATTCGAGTCTGGGGACTTGAATTTTATGTAGGTCAACCGTGTTTTTGCCCAGGAGCAATTAGCTGATTCCCGATCCGTTGGAAGCATCCGCCTCGTTGTACCAAATCCCTACAAAATACAAAAAGCGATAAAAGAAACTTTGAAACTCAACATGAAACTACAGTTCAGGTAGAGTCTCGGGAGCTACTGACATGGGTTTGATTATTCGGATGTTCACTATTATTACCCTACATTGGGTAAAAGGTCTACGCCCATGAAGATTCCAAAAAATTGCCCAAGGTAGCAACCGACAGAGACTTGTTATTGTATTAGGAAAGAAACCACGAACTGACATTATGTTGGTATTATAATCACACGTGTATGAAACCTATCCGCATACAGCTTTGATACCCGGCCTATTATATATAGGGTGGGAGAAGCCCAAGCGAGGGCACCAAAATCTAGAGGACAACTTGTAATAGTCTGTTTTCCCAATATTCAGGCGACTCTATTTTCATTGTTTCCTGACATCCGACGAAATCCCCAGCGTTCTCTTTTCCGCGAAACCCTAAGTCCATCACCATGGACATTTCCGAGGTTACCCATCGTCGCTCTTCCTTGTATTTGACATGTGTGTAGGTGTTGATGATGATTATGGACAAAACAAAGGCAAAAGGAACAAAGAGAGCATAGTATGGAGGAGCTGTAGGGACCAAACTTAGCCATTTGAGGTGTTGGAAAAGTGATTTTTTTCAACTACTCAAAATTAAAATCCAAGACTACAAGATTGTAGCCCTCGACGATACGAACTCAACGAGCCTAAGAACACCCAAAACGGAGTTCGTATGAAGAAACAACGACCAAAATACTAAAGCATACAGACGGTTTAACGATCAACTATACGACCAGAGCAATAACTCCGGTCATATAGTTGCGTCCGTATAGTTGTAAAAAGGGTCAGAAACGACAGGATTTTGCCCCAAAAAAGCTCCAGAACCTTCCCTAAGTCATATGACGGTATTGGGGTAACCCTAAGACACCCCCAAGGCCTATATAAAGGAGGGAGGACCCAAGAAAGAGCCACCAAGCCATAGCCCTTTAGGGGTGGAGCCCTGTCGCCGCCGCCACCCATCCGATCTCCATTGCGACGGAGCTCTGCCTCAACCACACCTCCGAGATCTAGATCTCCCTCAACACCATCACCATCAAGGCATCCAAGCAAGAAGAAGGGAAGGAGAAGGAAGACATCACCACCACCATGCATCGATCTCCATCTCCATCATCATCTCCATCTCCCTCTCTGTCTTGTGTTTAGTAATTGTAAGATTGAACAGGGTTGTGATATCATTATATATTTATATATGTTTTGCTGTTCATCAATGTGTGAGTGATTGATTCAATTCTAGATTGAGGTATGATCTAGTGCGCTAACTTAGAATTTATTGTGATCTAAGATGAGTTTATGTGATCCTTTGGTCCGGAAGTGCCTTTTGCCTTGCGGTGACGCATGAGAACCATGCATAGTGCACACAGCGTGACAGTCCGGTAATCAATTGGGGAACATTTATTTGTCTAAGAAATCTCTTATAGATCACACATATATTTTCCCATATAGTACTAGTGAGACCGAAGCCTAGAAGCCCTCTCTCATTCCATTCAATCCTACGACTACAATCTCTTTAATTCAGTTCATATTCCTGTTTACTTTCCGTCTTAGTTTATTTTGTTCTTGATAAAAGTTCTTTGTTATTAGATATTTTAAACCTCTCTCAATTATCACTATTCTAGTAACTTATAGAATAGGCTATTTTCAAACCACGCTTTGGGTGCGAAACATGGCCGCATTGGCAACGTGGCTGCGGGGTTGTGTTGTTTCCATTCGTCGATCTCCCATCGAGACAAACTCTTAAATATTTTCTGCTACAAGTACTGTAATAACCATGTTGGTGGTGCAGGAATCCAGTCATCACCTGCCTGATGGGCACGGTGGACCCGCTCGTCACCCTAGAGAATGGCATGATCGACATCAGCCTATCGTAAGGCACTTGCACCTGGGCAAAGGTCTCTGTGGAGATCACGTCCATATGAGGGTCTTTGCAACCACGATGTTCTTTATGGTGGGGGTGCAGATCAGGGGAAGTGTGCCCACCGACCTAGCGAAGATGGGCTGGTCGCTGGTGTCGTAGGTGATGGGGCACTAGGACCACTTGAGCCTTGACGAGGGCCCCCCAGTTTGGCCGCCACGACCTCACGAATAAGCAACTTGAAGTGCCAGTTGGACGTTGGGGCTTGGGATCCGCCGAGGATGCAGGCTATTGCACACTACGGCACCTGGTAGCCGCCGAGGTCTTCAGCACTCGCCTGATCCTGCGGGTGCGGTTGTTGTTGCACGGTATTGGCCCGGTGTCTCTCAGGGGGAAGGGGGCGTCGCACCTGCCGGCGTTATTGTTCCAGTGGTTACCACCCTGGTTGCCCCTACCTTGACCATCTCCTGGTCTTACCTTCCTTTGGCTGTTGCGCAAGTCGCGGAGCTTCTGGAGCTCGTAGCAGTCGTCAGTCGGGTGATGTCTACACACTTCTATTCTTGTAGATAGTTGTTGGGCCTCCAAGTGCAGAGGTTTGTAGAACAACAACAAGTTTTCCCTTAAGTGGATTACCCAAGGTTTATCGAACTCAGGGAGGAAGTGGTCAAAGGTATCCCCTCTCAAGCAACCCTACAATCAAGATACAAGAAGTCTCTTGTGTCCCCAACACACCCAATACACTTTTCAGGTGTATAGGTGCACTAGTTCGGCGAAGAGATAGTAAAATACAAGTGGTATGGATATAAGACAACAGTGACAGAAAATAGCTTGATGGTATGGAAGTGACTAAAGGCAATCTGAAATAAAGATGGAAGCAAGCAAACATGTAACAGATCTAGTTGCAAATGGTGTTTCAATGCTTAGAAACAAGGCCTAGGGATCATACTTTCACTAGTGAACACTCTCATATAAATGTATTATCTTCATGATACTACCCTGAACTACTCTCCGGTTGGACACTCTAATCCATGGTAGGGCTATAACAGCACACCTCAAAGTAAGCCTTTCCCATCTAGATAACCCCACACTGTCACCTTGAGCACTAGATGGTTCCAACAAACACCACAATTTCATAGAGACACCCAACTCCAAATATTAACTCATAACAAGTATTTGTAATATCTAGCCTAAGTGCCACCATGGTGTGCACGCTGTCACTTTCACACACATGGGGAGAGCAGAGATCTATTAAAGCACTTGAGTAGCAAGGTAGATCTACTTGATTACAAAGCTCATGATCACAATATGATCATACATAGAGAGAGAGAGATGGACACATAGCTATCGGTAGAACCCTTAGCCTCGAGGAAGAACTACTCCCTCCTCATCATGGGAATCAGCAACGGTGATGGAGATGGTGGTGGAGATCGATGGAGATGGCTCCGAGGGCACTTCTCTGTCCTGGCAGGGTGCCGAAACAGAGACTTTCTGTCCCCCGAATCTCCCCTTCGGTGGCGGCGGCGCTGCGGAAGTTTTCGTGGCTGGAGGCTTGACGATTTAGGGTTTTTGCATCGGGAGGCTTCTTATAGGCGAAGAGGCGAGGTCGGTGGACGGACAGGGGGCCCAAACCACCTGGTGGCGCGGCCAAGGCTAGACCACGCCACCACATGGTGTGGCCGGCCCTTGGCCCCTCTCCATCTCGTCTTCTGGCTCCGTGAGTCTTTCGGTAAAATATCGACTTTGGTTTTTGTCCGGTTCAATTCCGAGAATATTCATTTTCTGGCTTCTCTGGAACCAAAAACAGAAGAAAACATGCAACTAGCACTGTGGCATCTTGTTAATAGGTTAGTCCAAGAAATTGTGTAAAAGTACTCCAAAGTGTGGACAAAACATAAGAAAGTAGATATAAAACAAGCATGGAATATCAAAAATTATAGATACGTTAGCAACGTATCATCGGGTGACCTGGTTTCTCGTGGAAGTGGCTGTATGTGCTATCATCCCATTCGCGCTTGCCAGCCCCCTCTCGAGGGATCTTATGATCCAGCTCTGCCGCCAGGACCGTGGCAGTCTTGCGCTTGGGCTCCTTGTCCTTGCCGTTGGTCGTTCCAGATGCCTTAGGGGTGGTTTCTGCCTCCGCAAGGCTGAACATCCTCCCTGCCTCGGCCTTGGCGCACTTCTCGGCCATGACGAAGAGCTCGGCGGCAGTGGTGAGACCCTCTCCTCGGTTTCCACTCTTTTCTCGCATCTTGACGTCCTTCACGCCTTCAAAGAAGGCCATGGTGATGTTGGAGTCTAAGATCTTGGCGATTTTGTTGCGAACCCGACTGAACCTCTGCAGGAACTTGAAGAGGGTCTCTCCAAGCTGTTGGCGTACCTAGCGAAGGCCGTAGTAGCTAAGAGGGCGCTCTTAGGTCCCCTTGAAGTTGGAGATGAAGAGGGAGATGAGCTCCGCCCATGAGTCAATCGACTCCTCAGGGGTGGTTCATCAGCCAGGTGATGGCCGCTTCCTTTAGGCACAGGGGGAACTAGTTCGCCATGACACGGTCGTCCCCACCCGCCGCCTCGACGCCCGTGGTGTAGAGCTGGAGGAACTCGCACGGGTTCATGGTGCTGTTGTAGTGCGTCGGTGTCTCCGGGAGGAACTTCTACGGCCAGATCACACAACGGATGTTCTTGGTGAAGGTGAGGCAACCGTTGGCCTGGACCGCAATACCATCGACGAGGGCCATACAGTTCTGTTGCCCCGTGGAGACGATTTCCTCGGTGAGGCGGTCCTCACAGTCACACGGTGGCACTGCGGCAACAGGAGGGGAGATGATCTGGTAGCTGTTCACGGGTGGTGGCAAGGCCTCGTCTGGCTTGGCTACTCCCCCGCGGTAGCTGGGTGGAGCCGAGCCCCCAGCCCTTGGCACCCAAGCCGTCGCTTAGGCCCCAGGCCCTCTAGGGAGAGGGTGGCAGCATTGAGTAGTTCGGCGATGCGGTCATGCCACTTCTCTTGGCCTTTCTCGGTCGGCGGGTGGTCCAGGATCTCACACACCATGCACTTGGCGGCCTCTAGGGTGAGAGGCTCGAGGTGGTCATGGGAAGATGCGGTGCAGCGCCATGGGAGGAGGGGGCCGGCTCCTGCGATGGGTGGTAGGAGGAACCGGCCTCGTCCTCCATCTATGGGACCTGCTCGGAGGCGACACGCTGTCGGGCTGGCTCCGTATGGGCCTTGCTCACCGCACGACGGAGGGCCCACTCGGCACGCATCTCGTTGCCTGACGACATGCCGCTGAGGTTGCCGAAGATCTCAAAAGCATGCCTCAGCCCCCTACCTAGCGCATGAAATGTCAGAGAGTTATCCCGCGAAGGAACTAGGGTCCAACGATCCCTTGGTTCAAGAGGGGGGTTGAACGCACGAGTTCAAAGAAGTTGGGCGATGGCTACGACGGCAAAGCGGATGCACGGTAGAGAGTTGACACATGGGGTTTTTACCAAGGTTCGGGACCCTCTTGAGGAGGTAAAGCCCCTACTCCTGCTTGGTTGTATTGCTCGCTTGCCTCGCGAGGTTACAATGGTGGATGAGAGTCTATGGTTTTAGATCTCTGGGATCCGTCCCTTACAAGGTAGGAGGAGGGCTCCTTATATAGGGCTGCGTTGGCGCTCCCCCTAGTCCATGGAAGGGGGGTGGTGGTGGTGGGGGGGTCACCACGGCGCCATCTCTTGGGCATTGGTCTACAAGACTGCTTCGGATGGACTTGGTCCAAGCCGCACTCTCCGCTCCATCCTCCCGTAAACTGCCCTTTGTTGACGTTGCTTGTCCTTTACTAGCCCTCTCTGCTTTTCCCTTCCTTTCACCAAAACAGGAACCAGGGGACACCTTCTACCACCTGATCGTCTGGCTCTTCCCTACAAAATAGGGTGGACCGAGTCCTCCTTACTGAGACAGCTGATGCCACGCACGTCTAGTACAGGCAGCTAGAGGCGTGACCGGTACTCCGTCGGGCATGATTACGACTTTACGCCCAGGCTCACCTAAGAGTATTTGAGGCGTGAGGCTATCAGGACAAGCCGTGGTAGCCGCATCCTTATGAGATGTCACTCTCCCTCGGTAGGGGGCCTCACGAGGCTCTCCCGGCTTGGTCCCCCAGAGGCGCCTCTCCTCTAGAGGGATTAGTCTTCAAGGGCACGGGGCTCGTCCAGCATGGAGACGTGGCACCCCCGATGCTAGGGATCCAACAATAACGTATCTTAGAAGTTAAAGGGTGATGTTATAAGGACATATGTTAACCTTAGAAGATTGTAAATCCCTGGATCGATAATACCGGCTGAAGTCAAGTTGGAAACAAGGTGGTAAAACATCGAAATTTGCACATGGTGCACTAGTGTTTCGATGATTACATTTATATCTAAAATATAAGGGTACCATCTAACTTGATGTATATTGTTGTGGCGGGACTGTTTCGTCTCTATGCAGAATGTGTGTCCTAGTGCACAACGCCCATGAGAAAGCTTGTTATGGCTGATCTAACGTCACTATTGGCTCCTAGAAACAGACCTCACTCTATTGCCATGACTACGATACGTACACAAACATGTTACCATGTGATGATAAAGTATTAATGTCAATCAAGGTGACATTAGTAAAGTTGCAAAGGATTTGGGGCAGTAAAGTCCAGACCCAAGACTCAACCTCTCCCATGAACAAGCATGATCAAAGGTGCCGGGATATATGGTGCCAATGATTAGTAACAAATGCAGCTAGTTTATTTGTACTCTAGTGCAAGTGGGAGACTATTGGAAATATGCCCTAGAGACAAATAATAATATAGACTATTATCATATTTCATAAAGTTTATGATTAAGTTTTATATCATGCTATAACTATATTGAAAGGAAACGTCAATACACGTGTGGTATATAAACAACCAGGAATTCCCGGTGAAGCTCTAGTCACTGGTTCATTGGCCTTAGCCGACCGACCACCCCTCCCCCTCTCCTCTCCCTTTTGTTTAGTCCCACATGGCTAAAGCAATTGCCTATGTGGGGGGGGGGTGCCCTATATAAAGAGAGGTATTTTGACAAATTAAATACACAATAATCAATAAAAGGTTCCCTCTCTTTTGGGGAGACCTCCATTTGATTCTCTCTCAATCTCTCTCTCTCTATCTCTCTCTCTCCTATGACCGTGGTCCCAAGTCCAGATCATGCGAGCAGGAGTCTTCATCACCGCGCAGCGCCGTCACGCTACGGGATTCAGATCTAGAAGCTCTACTTTTGCAACTGCTTTCGGATCGGAGGAGCAGGAGTCATTGTCAGGCACCGAACATGTGTAACTCCCTTAGAGGTGCAACACTTGGGGCATTAGAAGTTGTTGGAGCCATAGGAGTCGCTAGGACTTCAACACGACCTTGAGGTTGGCTTCGGTTTGTCTACATCAACCATGCTCTCCCGAGCGTTGACAACGCTTTTCGGTCTTGAAGGGTAAGTTCGCGAAAATCCCCTCCCATTACTGCATTACTAATAGATAGGTCCTAGCATTAGGGTTATTGGTGTAGGAAAATTTATTGTTTTCATACGCGAACCCCTACAAGGATGTAGAGGCAACTCGATGAAAGAAAAAGGCTAGCCAATGAATCCGGCCTTCGACAAGCGCAGCTAAGCTCTACCTGAGGATCAGGAAGTGTAACCAGAGGAGCACCGCCAAGGAGAGGAACCTCACGACTGCAAAATATCCCTGAAGCTGAGAGAAACGAACTGACTCAGAATCTCGATCTATTATTTATGTCAGTAGATCCAATCGGACACATCAAAGTAAAAATAGCTCAAGCCGCAATTGTAGCTACGCAGACATACTAGATCACAACTCAACCCGCACCCAAAGATCCTCGTGCAGCTCTCCATCGATCTACTCTCATGAACCTCGGCATGGTGGGCGCATCTCTTGCACCAGCGGAACAAGGAATCACGCGACAATCCGACAGATTTCCACCCTGTCATAGCAGCCCTCGACAGGTGGGGCACACCCGACGATCGCGGTCACCACATTAGGTGCGATTTTCATGCTCTGAACCACGAAACAACATGAGAGACACCAGTACACATCACATGATCGACAGATCTAGGGAAGAGCGCAGTAGCCAAAGATACTATGATGGTGACAGCGAGGATGACTATGAATTATGTGGAGCCAGTTGCTTTACCCCATGGGTTCGCAAAACTCTAGTACCCAAATATTTCAAACTCCCTCACGACCACCAAAAGTATGACGGCCTCCAGGAACCTGAAGCTTGGTTGGCAGATTACCTGGAAACTGTCAAACTACAGGGTGGCTCCAAGGCCACCACAATGCAAATCCTGTAGCTGCACCTAACCGGTGCCGCCCAATCCTGGCTAAGGTAGTTACTCGAAGAATCCATCAGTAGCTGGAACGATCATGAAGACAAGTTCATCCGAAATTTCCACTCCACGTTCAAACGACCAGCATGCCTAGAACAATTGTGGGCATGTAAGCAGAAATCCAGATAATCAATACGAGCCTTCATCAATCGATGGAACATCAACAAAAACTCGGCTGAAGCTATATCCGATGAAAGAGCAATCGATGCCTTCCACAAAGGCGAGAGTTCATAGAAGAGATGGGATAGGTCAAGCCCATAACCATATCACAACTGATGGATATAGCAAATCGTTGGGCTGACGGAGAAGACACAATATACAACAAGCGAATGCACTCACCCGAAGAAGATAGGGACAAGCGTGATAGTGATAGGAGGCGACGAAATAATGACGGACATGGTGGACCAAGCAATGTCGCAACAAGTTTTTTAGGAGGGGACAACCGAAGAAACGACAACCACAATAGCGAATACTGAAGAGATGATGTTGGAGGAAGCTAATCAACACAGAGATACCAGTCAAGGGTTTGGGGTCCTCCAATGTCCTCAATGCAAATGCTGGAAGGACCATGCAACATGCATTTCTATGTCGACTCAACAGGCAAAAGGCGGCCAAATCACCTCATGAAGGATTGCCGAATGTTTCTAACGATGCAGGAAGTGTGCAATGCAAAGGCAGCCGAAGCAGCAAGCCGAGGATACACCACCGCACCAGGAGCCCTAACAATTGGCGCACCACCACCTCCATCAATGCAACCGTCAAGAGGGAAAGGATAACCCACTACAAGCAAAAAACAAAGAGGACGAATACCCGAGCTCTAGAGGAGCAATGTCGATGATCCAAAAAGAGCATCCATCCAATAGGATCTAGAAACTAATTACACAACAAGTCAACATGGCAGAAATGGCGCCACCAGCCACAATCGAATATCTCCATTGGTCAGAATAGGAAATCACATTCAGCAGAGCTGATCATCCACTTTGAGTACCACGACCGGGACACTCAGCTCTCATAGTAGAGGCGCAAGTTGGCGGATTTGATATGAGTAAAGTTTTCATGGATGTGGGAAGCAGCATCAACCTAATTTATGCCAAGACACTCAAGGTGATGAATTGCCCTTTAGCAAATCTAGTACCAAAAGAAACATCCTTCCACGACATAGTCCTAGGTAAAGCCAAAATTCCTTTAGGTAAAATATCTCTTGACGTTGTTTTCAGATCCAAAGAAAATGTCAGGTGTTAAAAGCTTGAGTTTGAAGTCATGGACTGGCCATCACAGTATCATGCGATACTGGGTCACCCAACTTTCGCACGATTCATGGCAGTACCACATTACGCGTACCTTCTTATGAAAATGCCAGCCCCCAAAGGGGTCATAATAGTGAAGGGTAGTTTCACATGTTCCGACAATTGCGATCGAGAATTCAACAAAATCTCCAAATCTTTGGGGATGGCGACCAAGTTTGAGCAACTGAAAATGTCAGCAAATGCAGAACCTCTGGCAGTAGCACATGTCAATCCCGATCGAGCTTTTGACACCGCAAAAGATACAAATGAAGTCTAGATCCACCCTACCGACCCAAAGAAGATGACCTTTGTGGCCTCCAATCTTGGTCTCACATAGGAAAGCGTGCTCATCGAGTTCTTCCATGAGCACTGGGAGATCTTCGCATGGTTACCAGCCGACATGCCAGGAATTCCTAGGGAACTTAATGAGAATGCACTAAACTTGGATCCGAAGGCAAAACCAGTAAAACATACACTTCGCTGCTTTGCAGAACCAAAACGAAAGGCCATTGGAAAGGAGCTCCATCCCCTAACTGATGCTAAATTTATCAAAGAACTAAAGAAAGCAGAGTGGGTCACAAACCTAGTATGTGTCCCAAATAAAAATATAAAAGAACTATGTGTGTGCATGATTTCACTGTGTTAAACAAACACTGTCCAAAGGATCACTTCCCACTACCGCGAATCGATCAAATAATAGATGCAACTACGGGGTGCGAACGTCTTTCCTTTCTGGACGCATACTCAGGATACCATCAGATCCGTATGAAGGAGGAGGATCAAGATAAAACAACATTTATCACACCCTATGGTGTATTTTGCTACACAACTATGCCCTTTGGACTCAAAAATGCGGGTGCAACATATCAGCAGATTATGCAAAACTGCTTAGGAAGCCAGATCAAAACAAATGTACAAGTTTACATCGATGACATCATAGTTACAACAAAACAAGGGTCGACCCTTATCAATGACCTCCGAGAAACGTTCACTGATACGTCGTAAACGTATCTGTAATTTTTGATGTTCCATGCTTGTTTTATATCTACCTTCTTATGTTTTGTTCACACTTTGAGGTATTTTTATACATTTTCTGGAACAAACCTATTAACAAGATGCCATAGTTCCAGTTGCCTATTTTCTGCTGTTTTTGGTTTCAGAAAAGCTAGTAAGGAAATATTCTCGGAATTGGACAGGACAAAAGCCAAACTCAATATTTTACCCGAAGCAACACGGAGTCCGGAGGGGAGACAAAGTGGCGCACCTGGGCGACCACACCTGGTGGAGGCGCGACCCGTGGGGGCACCAGGGGGTGTGGGCCCCTGGTGCTCCACCAACCTTGCCCCTTCTCCTATAAAAGCCTCTCGGGATGAAAACCCGAAGTACCAGATCAGAATTCCACGAAAAGTTCCCCAGCGCCGCCACTACCAAAGAGGAGATTTGGGGGACACAAGTCTCTATTCCGGCACCCTACCGGGACGAGGAAGTGCCCTCAGATCCATCTCCATCGACTCCACCGCCATGTCCATTGCCGTTGCTGACTCCCATGATGAGGAGGGAGTAGTTCTCTCTCGAGTCTAAGGGCTCTACCGGTAGCTATGTGTTCATCTCTCTCTATCTCTCTCTCTATGCGTGATCTTATGAGATCATGAGCTTTGTAATCTATAGATCTATTCTGGTACTCAAGTGCTTTAATTAATCTCTGCTTATCCCCACGTGTGTGAAGTTGACAGTGTGCACTCCGTGTGGCACTTTGGCTAAGGTTACAGAAATACTTATCATGAGTATAATTTGACGTGGATGTCTCTATGAGATTGTGGTGTTTGTTGGAACCATCTAGCGTCAAGGTGACAACGAGGGGTTATCTAGATGGGGAATGTGAAGTTTAAGGTGTGCTGTTATAGCCCTACATCTTCCAACCGGAGAGTAGTTCAGGGTAGCATCATGAAGAGAAGATATTTATATGAGAGTGTCCACTAGTGAAAGTATGATCCCGAGGCCTTGTTTCTAAGCATTGAAACACCGTTTACAATCAGTCCTATTACATGTTTGCTTGCTGCCACTCTTATTTCAGATTGCAATTACCACTTATTATCATCCATATTACTTGTATTTCACTATCTCTTCGCCGAACTAGTGCACCTATACACCTGACAAGTCTATTAGGTGTGTTGGGGACACAAGAGACTTCTCGTATCTTGATTGCAGGGTTGCTTGAGAGGGATACCTTTGACCACTTCCTCCCTGAGTTCGATAAACCTTGGGTGATCCACTTAATGGAAACTTGCTGTTTTTCTACAAACCTCTTCACTTGGAGGCCCAACACTGTCTACAAGTGAAAGTGCATGTGTGCCCCCATGTGTGGTTTTGGTAATTAATGACAATCTTGATGCACTTATGTTTACATTAGGTTTTTACTTGTATAGGATTTTTGCCATATGCAATGCTTGAAACATATGTTGGCTTTAAGGTTGGGAGAATAATAAAGTAGAGAAGATCAAGTGTTGACCAAGGTTTCAATGAGTGATCCTGAGATTGGTCAAGGAAGAGTTGGGCCTATAGCAAGTGTGTCTTGAAGAATATAGTTGGAGTGATATCTCTTATGTACCTTCAAGACACCAACATAATGAAGAAAGAAGAAATGATGTGCAAGTTCAAGATGAGCTATCTCGAAGAGATCATTTGCTTAAAGCTTGCCATCCTATGGTGATCATGGATATGAGAAGATGATATGCCCTAAAGAGAAGTTCTGCCACAGTGGAGTATGGGGGAGCAATTTGCAAGTATTCACCAAGCTAGCGCAATCAAGAAAGGTGTTCCATCTTGAGGTGGAGAAGACCGTCATCATCAAGCTCAAGTGGAATATGCGCCAGGAAAAGGTATGGTCTTGATAGGGTTTCCTTCTTACCGGTCTCGTGGTGTTAGTTGGAGAGACCATTTTATAGGATAGATAACTGTGCTATCAAGAGGGGCTCTCGACTGAGAAACTTGATCATATCCTTCGGAGAGAGAGCTCAAACGTTTGCATTCTTGGCATCATCTTTCTTGGTTGTTATTTGTATCTTATCCATGAGAGGTCCTAGAGCTTGTGGTAATATTCGTAACAAGCTCAAGTTCATCAAAAACGGATTTCCCCTTATACCTTATTGCATTTTTGATCTTGGAGATTTTTCTGGTTTCTCACCAAGAGAGGCATCTCACATCATAATACATGAAATGTTCTGTCTTTGTTGGGTAGCTCTTGTCATTCCCTATCCAACAAAGTTGGTTTCGGGTCAATCGGAGTCCGGATGCAAATGTTAT
Organism: Avena insularis; assembly: GCA_023614405.1. Classification (NCBI taxonomy): domain Eukaryota; kingdom Viridiplantae; phylum Streptophyta; class Magnoliopsida; order Poales; family Poaceae; genus Avena; species Avena insularis. The sequence continues at coordinate 471,067,393 of CM042686.1, forward strand.
GATCATTACAGTTTTGTTGTTTCTATCAGTTTTGCCTCTAGCAGGATTTCAGACCGAAGTCTTCGGTGTGGACCAGAGTTTACCCACAAGTCTCCGGTGTGTGGCCTGGACTTGGCCCAGGGTCAAACTGTGTGGTGGTCCGGAGATGGACCGGATATCAGCCTGAATCTCCGGTGTGTCTCCTCAGGCTGGAGTTTCCGGTGTGGACACACCGGAGTCTCCGGTGTCTCTGGTCCGGAGTTATGGCCTGTAACATCCCAAAACTTAATCCAAAGTTGATCAAGATCAAATCTATCCAATTTAGGGTTAACAAAAACTTTCCATTTAAAAATCTTTAGGCATTGATATGTGTGTGCATTTAAAATAGGAATTGTTTTGAATTTCCATGTTTGAGTGATCTATTGATTGTAAAATGATTCTAAGGTGAATTACACATCATCTAGATCATCCCCAAGCAAATCCCAAAGAAAAAGAAATCAAAAAGAATAAATAAAGGAAATGGTCACTTTTGCCATTTTAACCATCTAGCCTACTTTGGCTATTCCTAGCACTCAAATCCTAATAGAGACAATTGTGGATCCTTGCACCCCATGCTAGTACAAGTAGTGATGTGCCAAGGCCCACTTTGTGATCTCCCAAAAACATTTGAACTCCAATTTTAAATGATATTTGAAAATTGAATCTAGTTCATATGTCTAGATACCACTTTTTCAAAATCCCAAGCAAACCTAGATGCTTAAGCATAAGATAAACCACTCCACCAAAAATCATCCCAAAATTCAAATATTTTGTTCTTGCGGCCATTTGATCGAACAGGTGGCAGGCAAGATTTTTCTGCCTAACTTTTGCTGTTTGATGATCAATGCTTTGTCGAGTTTTTGACCCCCATTTGGTTCCCCTGTCTCCCCCAGCTCTAACCACACCCTCACCAGCCTACCCCTTAGCCGTTTGCAGCAGTTGCACGCCGCCCAAACTTGGTCACCGCCGGCCGAGCATGCGCAGCTCGCAGCAGACCACGCCGTGCCAAACCAGCACCGCCACTAGCTCTGCCCAACCCTACCGCGACTCCCTGTCCACCCCTCGATCAATGCCAGCCCCTGGACCACCCCAGAGCTGCCCGCCCTTTCCTCTATGCATGCAGCCAGAGCATGCCAGAGCGCGATCGCCGCCAGCACGCCACAGACCACGCCTCGACACCAAATCACGTGTGCCGCTTCGCCTTGAAGCCAGCAACCCGCTAGACACGACCGTGCACCACCGCGCGACCCACAGTCGCCCGGAGCCGCGTCGAGCACCGCCTCTGTCTCCCAGAGAGCGGGTAGCTCCCGACCAATTGCCACCACCCCTAGCGTCGCCATTACGCCGTAGAGGACCGCCAGCAGACCGCCCACCGTCCGCCTACCTCGCCCATGCTGGTAGCCCCCTATATCACCGTCACCGACGAGCTGCGCCCATACCTCACTGCCTCACCGTCGAGCCTATATAAGGAGGCCTCCCCAGCACCATTTCTTCACACCATTCCACTCCCCTCTCTCCACTGATCATTTCCCCTCTCTCGCTGGAGCCGCTTGAGCAGCCCATCACCGGAATTCCGCCGGAGGTAGCCGCTGCCGAGGAGGAGACGTGGTCATTGATTTCGTCCACCTCAGCCCTTGCCACGACTTCGCCTAAGCTCGCCGTCGTCCACCAGTTCGTTTGCCCACCTCGCCACACTAGCTGGAGCCCTGGTACGTCCCCAGTAGACCCCCACCGATCGCTTAGGGTTTAGTCTCACCGGCGACGAGGCCGTCGTCGACGACGACCGTGGACCGTAGATCTTGTTCTAATCGTGTGGTTCTTATCGCCCCGTACCGCTTCAGGTTTTAAGTGCCACTGACATGTGGACCCCCCTTGTCAGTTTCCCGCTGCGCCGCTGAGCGTCATTGGGCCGGCCCAATTAGTTTCCCGCGCTGACCCAGTAATTCAAATTAGGTTTTTTCTATTTAGACTTAAAATCAATTCTATCCCTTAGTTTAAAAATCAATTCAGAGAGTTTTGGAAATCCAAATTGAGTGATTCCAATTTTGTTGGAAAAATAATTTAAATATCTATCCAATCCCGTTGGATTTATATCATTTAAAGTTAGAGGTCTCTCCTAGTAAAAATAACAAGACATAAGATTTTGCACATTCAAACATTTTTATAAAATCAACCATAATAGCTTTTGAGTTGATTCCAACTATCAAAAATCACATTTAACCATACCTATCTGAATATGTAATAATATTAAGGTTTGCATGCAGTGACTTTGGACTAGTACCAAAATAATGCTATATAGGCATTTTTAGTCACTTTAAATCATTAAATATTAAACTTAAACTTATTAAAATATGATCCAACCCTTAAATCACATTCCCATATGTTAGAATATGTGGTGATGACATGTGTCCACATGATCCCATATTTTAATTGGAGAATATTAAATCTTAGTTATTTTCAATGAGTAGAAATTACTTTTCTCAAATAAAAGGAATGAAGCTAGTTAATTAAACCTTGTGATGCTTGTGATGATAATAGATCATCAAATGTGTGCCTTAGTGTGCTAAGTAGACTAGTTAAGTATTGTTTGGTGATTGTGTACCCCGTATGTATTTATAGGAGATAGTACCGACCAAGCTTTCGAGGAGGGGGAGTTCGACCAAGAGGAGGAGGAAGAAAACTTCAACAACTGCACTACACAAGGCAAGCTAATACTTGCAAGTATTATACTAGTAAGCCATCATTAACAATACAAGCTAACCCCTGTAAGTTAGATAACCTAAGCAAAGGCATTAGGCATGCTTTGGTTATACCACTTTGACTATTACCTACCCCAAGTTTTATTTCCAAGCTTTACTTTCTTTACTTTACCAAAGTCCTTTACTTGTTTAAAGGTAGCATAAAAATTATAAAACTTGACCTATCTAGTTATACTTAGATGTAATTCTATGGCATGAGATTAACATTAGCATCCCATATTAGTGAACCCTCTTAACTTAGTAGTTTAGAGCTAAACCAAAACTTGATTCACTTTAGATGGGAATACTTGGTGAAAATGATTTGTGAAAACCTTGGAATGATGAGTCATTCTATTGAGATGTTTTGACATGTGTTGAGAAACACAAACGGTTTATGATGATGAAAATGTTGAGGCATGAGCCTTAGCCCTTTTTACAAAACTGATGGTTGGGTTCGGATGCGATACCATTCCAATTTTACCGTACAACCACAATACCTGAATTGGGTAAGGCTTAGCCGGAAGTTTATATGCATTAGTTTTAGTTCCCTCGCGGGAGAGGTTTGAGCTGAGGCTACCTCTCAATGTTGTCCACCTATGCTCATGGTTGGGAGGCCATGCTCATAGGAGAGGTGCTTATACTAGGGTGTGTAACGGAAAGGTTATGTTTGATTATCTACATACTAAGTATGATGATTCAGGGTTATCCCTGACAAATGTATCGAATCTTGTGGTGAAAGTGTACCACCTCTGTAGAGTGTCAAACTATTCGAATAGACGCGTCCGCGGTTATGGACAGTTGGAGTGGCCATACTGTTTCGTTGTCAGATGTTTTCAAAATAACTTATGAAATGAATTGTGACATGACTTCACCACAACAGAGTTGTGACTATGATGATTAAGTTCCCACTTAAGTGTTTTCAAACTTCTTTTATCTTTCTTTGCTTCTGAACTCGGCTTAGGTTTCAAACTTAACTTTACTACTAGAGCAATCCTACTAGAACTATCTTACTTGTTAGTGATAGTTTGCGAGTACTTAAAGAGTACTCATGGCTTTTATCCCTGGCTATTCCCGTGGCCAGACTATGAAGGAGACTACAAAGATGAAGGACAGCAGGACGGCTATGATAACTAGGACTATCTTCCATCGTCAGCATTGCATGTGACTCTGAAGATGGACCCCACCGCTACACTATTTATTCCGCTGCTTGATTGTATTAAGACTGGATCATGAGATCCTTTATTTGTGTAAGACCTTATTATGGTTTGTAATGGATGACGTACTGTGATATCCAATCTGTTATGTCTCGCAAAAATGGTAATCCTAGGATTGCGATGTATGGCATAACAGGCATCTGGGATTAAAAATCTGGGTGTTGACACGGCCAGAGTCTCTGGAGTGGACGCCAAGCACCTGCCCAAGACACCCAAAGAGCCTGTCCGGAGATGGACCAAAGATGGGCCGAAGTATCCGATGTAGACCGGAGTCTCCGGTCTGCACACCGGAGTCTCCGGTGTGGAAACTCCCCAATGGGAAGAAAATGGTCAGAAATTAGTGGGCCTATAAATAGGGGACCTCTTCTTCAACCTCAAGCCGCTCGTTCCATAAAAATAAGAACACCATTTAAGAGCCACCAAAAATCCAAGATCTCCCTCTCCAACCACCCAAAGTCCCTGATCTTTAGGGAATCGAAGGAGGAGGCCTTGATCTATAGCTTCACCAACAGAGATCTTCATTTCCCCCTCATTCACTTGAGGGCCCCTTGCTCTAGGGTTTCATTGGAAACCCTAAGACTTGTTTTGGTTGATTTGATTCTTACAAGCTTGTCTTTCATTGTTTGGCAGCTTTCTTGTATTCGGGAGCCTCCAATTAAGTTGTGGATGTGTGCCTCGAACTTGTTGTAAAGGTGCCGGCTACCACCTCGAAGGTTGCTGATATAGTGGAAGGGTGGATCGATCCCATTGGGGTGAGATCATCAGAGAATAAGGGAGGCCTTTTGTGGTGTTGGTGGTTTGATACCACCCCCTCTCCAAACAAGACGTAATCCATTGTTAGGAGGAACTCGGTAATACATCATCGTCTCCGCGTGCCTCAGTTATCTCTATACCCGAGCTCTTACTTATGCAACTTACTTTGTGATAACATTCGTGCTTGAACTCTATATTTTGCTATCACATAGTTGGTTGTCTTGCTTAGCATAAGTTGTTCGTGCACATAGGTGAACCGTAGATGTTCTAGGTTTGTGCTTGACAAAGTATACGCTAGTTTAATTCCGCCTTTGTTAATCCCATCTCGGAAAAGTTTTTAAACCGCCTATTCACCCTCCCCCCTAGGCGACATCTGTATCCTTTCAACAAGAATAGAAGCATGCATAGACATCATTCACGAACGTCAACAAATATTGCATCAAGCTCAACCCGACGAAATGTTCCTTTGGAGTCCCTGCGGGGCAACTCCTTGGATATCTTGTATCGGCAAGGTGAATAGAGGCCAATCCCGAAAAAGTACAGCAATCCTTACAATGAAAAAGCCAACAAATCTCCAGGGTGTGTAGCAACTGGCTGGGCGAGTCGCAGCACTCATCCATTTTATCGCCCGTCTAGGCGAAAAGGCACTACCATTCTATGCCCTTATGAGGAAATCAGATAAATTTGAATGGACGGACAAGGCTCAGCGTGCTTTCAAAGACCTCAAGAAAACACTTTCGACATCTCCTGTTCTTGTGTCCCCTCGAGAAAAAGAACCCCTACTTCTCTGTATTTCCGCTACTCATCAGGTGATCAACATAGTTTTGATCGTCGAGCGACTCGAAGAAGGGAAAACCAACATTGTTTAGAGACTAGTCTATTTTCTAAGTGAGGTCCTATCTCCATCCAAGCAAAGATATCTGCAAGGAAGCTAGCAAACGGAGTCTTCATGATAGCATGAAAGTTGCGCCTTATTTTTTGGAACGCCCGATCATAGTTGTCAATGAAGGACCTCTCTCCAATATTCATAACAATCCAAAAGCTACCAGATGCGTCTCTCTATGGGGCATTGAGCTATACCCTCGAGATATCACGTATGAGAAATGCAAAGCAATTAAATCATAGGTTTTGCTTGATTTTATTACTGAATAGACAGAACTACAGTGCGCAGGCCCGCCCGACCTCTCTAGTGCATGGAAAATGTATTTCGATGGGTCAAAAAGAATAGAAGGAGAAGGAGAAGGAGTCATACTGGTATCACCGCAAGGCGATACAATGTGATACGTACTTTGGATGAGTTTTGCAAATGCATCAAATAACGAAGCTGAGTATGAAGCCATGTTGCACGGTATGCGTATGGCTAAAGCTTGTGGTGCAACTCACTTGAAAATATTCGGTGATTCCAACCTTGTGGCACAATAAGCAATTGGCAAGTGCGACGCTGTCAGCGACAACATGATCGCCTACCACGATATGTACAACATCATGGAAGCTCAATTTGATGGGTGTGAAGTTTCACACGTAGGAAGAGCAAGCAACAAAGTGGCTGACAATTTGAAAAACATTGGATCCTTATGCCTGTTAGTACCACCCGGATTTTTCTAGGAGGAAATAACAAAGCGCTCCATCAAAGCCAAGAGGGTCTCTGAAGTTGTAGTGCCCAAGGCATGGAAAAGGATCAAACCACAAAAAGACTCGGGGGCTAGGCAAACACATGAAAACATAGAAGAAGTCCTTGACGAGGAGCCAGAAGTAGATGAAGTCATGATATTGGAGCCTACATGTATGCAACCGTACATAGCATACATGCTAACGGGAGAACTCCCTGAGGACGTGATAGAAGCTCGATGAATCACTCGTTCTTCAAAAGCCTTCAGGATCATCAAGGGAGAACTATATAAACGAAGTATTTCAGGTGTACTATAGCGGTGTGTTACACCCGGTGAAGGAAAGATTATACTCAAAGACATACATAAAGGAGTATGTGGTCATCACGCTAGCAGCCGAGCAATTGCTGCCAAGGCATTTAGGGCAAGATTCTACTGGCTAGTAGTACAAGATGCAAAAGATATCGTAAGAACATGTGAAGCATGTCTGTGATTCGCAACAAAACATGGTGCATTGGCCACTGAATTAAAACCCATACCTCTCGCTTGGGCTTTCGCTTAATGGGGACTCGATATGGTGGGTAAATTTCACAAGTCATCACTAAGAGGACACGTCTTTCTGCTAGTAGCAGTCGACAAATTCACCAAATGGATTGAAGCAATGCCTATTACCAGCCAGGATAGAACTTCGGTTGTGAACTTCATCAAGTCAATAGTCTTACGATTTGGGTTACCAAACAGCATCATCACTGAAAATGTAACTAACTTCACCTCCAATGAGTTCAAGGAGTACTGCCAGGAGATGGCCATAAAAGTAAGCTATGCATCAGTTGCTCACCGGCAAATCAATGGGCAGGTGGAAAAAGCCAATGGTCTCGTAACCGCTGGTATTAAGAAAAGGCTGCTAGCACCACTCGACAGAGAAAAAGGAGCATGTGTTGATGAGTTACCCTCTGTTTTGTGGAGCCTGCATACCACTCCAAATAATTCGACGCAAGAAACACCTTTCTTTCTAGTCCACGACGCTGAAGTTGTTCTTCCAGTCGAAGTTACTCACGATTCTCCATGGGTCGATGAATATGATGAGGAAGCATCCAAGGAAGCACTTGAAGATGGCATTGACACACTTGATGAAGCTCGTGATGTTGCCTTACAAAGGGCCACTATATATCAGTAGAACGTACACAACTATCACAGCCGACGATTGTGTAAACTGGAGTCACCTTGGCAAGGGCCTTACATCGTCACAGAAGTTATCCCTGGTGGAGCATATCGACTTCAAGACAAGAAGGCATGAGTCAAATACTCCAATGTGGAACGTCGCACAACTACAACGTTTTTACGCTTAGAATTTATTTTTCTCACAATATGGCCTACGACCTAGCTTCTTAGCCACAATATTGTCCAATAAGGCCAACGGCCAGGCGACGAGTGTGCCAAACCATGTATCTTCGTCTTCAGGCTTTAAATAAAAGATAAGTTCCCCAAACTCAGATTTCCATTTTCTATATTGTATCCTTACCCATAATCGGGGGCTTTATTGTTCAAAAGTTTATCACAAGTAAAACATTCAAGAAATTTTCAGAACATTGCTCTGGAGAAACTAACAAAAAGTTATGAGCCTATGTCCCGATGCAGGCATCCGAACATAGCCTCGGGGGATACTCCCATCGGGAGCACTATCGCGCACCCAATAGAAATTTATATTATATAAGGTCAAAAAAACTAACCTGAAGAAACACTATCCTGGCCAATGAGTATTACATCAGTGTATCCTCAAAGGTGTTCTCCCATCGAGAGTGTCTACAAAAATATCTTCCGAGAAAATACAAAGTTGACAAACTTCAACAATTCGAGCAGCCAAACAAGGAAGTTGATAAAACCATACAAAAATCTTAGATCACGCCCAACGCGATAAAATTCCAAATGTCGTGTCCACGACATGAAGGTAAGACCCCGGGACCCATACTATGTGGCCTTTTAATCGCACAAGAATGCGCTCTGCTAGTGAATTATCCGTATCGATGATACGATGAAAAATCCCGACGGACATGTTGGGTACCCGATATAATAGAACTGGAATTCAGTATTCGATAAGATCTCAACGGCTCAAACTCAATTACGCCAGCAAATTTCCAAGTTCAAGTCTGGGACTTGAATTTGATGTAGGTCTGTATGGTTTTTTCCTAAGAGCAATTAACTGATTCTCGATCCATCGGATGCATCATGCCTGTTGTACCAAATCCCTTCAACTTAAATATAAAAATAAAAATATCTCACAAAACTTTGGATCATAAATACTAAAAATATCTTTTGAGACTCAACCCGAATCTACGATTCGGATGGAGTGTCAGGGGCTACTCACATGGGTATGATTACTTGGGTGCTTATGTTTGGTTATCCTAGCTACATGAAGGCTCACGGCCCATGAAGACCAAGAAGAATGCCTAGGAAGCATCCGTCAGAAGTCATAGTTTTGCTAGATAAGAAAATAGAAACTAACATTGTATTGGTATTGTAATCATAAATCTGTAACCTATCTATATACGGCTTCAGGACCCAGCCTATTATATATAGGCTGGGAGGAGCCAGCGGAGAGGTACGGAAAAACACCTAAGAAATCTGTAACCTCATTGTCTATCAATAATCAGACAACTTCGACTCCCTTGTTTATCTGACATTCGAGGAAATCCCTAGCATTCTCTTTTCCTCAAAACCCTAAGTCCGTAATCATGGAAATTGCCGAGGTTTCACCTCGTCACCTATGTTCATACCGGTGCTTGTTATGAGCGCAACCTCGAAGAGAAAATTGCTGGTTTCATTTCTCCATCGGTACGGGCGGATGGTACGGGGACCTCTAGTCGTGCTGGTGCTTGTTATGAGCCCTGTGCCCCTTTTTCTTATTTAATTCTCAAAACTTTCTTCCCAACTTAACCCTTGGCTTCACGATAGATTATTTTCTCTGCATTTTTATGATTATAACATATTTATTAGAATAGCTAAGAAAAAATATTAAACTATATTATTAAAAATGGGTCAACTCCTATTAAGCATTTTATTTAGGAGGGTAAGTATTAGCTAACCAGCCTCCGAGTTTTTAGCACATACCTCGGGTTACCCTTCACTCGGGGTACTTACCACTTGAACACGCTTAGGCGGTGGTATATATTTCCCACATTGCTCTTGTTTCTTAGGAAAATAACGAACAATCTGATCATCATAAATATTGAAAACAATATTCCCGCTAGAGCAGTCCACGTTAGCTCCTTAGTGCTAAGAAAAGGTCTTCCAAAGATGATTGAAAGTTCGTCATCTTCATGGACATCAAGTATAATAAAATTAGTGGGTATAACATGTTAATCAATTCTAAGTAAAACATCTTCAATCATACCGACAGGTTGTTTAGTGGTCTTATCAGCCATTTGCAAGGTTATTGAAGTATGAGCTTAATATCCTAGGTTTATTTTTTAAATAAGGAATAAGGCATGACACTAACACCTGCACCTTAATCACAAAGATCATTGGGGATATTAGTTTTTCCAGTTGCACAAGAGATAGTTGGTATACCTGGGTCCCCAAGCTTAGCAGGAAGCTTGTCACCAAAGCTTGTCATTACTGCTACAGTCTTAGTTACCTTTTTATTTCTATTAATAATATCTCGCATGAATTTCTTATAAGCAGGAACTTGAATTTCATCAGCCAAAGGAAGTTCTAAACGAAGATTACCTATTGATTCATCAAAAGAGTCATAAATGGTCTTATCCGGTTCATACTGAACATAGTTAGGGTAAGGAACTTTCTTCCTTGTTGGTGTTACCTTCTCTTTTACCTTGACTACTGGTTCAACATCTTTTTTAGTCTTCTTTTTTATTGTAGGCTTTTGCTTATTGGCTTGTTTTTCACTTTGGGTGATAACTTGCTCTTCTTGTTCCTTTCTGAGCTCGGTTCCTTCTCTTGGATCAACCGTATCAGTGTCTGAATCATATTGTTTATCTTTATCTCCTGACTCTTCCTCTTCTTCATCTTTGTTAGAAGCTTCTTGTTCTTCATTTTGAGCTTCATAATCAATATCATCCTGTGGATCGACAAGGTCCTCTTCTTCTTGACCCATTTCTTGAGTTTCTCTTGCTTTCCGGGCCTGTTTTTCTTGATACCAAGGTGGCCCTTGAGGTTCTTGTGTCTCTGTACCACGTCAAGTGATAATGTTAGTATAAACAGTTTTTCGATTATAATTATTTTGACTCAAGATTAATGCTTGAATTTCAGCTATTTGATCGCACTGAGTTTTAACCATACTTAAATATTTATCTAGGTGCCTGGTGGCATGTCGTAGATCATCAAAAACTTCGGTTCACTCTTTTTTTTCTTGGATCATTAAGCATTTATAATATTTCTCACGGAAATGGATCTATTGATGTTTAAACTTTTGCATTACAAGATTCATCTTATCTTCTACAACAAAAGTTTGGAGAACATCCACTTTATTTTCTTCAACAAGCTCTGCCACTATTCCTTTTTCTTCCATGGACTTTTTAACTTCAGGCATAAGTTCCTGGGTATATGAAACATACCTTTTCATGGTTTAACATCCTCAACTAGATTGTATTGCTCATCGTTGAAGGATCTTACCTCGAAAAGCTTTATGCACTCGTGCAGCGTCAGGCTACTAATAGCTCATCCTAAAGTTAAATCAATCATATGTTTTGAATCATCATTAAGTCCTTCATTAAACTATTGAATAACTCAGTGCTCCTTAAAGCCATGATTTGGGACTTTCATTATCATCCCATAAAATCAAGGGATTTCCATTTTCGTGCCCTCGGTTCATTAGTTGTACTCAGTTTTCCCCAGCTGCTTAGTTTCTCCTCACTTTTGCCCATCTCCTTGTACGAAACTCTCACATGGTCTGAAACTCGCCGTCCATCAGCTTTGCCATTATTTGCTGACAAGTGGGGCCACATTCAGTCGGGTCCCGTAGTGGAACCTCATCGTTACGTGCTGACGAGTAGGGTCGCGTTTTGTTGGGTCCCGTAGTGTACCCTTTCTGTTACATGCCGACAAGTGGGGCCACGTTCAGTCGATTCCCATAGTTGACACCTCTCTCAACTTATCCAGATCCGCATTAGACCCACAACTTATCCACGTGAGCACCGGACCCATAGCTTATCCACGTGAGCGCCGGACCCACATCTTACACAGGTTGGTGTTGCAAGATGGGACCCCGAGCCAGCCCCGCGCCCTTTATCTAGCTTCATTTTCATATAGTGAAATGTAATGCATATATAAAAATTATACACCTTTGAACTCTTTTAAATCGCACTTAGGACATGATAATTTTGTTCTCATAAAATCCTGATCATTTATCATTTCCATGGAGTAAAATATAATGCATAAACTTGCGTACACAAAAATTATACACCTTTGAACTCTTTGAAATCGCACTTAATACGTGATAATGTCATGCTAAGAAAATCTTTGAGAGATTATCATTTTCATCGAGTGGAATGTAATGCACAAACTTGTATATTCGAAAATTATAAATCTTTGAACACTTTTAAATCGCACTTAATACGTGATAATGATGTGTTAACAAAATTTTGAGAGATTATTATTTTCTCCCCCATTTTCATAGAGTGGAATGTAATGAATAAACTTGCATATACGAAGCTTATACACCTTTGAACTCTTTGAAATCGCACTTAATACGTGATAATGTTGTGCTAATAAAATCTTGAGAGATTATTATTTTCATAGAGTGGAATGTAATGCATAAACTTGCATATACAAAGTTTATACACCTTTGAACTCTTTGAAATCGCACTTAATACGTGATAATGTTGTGCTAAGAAAACCTTGAGAGATTATTCATAGAGTGGAATGTAATGCATAAATTTGCATATACGAAAATTATACACCTTTGAACTCTTTGAAATCGCACTTAATACATGATAATATTGTGCTAAGAAAATCTTGAGAGATTATCATTTTCATCTGGTGGAATGTAATGCATAAACTAGCATATACGAAAATTATACACCTTTGGACTCTTTGAAATCGCACTTAGGTCATGATAAAATGTTGTGCTAATAAAATCCTGATCATTTATCATTTCTATGGAGTGAAATATAATGCATAAACTTGTGTATATGAAAATTTTAAACCTTTGAACATTGTGAAATCACACTTAATAACAAGATAATGTTTTTAAACTTGCGTATAGCAAATTTTTGAGGGATTATCATTTTCTCTCCCATTTTTCATAGAGTGGAATGTAATGCATAAATTTGCTTATACGAAAATTATACACATTTGAACTCTTTGAAATCGCACTTAATACGTGATAATATTGTGGTAAAAAAATCTTGAGAGATTATCATTTTCATAGAGTGGAATGTAATGCACAAATTATAAACCTTCGAACACGTTCCCTTCAAATTATATTCAAGTTCATTTTTTATGGAGTTAAAGTACCGGTGGAAAACTCGTTATTTTGCATGGATAGAGGGGTGCCCCTGAAGGAAATATGCCCTAGAGGCAATCATAGAGATGATTGTACTTCATATGTATACATGAGTTATTATAATGTTCCTTGAATATCCATATATAAGGCAACTTGTATTGATTGGAAATTATGTGAATTGTTTGTGAAACTCTTTACTTGTATGGTTCTCTAATTGTTGTCCCTAGTCGGAGTTCATGTGAGGACACACGTGAATATTAGACTAGCACATCGATTGGTTGATGACTATATTTCGCAAGTCATTTACATGGAGATGTCAAACCAATGATGTGGACACATGTTATGAACATGGGGTTGGACTGGCCTAACTTGAGACTGGCAATAATACTTGCAGCTCTCTCTACACATCATGTACATTTTGTCCTTAGACCTAAGATTGTCGCATGTACTTCAGATGTGGATTGACCTACTTTGGGGCTATCAAACACTGATCCATAACTGGGTAGTTATAAAGGTAGTTTTCGGGTTTGTCCTGATACATGCTACGAGGAATTGGTCAATCAAGATGGGATTTTCCCCTCTCTACTTGAGAGAGATATCTCTGGGCCCCTCGAGTGATCGGATCCAGAAATGCATGGTCGTGCTACATATGGTTAAGAGTTAACCTAGTAAAGGGATTCCGAATCATAGTATCGAGAAAGAGAGGTCAGCTTTGAGCTATACCAAATATCGTAGGGCAAAGGGAAATATATGTACTCAACCTTGTGATGGTTTGTTCGAATGATCTTTATATGCGTTTAGGAGTTGGCACGTCTTGCTAGAAGCTGCTACCAACTATTGACGGAGTAAGTGTACTTGTGTCATGTCTATACGTGTATGAACCTATAGGGTCACACACTTTAGGGGCTGGAAGCCTAATGAGGATTGGATCCAAATTAGACCAGGCTTAAGCTGCTAATGGGATGCTAATGTAGAAGCCCACCAGGGATGCCTATATAAGAGAGAGTGAGGCGAGCTGAATAGGGTTGAGCATTCCACCCAGCCGCCACTCCTCTTACGCCTGTATTGCACGTGCAGACCTAGCAGTCTGTCGTTTGACCTTCCACTCCGGACGTGTGGATATCTCGGAGGTGTTACAGTTGTAGCACTTGGACGAGCCACGCAAAGGGGAGCTGCTCGTGAGACGAGGACGAGGAGGAGGCATAGAACATCTACACTGCCTCGACGTGCTTCATCGAGTTCTGCAACTACACATCTAGTGGTAATTCCGTGATCTATGACATCACTATTCCTGGTTGACGTGGTAGAATTTTTTTATTTTACGCTAGTGTAGCCTACCCGTTACCCTATAGTGGTATCAGAGCCGATGTTGTTCAGTCATAGCTTCGAGAAGTTTGCATATGGTGATATGTAGATTGATATGAATGATGTGATCGTTTATATGGCGGTGGTTCTGGATTGATCTTTGATCTTGCTTTCCATGATCGTGATTCTAAGGTCGTCGAACGACTTACCCCTACCGGTCGGTTTCCACCATCAGGGTAGACAGTGACACATAAATCCAGTTGAATCACGTGAAGATCAATATGATTGATCGAATCGAGAACTGGATCTAAATCGATGTACTGTGATCAAAGGAGTTGGTCGAATCGGAACAATAGTCGGTTTATGGTAAATTTGATTTGCCGATCAAAATCCTTAAAGAAAAATGTATAGATACCACGAGTGGCGCTGCCCCTTCGAACCCCGAAGGGGGAGACCCCCTAGACCCCCCTTAGTCATAGCCCCTTTTGTATCACGTTAAGGTTCATAGGTGCCATGATTTCACATGATCCGGTAGAATGCGATTCTATGCACAACTTGTTTTTGCAGGATGTATGTGATCAGTATGGCCCAAAATGTATGTGATGCATGTATGTATTTTTCCATGACCTGCGTGTCGTGAGTAGGGCAACATGGCTGGAGCCATATGTGTTGTCAATTATTGTAATGGCATGCATGCCAACTTGTGATGATCCCAATACCATGTAATTTTGATTACTAGCTGTTAGGAGTTATAGCTTGTATTAGTTCTTGGAGAACTCATCACTTGGAGGCTGGCTCGCATAGAGCATGAAGATAGAGATCATCATGGTGGACAGATTCTATGGCGATGGAGATCACCATGGGAAAATGGGCCATACTGTAACACATCTATGTGAATGATATTCTTATACGTTTTACTACTATGCATGCTTAGATGATAGAAGTAGAACGATCCCTCACAAAGTTTAAGTTAAACCATGCCCTCCCAACCAAACCTTGCACCATCCTATGCCCTGTACAATCGTTGGTGGGTCTATGAAATTAGGGTGCCACGGTTTTCCTTGGCTGGATGGGTTTGTATCGGATACCTACACGCATAAGGGTTGGTGAGCTTAACAAATCCATCTTAACAGTTAAGGATCTTGGGGCATAAAGGTTGGGCACCTAGTTTTGACATAGAGATGTCACCCAACAACAAGAGTCATATGTGATATGATTAGCAAAAGTTGCTTATCAATTTACCTTGTCTTCTAGCAGTGATGCTAAAGCTCACTAGTCAACTTGTTAATTGTGGATCTTGAATCACTTAGTATCAATAGAGGGATGTTGATTTAAGTGGGAGTATATACTATTAAATTGTTTAATATGTGTTACTCTTTCATGGTTACATGGCTTAGTATTTTGCATGTTTTTATGTTGTAGATCAATGGCACCAAACACTTCATCGCCCTTTGCTTTGCGTTCGATTCTTAAAAAAGATAAACTAAATGGAACAAACTTTTCGGACTGGGTCCGTAACGTGAGAATTATTCTTAGGTATGATAAAAAAGAAACTATTCTAGATACCCCAATCCCGGATGAACCTGCTGATAATGCAACTGCTGCCCTTAAGAATGCCTACAAGAAAGCATGTGATGAATCTCTTGAGGTTAGCTATCTTATGCTTGCATGCATGGAACCTGATCTTCAAAAGCAGTTTGAGGATTAGGAAGCGTACGATATGATCGTCGCGCTTAAGGACATGTTCCAGACTCAGGCTAGGACTGAGAGGTACAATGTTGCTAAGTCCTTTGTGGAATGCAAGCTGGCAGAGGGAGCAGCTGTAGGCCCCCATGTGATCAAAATGGTTGGTTACAGTCAGACTTTGGAAAAGCCTGGTTTTCCATTAGGCCAAGAGTTGGCTACTAATTTCATTTTGGCGTCTCTTCCACCTAGCTATGGGCATTTCATTTCGAACTACCATATGCATGGGGTGGAGATGGGCCTTAATGAGTTATGTGGGATGCTGAAAACAGCAAAATGTGACATTAAGAAGAGTGCAGGGCATAGCCATGTGATCGCTGTGCAGAACAAGCCTAGCTTCAAGAAAAGGGGCACTTCTTGGCAGAAGAAGAAGAAGGGCAAGGCTAAGGATACAATCACTAAGCCAAACCATGCACCCAAGCAAAAGGATGGACCTGCAGGAGACACTGAGTGTTTCTTTTGTCATGAATATGGCCACTGGAAGAGAAACTGCAGCAAGTACCAGGCTTCTTTGAAGAAGAGTGGAAGTAAGAGTACTTCCCACTCAGGTATGCTTGTTGTAAATGTTGTGGACATTTTTTTGCAGATTCTTATGTTAGCTCTTGGGTATTTTATACCGGATCGGTTACTCATATTTGCAATTTGATGCAGGGGCTAAAAAGGACTAGAGAAGTGCAGAAAGGCGAAGTGGACTTCCGCGTCAGAAATAAAGCAAGGGTTGCTGCATTATTCGTTGGCGTCATGGAGCTTCACCTTCCGTCAGGATTTATTATGGAGTTAAATAATTGTTATTACATTCCTAGTATGGGTCGAAACATTTTATCACCTTCATGTTTGATGAGGAATGGTTATTCATTCGCGAGTACAAACAATGGTTGTGTAATCTCTAAGAATGATATGTTTGTGGTTGATGCTCCCATTGTGAATGGGTTATTTATTTTAAATCTTGATGATGCATCTGTTTACAATGTTAGTGATAAAAGGCTTCGTCCTAATGATTTAAATCCTACCTATTTATGGCATTGTCATTTGGGGCATATAAGTGAAAAGCGCACGAAGAAGCTCCATGGTGATGGTATTCTAACTTCGTTTAATTTTGAATCATACGAGATATGTCAAGCTTGTTTACTTGGAAAGATGACCAAGACGCCTTTTACGGATTTTGCCGAGAGAGCGACAGACTTGTTGGAACTCATACATACTGATGTATGTGGACTAATGAGCACGACAGCCAGAGGAGGATATCACTACTTCATTACTTTCACTGATGATTTCATTAGATATGGCTATGTCTACTTGATGAAGCATAAATCTGAAACTTTTGAAAAGTTCAAAGATTTTCAAAGTGAGGTAGAGAATCAACGTGGCAAGAAAATAAAGGCCTTGTGATCTGATCGTGGAGGTGAATATTTGAGTCACGAATTTAGCAATCATCTTAAGAGTTGCAGAATTGTTCCACAACTCACGCCGCTCGGAATGCCTCAAAGAAACGGGGTCTTCGAATGGCGCAATCGAACTTTGTTGGACATGGTTCATTTGATGATGAGCCAGTTGGATTTACCATTATCATTTTGGGGTTACGCTCTAGAAACAACAGCTTTCACACTAAATAGGGTACTGTCTAAATCCATAGTTAAGACACCATATGAGATGTGGAATGGAAAGAATCCTAGTTTGTCTTTTCTAATGATTTGGGGTTGTGATGCATTTGTCAAGCGACTTCAGTCAGACAAGCTAACACCCAAATCGGATAAATGCATATTTGTGGGATATCCAAGGGAAACCTTAGGGTATTACTTCTACAACCGAGAAAAGGGCAAAGTGTTTGTTGCTCGTAGCAGTGTTTTCCTAGAGAAAGAGTTTCTCACAAAGGGAACGAGTGGAAGGTTGGTGCGACTTGAAGAAATTCGAGATGAGCCAGTCGGGGATGCTTCTACGAGTGAGGCTATTGTAGCAGAGCAAGTTGAGGAACCCGTGGCAATAGAAGCACCACAACCACAAAGGTCGGCGAGGCTCCGTGAAGCGCAAGAATTATTATTGTTAGACAATGATGACCCTGTGACCTATGCAGTAGCGATGGTGGACCCAGACTCTGAGAAATGGCTGATTGCCATAAGATCCAAGATAGAGTCCATGGGAGACAATCAAGTTTGGAACTTGGTTGAACTGCCTGATGGTTTTAAAGCAATCGAGTGCAAATTGATCTATAAGAAGAAGATTGATATGGATGGAAATGTTCACATCCATAAAGCTCGACTTGTTGCAAAAGGTTTTCGAAAAGTTCAAGGACTTGAATATGACAAGACTTTCTCGCCCGTAGCGATGCTTAAATCTATACGGATCATTCTAGCCATTGCTCCATATTTCGACTATGAGATATGGTAGATGGACTTCAAGATGGCTTTCTTAAATGGAATCCTTACTAAGGACTTGTATATGATGCAACCTGGAGGTTTTGTCGATCCAAACAATAATAGAAAAGTATGCAAACTTCAAAAGTCTATTTATGGGCTAAAGCAAGTATCTCGGAGTTGGAACATTCAATTTGATGAAGTTGTAAAGGAGTTTGGCTTCATAAAAAACAAACAAGAACCTTGTGTGTACAAGAAAGAAAGTGGGAAATCGCTTGTATTTCTAATCTTGTATGTAGATGACATATTACTGATTGGAAATGACATTCCTATGCTCGAGTCTTTTAAGACCTCATTGAAAAATAGTTTTTCTATGAAGGGCTTAGGAGAAGCGGCATATATTCTAGGTATCAAGATCTATAGAGATAGATCAAGGAGGCTAATTGGATTAAGCCAGAGTACGTACATTGACAAAGTGTTGAAACGGTTCAGCATGGAAGAGGCTAAGAAGGGGTTCTTGCCCATGTCTCATGGCACTAAACTCCGCAAGACTCAGTGTCCTTTGACCACTGATGAGTGAGAGCGCATGAGTAGGGTTCCATATGCCTCGGCTATTGGATCCATCATGTATGCAATGATATGTACTCATCTAGATGTTTCCTATGCTCTAAGTGTTACGAGCAGATACCAGGCTGATCCAGGTGAAAGCCACTGGACAACGGTAAAGAATATCCTTAAGTACTTGAGAAGGACTAAGGATATGTTCCTAGTTTATGGAGGTGAGGTTGAACTCAGTGTAAAGGGTTACACAAATGCGAGTTACCTTAACGACTCAGATGACTCCAAATCGCAATCAGGTTATGTATTTGTCATGAATGGTGGTGTTATGAGCTGGAAAGTTCCAAGCAAGATACAATGGCCTCCTCTTCAATAGAATCTGAATATATGGCTGCCTCGGAGGCTACAAAGGAAGCTGTTTGGATTAGGATTTTCCTTATTGCTCTTGGTGTGGTTCAGGGTGTGTCCAATCCCATGGACGTTTATTGTGACAATAATGGTGCTATTTCAGAAGCCAAGGAACCTAGACAACACCATAAGAACAAACATATTCGCATGTGTTACCATCTGACTCGTGAGTTCATTGATGATGGTAGTGTCATGTTATACAAAATACACATGGACTCAAATTTTGCTGATCCCTTGACAAAGCCACTCCCACAGCCTACGCGTGAAGCGCACACAAGAGAAATAGGTATTAGATACTATCTAGATTGACTCTAGTGCAAGTGGGAGACTAAAAGAAATATGCCCTAGAGGCAATCATAGAGATGATTGTATTTCATATGTATCCATGAGTTATTATAATGTTCCTTGAATATCCATATATCAGGCAACTTGTATTGATTGGCAATTATGTGAATTGTTTGTGAAACTCTTTACTTGTATAGTTATCTAATTGTTGTCCCTAGTCGGAGTTCATGTGAGGACACACGTGAATATTAGACTAGCACATCGATTGGTTGATGAGTATGTTTCGCAATTCATAGACATGGAGATGTCAAACCAATGATGTGGACACATGTTATGAACATGGGGTTGGACTGGCCCAACTTGAGACTGGCAATAATAGTTGCAGCTCTCTCTACACATCGTGTATGTTTTGTCCTTAGACCTGAGATTCCCGCATGTACTTGAGATGTGGATCGACCTACTTTGGGGCTATCAAACACTGCTCCATAACTGGGTAGTTATAAAGGTAGCTTTTGGGTTTGTCCTGATACATGCTACAAGGCATTGTTCAATCAAGATGGGATTTGCCCCTCTCTACTTGAGAGAGATATCTCTGGGCCCCTCGAGTGATCGGATCTAGAAATGCATGGCCGTGCTACATATGGTTAAGAGGTAACCTAGTAAAGGGATTCTGAATCACAGTATCGAGAAAGAGAGGTCAGCTTGGAGCTAGACCAATTATAGTAGGGCAAAGGGAAAGACATGTACTCAACCTTGTGATGGTTTATTCGAATGATCTTTATATGCGTTTAGGAGTTGGCAGGTCTTGCTAGAGGCTGCTACAAACTATTGACGGAGTAAGTGTACTCGTGTCATGTCTATACGTGTATGAACCTATAGGGTCACACACACATTAGGGGCTGGAAGCCTAATGAGGACTGAATCCGAATTAGACCAGGCTTAGGTTGCTAATGGGCTACTAATGTATAAGCCTACCAGGGATGCCTATATAATAGAGAGTGAGGCGAGCTGAATAGGGTTGAGCATTTCACCCAGCCGCCACTCCTCTTATGCCTGTCTTGCATGTGCAGACCTAGCAGTCTACCATGTGACCTTCCACTCCGGACGTGTGGATACCTCGGAGGTGCTGTAGCTCTAGCACTTGGACGAGCCGCGTAAAGGGGAGCTACTCGAGGGACGAGGACGAGGAGGAGGCGCAGAACATCTACACTGCCCCGACATGCTTCATCGAGTTCCGCAACTGCGCGTCTAGTGGTAATCCCGTGATCTATGACATCAGTATTCCTGGTTGACGCGGTAGAAAATTTTGATTTTACGCTAGTGTAGCCTACCCGTTACCCTACAGCCCCCCGACAGATATAGGGGTTATCCTGTTCGCTAGATCACAGAGGATTAACGGTTGGTAGGCACGATCCGCGTGACAACTGTCTCAACCAATCAAAGCATAGCAGCGAAGATGAGCACATGTGCGAGAGATTGATACTAAGAGAGGGAAAAACTAAGTAGCACTTAAGAACCAAGGGCAAAACTGAGTAGAACTTAAAAACCAAGGGCAAGACTGACAAAGGGATTCAAATAGAAAATAGAAAAAGATTTAAAAATGGAAAATGCATCTTTTATATAATAAAATACATCTTGGCATACATCAAACTATTTGCAATTCAAATATACACCAGTTTGACAATTGTTGCCTCATTCAAACAAACTATGTTTTGGGGAGGGTTGTTTTGGGAAGAGTCTTGAGTAGAAAGCCATGAACCTTCATAGATAGTAGGTGATTTGAGAAGTGGTGATTTAGGTTAAAACTTGGTTTATATACATTTCTTATGGTGGCAGGTCACATAATAAGACTCCCTGGGTAGATGCCACTATGTTTTGCTCTTTTTGAATTTGTTGTGCATAAAATGACTCAATTACATTGCTAAAACCTATTCGTTGACTCTCTATTGACCAACCACCGGAGGGTAAAACTGAGTATATTGCACACGGCAGTGTTAGTACTGGAGGGAAAAATTGAGTACAACCAAACTGCCAGTGTTACACTCGAGGGCAAAACTGAGCACAACTAAGTTGCCAGGGTTAGACACGAGGGAAAAAAAGGTGACTCATGGTACGCGTGTGCGGTGCATGGGGTGGTAGCGGACACGTGTGGCCGTGCATGGTGCAGTAGCTACGCGGTTACGCAGTGCACGGTGGTGCAATAAAATGTTGCTTCCCTTCTCCTTTAATAGAGGCCTCCTCACTCTCACTCATCACTCACTCGCTCACTCAACCATCTCCACTGTCCCATCACCTTCTGCAAACCCCCAAGAAAACCCCAACCACGCCGGCGATGGAGAAGAATGGCGCGGTGGCCATCGTCGCCTCTAAGGACACCAGCGAGGAGGCCCCCGTACCTATACAGTCCCCCGTCCAGGCATCGAAGGCAGCCGTCGTCCCCGTCCCCGCATCCTCTGTAGCCGCCGACGAGGAGGCCCCCGCCGGTCTTGGGTACATCCCGCTCGGCTAGGACCCCTACGAGGAGGTTTATTACATAAGGTCGGAGAACCCCTACGACACCAGCATCGCCGACCCATGGTAGGAGGTAACCAGGGTTTTCTCCCCTTCCCTTGTTCTTCCCCCATTCCCATTGTTAGATGCTAGATCATATGTTATTAGGGCTCGGCTATTCGTATTTTTATAGTGGGTAATCCTCTTGTGTTAGATCTCGTATTTCGATGAATCCCTCTATTCGTATTTGAACCCCCTTGTTCGTAGTTGGGATCCGTATTCGATTTGGTTTGAGATTTGGGGAATAATCCGGAGATCTCAATCGGTTCATTTATGCAAATAATCAATCCGGATAATCAAAGTATCTCAATCATGTCCTTATTGCACTCTACTGTTTTTTCCAACAGGAGGATAGCAGCGACGTCCGCAGCGACGACGAGTCCAAGGACACCAAGACTCGTCATGTCTTTGAGGAGGTGAAGTCCGCCAAGATCAACAACTTTTTGCTTGGCGTGTACATGTGCCCCTTTTGCCCCACCAGGAGGCTCTGCGCCACAGACTTCAACTCCCTCGTGAAGCATGCCGAGGACGTGAGGACCTACGTCGAGTCCATGAACATCCGCGGCTTCATAGCCAAGCACCAGGCGCTCGGTCTTCACTTCCGCAACCTCTAGAAGGTGGCTATCGAGGAGGGTCGCATGCCCCCGATCAAGCCCAAGGCACCTAAGGTCAAGGGACTGGGCAGCAAGAAGTGGAGGAGGCACCAGAGGGAGGAGGCGGAGGCCCTCCTGGCAGAGGCCATGAGGGGCCACTGATCTCTTCTTTGCTGTCAGCGCTTCTTTTGCCTTATGTCATGTTGTACTTGTCCGCTGTTACTACTGAGCAGCCTAACTGTCGAACCTTGTTAATTACCGTACTATATAACCTATATTAGCTGATTTATCTACATCTGCTCTGTTTACTGGATTTATTTATGGTGCTGGTTAGATTTACTGCTCTAGATTTGCTACCAGATTGGGGGAAAACGAGGGCAAAAGGAACAATGAATGAAGAGAGAAGCTGCTCTAGATTCTCTACCTTTTTGGGAAAAAAAACATAACTGTTAGAGAGAGAGAGAGAGGGGAAAAGGCGCTCTTAACAAGGCCAATCATAAAAATAACAAAAAAGAAAATTTTCAATTTAGGCGACAGGGCGCTTGTAACCACCAAATGCGCCCCACATGGTCCCACACCACGTCCCCCATAATCAACAAGAGATGGATGGCTGGTCTGATGTGTATCCTGGCCCCACCTGTCAGCATGTAACGGTCGAGGCAACGTAACATAACGATCAACGCACGACCCACCCCAACACGGTCCCACCGGTCAGCATGTAACGGTCAAGCATTTGACCTGACAACATCCCCCCGTCCGAGCGCATGTGAGGGTTTTGGAATGGAGGGAGGGCAAAAGTGAGGAAAAACTAAGTGGCTGGGGAAAAATGAGTACAACTAATGAACCAGGGCATGAAAATAGAAATCCCTAAAATCTATTCCATGCTTGATAAAAAATTTCTTCAACTCTTTGAATGAAATTTGTAATTTTGTGTTTGATGTGCATGATTTTAGAAAAGGAGCAATATTTATGTATAAACTCTTGGATGCAATCTTCCTAGCTTTTTATAGTGTGATTGGGAAAGGATTGTAACCAAGTAAAAGCTTTATCTTTTGAAGACCAGCGAAAAAGTTTAAGAAGAACAAACTCCTTTGGTAACCCAGTTGGTTTAAGAGTAGCACAAAGGTCATGAAACTTTGTTAAATGATCACTTGGATCTTTATATTCTCTTCCTGCAAAATCAATTTCTTTCATCTTATAGATTAGCTCAGGATGTATTTCAAATTCCTGGCTTTCAAGATCAGGACAGAGAATAGGCATTTTTCTTAGGTGCCTAGATGGATTCCCATATTCCTCCAATGATTGCTCAGGCTCTTGAGCCTTCTATAGGTGATGGTAAAATCTAACATCATAGGAATCAAAGTGTTCACGTCTATAGAACGTGAGTAAGAAAATCTTTTAATAAATTCTAGGCCTCTTTCAGTTGGAATACAATCAATATGTGGAGGTAAATAAGTTTTACACGAACGCATAGTACCTTTATCTTCAACAGAGATCATGGATGGTGTCTACACTTACGAATGTCAAGAAACAAACACTTAGCGCTTATCTCCCTAGCAACAGTGCCGAAAAATATCTTGATAGCCTCGAAAAGCACAGGTTTGTCAGAGCATGTTTTCATGGAAGTATTAATTCCAGTTTTTATATCGATCCAGGTAAGGAGCTTAGGGAAGTTTCTTTATGAGGCATTTCTGTCGCACTCAAGGTGTCATGTTGTCTTGAGTGCATTGACAAAAAGTGTAGAGGGTGGATGTGGATGAGTAAAAGTGTGGAAATTTTGAGTAAATAAAGATGCTTGAAGTAAATAACATAAAAATTAAAGAGCGAGAATAGTGTTCGGGATTCCTGCAGATGAGAAGTTAGGCATGGAGAGAAACGGTTCATGGTAATAGTGAATGTGCCAAATGAATGAAATGAGATAAGTGATTGTGATACATCTTATTCATATGTGAGTAGGCAAGCAACCCGTATACTGACTAGGAGTCCTCTTGGTAGATTCTTCCCAATCCCAATGATCCATCTGTCTGTTACCAGAGTAATGGTCAGCACATTAATTAACATCTTTCGACCAGATCAAGAATTTAGGCTTGGAAGTTCCTTGTTATCCTCAAGTAGTACTAGCTCCTCTTTGATATCGGCCGTGTCACTCAGGGGTCGCTGATTCGCTAGTAAACAAGTTCATACCTACGAGATCTCAGGATCATGTTATCTGCGCCCTTAAATTGGACAACAAGCATTAGGAAAACATAGATATTCATTCTCATAATATAATAATCACGACAACAATCACAAATGGATGGAAGTAAAGGAGGCACAACACATCTTACCAATCTCCTGCATCTCCCACGCCTATGGGGATTTACTCATACATGAGATAAATATATATCAAAGACATGATAATATTGCAAATGGGAATCATCTCAACTTTACTGTAGCAAGCCACAATACCGGTTGAGGATCAAATCAAATACAACCCAAGGTATATCAAAGTCTCAAACCCTAATCTTACAAGTGTGAATCTCTCTCTCTCTCAGTACAAGTTGGGATGATGGTGGAGTGGATGATTGAGAGGTTAGGGATCATCGAAGGATGAGATGTTGTTCTTCTCCTTTTTAAGATCTAATTTGCTCTCTTATGGGACTGTTTGTGGTGGATGTATTTGTCTTCTCGTCCCCCTCCTTCACGAAAGTTGCTTATATTGATATAATGAAGGCAAAGGAAGGAGGTATGGGCCGGCCGTACGGGCGGACTCCGGCCGTACCAGTGGTCGTTACGGCCCCTGGACGCCTCTAATGAGAGCGGTTTCAATTGGAGATTTGCTCAATTAGATGTAATTAGCCCATAAATGTTTTCAGATCTTCCAAAAATTGTTCAGTACCTGAAAATCAACATAAAAAGGCAAGGTTTCGCTAATTTGCGATGTTAATTAGTAGAAAGGTCAAAACCAACGAAATCCGTTGAAAATCAATGGAAAATCATTGATAAAAAGTGTCAATATTTGGAGTTATCAGATATCCATGTAAGTATTGGAGCAAGTTGTCTTGTGACAAATTCATAGTTCCATGGATCTCAAAAACAACTTATTGCCTTTATGAGGAAGTTTAATCTTTGAGGGCCTTAGTAAGATTACATTCAAATAGTCGCTATGAAATTTTTCTATGTTGAGTTGCCATTAAATATGCATTTTAATAACTAAGCAAGTTAAAGGAAAATCAAGAGCCAACCATATATCTCTTAATACCATGGGAAGTGATTGACGTCGTAATAGAGATGATTAGCCGGAAATGTTAGAATCATAACTTTAGTACATGTTATATAAACAAAATAACAAAGAAGAAAGTTCATGAACATAGTTATCAAGAAGTATAATCGTCCAAATTTGTTAAGAAGATGTTAAAGTGGGGAAGATAGAAGGGATCATAACGACAATTTGATTGGATTACTTCTGAAGCTGGAGGATTATCCTTCGCATAATCGTACGTACAACGATAGATGATTTTATGATTCCATGAGGAATACCATCGGTGTGAAGCATGAAAAGGTATGTACTTTCCAAGACAAGGTACTTCTTAAAGGAAGGTAAAATAGATTAAGTGGTAGGATGAACCTAAGGGGGAGAGTAATAGTAATCATCTAAGTCAAGCCATGATAGCCATAACAAGGGTAATCTAAGGATTTCACAAATAAGGTGTTAAAATGTGATTTATAATTAGATGCAGAAGTGATAATTCCTATCATCCAATTAGGGTACTAAAGACTACCGAGTGTATCACCAGCAAAATTCAATGAATAGAGAGTTAATATCTTTCCTCTAAAAGCTAAAATTATTTATAGGGGAATGCTAGAAGTATTTCTTATTTTCAATCATTGGATGTAAGATGCAAGTATGTCAGAATAAATATGAACTAATGGAATAGAAATGTGTTAATTAAAGAGATTTAGACTGAAACAACTTTTGGAATAAAAGATTGAAGGACGAGGATATCACTAGAATGTGAATTATTATTGATAATAGAAAATTTGGGAAGATGTTCTTTCCATTTCGTGTTCCAAAAAGAGATTACCAACTTCAAGGACACAGTTTAGTGTAAGGGGGAGAGACTATAATGTCCCAACATGTAGGACTGAAGGAAAGGTAGAAATAGAATGTTTGCATCACCATGCATGTATTTGAAAAGTGGGGTAAATTTTTCACCAAACGAAAACCTAGGGGGATCAGAACTACTTTCACTTCAATGAATTTAGGTTCACATTATCTTAGGTGAATGCTACAAGTTTTAACAATAACCTTAGATATTTTGTGTGTTTCTAGGAAAATAATTCAAATATGATTATTCAAATAGAAGATTTGAACTTGGTTAATCAAAGATGAAATTATAAAAGTACATAAATAAAATATAAAATAAAATGGTTTGGGTATTATATTATTTGAATGTTGGGTTCAAAGGAATTAAATTTTTAAAACTTGGAATATTTGATATTAAGATTTTAAATTTAAGTACTTAATGTTATAGTGTATGCATAAGGAATATAGAAATTAAAATTAAAATGAGATAAGTCTTAAAGAATAATCCTTAATACACCAAGTACAAAGAAAAAAAATGATACAATGAATAAACAAGATAAATGAATTTTTTATTACTTAATCAATATTACAATATTTTTATACAATAAAGGAATTGATTCAGTTAGAAAAGAAACAATAAATATTTTTATTTCTTAATTCATGATACATTGCCTTTATAAAATAAAGAAGATTAAGAAAGAATTAAACAAAATCCTAGACTATTCCTAACTAAATCTTCAATCGCCCAAATCTTCTTATTCTTCTTTTCCTAAAAAACAACAAAAAAAGTGAAAATGAAAGAAGGGGGTTAGTGTTAGTTAAACCTTCAGACTGGAAATGAGATGCATTGCTGAATCATCACAGAGTTTTTCAGGAATTTGGGACCAATATTTGAATCTGCTCTTATCAGAATTTGCCTCAATTTATTATCATTGGCTAAAAAGGGGCAAGTTTCACCATGAAAGTAAGAGAGAAGAAATTAAACTTCAGTGGTATTTCACAAATTCTCACCTGAGCTTATCCACATTGGACAATATATCTCAAAGTTGGTAACTTGAACCAAAGCCCACACGGCAGACTGCCTAAAAAAGCATACACACTCTTGTGTGTCATCACAATAGTGAAAGAAGCCACATATGAGAAGCTTTATACAACCGTACCAAGGAAGGAGCCACACCACATTCTTCATGTTCTCCCACAAACACAACCACACAAACGACAAGTTCTTGGTCATAAGAGTGATTCAACCATAGACATCAAATAGATCAAGCAAGATCAAGCATGGATCCAACCACTGGATGAACCAAGCATCAGGATAGCTAGGGCATAACCATAAGGAGAAGCATATCTCACTGGAACATAGATCTACAAAGGATTATACTAGGAATTTCAGAAGAAGCTAACCAAGATCAATATCTTTTATAGCAGATCAAGACAATTCATCTTGGAAGTAAGGTGAGATCATTAACCATCTTGATGTTTGGTTTCATCCAACCTAGCCTCAGACTATGCATCATAGGCATCAAGTAGTGCTTGCTTATATAAGTTACTAGCTCATCTAGTGCATACTTCTTAAAGTATTCATCCAATTACCTAGCAGCAGATCATGCTAAACCTAGAAAGTCACCATCTTCTTAGCCAGCATCATCCAAGAATCTTGTTTATAAAGATAATATATTCTAATAGAACCTTGAGACAAAGCATGTCTCTAAATAGTAAGTAGGTTAAGAGAAAAGAAGAAGACCCTGATACTGTAGTTGAATCCAAACCAATGGTTTGCATTCAAAATATAGTTCAATGAATCCTTTAGAACCCCAATCAGAGTTTAGAAATGTCAACATGAAGTACAAGTGCACTATCAAGTGTAGTAAGCAAGGAATAAGATTCCATCCTCTTAAACTCAACTAATCAAGATCTAAGTCATCACTCACAAAGGTAAATGAAACTTTGATCCATTTGAGATTTAATGAGTTTAGTTGAGTCAAATCAACTAAGGAACCCACCTGGAACCCAAACAGAGTTAAGTTCTAAATGACTACATCTTTATCATTAGGGAACTATCAATAAACATGGAACAAACTGAGTCTTTAGGAATCATAGGAACCTAACAAAATATCGTCAATCTAGGCAACAAGCAATTCATTTTATCATTTAACAAGGAATTAAGTTTTAGGATAAGAATACATGTCTATATAGACAGATACCATAGGTTGTAAGTTCACTGTCAAGATGACCGCAACCAAGGTAACCACCATTGAAACAAACTAGTGTAAACACCACAACTAGTAGTATTTCAAGATTTTCCCAAGCTAGTTACTGTAATACAGTTTATACATAGTTAACTAGCACAAGTAGTAGAGTATAGTAACTTAATTTATTCAGTAAATCATGATAGAGGATGATTATTTTGTAAAACAATACAAATCCAAGATTTTAAAGCAATTAACCTAGCAAGAGCAACATGAGCTAGTATGAACCCCAGAAGAACAGTTGAGAAATATAGATCAACATAAAGAACCAATAAGGATAGCACTACAACTGCAGACTAGGGCAGTGAGGAGAAGGAGAGAACATGAGTGAGTCCGAGATATGCACCTACCTGGAGGGCATGCACTAGGGCATGCTTGAGAGGAAGATGTAGAGGCAGTGCATGACATGGCACGGAGGCACTGGGAGCACTGTAAGTGCTACACTGGCACCAAGCCGCGCCCAACGGTGTAAACCATGCACTAGTGCACCGCATCAACGCCTAGAGATGTCATGGACATCACGGGCACACTGCGGCGCCAGAGTTGCCTAAACCCTAGGTCTATGAAGGGGTTAGCACGACTAGGAGATGAGGCACCAACTGAATCTAATGGGATCAATCGATGGAGCGAAGTGAGGATGTTCGACCAACGGTGGCAGCTAGAGAAGCTAGAGCTTTCTGAAATTGAGTGGTCGAGGCGCCAGTGTCATGGATCGCCAGGGGGATGGTGAGAGGGAGAGTATGGAGTGGATTGATTGACCAACACAACCCAATGACACCTGGTTGATCCCAACCCAATGGGCTGGGCTATCTAGTGGGCCGGGTTGCCCAATGGGCTAAGCCATAGTCTAAATATAAACAAAAAAATAATGTAATAAGAAACAGATATTCTGTAATTACAAAAGACTTTTGAAAAATGCAGAAAAATCATAAGAATAAATAAAAATCACTTATGTGTATGAAAAATATTCCTCTATACTAGAAGAGTACTAAATATGAAGTTCTGAATGAAATTATAATTATTAATATTAGGGGTTACAAAATGGATTATTAAAATCCAATATTTTCAGAAAATCAAAACAAAATAAATTGTTAACTGATAAAACATTCTCATAAATTCTAATTAGCTTTTGAAACCTATTCTAGAATTTATTTTTATATGAAAAGGTACTTTTAGATGCTTTTATTGATTTAAAAAATGAGAAAAAATCATATAATCACAAAAAGATAAAACCATATAAAAAATAATATACTCTATTTAGGAGAAATAAAAGTTCATGGAAATTCTATTACCTTCATTTTTGTAAAAAAACAAGGTTTGAATAAAACTTTTCTAAATTAAAAATATTCAAAAATATTAGTTTAATCTTATAATAACATAAAAATTGTTAAAATAATATTAATAAAATATTCACTATTTTAAGAATAACCCTTGGTAAAAGATTACCCTTATACCTTTTATTTCTATAATATTAGGATATTCTTTATTATCTATTCACTTAAAAATATTCAATGCAATTTTATTAAAAGGATTTCAAAAGAGATCTATAATAATGTCCTTAAATTTTCAATTAAACAAATCATTACGTTTATAATATGAAATCAAAATATCCTAATTATAATATGCCAATTTATCTATTATAAACCCTATAATATGGACAAATCTTGAAGGGTCCAATATTAAACTTTAATAATTATTTAAATAACTTTTTTTCAAAAGTTATTCTTTTAGAAATATATTTAAGATATCTTTTAAAAACTTAACTAAGTTAAACAACTTGTCTTAGAAAGACACAAATCAACCTTTAACAACACATAAGTTATAAGTATTTACTTTAAAAGACATTTGTTAAGTTTAGATAAAGTATTAAATAAGAATCGTAAAATAGAACCAAAACCCACTTATTATTGTTTCATTAAAGATTAAATCATAGGTTGTAAATTAGGGTTGCTGCATGACATACTTTATGCATAATAATATATTGCTTCTTTCAACATTAGTCCTTATCGAACCAATGATGCTATTTTAGAATTTGGAGTTTATACCGCCTAGAAAACCTTGACTGTTTAATCTTGTAGTCAAAAAAGGCAAGTTTAGACTTGCTCATGTCCTTTAAATATTTTCTATCAATTATTTTCAATATATTATTATTATCATCCACATTTTGAAAAGGATGAAAGAAAATACTATTTTCATAATAACATGAATTATTGGTTATCGACCTGATTGGTGATAATCTATTATGGCTGGCAATGAAACCGTGATATGATATGTAGATTGGTGGAGGTTCTATTTGCATGGAAAGGTATCATCTAAGAATTAACAACCAATGAAACCGGTATTTCTAGAATTGTATAATTCACGTTAACCATACGATCTGGAATGAGATGGAGAAATCAGCTGGATCTTCTTCCTTTCACATGCTGACGGATGACCATGTCGTAAGATGCATGTCCGCAAGACTACATGCACATGGGTGGAACCTCATAATGTTCCATGGTATTGGCGTTATGGTCTGTAAGGGGCTGTCAGAGGTTTTTTTTCGAAATGGGGTGCAAAGCCCTGGCCTATTCATCAAGCGATGCACACAACCTTTATTTATTATTAGAGCAACAAAGTGTGGCAAAATCCATTATAAAGATCATACAAACCGGAACCACCAACTAAAACACCGAGCAAAACGCTAACCATATCGCCACCATATCTCTAACCCTCTGAAGAGATCTAGTAAACACCTAGCTGCGTCATGCACTTCAAGAGCCTAGATCCGCCCAGCCTATCCATGAAATGGCGCCAGCGCACATGCTCTAGATGTCGCCGCCTCCACAATCTTTTGCCAAACCATCATCAACATGTAAATCGATGTGCAGACTCATTCCACGCCAGCCACCGACACCACCATGGTGCCAAGTAGCACTACCTCCCTGTGTACTATCTCCAAGGCACGCTGGAGTTGCCACCGGTACCCTGCAACACCATGATGTCAAGTACCAGCAGCAAACACATCTTGAAGTTTTTGGAGGATCTGTCGTGCGTAGCACCTACCGAACAGACATGACTCAGCGTAGCACCTGTCGGTCAAGCATGACTTAACATCGCCTCCGAAGCTCCATGCAAGACAAAGCTACTCCACCTCTCCTGCCTCTTCCATCCAGCACTGCTCCACAAGTGATGCTCCCAAGAGAGAACACGACACCGCAGCGCCACCATCGCCCGACCCAAAGATCTTAGGGTTTCCTCTAGAGTAGCACGATTGAGGTCGACACTAGGTACCCTAAGATAACAACATGGTAACGACATGGTAACGCCTCCATCGCCCGCCAACGACTCGGTTTTCATTGGCACCTAGGTCTCCCTGTCTCACTGTCGGGACTAGATGATAGAGCCCGAGATCTGCCAAACCAGCCTCAGGCTGACCATCTTCGACAGAGAAGATGCCACCTCCACCAAACCAAGGGCCTCCGCCCTAGGCATCCTCATGATGCGAGGTAGAACCCAGAGGACCTCCGCGTGACATCCTGACCAATGATGAGGAGGGTAGAATTGCAGGGCCATCGATCCATGAATCCCTAGATTGACCACACTGCCTCCAACATCCCCGCTACCCCTAGCTCCACCACCGACGATCCATGGCCGCCACCACTATGCCATCACCACCGGAGGTCAGTAGGAAGGACGCCGCCGCCACCATCTGAGGAGACGTGAGGACAAGATCCTCTTGCTGTCATGAGACTTTGCCCATGACAGTCTTGGCGGCGGAAGGGTTGGCTCGAGGTGGGGTGGAGGAGGAGGATCCACCGATCTGACCCGTCGGTGGCCGAGGGGTCGAGGAGGGAGGAAGGGGCTATCGGAGGTATATTCTACCATTTTAATGGGGGCTACAGGGGCAGATTCTTCTTACAGAAAAAGGTTGGGCATCCGGGGTTGCGGAGAAGGGCAGTGATTGATTTGGATCATTTACTAGGCCCCACACCAAAGGGAACTGTGGATTGGAAAGATCGCCTGGTTGTTTAACAAAGATTTGGTCTCTTATGGGTAAAGCAACACCTTCTACAGAGTGTACCAAATTGTGACATGTTACTCCCTATTTCGGGAAGGAACTACGAACCGGCAGGAAAGGAACTCCATGAAGTTCTAGTAAACCTATGAAGGCCGATGGACATAGTTTTTAGAAATAAAATCAACATTTTAAAGAAATGTTTACAAACATTTGCATAGCCTTGGACCTATGGTCCGAAGTTGTAGATAGTGCATCAAACAATCCTCTTTAGTAAACTTGCTGAGTACGCTATCGTATCTTCTTAACCTTTGCTAGATTCCGAAGTTCATTGAATGCATGACCGAAACCACGAGTTGAAGTGGAGGACTACTACTATTCAATACCGGTGCTACTGAGTGAAGATCCAAGAGTCAACAATTACACCTATTCTAACGAAAGAAGAGTCGCCGATAGATAGAATTACAATTCCAGATAATAGAGCTTATGTATGTAGCTTTAGTTCAACCTTAAAGTCTAAGTCTTGCAATAGTCTACAAGCTATTATTCTTCTCATCACTATGATGAGGATGCTTTTTTGGATCTTATGTAATGAACTTAATAGTCATTTGTAATGTTTTGGTCCCACGATGTTTCTGTTGTACCACTCTAAGAGATGTAAAATTAGTTGAAAGGTGTTTTCATTAATGTTATGTCAACGACCGGTGTACTACAACATGCATTGGTATGCAGGGTCACCGCACTACACCTTGGATTTTCACCCTGAAAGTCATGGCTCGCTACTCGAGGAACACTACAAAATATACAGTCCACATGTGTTGTCGCCTCCGCTTGTCAAGGATGCTGTTGTAAGTCACCGAACACCTGACGACACACAGGGAGAACCTGCTTTGCGTTGTCTTCAACACAACCATAACCCTCTTTGCCAAAACCAACTTTTGATCGCAGCCACCATTACTTTCCCCATCTTTGTCAGTTCCATGAAAATCTATATGAAGACATGTCTCATGGTACCGACCTGAAGATGAAGCTCCGCGTCTCGCATAAAAAGGGTGTGCACGACCGCATCGATTCCTCTCTAGATACCCAGTAGCATCCTGTGCCAAACTGTGAGAATCTCCGAGAGGAAGATCGAAACTTGACGACGGCCCAATCGAGGAGGCATGCTCGGTGGATCGATGATTTGATGCCTTGAAGAACATCATGGCTAAAAACCACATTTATTCAGGCCGATCCAGAGCGACGTTGGTGCACTAGCCCCTCTACAGACTTGTGGTTCGATGTATCCCAGACTACCTAAGTTTGAAACCTTGTGTGTCTCATTCAGACGTAATACAAATTGTTTCACTGAAAGGCAATCTTTCGGTCCGGTAGTTAAACGAAATGTGGTGACTTCATCAATCTTGAACCACGATTTCGTTCTGCAATAGAGGTTGTGTGCGGTGGTGTGTGTGCCTACGTGTGCGTGTCTACATCGCACTATCACTAAATTAGAGTATCACATGTGTCCAACTGATATCCAACGAATAATGTACTCTCCACTGGAATGGGTGTACAAAGTTCAGAGGTATTATGGATTTTGCTTGTTAGGCTAACAAATAAGATGAGTGCGCCAACGTCGTGTCAAGTTGTTACACCTATGAAACTGAAGGACGTAATTTGTCATCCGTGAATTCATAGATAATGGGAGGACATCCCATTATCTCTCTGCTTCACGCCGCACGTCACGTTAGTCACGAGGGGGGACAACGACCTAGTAGGTTCGCAACTGGCTAGCTATAGCTACATGGAGATGAAGGGCATGCCATCGTTGAATGGACTAGTATTCTTTGTATCACTGAACCAACGAGACAGGTACTACTACCGAAGGTCTAGCTAGCTGGGTTCATTGGATTTGCAAGTTGATGGCATCGTTGACAATTCCTTTATGATTCACAATAAAGCTAACCCATCCCAATTGGGAAACTTGGCACCCTCATGCACGGCCAAAGCAAACTGGGACAACAACACCTCACATGCTGCAGATACACACGTAGTACGTGTGATCTGCTGTCACCCGTGACTATTCCGTGGAAAATAGTGTCGTTTTTGGTTTTGTTTTGACACGGGAGCTAGGGGGCGTAGCCAGGTTATAGGCCTAGGGGTCACAGGACACCGGATAAAAATAGATTTCTTCGACATATTTCATCCATTTGTAGTGTGAGACATTCTCGATTTCAGGTAAAAAATGAGTGGATTAGAAGTGTGACACCGGGTTATTTTCGTTCTTAGGTCTGGCCTCGTTATCAAGAAAGGAGTTGGTAACCTCGTGCGTCCATCGGTTACACACAGGTGAGTTCTAAAAAAGTACTATAGATTAACTTATCCATCTGTCCTCATTTTCACTATAACTGGAACAGTATCAAGAAAGTGTACCAAATGAGAAGACAAAGTGCCTTTCAATTCAAAGTCCACGTATGTATGCGACCTAAAATATAATGGAACCTGCAAATGTATTGTGGGGACAAAAAAAGGTTATGGTCCTTGCGTGCCTCATGTGCCCATGCTGCCCGTCCTCCGGCATGCGTCGATCAGGAATCTTCCCCGCTGCCAACTCCGGGATTCTACGAGCCATTGCATCTGTTTCCAACAACACTGCCCGAAAATTAAACTGAGATCGCTTCACAAAAAAGAAAGAGAACACGAAGTCGGTCATACAAGAAAAAGCAAGTTCCTAACAGCATCTTCACTGGGCGCCTCCCAACCGGTGACCGGCAGCTGCGCCTTGGGAGACCCTACCACACCGATGGCTTTTGAGAGGCCTTTCAAAATTGGGGGAGCCCGTCCAAACAGCCGACGTCTTGGGAGACCTTCCTACACCGGTGGTCCCTACGGTCACGCGCCCGACGATTAAACTTTGGCTAGTTCACATATTTCAGTCCAAATATAATGTATTTTAGACACAATACATATAAATAAATTTAAATTTATTACAACAAATCCAAATATAAAAATAAAATAGCTCACACAATGAATTTAAGTAATTTAAAGTTAAAACATATCAAGCTGAGGGGGGCTTTGGCCGGGTATTTTCTCTGAGCGCCCACAAGTGCTCGACGAGGTCTTCCTGCAATTGTCCATCCCGTTGGTCGGAGATTTTTTGATGCACGGCGAGAAAAGCACCAAACTCAGCGGGTACATCGTGTTTGACACTGGGAAGAAGGCTCATGTGCTCAAACGGCTGATCATCAACAACTGTAGTATCTCGCTCACTCTCGTTGATCATATTGTGCATGATCACGTATGAATTCATCATCTCCCACAACTGAGAAGTCGACCAAGAAAGAGTGGGGTATCCGATGATAACAAAACAATTTTGGAGCACACAAAATGTTTGCTCAACATCCTTCCCGCAAGCCTCCCGACACTTCGAAACCCAAGCTCTTGCATCAGTATGACGGACGGGGATTATCTTCACGAGGGTTGATCATCTAGGATAAATGCCATCGGCTAGGTAATAGCCTTTGATGTATTCTCTACCATTGACCACAAAGTTCATCGCCGGAGAATGACCTTAACAAGTCTACCAAACACTCAAGATCGCCACGGCACGTTGATGTCATTGTGAGATCCAAACTTGCCAAAAAAAAGTATGACAAATCCATAAGTCATAATCTACCATAGCCTCAAGTACCACACTATACTCTCTAGTGTGGCCTTTGTACATCCATTGCCAAGCAAATGGACAATCTTTCATCCCCAATGCATGTAGAAAATGCACCCAAGCATCCAAGGAAATACCCTAACTGAGTTTTGTGCCAATAACCGAGTTGTGTCTTGTTCATTTGGTGCTCTCAGATATTTTGGCCCAAAGTATCCCACCACGACGCTATTGGTCTCTATTCCTCTTCTTCCCGACATGGAGCCTCCTCACTGAGGAGCTCGCAGGCGCGCACGTAGGTGAATAAGACTCCTGATGATCATGATGCGCTCCATTTCATCAGCTTGCGTGTCGGCCTCCTCTTGCATCAGTTGTATCATCATGAGTTCATCGTCATTATCCATAATGTAGCATGAATCAACAACTGATTCAATCTACCCAACACCTTTACAGGTGACCAAGTTGTAAAGAAAATTTACCTAGGCAATCGGCTGAGCACCTTCTGTGTGCGGCGATCTCGGAGGGGTCAGGGCTGAGCGGCACGCCATCTAGCCTCGATATAGCCGTGCTGATGCTGGAACACGATCAACACGAATGGATAATCAGGAGCGGCGGTTAGCCGTCGACCATTCCCAGGAGTTGGGCGGAGGCGGTGATTCGTTGGGGGTAGGAGAAACGAGCGAGATGGAGATGGATGGGGGTGGAGGTTTGACTTGGTCGCTGCCAAGTGAGGCCGGCGTGTCCAATACAACATGGCGCGCAGTGCCGACAGCCCTTGCCTGGCCACTGCCTACCGGGGACGATAAGGGAGTGCGAACAGATTCTTGGACCACCCACGTTACTGGCAGCTGTTGAGGCTATAAGTGTGGGCTGTTTTTTGGCTGAACCCCCAAAGGCCGTTGGGGGCCGGTAGAGATGCTCTAAAAAACAAGCAAGGCACATCCCAATATCTTCATATTTCAGAGATGTTGTTTGGGTAGCAAACAAATTAGGCGTAACCTAGGTTTCCTAGGGTTTTGACCTCCGTCCGCGACTGACATGGGTATGATTATTCAGGTGCTTATTTTTGCTTTCCTGGCTGTATAAAGGCTCACGGCCCATGAAGGATCAAGATGAAGGCCCAAGAAGCATCTGATGGAAGCTTCAGTTGTATTAGATAAGGAAATAGGAACCGACATTTTGTTGGTGTTGTAATCGTAAATATGTAACCTATCCGTATATGACTTTGGGACCTGGCCTATTAGGAGAAGCCAAGAGAGAGGTCCCGAAAAAATTCTAAGAAATCTGTAATAGCTTTATCCACCAATAATCAGGCGACTTTGACTCCCTTGTTTGCCTGATATCCGACGAAATCTCCAACATTCTCTTTTCCGCAAAACCCTAAGTCCATAACTATGGACATTGCCGAGGTTAGGCCTTGTCAATTGGCGCCATCTGTGGGAACCCTGAACGCTGGAGTCATGGATTCGACGGACCCCTTTCATCAAACAGCAATCCGACGGAAGCGAGTCCACGCCCGCCCACCCCTGTTTCGGTACCCGCCGATTTCAACGGCGGCTCTGATCTCATCATCAGAAGTTTCCACTTTAGAGTGGAGGATCCCGAAGAACTGCACCTCTCGGCTCTGATTTCATCGGGACCGTTGGTCGAAAAGTCTGCACCTACAGCGATACTTGCATCATCTGTCGGATCATTCGCAGAAGCTATACTCCAGGCAGAGAAAGATGAAGGAAACAATAAAAACACAGCAGATCTAGGGGATCTTGATGGTGTTTACGATGATCTATCCCTTGGGTTAGGCTCCCAGCCAACTACGCCACGTGGATCAAGTTCGATAAATGCGGAAGGAGAAGAACCTGAAGAAAGCGCGAAAGCATCAACTTCGAATCAGATGGCCGAAATCTATCCAGAACAGGAACCACTGGACTTCACTGATCCCGAAAACAATGTCTCCCTTGAATTTGACGATGACACCACTAATTTATATATAACGCGCCACCAAGTGTGCGTGATCATCGGGGACCCTTCATCACATCGCGACTCTAATGGTAACCCTACTCTTAACCCCAATGACATTCTGCCAGATGACAATGCAGGAAATCATAGCAACTAAGGAAATAACGGGAACGAAGGAGACCCAACAAACAACCACATAATCCCAGGAGGAGGAGAACAATGTAGAGGTGAGAGGCAAACTCTCTGACTACCAACCGAGGCATGGAAAAAAAGAAAGGGAAGCAATTTCGGGTGTGGTTCCAGTGATAGCTGATGCCAAATGCAAAGATCTACTAGCCTACCAATATTTGCTTCATCACAAGAAAAGATATCTCCTAAGGATGCAGAGGAAACTCGTCAAAAGAAAAAGTCTAGCCGATGAACCAAGCCTATGGCGGGTGCAGCTAAGCTCTACCCAAGGATCAGGAAGCATAACTCGGGGAGCAACGCCAAGAAGAGGACATCACGGCCATAGAACATCCCCGAAGCTGAAAGAAACAAATTGACTCGAGATCTTGATCTGTCGTTTATATCAGTAGATCCAACATGACACATGAAGGAAAAAACAACCCAAGCCGCAATTTTATCTGCAAAAACGTATCTACTTACAACTCAATCCGCACCCGATGATCCCCGCACGGCTCTCCATCGCTTTGCTCTAATGATGGGAGCATCTCTTGCACAAATAGAACAGGGAATCACGCATCAACCTGATAGATCCCCACACCGTTGTAGTAGCCCTCGAAAGCTGGGGCACACCCAAAGATCTCGGTCACCACATCGGGTGCACTTTTCAGGATCCGAGCTGTGAAACAGCGCAAGAAACAACAACACACAACACAGGAACGACGGACCAAGGGATGAGAGCCGCAGCCGAAGATACTACAATGGTGAAAGTGAAGATGACTATGAGTTATGCGGAGCCAGCTGCTTTACCCAGCGGGTTCGTAAAACTCTAGTGCCAAAGGACTTCAAACTTCCTCACGGTCATTAGAAGTACGGCGGTCTCGAATAACCCGAAGCTTGGTTGGCAGATTATTTAGCAATTGTCAAGTTACACGGTGGCTCCACAGCCACCACAATGCAAAGCCTCCAGTTGCACTTAATCGGCACCGCACGGTCATGGCTTAGAAAACTACCCGAAGATTCCATCACCAGCTGGAACAACCTTGAAGATAAATTCATCCGACATTTTCACTCCACATTCAAACGAACCGCATCACTGGAGAAATTGTGGGTGTGCAAACAGAAACCGGGAGAATCAATAAGATCCTTCATTCAGCGATGGAATATCATCAAGAACTCAGCCGAGGCCATAGCCGACAAAAGGGCAATTGACGCCTTTAATGACGGCCTCCGCCTTCATGAATTCATAGAAGAACTAGGACGGGTCAAGCCCAGAACAATTTCATAGCTGATGGATATAGCAAATCATGTGGTGGATGGAGAGGACACAATACATAACAAGCGAACACGTTCACCCGAGGAAGACAGGGGAAAACACAATAGTGATAGAAGACGAAGGAACAACGACGGAGACGGGGGATCAAGTTATGTTGTAGCTAGTTTCTCGGGAGAGGACAATCACAGAAACAACGATTACAACAGCAGGCATCGCAATAGCAGGGACGATGTCGGAGGAAGCCAATCAACACAGTGATACCAGCCAAAATCCCGAGACCCACCAATGTCCGCAATGCAAATGTTGGAAGGACCCTGTAATATGTACTTTTACATCCACTCAACGGGAAAAGACAATCAAACCATCTCATGAAAGTCTACCGAACGTTTCTAAAGATACGAGAACTATGCAACGCAAAGGCAACCAAAGCAGCAAGCCGAGGATACACCACTACGCCTGGCACGTTAGCCATCGGTGCACCACCACCTCTTACACTCGCCAGCAGGGAAGCCGCAAAACATAACAAATCAAGAAAGTGAGTACCCTGGGTCCAAGGGAGCAATGTTAATGATTCAGAAAGGACGCTCATCCAATAGGATCCAGAAGTTGATTACAAGGCAAGTCAACATGGCAGAAATGGCACCACCAGCCACACCCGAATATCTCCACTGGTCAGAACAGGAAATCACATTTAGTAGAGCTAATCATCCACTTCGAGTACCATGACCGGGCCACTCAACCTTGATAGTGGAAGCACATGTGGGTGGATTTAACATGAGCAAAGTCTTCATGGATGTAGGAAGCAACATCAACTTGATTTACACCAAAACTCTGAGAGCAATGAATTGCTCTTTAGTAAATCTAGCACCAACAGAAACATCCTTCCATAGCATAGTACCAGGTAAGCCGAAATTCCTTTAGGTAAAATATCTCTTGACGTTGTCTTTGGATCCAAGGAAAATTTCAGGCGAGAAAAGCTCGAGTTCGAAGTCATGGACTGGCCATCACAGTATCACGCGATTGTAACTACCTCGGTGAATTACGCTCCTAGTTACAAGCCTGGATGAGCAGAAATGGTTGAAATAGTACGGTGGGGCCCAAATGCCACTCAGAGGTAGACCTTTCGGCCGTCCCAACCATTTCCAAACATCGGGACAAGAACGGGCGGCGTAATCGGCAGGCGAAGGGATCAACTACATACACAAATGAGTATGTATGCAAGCCACCATACAATAGTACATCAAAGCCATTCCATCTAAAAAGAAAATATATACGCCATACGGCAAGATCCAAATATCCTAGATAGATATAATAGTTTAGGATATCTCCTCGTACATCAAACATCAGAGTATCAAGCGGAAGCGGAAAACAAGATCCGAGTACGGATAAGAAGCAAATCGGCATAAGATGCCCCATAAGTAAACACATCCCGCCCACAGATCTCACGGATCCCTGTTCCCGGAATCTCTACACCGAATGATCGTTGCCCACATCGTCCGTCTCCTCCACCCAGTATCCATCTTGTTAGTGTACCTGTTCATCTGAACCAATAATTTATCGTGTGAGACCCTAGGGGTACTCAGCAAGTCTTTATGCCTCTAAAGGGACACAACACGGGTGACGCAATTGCAGCAAAAGATAAACCCTAACAATTCTATAGATACTGCTAACCATCCGCCTAACCAAAGATAGCGGATGTCCGTGAATTAATAACAACAGTTATAACGGTAATATTAACAGATCCATCCTCCTCCTCGCAAGCGAGGAAGCGGACGTACTACCCCCAATCCGTTGTCTGTTTTTTTATCCATTCGATGTTTGTTGGACTATTTACTAGTCATGTACTTAGTCAAATTAATTGCGGTACTTTAGTTATGCTTGTATTTGATCTAGAAACTGTGCTCCAGGTCGTCCATAACCGCGGACACGGCTTTCAAAAGTTTTACCTGCAGGGTGCACAAATACAACACACACTCAACCACGGAAAAACCACATCAACACCCAACGAGGCAGTCCCGACAAAGCGATCACCCGATTCAGAAATAATGCAGGGGGCCCCCCCAGTAAGCGACCCGCGACGCAGTTGGCCGACACCGAGACGGACTCAAGGTTTGCGCCAATGGCTGTAAACGACTGGGAACCCGAAAATGTGACTGGGCTTGTCGATACCGCGTAAACACTCCGCTTTCCTAACAAAGCGATTACCTCGCACAATTTAAAATAAAGCGATAAAGCATGGCATAAGTATGCAGGATAGTAAATAAAACCTCAAACTAGTTTGTGGCCCCAAGAAATAAGAATGAATCAAGCTCTGCTCAGGGGTTCATAAGCCTCCGGATGTGGATAGCGCGAATATTCAAGGAACAGGAATCAAGTACTGGGTCCCAGGACACAAGTGAGCCTGAAAAACCAAATAGCGAATATGGCTCACCGATGCCACTTTCATTAGTTATCCCATCACTACTCAGGTTAAGTTGTTTAGGTACCTCGTTATCCATCAAACACTCACATACCCTACACATGCTGTTCTACAACTCGCATGGCTCAAACAACTCCTGTAGTAATGGCTCATGGGATGGAGGAACAAGCTTCGGTGGGGTTTAAAAGTAAAGGCTATGCAATACTTGGGATTCAGTTTAATGCAATCGCGACTCAATGATGCAAGAATAAGATAGAGGCAATAGGTACTATATGTATGCAAGCATGTGGTAGTGCTTGCCTGGCAGCTCAGTTGAATCAAGGGATGGATCTGGGTAGTGCTTCTGGGTCTCTTGATATATCCCCTGCTCAGCGTCTATTCGAAGAAGAACCAAACAAACAAGGGCCAACATAAATAAAGTGCACAAGCATATGAATTAAATGCATCAAGCAAACAATCATGCCATGATGAATGATGCACAATTTGCATGGCAATTAAGTAGCATGGCATGGTGAGGTGTGGAATACAAGAATAAATCATTTTATTGAGTTTTGGCCCCATTTTATCCTCATATTAGTTGCTGTACACATTATATTTATATGATGCATGCTGCAAAACAGAACAAGGAATGCTTAAACAGAAAAGTCTCGTCGAGCTAATCATTTTAGACATATTATTTGTTAAATTTGGAGTTATAAAACAAAAGTTATTATTTAATTAAGGTAAAAGGGCATTTTATTGTAATTTTAATCAACTTGGAAATTAAAGTGTTCAAAATATATTTTGAAGGCCATATTTGTATTCCTCACATTTTTCTAGTTTGAAAACATATATTATTTGTATTATTTGGGTTTATAAATCAAAAGTTATTTGAAAACAGATTTGAAATTTGAATTTAAATTAATTTAAAAAAAAGGTTTAAGTTAAAATAGAGAAACAGAATTACTTTTTACACTCAGGTTTAGCTAGCCACAGGCAAACACAGGTGGGACCAGGCTGACTGGAGGCACACGCGCGAGAAAAACTTCTCACACCGGGGCTCTGCCTAGCCCGCGTGGATGACAAGCGGGCCCAGGGAACGGCGGGTCCACTCGCTGGCGCGTCTAGGAGGCGCACGCCACGTGGGCGATCCCAGGACGCGGGGAGGGACCGGTCCGTGGTGGCCAGGATCTCCGGGGCTCTTCTTGCAAAAAGGTACCGGGGCTGACAGGTGGGGCACTAGGGAGCTCGGGTTAAGGCGGGAAAAAGGGCAGGGGCCTCTCTAGAAAAGCGTCGCCGACGCCGGCTGTCTGCTGCGCGCCGATCTGTAGAGCGCAGGGGACCGGCCGGAGTTTGGGCGACGATGGCGACCAAACGACGGCGTATTTCGCCGAGCCGCAAAAACGAAAAACGACTAGGGGCTTAGGGCTACAACTTCCGTTCAGAGAGCTAGCGCGGGGGTGGTCTACAGGCAGAAGCGGCGAAACAGTAGGACGTTTGCTGCGGTCTGACGCTGCAGACTCGACGGACGTTGCGGCGGCGACGCACGGAGCGCGCTCGACGGAGTGTCCGGCGCGTCTGGGCCGCTAGGAGGAGGACGGGCATGTCTGGGGAATAGGGATGCTCACCAGGAATGCGTCGGTGTAGGCGAAGGAGCTCGGGGCGGTCGCGATCTGGCGCGGGGCTTGCTGGCCGGAGCTTGAGTTCTTGGCGGTGCACGGCGGCGCTAGGCTTCTCCGGCGAGGCCCTGGTGCTACCCCGCGGCCTAGGCGTCGAAGAGGAAGCAGAGGACGCCCCTGGTGCTCCTGGATCGCCTTGGGAAGCTTCAGGCCGACGAGGCGCAGAGGTAGACGGTCTAGGGTTTGGGTTCGACATGGGGGAGGTGTGTCCATGGCCAGGATGTGGTGGGGAGGGAGGAGAGGGGTCTGGCTTCGCCCAGATGGGATCTGAGAGGAGTTCTGGGTGGTTGGGGTAGAGAGGGGAGGGAGGAGCACATGGGGGTGGTGGCTTTGCAAAAAGGTGAGGGAGGAGGTGATCGGGTAGGTGCTTCTCTTCTCTCCCTTTCTCCTTGTCTTGAAGCCAAAGAAAAAGGTGGGGCAGAAGAGGGTGACATGGTGGGGCCTGCCTGGTGGGGAGAGAGGGGGAAGCCAAGAGAGGGAGAGGGGAACCGAGAGGGGAGGGTAGATGGCATGGGGTTTGGTCTAGGGTTAGGGTAGGGGTGGTCTCGGTTGAGCTAGGTAGGGGGGATGGTGATAGAGGGTAGGTGA
Organism: Avena insularis; assembly: GCA_023614405.1. Lineage (NCBI taxonomy): Eukaryota > Viridiplantae > Streptophyta > Magnoliopsida > Poales > Poaceae > Avena > Avena insularis. The sequence continues at coordinate 471,111,990 of CM042686.1, forward strand.
TTAGGGTTAGGGTTTAACTAGGCTAGAGAGAGGAGAGAAGAGAGAGGGGGCTTGGTTTAGAAACTTGCATGCTTCTAGCTAGACCCACAAGAGAGGTGTGGTGGTGGACTTTGGCAAACCAATCTAGTTCAAGCCAAAAGAGGGTAGAGAAAGATGAATGTCCATGGCTCCATAAGATAAAACCAAACAAAGCCAAGAGAGAAACAAAGGCTAAAGGTGGGGTACTCTTGCATGGCCCATGCAAAAATGATAATTGCCATGATAAAAATCTTGTGAAAACAATCATATTAACATGGCATTATTATTATGCATTCCCCCAAAATTTGGAATAAAGCCAAGCAAAAGAATTTAAAGGAAAGTTCCAGATGGAGTAGATGGAGATGATCACATTTGATTATAATTAGGACTTGCTAGTGTGTTTATTCCACTAGATGTTTAATAGTCCCAAAAATATCCCCACATGAGCCTAAATCCATAGTAATCCATATGGAAGCTAGGAAAAGGGGTACCGCTCACAAGGCATGCAAAGGTGGCCATGTGGCTCTCATATATCATTAATGTGAAAACATCATGATGCTAAGATGAGAGCATGTGGAAAGAATAGAATTGGATCCATCCCAACCCACATGAGCTAGAGGTAAAACCCAAATAAAGTGCAAAGCTCATATTTAGTTGGATGGTGGAATTATAAGGTGGTGAAAGAAAGGTGGTGGAGTGGAATAAAAGATATGCCCCCAACTCAACTTGGGCATTTAAACAATATATCAAGAACCAAATACAATATCAAGAGGCAAATACAATTATTAATGCATATGAGAGAAGAACCAAAGCAAAAAGGGTTTTATATGATGCTCAAAATGCAAGGTGGCATGATGACATGAGCATGATATAATTATGATGCAACAATTATATATATGAAGTAGCCATTATATAGACTAGGATAGTAGCATTGCAATTGTTAGACAATTGGGATGCTACAACTCTCCCCCACTAAACAAGAATCTTGCCCCGAGATTCCTAGGAAAAAGAAAACAACACAAGGAGAGGCGGGTGTTCGGAACGAAGGTGATCCTTGCGTTCCCAAGATGATGAAGAACGGAATGGTGCGACCACTACACCTTGCAAAACTTGCTAGACTTGTTGTGAGTCTTGCGTTTTGCTTGAGAAACAACGGGTTAGAAGAATTGAAGGATTGTCGTGAGACAGGAAGGATAGGATGGACATAGCTCCGGTTTTCTCAAGAAACATGATAAAATAATAGAACCACTTGTGAAAGAAAGGACAAGATGATGTATCATGGATAAAGAAAGACACGCCGTTAAGATTAAAGATTTACTGATACTAGAGAGGATGAGTCTTTACCTCGCCGGAAGAAGAAGAGCTAGATCGGAGAGGTTTTGAACCACTATGACAATAGCATCGTATCTTCTCCCGGATTTGAGAAATGAAGTTCGGAAACAATATTGCCTTCAAACAATAGAGTCCCTTGATATCAACAGAAAGATTTAGATAGACATCGTCGGATTAGATTCTTCTTGCGCCGGTAAGAACCACAGGATCACGCAATTGAGGTGCGCAGATATAACTTCCAAAGATGGATGTGAAACTAGATCATGGTGGAATCCCGAGAAGCAAGGAATATGGAGGATCTGGAGTTTATTGTAGAGATACTTATTGCTTTCTTTAGCCTTGAGGCTAACGCAATAGATTAGCGACTGATGGCATCAACCATAATTGGCTTTACCACAGAAAAAGAATTGATGAAACAAAGAGAGAGATAGTTTCCTTTCATCTTGTTTGGGGATGTAGAGCACCGGTAGAAAGACGAGGACATAAAAGAGTTTGCGTTTGTTCCACCAGATAATTGAAGATTTTGCTCCGTGTAGGAAAAGATGAGATCACCATCAAGAGATTATTGATTACTTTCTTCAAGAGAGCACTCCGGAAAAACAAGGACGGAAGTAAAAGTATCGAGGGATAAAGGCCACTTCTAACTTCCGTGGAATGAGTGAAATCACATTAATTCACCAATTCAATGTACAAGAGCGAATGATAAGAGTAGTGGTATGGTAGCTACTCCATCCCGCACTCAAAGCATTACTCCGCACATGAATATGAAAACCATGCAACCCAACTACCAAAACAGACTGAAGGTATTGACAAGAAGAGCTCCTGGAACTCCGCTAGAAACAAGGATAGATGCAAACGATTCGCCGGATTCATAGATAGATAAAGATGATGATGTTGTCATCATATCATAAGTAACCAGCCACCGGAAAGATATGAAGGAAGATCACGGAGACAACTGCAAGATTCAACAGCTACAGAAAAGATAGCACCAACTTTAACAGAAGGAATACAAGATCTGGAAGGTCTTCATGGCCTCCGGTGGATTGAGCATAGACGATAGAACGAGAGGGTTTCAAGAGATTACTTGACGAGACTGAGGTGAAAGAACTCCATGTTCTTCTTGAAATGATAGAGAGAGATTTAGCGGTCTTGAGGAAAAACTTAAGCGAAACGACGATGATAACTTGCCAACAAGGAAAACTCCGGGTTTGATTGAAGATGGAGGATGGAATTAACAATGGACTTGCTAATTCCAGAATTGAAGCAATGTATTTAGCAGAAGGACATGGCTGAGATAGGTGACTTCAAAAAGTCAGAATTCTCACTTAGAGACTTTGCACACAGGCAGTGCTTACGAAGCTTGAGAGAAAGAGACACAGATGATCTTCCATGTCCTTCCCTTGATATCGAATAGGCAAGCATATTATCAACATATACCACCATGGATTAACAAGATATTCCCAGAATATCGAGTTCAAGAGGCGGAACAAACGAACAAATGCTCGAAACACTTCCTGATCTCAACGCTCTTAGAGAGATCAATATTACGAGCACGGGTTCGTGTTGAAAGAGATGCACTGGCAGAATAGACTATCTGGTCCTTCGGAAGGGAACAAGAAATGCCACTTGGTTCACACTGTCGATCGGATCACCGGTTAGAAGATAAGGAGATCTAGGATAAAGAAACGATGATAGCTCATACCTCAAGCAAAGCTACCAGAGACGAAAAGATGCAATTCCCTCGTCTCAAAGAGAATTCTGCAGATATGGAGTTCAAAAAGATGTGCAGCAGGATGGACAGATGATAGACCGCCGTAGTGCCTTGAGAAACTCTGGATTGCCAAAGATGCTTGAATATGCATAGATATGATCGCGGTGTACTCAAAATCACAGGAGATAACCGTCACCATTGGAGGATAGCGTTGATAGCATTTTCCATATTCCAATCGTCACTTATCATGAGTGGAATATAGCTATGCCGAGAGCCCAATTACAATCACCAGCATCGGATCGACAAACGTTATGTAATTAGCCCAAGAGATTTGGAGATGAAATTAAACTCCAGGATTAAGCGCCGGTGACAAAAGAATGAGTTAGCATGGACATGCTGATAAAAGGGAGATAGATAATGTTTCACACACGACTGAAAAGGAGTGTGGAAACACAGATGTATCAAAGAAAAAATTTCCGCATTTTCGGCATTAAAATACCAATAGATGCGCAAAATCACTTAGCAGCTAGAGATTAGCAACTGATGCTTACACAGAATGTGGAGTTGCTAGAAGGAAGGACACCCTTAAGAAGATGGCACCGGTTAACAAGGAGTCAGATAGATCGCGCCGGTTTTCAAAAGCCTGTCAGTATGGGATGTACCAACAGTTGATGACCAAAGGCAGATTAAGATAACATGTTGGATGCAACAGATAGACAAGGAATTACACACACACACACACACACAGACACACAACCTATGGTACTACGGAAACCCAGAACACGTGAATCCTAGTTTGAATTTTAAGAAGAGGATTGAAAACGTTACACTTCCTTACCAGAAAAGGGTGGTGGGTGGGTAAGAAGAAAAGTGGAAGCAGTCCTACTCTCGCGTTTTGTTTTTCCCTAGTATACATAGCTACCAAAAATATTTGCTAGACTGACAACAACCATTTGGCTGAGACCACGAAGAGGGGATGGCTCGATACCAATTGTAACTACCTCGGTGAATTACGCTCCTAGTTACAAGCACTGGATGAGCGAAATGGTTGAAATAATGCAGTGGGGCCCAAATGCCACTCACAGGTAGACCGTTCGGCCGTCCCAACCATTTCCAAACATCGGGACAAGAACGGGCTGCTTAATTGGCAGGCGAAGGCATCAACTAAATACACAAATTATTATGTATGCAAGCCAACATACAATAGTACATCGAGCCATTCCATCTAAAAAGAAAGGAAATATAGCATATACGGCAAGATCCAAATATCCTAGATAGATATAATAGTTTAGGATATCTCCTCGTACATCAAACATCGAGTATCAAGCGGGCGGAAAACAAGATCCGATGCGGATAAGAAGCAAATCGGCATAAGATGCCCCATAAGTAAACACATCCCACAGATCTCACGGATCCCGTTCCGGAATCTCTACACGAATGATCGTTGCCCACATCGTCCGTCTCCTCCACCCAGTATCCATCTTGTTAGTGTACATTCATCTGAACCAATAATTTATCGTGTGAGACCCTAGGTTTTCGGCAAGTCTTTATGCCTCTAAAGGGACACAACCTGGGTGACGAATTGCAGCAAAAGATAAACCCCAACAATTCTATAGATACTGCTAACCATCCGCCTAACCAAAGATAGACGGATGTCCGTGAATTAATAACAACAGTTATAACGGTAATAACAGATCCATCCTCCTCCTCTTACCCGACGAGGAAGCGGACGAACAACCCCCATCCGTTGGCAGTTTTATTATCCATTCCATGAGTGTTGCACTATTTACTAGTCAGTCACTTAGTCAAATTAAAAGCGGTACTTTAGTTATGCTTGTCTATGATCGAAAGCTGTGCTCCAAGTCGTCCATAACGCGGACACGGCTTTGAAAGTTTTACCCTAGGGTGCACAAATAGCAACACACACTCGATCAACCTCGGAAAAACCAAATCAAAACCCAACGAGGTAGTCACGACAAAGCGATCACAGGATTCGAAATATTTCGGGGCCACCCCATTAAGCTACCCATGACGAAGTTGGCGACTCGAGACGGACTCAAGGTTTGCGCCAATGGTACATAACGGGGAACCCGAAAATGTGACTGGCTTGTCGATACCCGTAAACACTCCGCTTTCCTAAACGATGCGATTGTGCGATACCTCGCACAATTTAAAATAAAGCGATAAAGCATGGCATAAAATGCAGGATAGTAAATAAAACCTCAAACTAGTTTGTGGCCCCAAGAAATAAGAATGAATCAAGCTCGGCTCGGGGTTCATAAGCCTCCGGATGTGGATAGCGCGAATATTCAAGGAACAGGAATCAAGTACTCGGGGTCCTACGGGACACAAGTGAGCCTGAAAAACCAAATAGCGAATATGGCTCACCGATGCCACTTTCATTAGTTATCCCATCACTACTCAGGTTAAGTTGTTTAGGTACCTCGTTATCCATCAGACACTCACATACCCTACACATGCTGTTCTACAACTCGCATGGCTCAAACAACTCCTGTAGTAATGGCTCATGGGATGGAGGAACAAGCTTCGGTGGGGTTTAAAAGTAAAGGCTATGCAATACTTGGGATTCAGTTTAATGCAATCACGACTCAATGATGCAAGAATAAGATAGAGGCAATAGGTACTATATGTATGCAAGCATGTGGTAGTGCTTGCCTGGCAGCTCAGTTGAAGCAAGGGATGGATCTGGGTAGTGCTTCTGGGTCTCTTGATATATCCCCTGCTCAGCGTCTATTCGAAGAAGAACCAAACAAACAAGGGCCAACATAAATAAAGTGCACAAGCATATGAATTAAATGCATCAAGCAAACAATCATGCCATGATGAATGATGCACAATTTGCATGGCAATTAAGTAGCATGGCATGGTGAGGTGTGGAATACAAGAATAAATCATTTTATTGAGTTTTGGCCCCATTTTATCCTCATATTAGTTGCTGTACACATTATATTTATATGATGCATGCTGTAAAACAGAACAAGGAATGCTTAAACAGAAAAGTCTCGTCGAGCTAATCATTTTAGACATATTATTTGTTAAATTTGGAGTTATAAAACAAAAGTTATTATTTAATTAAGGTAAAAGGGCATTTTATTGTAATTTTAATCAACTTGGAAATTAAAGTGTTCAAAATATATTTTGAAGGCCATATTTGTATTCCTCACATTTTTCTAGTTTGAAAACATATATTATTTGTATTATTTGGGTTTATAAATCAAAAGTTATTTGAAAACAGATTTGAAATTTGAATTTAAATTAATTTAAAAAAAAGGTTTAAGTTAAAATAGAGAAACAGAATTACTTTTTACACTCAGGTTTAGCTAGCCACAGGCAAACACAGTGGGACCAGGCTGATTTGGAGGCACACGCGAAAAACTTCTCACACGGGGCTCTAGCCAGCGTGGATGACAAGCGGCCCGAGGCAACGGGGTCCACTTTGGCGCGTCTAGGAGGCGCCACGTGGCGATCCAGGGGCGAGGAGGGACCGGTCCGTGGTGGCCAGGATCTCCGGGGCTCTTCTTGCAAAAAGGTACCGGGGCTGACAGGTGGGGCACTAGGGAGCTCGGGTTAAGGCGGGAAAAAGGGCAGGGGCCTCTCTAGAAAAGCGTCGCCCGGCCTTGTCTCTGCTAGCCGATCTGTAAGCCTTGGGGACCGGCGGAGTTTGGGACGATGGCGACAAACGACGGCGATTTCGCGAGCATAAAAACGAAAACGACTAGGGGCTTAGGGCTACAACTTCCGTTCAGAGAGCTAGCGCGGGGGTGGTCTACAGTAGCGGCAGCGGCGGAACAAGCGGACGTTGCTGATGCGACGCTGCAGACTCGACAGACGTTCTGGCGGCGGCGGCGGAGCGCGCTCGACGGAGTGTCCGGCGCGTCTGGGCCGCTAGGAGCAGGACGGGCATGTCTGGGGAATAGGGATGCTCACCAGGAATGCGTCGGTGTAGGCGAAGGAGCTCGGGGCGGTCGCGATCTGGCGCGGGGCTTGCTGGCCGGGTTAGCGGTGCAATGGCGCTAGGCTTCTCCGGCGAGGCCCTGGTGCTACCCCGCGGCCTAGGCGTCGAAGAGGAAGCAGAGGACGCCCCTGGTGCTCCTGGATCGCCTTGTGAAGATTCAGGCCGAGGCAGTGTAGACGGTCTAGGGTTTGGGTTCGACATGGGGGAGGTGTGTCCATGGCCAGGATGTGGTGGGGAGGGAGGAGAGGGGTCTGGCTTCGCCCAGATGGGATCTGAGAGGAGTTCTGGGTGGTTGGGGTAGAGAGGGGAGGGAGGAGCACATGGGAGTGGTGGCTTTGCAAAAAGGTGAGGGAGGAGGTGATCGGGTAGGTGCTTCTCTTCTCTCCCTTTCTCCTTGTCTTGAAGCCAAAGAAAAAGGTGGGGCAGAAGAGGGTGACATGGTGGGGCCTGCCTGGTGGGGAGAGAGGGGGAAGCAAAGAGAGGGAGAGGGGAGCAGGAGGGAGGGTTGATGGGCTGGGGTTCGGTCTAGGGTTAGGGTAGGGGTGGTCTCGGTTGAGCTAGGTAGGGGGGATGGTGATAGAGGGTAGGTGATTAGGGTTAGGGTTTAACTAGGCTAGAGAGAGGAGAGAAGAGAGAGGGGGCTTGGTTTAGAAACTTGCATGCTTCTAGCTAGACCCACAAGAGAGGTGTGGTGGTGGACTTTGGCAAACCAATCTAGTTCAAGCCAAAAGAGGGTAGAGAAAGATGAATGTCCATGGCTCCATAAGATAAAACCAAACAAAGCCAAGAGAGAAACAAAGGCTAAAGGTGGGGTACTCTTGCATGGCCCATGCAAAAATGATAATTGCCATGATAAAAATCTTGTGAAAACAATCATATTAACATGGCATTATTATTATGCATTCCCCCAAAATTTGGAATAAAGCCAAGCAAAAGAATTTAAAGGAAAGTTCCAGATGGAGTAGATGGAGATGATCACATTTGATTATAATTAGGACTTGCTAGTGTGTTTATTCCACTAGATGTTTAATAGTCCCAAAAATATCCCCACATGAGCATAAATCCATAGTAATCCATATGGAAGCTAGGAAAAGGGGTACCGCTCACAAGGCATGCAAAGGTGGCCATGTGGCTCTCATATATCATTAATGTGAAAACATCATGATGCTAAGATGAGAGCATGTGGAAAGAATAGAATTGGATCCATCCCAACCCACATGAGCTAGAGGTAAAACCCAAATAAAGTGCAAAGCTCATATTTAGTTGGATGGTGGAATTATAAGGTGGTGAAAGAAAGGTGGTGGAGTGGAATAAAAGATATGCCCCCAACTCAACTTGGGCATTTAAACAATATATCAAGAACCAAATACAATATCAAGAGGCAAATACAATTATTAATGCATATGAGAGAAGAACCAAAGCAAAAAAGGGTTTTATATGATGCTCAAAATGCAAGGTGGCATGATGACATGAGCATGATATAATTATGATGCAACAATTATATATATGAAGTAGCCATTATATAGACTAGGCTAGTAGCATTGCAATTGTTAGACAATTGGGATGCTACAGCGATCCTAGGTCCCCTAGATTTTGCACGGTTCATGGCAATACCACATTATGCATTGATGAGTTTATATTTGTATCATGTTTTACATCATTATTTTGCATTGTAGATGTAGGATCTTGGTATTTTACGGTGCTCACGTGCACATTTTATGTCTGTTTTCACCAGGATCAGGACAGATGATGGATCCAATGGATACAATTCTTGGAGCAATTGTACTGAGGAGAAAAGGAGTCAAAAACAACGTAAATCGATTATTTGGAAAATATTAATAATACCAGAAGAAAACTAGAAGCGAACAAAGGAGACAGAGGGTTCAACGACCAACTATACGACAAGAATAAAATTATCACTTGTATGTTTGTTTGTTTCCTTCAACTCTTATGCTTGTTACCCAGCCTTGCTAGCCAAACACCTGTACTAAGAGGGAATGCTTCTCGTACATCCAATGCTTAAACCAAAACCTATGCCATTTGTGTCCACCATACCTACCTATTAGCATTATTGCTATTCCAAGTAAATTCAAGTTTTTTATCTACCTTCTGAATTAATTGATATGTGAAAATTAGTGATTAAACCTCTCATGAACTTGATGACACACTTTACTTTCTTGCACTTAATAAACTTGAACCATTGTTCCCATCTATGTTGCGTATATGCTTGCGTATTGTAAGTTGTGAATTAGCAGAACCATGTTATCATGGTGAACGCTTTCAACATTGCACTTTATTTAGTTGATAGCATGTTCTTTTGCTTATGGATCCCGGGGTGTGAAATGAAAGGGGAGCTTGTAAGGCTCATGGAGTTCGTATATGTGTTAGAGAAATGCCTGGGCGGCTGGTCTAAGCCATGCCTAATCATGGTGGAAACCTGCAACATAACCATAGTGAGCAATCTATGAAGCATCCTCAATAAAAAAAACCTATGCAAATAGGAAAGAAAAAAGAAAAAAAGGAAAAAAGAAAACCTATGCAAATAGGAATAAAAGGATCGCTGAGATGCTCATTGTCTGCTTGCCTTGTCATTTTGATATGGGGAATCTTCCGTGTCATCGGGCAAAGGGTACCCCGTTGGTAGTTCTCTATGATGCACATGCACTTACAATGACAAGACCTTACTTGTGACTAAAGTTGAGTAGCATGAGGAACGGTACTCGTAAGTAAGGGGCATGAGATTTTTAGCTTATAACTTGTCAAGCATATCCTCATATTTTATCACTTTAACCTTAATCAACTAAAGATGCTTATGATAGGGGTAATGAGAGTTGAAAGCTAATAAGTACCATAATTTTTGGAAGCTCTTTATGAAACTTGAGATCACTGCTTCCCTCTGCGAAGGGCCTATCTTTTACTTTTTAGTTGAGTCAGTAAACCTATTCCTTTCTATCTCAAGCAAGTATTTTGAGTTGTTGTGTTTCATTCATTCATATGATGATTTGTTCAATCATGTTTCTTATGTTCCTTATTTTGCACACTTCTCCTATCTTAGTGAGTACTACTATGAAAGCTATCATTGAAAACCCCATTATGTTTGAACTCCTGCAAATTGTTAACAGTTCTTTGACCAAGAACGAAGATTAACGAATTATGATTTACTTTGTGTATCTTTATTGTGTTTCCTTTACTTATTGCAAGTTAAGTTATATAATAGTGATTTTTCTTCTATTATGATTTGTGTATTGATGAATGTGATGCTTCTTGTCCGTATTCTTTTATCGACACTTCACTCCATAAAACTGAGGTCATGTTTATCGAGATCAGTTTTCGCTTGGGGATAATCGAAGTCTAAGCTTGGGGGAGTTGATACGTCCATTTTGCATCACTATTCTATATCATAATTTACTGTTATTCATTGATATATTTCATATTAAGAGATGATACTTATGTTATTTCATCTGTTTTTGCATGGTTGATGACTTTTGGAGGATGGACCACTGAAGTCAGGATTCTGATGGAAAAGGCATTGTTTGGAGGCGAAATTCGTGAAGATCAGAAAATCCTGGAAAATATATGGAAAATCCTATTTTTCCAGAAGACGAAGGAAGCCAGAAGGGGGAGCGGAGATGGGCTACAGGGGGCCCACCCCACCCCCTAGCACGGGCCACCCTAGGTCGCGCCACCAGGTGGTGTGGCCACCCTGGCCCACCTCTAGCTATTCTCTTTGGCGTATATAATCTTTCCGAAACCCTAAGACTCGGGGAGCAACCACAGAAAGGTTATGCCGCCTCTACAGGGTGGAAAACTACAGAGAGAGAAAGAGCTCTCCGGCAGGCAGAAATCTGCCGAGGAAATTCCTTCCTGGAGAGGGGAGATCGTTGCCATCAACACCACCATCGAGCTGGACTTCATCGGGATCATCATCATCATCTCCATCATCATCTCCACCAGCACCATCATCACCACTCCATACCGCTGTAACAATTGGGTTGAATCTTGCATAGTTCTTAGGGGAAACTTTCTCGGTATTGATTACTTGTTGTAGTTGATGCTATTGAGTGGAACCATTGAATTATCGTTCATGTTCAGATTGTTACTTATCATTATTTTATCTCTGATCTTGATCCATATGATGTCTTGTGAGTAGTTTGTTTAGTTCTTGAGGACATGGCAGAAGTCATGTTGTTAGTAGTGGAATTGTGTTGAGAAAGATTCAATGGTTTGATATTTAAGTTGTGGTGTTATTCTTCTAGTGGTGTCATGTGAACGTCGACTACATGATACTTCACCTTTAAGGGCCTAGGGGAATGCATTGTGTATTTGGCTACTAATCGTAGGGGTTGCCGGAGTGACAGAAATTAGAACCCCCGTTAGGAAACCTTTGCACATGGGAGTGTAGGATCTCAGAGTTTAAGGCTATGGTTAGGTTTTTATCTTAATTACTTTCTTGTAGTTGCGGATGCTTGCAAGTGGTATAATCACAAGTATGTATTAGTCCTAGGAAGGTCAATACATTAGCATAGGTTCACCCACACAACACTTATCCAACTAAAGAAGATTTATCAACTATATGAAGCGAAAGCACTTGATAGTATTCACATGTGTCCTCGAGAACATTTTGTCATCTTAAGTAATACAATCGGCTTGTCCTTTGCTAAAGAAAGGATTGGGCCACTTGCTGCATTTATTATTATGTCTTTTATTTACTCATACTTTATTTATCTACATTATCAAAAAGCCCTAAAAAACCGTTTGTTAAGTGTTTACAGAGAATTCCTGCTCCAAGCCACTCGTCAACACCTTCTGCTCCTCATTGGGTTCGACACTCTTACTTATCAAAAATACTGCGATACACACCCTATACTTGTGGGTCATCACCCAATTATATTTGGAAGGAACTTTTTGGGTGATATAGGTGCATATGTTAATTTCAAGAAGGCGATTGTGTCTCTTAAGCTTGGGGAGCGGAAAATGAATTCCACTTTTCCAAATTTAAAGACCGGCCTTCACAAATACAAGAAGAAGAGGAAGAGAGAACTATTGAGGAAATGACGGCTCTTTTCTTTAGTAATCAAGAAGAAGAAATAAATGAAGATCCAAATTATGAAGAGATAGTTATGGAGGACAAGTCCGTGGGAGAAGTAGAAGATGAATTCGATTCACTTCCCATTATGGGACCTCAACTGACGAGGCTTTTGAAGAGCCAGAAACGAGAGGGGACGAGGAACTACCACCTCCAGAGTTGAAGACTCTACCAGATAATCTTAAATACAGGTTTCTAGATGATACAAATAAATTTCCTGTTATTATTAGTGCTAAACTTTTAGGAGAAGAATAAGAACTCATGGAGATACTTAAGGAGCATCGCAAGGCCTTTGGGTACTCAATGGATGACTTGAAGGGCATCAGTCCCATGATAGCCGTCCATCGAATATTCATGGAAGAAGGTGCTAAACCAGGTGCAGAATTTAATAAAAGATTGAAGCCTGAAATGAAGGAAGTGGTAAGAAAAGAAATTGTATGCCTACTAGACGTAGGTATAATCTATCCTGTTAAATAAAGTTAATGGGTAAGTCTTGTTCATTGTGTCCCTAAGAAGGGCGGTTTTACTATTGTTCCTAATGAAAATAATGAATTGATACCTACTAGAACCATTGTTGGGCATAGGATGTGCATAGACTTCAGGAAATTAAATAAAGAAACTAGGAAAGATCACTATCATTTACCGTTTATAGATCAAACTTTAGAAAGGTTAGGAAACAATTCTCATTTTTGCTACTTGGACGGATAGTCTGGTTTTTCTCAAATAGATGTTCATCCGGATGACCAACTTAAAACAACTTTTATTAGTCCTTATGGTTTACATGCTTACCGACGTATGCCTTTTGGTTTATGTAATTCTCCAGCTACTTTTCAAAGATGCATGACTGCTATTTTTGCAGATTTTATAGAACTTATAATGGAAGTATTTATGGATGACTTTTATGTCTATGGAACTTCATTTACTAGTTTCTTGGATAATCTCAAAAGAGTCTTCCAGCGTTGTTAAGAAACTAATCTTGTTCTAAACTGGGAGAAGTGCCATTTTATGGTCAAAGAAGGTATAGTCCTTGGACACAAGGTATCATGTAAGGGAATTGAAGTTGATAGAGCTAATGTTGAGGCAATAGAGAGAATGCCACAACCAAGGGATATTAAAGGTATAAGAAGTTTCCTTAGTCATGTGGGGTTTTATAGAAGGTTTATTAGAAATTTCTCTAGAATATCTAAACCTTTGACAAACCTCCTTCAAAGGGAGTAAGATTTAATTTTGATGATAAATGTCTTGAAGCCTTTGACAAACTCAAAAATGATTTATCCTGTGCTCCTATTATTAAACCACCTATCAAGGATACAACCTTTGACTTAATATGTGAAGCTAGTGATGATGTTGTAGGAGTAACTCTGGGACAACACATGGCCACAGATTTAACATTATACATCATGCTAGTAGAACTCTAAATGGTGCTCAGAAGAATTACCCTAAGGAAGAAAGGGAACCTTTTGCTGTATTTTTCTCTTGTGATAAAATTCGTTCTTACATAGTTGATGCAAAGGTAAGAGTTCACACGGATCGTGATGGCTTAAAAGAACTCCTTGAGAGGAAAGACCATAAGCCAAGACTGATCCGTTGGATTCTTTCACTTCAAGAATTTGAGTTGCAGATAATGCGGAGGCAAGAAATAAATATGTTAGATGAAGCGTCCATGTTTGCCCAACAAGACACCAATCCTGTTGAGAGGAACTTTAGTCCTGGTATTTTTTGTTTACGAGAATTATTCAATGAACTAAGGTCAATTCCTCCAAGAGAGAAGAAGTCTTTGTTGGTGGAGGAACTTTTCATCCCCGAATAATCAAATGGTAAGTGCAAGGTAAGTGTTCTTACCCAAATAAATGATTTGTTTTCACAATTTTTACTTTTTAAAATTCTGCCTTTAAATTTCTTGTGTTTTTCTGAAGCTTTAGAGGGTTTTTACCAACTATACGGGCGGAACTCTGCCGTATAGTTGGTCGTTAAACTCTCTGTATCATCATCGTGAAATTGTTTTCGATATCTGATCCTATACGGTCGCAACAATACAATCAGAGCCAAAATTCTAGCCGTATAGTTGGTCGTTAAACTCTCAGATACTTTTGATTTTTGGTGTTCGTACCTATACGGTCGCAACTATACGACCAGAGCCAAAATTCCGGCCGTATAGTTGGTCGTTAAACTCTCAGACACTTTTGATTTTTGGTGTCTGTATCTATACGGTCGCAACTATACGACCGGAGCCAAAATTCCGGCCGTATAGTTGGTCGTTAAACTCTCAGGCACTTTTTATTTGTATTTTCATTTAATATATTAAAAACGTCATTGTCGGTTCCAAGTCATAATTTAATCGACTTGGACTCGAGATATTTGGAAATATCTGCTTGAAACCAACTATATGGCCGAAGCTATACGGTTCGCGCTCGTATAGTTGGTTCTTACGAGGCAGGACACTTCCAAATCCATGATTTCTTTCCCTGTTTCATCAAGATTATTTTTTTGGACGACAATTTGGTGTTTCTCACGAGTTTTACCGACCTCTGACCCCCCTTATATACTGCCATTGTCTCTCTCTAAGCATAATCTCCATGAACCAATCTAGCAATGTGCTATCCTTTCCCAGGCCGTGGGAAACCCATGGGGCTCATTGCTCCTTCTAGGGACCGCTCTAGCATCCCGTCCATGGAGGAAGATGACGAGGAGGTGGAGAGGTTTAGCTTGAGGTACAAGGAGTACATCGAGCCAACCTACTACAATAACGATTCTGATGATGACGTGGTTGACATCTATGGTTCGCCGTGACGTCTATGATCCACCGGAGATCGATTGGGTGGCGATGAAGAAAGCTCCACAAGAGAGAGAAGATCGCAAGGCACATGGAAAAGGACGCACAGAGACGGTCAAGTTCATCACCACGGATCCAAGGCCGCACAAGCATAAGGAATTATCTAATATTGGTGTAGGTGCTAGCAAGGGAGCGAAGGCACCACTCTCGAAGCCAACCATTGGAGCTCGTATGAAGGTTAAGCCTCAAGAGGAGTGGAGATACGATTTCCACTTCCCCGATCCATCCATTATGGATGAGGAAGAAGAAGCTGTCCCCAAGACCAAGGATCGCATGCGAGCAGTGGAGATATATCAGAAGTAGTAGCTACTCCATCGCGTTGAAGTCTGCCACCGTCTCAATGAGATGGAGAAGAAGGAAGACCTCCTTACATTGGTGACTAAGCTCGTAGATAGAGTGGACACTCTGCAATCTAATTTGCGGAGGTGCTATAACCACATCACTGCCCTGGAGGATACCAACAGGAAGCTACGCACTGTGGTGTTACAGGCCATGGTGCCACAGTAATCTACGACAATCACGGTATCAAATAATTGCAAGGGATTATTTGATCCCACCTAGCTTGATTCCAAGCTTGGGGAGATCTTTAAGACCTTGTAATCTACCCTATAAGTTTTTATTACTATTTTTGCATTAGTCCAAACTAGCAATAAAGTTTGCATCATTAGAATTCCCTTAAGGAATAGTCGATCCCTTTATGAAATTCCGAGTTAATTATTATATATGGAGCAATATTGAGTTTGTGTTTGCTTTGTTGATATATGAATGGCTTGAGTATAATTTTACATGCGCTTGATGATAGAAATAGGAGTCTTCCACACTATTGGTATTAATGGAACACATAAGGATAATTTGGTCAATATGTTCTAAGTCTACGGTTTGATTTACAAAGAATAACTACCTATACAGTTAAGTTGAAAAAGAAACCTTGAACAAAGGAAAAAAGAAAGTGCTATCAAAATAGAGTGAGAACAAGTCGAAGTAGAATCTTCAAGTCATAAGAATGCTTCATATACAATTGGAATTTGATAATTGAGATCGTTAAACTTTGAATTCCTACATGAAGTGGAATGTATGGCTAGGTACTTTGCACAACACTTAAACAAAAGTGTGAGTATATATTCAAAAGAAAAGAAAAAGAAGAAGAAAAAGAGCGAGTGTGCAAAGAGCAAATAGGCATATACCACTGTAATGTAGTATGACAAAGAGACACTTTTGAGATTTTGAATCCCAAATGAATACGTTGATCCTAAAACACTAGGGACTACCTCGCTAACTCATTCGGTTGAACCGGATAGTTGAGGTTCATCTTTTATAAACTGTTGATCACTAAGGTGTGGAAGTCTGCTAATACTATTCAGGTGGTTCGAGTAAGGTACTATTCATGAACTTATTCCTATGTATCATATCTGATAAATACATGCTGCAAATGCCTCATTTATTTTATCGACTCAGCTTCATGAATATGAAGATCACATCCATTAAGCTAAAACTTGCTCGGGACGAGCAAGAGTCTAAGCCTGGGGAATTTGATAAGTGCATATTTGCATCATGTTTTACATTATTGTTTTGCATTGTAGATGTAGGATCTATGTATTTTACGACGCTCGCATGCATGTTTTATGTATGTTTTCACCAGGATTAGGACATATGATGGATCCAATGGATACAATTCTTTGAGCAGTTGTACTGAGGAGAAAAGGAGTCAAAACAACGTAAATCGCTTATTTGGGAAATATTAATAATACTAGAAGAAAATCAGAAGCGAACAAAGGAGACAGAGGGTTCAATGACCAACTATACGACCAAAATAAAATTTCCGGCCATATAGTTGGCGCCGCCTCCGCCTCCTCAAATAGTTTCACCCCGTGCAACTGGTTCGGGGAGATGACATACAGAACACCCAGAAATCGCCGAAACCTCACCTCCGGAAGGCATCTGGAGGGGGAACTCATCCACCAGGGATTTGTCTTCGTCCTACGAAGATCCGAGAGGCAAAGGCATCGATCTTCATCATCCATCACTGGATCACCACCATCTCCATCCATCCCATCTACATCTTGTCTAGATCTTGTTGTAATTTTCATACTCGTTGTGGACTTATACAAGTACTATTCATCTATGATAGATTCTGTTGTTATTGCCATGATGTTGATTGATTCCATGTCTGAGTAGATCATTAGTTCTTGGGGAGATAGAGAAACACTAGTATGAGATTGAAATAAGATAAAGTCTATTATGATATTCATTGTTGTGACCATCTGTTAGATTTTCTACATCTTGATGTTGAGAGAAGTCGACCTCTCAATATTTTCCTCTCATGGGGACTTGAAGGAGGGAACTACTTGTTGGTAGATGGAGGTTTGTTACCACTTACAGTGACTATAAAGTTGTTGGCACTCCATACGTATCAATTTGGGAAACCGAGGAAACTCACGGAACACTATCCATGCCATGCGATACGTCCTACGGAATTACGTCCCTTAATAGCGTAGTAATTCGATTGATGTCGATTGCTGACTGTTGTGTTTATGGGGATGATGTGAGCAGCAGTTGCTGCCTATTTGTCCGAATACGGATTTCCTCCCACACATACACAGTTGAGAATGTTCAAGATGATAATCTTTATCTTAGATCCTTATAATGCTAGCGGTGTATCCGCTACTCCCTGAGAACGCTTTTTCCCTATTGTGGTTCCAATCTCTCTTACATACGCGATAATTACTTTCTGTATTCAATTGTTTTAGTTTACTTTATTGTTGCTCTTATACCTAAAAACCCAAGAACACATATTTACACAATACTCGCATTTTATCTTGTCATTTAAAACTTTATTTAGCATTTCTATCGTAATATTTATTTCAAGAGTTATTAGACTTCAGACTCCTCCTCCCTGTGGGATCGATATCTTTATTTCGAAACTAGCTACATACGATCTGTGCACTTGCAGTCATCATGCGTATTTGGTTATGAAAATGCCAGCCCCAAAAGGAGTAATAACAGTAAAAGACAGCTTCACACGATCCGACAATTGTGACCGAGAATTCAACAAAATCTCTGAATCAATCGGGATGGCGACTGAGTTCGAGCAGCTAAAAATGTTGGCAACCGCAGAACTTCTAGAAGTAGCGTGTGTCAATCTCGATCAGGATTTTGATACCGTGAAAGATCCAAAGGAAGTACAAATCCACCATACTGACCCGAAAAATACGACCTTTGTGGCCTCCTATCTTGGTCCCGCATAGGAAAGTGCGCTCATCGAGTTCCTCTATGAGCACTAGGATATTTCCGCATGGTTACCTTCTGACATGCCGAGAATTCCCAGGGAACTTGCTAAGCACGCATTAGACTTGGATCCAAAGGAGAAGCTAGTAAAACAGTCGCTTCGTCGCTTTGCGGAACCAAAAAGAAAGGCCATTGGAAAGGAGCTCCATCGCCTGACCGACGCAAAATTCATTAGCGAATTAAAGAAAGCAGAGTCGGTCACAAATCTAGTATGTGTCCCAAAGAAAAATACAAAAGAACTATAGGCGTGCATTGATTTCACAGCGCTGAATAAGCACTTCCCAAAGGATCACTTCCCCCTACCACGAATCGATCAGATAATCGATGCAACCGCGAGGTGCGAACATCTTTCCTTTTTAGACGCATATTCAGGATACCATCAAATTCGGATGAAGGAGTAAGA
Source organism: Avena insularis (assembly GCA_023614405.1). NCBI lineage: Eukaryota > Viridiplantae > Streptophyta > Magnoliopsida > Poales > Poaceae > Avena > Avena insularis. The sequence goes on from CM042686.1 coordinate 471,130,634, forward strand.
TCGGGATAAAACAACATTCATCATGCCCTATGGTGTATTTTGCTACACACCAATTCCCTTTGGCCTACAAAATGCTGGGGCAACATATCAACGGATGATGCAGAACTGCCTAGGAAGTCAAATTGGCACAAATGTACAAGTTTACATCGATGATGTCATAGTCAAAACAAAGTAGGGATCCTCGCTTATCAATGACCTCCGAGAGACATTCGAAAACCTCGACAAGTTTTGCATCAATCTTAACCCGACAAAATGTTCCTTTGGAGTCCCTGCAGGGCAACTCCTCGATTATCTCGTATTAGCAAGAGCAATAGAAGACAATCTCGAGAAAATACAGGCAATCCTAACAATGAAAAAACCAACGAATCTTTGAGGCGTACAGCAGCTGGCTGGGCGAGTTGCATCACTCAGTCGTTTTATCGCTCGTCTAGGCGAAAAAGCACTACCATTCTACGCCCTTATGAGGAAATCAGATAAATTCGAGTGGACGGAATAAGCTTAGCTTGCCTTTGAGATCTCAAGAAAACACTTTCAACATCGCTTGTGGTCGTGTCTCCATGAGAAAAAGAGCCACTACTTCTCTACATCGTTGCCACTAACCAGGTGGTCAGCATAGTTTTTGTCGTAGAATGACCCGAAGAAGCAAAACCCATGGTATTCAGAGACCAGTCTATTTTCTAAGCGAGGTCCTCTCGCCATCCAAGCAAAGATACCCACACTATAAGAAACTAGCATACAGAGTGTTGATGACATCACAAAAGTGGCACCACTATTTTTGGGAACATTCGATCATAGTGGTCAATGAAGCGCCTTTATCCAATATCCTTAATTATCTAGAAGCAACCATACGTGTCTCTTTATGGGGCATCGAGGTATCCCCTCGATACATCACGTACGAGAAGTGCAAAGCAATCAAGTCACAGGTTTTGCCCAACTTTATTACTGAATGGACTAAACTATAGTACGCAGAACCATCAGACCTTTCTAGTGCATGGACAATGTATTTTAATGGATCAAAAATAACGGAAGGAGTAGGGGCAGGAGTCATATCAGTATCACCACAAGGCGATAAAATGTGGTACATACTTTGGAGGAGCTTCGCAAATGCGTCCAATAATGAAGCTGAGTATGAGGCCTTGTTGCACGGTATGTGTATGGCCAAAGCTTGTGGTGCAACTCGCCTCAAAATATTCGATGATTCCAATCTTGTAGCACAACAAGCAATGAACAAGTGTGACGCTATCAGCGACAGCATGATTGCCTACCGCAATCTGTATAGCATTATGGAAGCCCAATTCGATGGATATGAAGTATCACACATAGGAAGATCAAGCAATGAGGAAGCCAACAATTTGGCAAACATTGGGCCCTTATGCCTACCAATCCCACCCGGGTTTTTTGGGAAGAGATAATGGAGCATCCTATTAAGGCCAAGGGAGTTTATGAGGTCATAGCACCCAAGACAGGAAAAAAGATCAAGCTGCGAAAGGACTCGGGGGCTGCATTAGCAAGCACAGATATAGAGGAAACCCTTGAAGAAGAGCCAGAGGTCGACGAAGTCATGATAATAGAACCTACATGGATGCAGCCGTAGATAGTATATATGGCTAGAGGAGAACTCCCCGATGTAACGGAAGATCGACGAATCACTCGAAGATCAAAATCCTTTAGAATCATCAAGGGCGAATTATATAAAAGAAGTATTCCGGGTGTGCTACAGCGATGCGTAACACCCGACGAAGGAAAAATCATACTCAAAGACATACATGAAGGAGTATGTGGTTATCACGCTAGCATCCAGGAAATTGCTGCCAAAGCATTTAGGACAGGATTCCACTGGTTCACATCAGTACAAGATGCAAAGGATATAGTCAGAACATGCGAGGCATGTCAGCGATTCGCAACAAAACCCGGTGCACCTGCTACTGAGTTAAATACAATACTTCCTGCCTAGCCCTTCGCCCAGTGGGGACTTGATATGGTGGGTAAACTTCACAAATCATCTCCAGGAGGGCACGTCTTTCTGCTAGTAGCAGTCGACAAATTTACCAAATGGATTGAAGCAATGCCTGTTACCAGATAAGATGGAACTTCGGCTGTGAATTTTATCAAATAAATAGTTTTCCGATTTGGGGTACCAAACAACATCATCACTGACAATGGGACTAAGTTTACTTCCAGTGAGTTCAAGGAATACTGCGAGGAGATGGGTATAAAAGTAAGCTATGCCTCAGTTGCCCACCTACAAACTAATGGGCAAGTGGCAAAAGCCAATGTCCTCATAACAGCTGGCCTCAAGAAAAGATTACTGGCACCACTTGACTGAGCAAAAGGAGCATGGGTTGATGAGTTACCATCTGTTTTGTGGAGTTTGCGTACTACTCCAAATAATTCGACACAAGAAACACCCTTATTTCTGGTCCATGGCGCTGAAGTTGTCCTTCTAGTTGAAGTATCTCATGAATCTCCATGGGTCGCTGAATATGACGACGAAGCATTAAGGGAAGAACTTGAAGACGATATTAATGCACTTGATGAAGCATGCGATATTGCCTTACAAAGAGACACTGTATATCAACAAAACTTTCACAACTACCAAAACTGACGATTGCGTCCTAGGTCCTTCATTGTAGGAGACCTAGTTCTTCGCCTCAAGCAAGATGGACACCATAAATTGGAGTCACCTTGGGAAGGGCCTTACATCATTACAGAAGTTATTCCCGGAGGAGCATATCGACTTCAAGACAAGAAGACAAGAGTCAAGTACTCAAATCCATGGAACGTCGCACAACCACGACGCTTTTACGCTTAGAATTTATGTTTTCTCGCAATTTAAATTACAATAAGGCATATGGCTCGGCTTCTTATCCAGAATATTATAAAGGCCAATGGCCAGACAAAATCTGCTAAATCATATATCTTTGGCTTCAGATTATAAATAAGAGATAAGTTCTTCACACTCTGAGTTTGTATTTATTATCTTTTACCTACAAATCAAGGGTTTCTCTATTTTTGATAAAATTTGCGAACATTATTCTGATGAAACTAACAAAAACTATGAGCCTATGTCCATATACAGGCATCCAAACATAGCCTCAGGGGCTACTCCCATCGGGAGCACTGGCGCGCACTCGGTAGAAATTATATTGTGCATATAAGGTCAGAACAAATTCGACCGAAAAATAAAACCTATGAGTTTTACTTGGTGTATCCTCAAAAGGTTACTCCCATCGGGAGATTCTATAAAATCAATAAAAAACTGATAAACTTCAGCAACTCGAACAACCAAACAAGGCAGTCGATAAAAAATATACGAAAATCTTGGATCGCACTCGGCGTGATAAAATTCTGAATGTTGTGTCCACGACATGAAGGTAAGACCCCGAGATTCGTCCTGTGTGGCCTGGTAGTCGCACAAGAATGTGTTCTGCCAATAGAATATATGTATCAATGATACAATGAAAAATCCCGACGGACGTGTTGGGAACCCGATAAAATAGAAATGAAATTCATTATTCGATAAGACCTCAACGGCTTTGGGACACGGCCTATTATATATAGGCTGGGAGAAGCCAACAGAGAGGTACCGAAAAAATTCCATGCAATATGTAATACCTTTGTCCACCAATAATCAGGCGACTTCGACTCCCTTGTTTGCCTAATATCCGACGAAATCCCCAGCGTTCTATTTTCTGTAAAACCCTAAGTCCATAACTATGGACATTGCCGAGGTTAGCCCTCATCAGCGATTGAGACGGCGGAAGGCCTCTCTTCGTCTTCTTTTTGACACTCATTCCTTCCCTTCGACTTGCAAATAACTCTGGCTAATCGGGACGTCCCGCACGTCTTCTCGACCTTGGTGGTGCAAGAAATAGGGTGTGGCATCCCGCAAAACCACTACTAGAAAATCGCGTTGTTTTTGTGCATTGCATCGTCATGACCGCATGCTCATGTCATCATGCCACATTGCATTTGAGCATCGTCATCATCTTGCATCTATTCGCATAAAACTATTTTTGAAAAGCCTGGTTTTGTTTTCTAAACGCCCTGTTTTTAATTCAAAACCCAAAACCCGGTCTCCGGATTATTTTGTTGTGTCTGCTATCGGTTTGCAAAAGCCCTGTTTGAAATAAATAAAATATGTAAATATTTTTGTTGGGGCAGTCGAACGGGCCGACCCGACCCAGTCGACCACCCCCGGAATAAAAACGGTCCACCTAAACCAGCCTACCCGAATTCCTAAAACTACCTAGTTCTAACCTACCCACCAATCACAGCTCGCCACCTCACCCCTGGACCTAATTCCCTACCCACCATGCCACCTCACCAATCCACCACCCCTTTTCTCTCTTTCTCTCACCCCAGTCCCACCTACCCCCCTCTCTCTCTCCCTCACCGATACCCTGGCCCCACGCCACCGGTCCCCTGGCCCCACCCGCAGCAACCCACCCAACCACTCTCCCTGACCGGCCGGACCCACCCACTCCACCACGCACACAGCCCCCACCCCTGGCCCCACCGGCCCCACCACCTCTGCCTCTCTCTCCCCGCGTCCCCTTCCTCGTCTCCTCCTCTGCCCTCTCTCTCCCAGCAGGCCCACCCCTCCGGCCGTCTCTCCTCTCCCGGCAGCCTGTGACCCTCACAGCGTGCCGCCCAGATCCTCCCCCGGCCTCTCTCTCTCGCGCGCCCCGGCTCCAACCTCCGCCGCCGCCCCTCGCGCATCGACCTCACCCCGCCGCCCTCCGTGCCTGCCGCCCCCCAAGCTCACGCCGCCCGCCCGTTCGTCCCCCAGACACCTCGCCTCCTCCTCCCTCATGGGCCGTCAGCCCTCGCCTCCCTGGCCCCGTCTGCCTCGTTGGCTGCTAGCAGCCCGAGCCGCGCCTCCGCGAGCCAGGCAGGTCTCTGCCTCTCCTTCCCGGGGCCCACCTCCTCTGCAGCGGCCTGTCCCGAGCTCCTCTGTTCGATCCGACCCTGTAGCGCGCCGAGCCGTACCGTCCAGCACGTCCTCCGGCGGAAGGATGACCTTGAACATGTGTTGGTGAGACCGGCCCTGGAGAACATGAAGCTGAACCGCAACCCTCGGGCCCATGATCTACTACGCGGATGAGATGGCGAGGTTCAAATCAAGACCAAGCCTCGACACCCCGAACCCGGTGCCGCGCCAAGATCTCCGAAAACCCCGGTACCAAACAAGTTCACCATCGACCGCGAGTTCGCCTACCCGGACACCGTGCGACAAGATCTTCCCGGACCCGAGGACCATCAAGACTTCCGCTCGGCCACGCCAAGTACTCCTTCCTGGCTCCGAAGACCGAACCCCGTGGACCGACATGATCTCCTTCACGGATACGACAAGTACTCCCTCGAGGACGCCGAGTACTTCACCCCGGACATCGAGACCCTGGACGACAAGTTCTCCTTCCCGGAAGCATCGACGCTCATGCGACAAGATCTACTCCATTACCCGAGAACGATCCCGCCGAGACCGAACCCCAGATCCGGACCCTGAGACCCGACCCGAACCCCTCGGAGCCAAGTTCGCCGAACCCTAATGTGTGACCCCCTTTCTCGAGCCCTATTTTATAAATGATATTACTTGTTGCATATAAAATTGTTCATGCATGCATACTTGTTTGTGGTTTGGGGGCATTATGCCGATTCACCTCATAATTAAATATGGAGTCTATATGCGGGATATCTTTGTCTTATTCCGGACTCCATTTAAATTTGTGTAGCAAATCGGTGATATAATTTTGCCTTGTTAAAACAACATTTAAATTGCAGGGTATCTAAATAACATGAACCTATTAATTAGTTGTCGGGACCCCGGTTCCGCTTAATATTGCCTAATTGCACCGCATCTGCATCATAGCATAATCATGCCAGATCTTTTGCTGTAGTATTAAATAGTGCATCCGGTGTTTGTGCTAGTGTTTTGCTTCTTCACGGACTAGGCCGATGAGTTGATGCGAGTGTCGATCCGATCTTCGGATGAACCTTCGGCAATGTTTTCAGGCGAGCATCTCCCCCTTTCTACCTATCTTACTTTTATAGTATTTATTCCCTCCTGTTGATCTATTGCTATCTGTGCTGCGATGCTCTAGTTTTCGTGCCCGTGATATCCCCTGCAGCCTTATATTGCCTGGACACAACCTATTACCTGTGGAATGGTAGCTAGTGGGACCTGCGCGTCGTAGCCGCTTGCTCTATTGTTGTTGTGTGTCGTCAAATACCACTGTTGTTGGAGTATTGCCGTGTGTTTATTGTTGGAGATGGTCAGGACTTTAATTACTGTTTAACAACTAAAATTGAAGTAGGTAAGCAGAGGCACAGGTGGGCAATAGATGTTATTTGGTTGTTGCCCGTCCACTTGTGTCCCGTAGGACCCCGAGTTCTTGACACCTGTTCCGAGATCTAGCGCGCTAACCACAGGTGGGGAGATATGGGCCCCCCATCGATTAGTACCTGATTTCAAAGTATTGTACTGGGGGCCACAACTAGTTTGAGGTTTTATTTACTATCCTGTACCTATGCCATGCTTTACTGCTTTATTTACGATTGTGTGAGGAGCACGCTGTACTGTTTAGGAAGCGGAGTGTTTTCGCGGTATCGACAGTCCCAGTTTTGGGATTTGCTGTCGTTTACAGCCACTGGCGCAAACCCTGAGTCCGTCTCGGAGACCAGCCGACTTCTTTGCGGGTGTACTTAGTGGGGTGGCCCCCCGTGCTTGCTTTGGGTCTGGGAAACGTCATGACTTAGGCCCCGCCGACATACCGATGGGTGTATGTTAATTGATCTGGCAAAAAGGGTCGAAGTGCTTGTGGATACTTTGGTGCACCCCTGCAGGGTTAAATCTTTTCGAGAAGCCGTGTCCGCGGTTATGGACGACTTGGAGCACAGTGCTTGATCATAGACAACTATAACTAAAGTTTACCGTTATAAATTGACTTGTATCCGATATGACTAGTAATCCGCTTCACTACAACGGAATGGCTAAATAAAAGTACCAACAACTGCTGGGTTTTGGGATATCTCATGCTAATTATATCTTACTAGTAAGTGTTGCAACTATCACGGAATGGTTAACTAAAAGTGCCCACTGCTTACTTTATCAGGATGATTATCTACACCTGACTAGTATTTGCTGCAACGATAACTGATTGAATAAAACTGCCAACTGTGTGAGTTCCTCGGTTGACTTCCTCGTTTGGTCTCGAGGGGAAATACCAGGATGGGTATGTTTGGTGGTAGTATCAGGTTGGTTCGAATAGGTCTTTCTCACCCTCTCGATAGCCGGCGTTATATCGAGTCTCTATAGGTTGTTTAGTGCTTGCTGCGCCGCTTCCACCATACCTATGTAGGCGAGGACGCAATTCTAGCCTCGTGTCTTGGCCTCGATCGACCGCTCTCTCTTTTTCCTTTGCCCTTTGTCGGCACCCCTTTTGTTAAGCAGGTTTTGAGATCGACGTCGTTAGCAGGGTTACCCTTCCGGCTTGGCCTGGGCAGGGTTATGGACGCCATTGGTTATTCTTCAGGGCTCTTAGCCCCATTTGCATCTTGTCCGTAGTCGGACGCTCTATCGTTTTCAAGGTGATTTGGATCTTTGTATATTATATCTGTATTCTCGACTCATTGAGTCACTGTTGTATATATATCTGTTCTGTGGGTCCCATCGAGGACTGTTGTGTAATGTTATTACTTTGTTTTCCACCCGCACGAAAGTGCCTGGTGGGCACCTTTGAATCGTTTCTATGCGGGTTTGGCGGGTTTTGCTAAAACTTGCATAGGGCCGATTCTGAGGGTGTTACATAGGGTGACGAGATGTGCTATCAGATCAAAAATCCTGGAACCCTAGAAGATGGCGACAAAGTTTTCGAGCCAGGGTGGGTCGTCGAGCCCAAAGATGACCATAAACCCACCGGATCTATTGAAGAAGCAGGGAGAGGAGAAGGAGACCGCGCTGGCATCGCCAGTGAAACCGGATCCGAAGCAGCCACCCGAGGATGCTACAACTACTGAAAGGGTGGGCTCTAGGCCGGAGCTCCACTAGGATCAATGAGTTGCATATGCTACAATTGTCGTAGGCTGGGGAATGACGTGGCAATTAGAGAGCTTCGTGATCTCACGAGGTAGTTTAGACCTACCGTGATGTGTGTTGTGGAAACACAGATACATAAGTCTCGGGTTGAACGACTAGCTAGGACTCTAGGTTTTGACAGGTGTTTTGCTATTAGTAGCTCTAGAAGGAGCGAAGGCCTTGCTATGTACTGGAATAATGATATAGATGTTGATGTTTTGTCGTACTCGCAGTAACATATTGATGGTAGGATTAGAGAGGGGGGATGTGAGCCTTGGAGGTTAACTTGTGTTTATGGTGAATCACAGGTGACACAATGCTTTAAACATGGGATATGTTGAAGCATATAAAGTCGTTAAATCCACTACCATGGATGTGCATTGGTGATTTTAACGAGGTTTTATACCAACATGAGCATGAAGGTACAACAGAGAGAAGTTTGGCCTAGATGGAGGGGTTTAGGGAGGCCACTAATGTTTGCGAGCTAGCCGATCTGGGCTATTAGGGTCGGTGGTTAACATACTACAAGAGGGGCTTGGGCCACTCCTTCTACATAGTGCGTCTAGACAGAGCGTTGGCGACAACGGCATGGAGTAGTTTGTTCCCGTTGGCAAAGGTGTCCCATCTCACGGGAATTGCCTCAGACCACTGCCCTATTCTCCTTTGGTGGAGGGAAAATGCGAGTCAGAGGCGGACAACCGAGGAGAAGATCTTCAGATACAAGGTTATGTGGGAGTCCCATGAAAAATTCAAACCGTTCCTTGATGATGTTTGGAAGGAGGACGGAAAAGCAGAAACAATGGGTCAACTATAGGAGAAACTTACTAGGGTGTCGGGCTTGCTAGACAGCTAGGGAAAAACAACCTTTGACAGCGTTTAGAGGGAGATCAAAATCTTATGTGATCGAGTTTTAGAGTTGAGGGGGGACCCGCTCAGGCAGGGCCCTTCGGATGAGGAGACACGATGTACTCATAGGTTGTTGGAGCTATATCAGCGAGAGGAGGTGATGTGGAGGCAATGATCCGAAGTTCAGTGGCTAGCCGAGGGCGACAAAAACACCCGTTTTTTCATCTTTCAGCGAGCGAGAGAAAAAAGAGGAATCAAATTTCCTAGCTAACACGAGCTGATGAGTCGGTGGCCCCAGATGATCAAGAGATGACGAGCATGACGAGGTACTTCTACAACAAGTTGTATCTCTTGGAAGGTGTTTCGGATTTGGAGGAGGTCATTAAGGTGATTCAGACCAAAGTGACAGCGGCTATGAATGACAAGATGTTGTGACCTATCGTGGCGGAAGATGTGAAAACATCCCTTCTCCATATGAACCCGACCAAGGCCCTAGGCCAGATTCCTAGCCCACCTTTTCCAAACACATTGGGAGATTTGCGGAGATGAGGTTACCCTGGCAGTGCTGTGTGTATTGAAGGGAGAAGACAATATGTGGGGCATTAATAAAACTTTTTTAGTCCTCATACCGAAAGTTGCAAGCCCTGAAGATCTTGGGAAATTTATACCAAGTAGTCTATGCAATGTTATCTATAAAATCGCGTCTAAAGTGATGGAAAATAGACTGAAAAACTGCTTACCAGATATAACTGCGGAGGAGCAGTCTACCTTTGTACCATTGAGATTGATTATGGATAATATTATTGTCGCATATGAATGTTTGCATTTCATGAAACTGAATAAGGCGAAGAAGAACTGGTTTTTGCCCTAAAGCTGTATATGTGCAAGGCATATGACCGCTTAGAGTGGAAATATTTGGAATCAGTGATGTTAAAACTAGGTTTCCATAAGTAGTGGTTGAAGATGATCATGAGACTTGTCACTACGGTGTCCTTCCAGGTGTTGTTCAATGGAGGGAAGTTGCAGCCGTTCACACCTTCCAGGGGGTGCGTCAGGGAGATCCGATCTCCCCTTATATGTTCTTGTTAGTGGTAGAGGGCCTCTCGTGCCTTCTAAAACATCATAGTTTATCGTCTCAGCTCCATGGTTTAATGGTGGCGCCATCTGCCCTGGCAATGATACATCTCTTGTTTGCTGATGACAGCATGTTGCAATTTAAGGCGTATCCGGAGAGTGCGAATAAGGTTCAGAAGGATCTAGAATTATATTGCAGGGCCTCGGGCCAGAGATTTAATCGAGATCAATCCTCTATTTTCTTCAGTAAAGGGTGCCCGAGTTTAGTAAAGGAGGCGCTCAAATTGGTGCTAGATGTTCACAATGAAACTCTTTGTGAAAAATACTTAGGCATGCCCTCTCATGTGGGGTGATCAAGGAGTGCTGCCTTTAATCACATAAAGGAGAGAATATGGAGTAGAATACAAGGATGGATGGAGAAACCACTCTCAGATGGGGCAAGGATGTTCTCATAAAATCGGTGATCCAAGTTGTGCCCATCTTTGTCATGGCTTGTTTCAAATTGCCGAGGGGTTTATGCCAACACATCAATGCGATGATTCGGAAGGTCTGGTGAGGTAGCCTCCAGGGAGAGAGGAAACCATGCTGGGTGTCATGGGAAGATATGTGTAAACCAAAACACATGGGTGGATTGGGGTTCCGAGACATTAAGCTGTTCACTCTTCCACTACTTTCTCGACATGGATGGGGGTTGATGCAAAACCCGGGGTCACTCAGTGCAGGAATTTTATAGGCACGCTACTACCCTGATAGAGACTTACTGAGTTCAGTGGTAGGAACTACTTCCTCGCAAGTGTGGGCGGTGATCCATGAGGGATTGCAGGATCTAAATCGGGGGCTAATAACATGTATCAGGATGGGTGAAGCAACCCATTTGTGGAACGACCAATGGTTACCTCGATATGGCATGCTACGGCCTTTGGCATGCACAACACAAGATCCACCAAATCGAGTCTCTGATTTCATTGCTGCAACCAACACATAGTGGAGGGAAGAGAAGCTGAGAAAGTATATGTTGTCGATGGATGTACACATGATACTCCAGATCCTGTTGCAACAAAAGGCAAAATGATTTCTGGGCCTGGCACTATGAAAGGAGGGGTGTGTTCTCCATTCGGTCCGCTTATCACATGTTGGTGGCGACGAGGGGGGAATAGATGTGTGCTTAGAAAGCAGGGCTTCATCCTCGCATGGCAGCAAGGTCGAGCAAGAGTGGTCTGAACTCTGGCACACGAAAGTACCTTCAAAATTAAAGGTTTTTCTATGGAGAGTACCTCCAACAAATGACGTATGTCATCATCGGCAGATGGCGGAGAGTGACAAATTCCAGCTGTGTGGCACGCAAGATTCCTAGCGGCATGCACTCATTGATTGTGCGATAACATGCTGCATCTGGGCTTTGGTTGAGGAGGAGATCACTAAGCACGTAGACAACTCAGAGGAGGGAGAGGCCCGAGCTTGGCTAGCGACTATGATAGACACGCTAAAGGAGGAGGAGCAAACTGATACATTGCAAATGTATCTATAATTTTTTATGTTCCATGCTTGGTTTTATCTACTTTCTTGTTTTTTGTTCCAACTTTGGAGTACTTTTCATATGATTTCTTGGACTAACCTATTAACAAGATGCCACAGTGCCAGTTGCCTGTTTTCTGCTGTTTTTGGTTCCAGGAAAGTCAGAAAATGAATATTCTCGGAATTGGACCGGACAAAAGCCAAAGTTGTTATTTTCCCGGAAGACACTTGGAGCCAAAATACGAGACGGAGAAGGGTCAGAGGGTGGCCACACCACCTGGTGGCGCGGGCCAGGCTAGGCCGTGCCAGAGGGTGGTGTGGGCCCCTCCGGCACCCCCTCGGTCTCCCCTCTCGCCTATAAGAGCCTCCCGATGCATAAACCCTAAATGAATAAGCCTCTAGCCCTGAAAAGTTTTGCAGCGCTGCCGCCACCAAAGGGGAGATTCGGGGGATAGAAAGTCTCTGTTCCGGCACCCTGCCGGGACGGGGAAGTGCCCCCGGAGCCATCTCCATCGATCTCCACCACCATCTCCATTGTTGTTGCTGATTCCCATGATGAGGAGGGAGTAGTTCTTCCTCGAGGCTAAGGGTTCTACCGATAGCTATGTGTTCATCTCTCTCCCTATGCGTGATCATATTGTGATCATGAGCTTTGTAATCAAGTAGATCTACCCTGCTACTCAAGTGCTTTATTAGATCTCTAGCTCTCCCCATGTGTGTGAAACTGACAGCGTGCACACCATGGTGGCACTTAGGCTAGAGATTACAAATACTTGTTATGAGTTATATTTGGATTTGAATGTTTCTATGATATTGTGGTCTTTGTTGGAACCATCTAGTGCTCAAGGTGACAGTGTGGGGTTATCTAGATGGGAAAGGCTTACTTTGAGGTGTGCTGTTATAGCCCTACCATGGATTAGAGTGTCCAACCGGAGAGTAGTTCAGAGTAGTATCATGAAGATAATATATTTATATGAGAGAGTGTTCACTAGTGAAAGTATGATCCCTAGGCCTTGTTTCTAAGCATTGAAACACCGTTTGCAATTAGATCTGTTACATGTTTGCTTGCTTCCATCTTTATTTCAGTTTGCCTTTAGTCTTTCCCACGTCAATCACACGCCAGCAAGTTATTTTCTGGCACCGTTACCACTTATAATTATCCATACCACTTGTATTTCACTATCTCTTCGCCGAACTAGTGCACCTATACACCTGACAAGTGTATTGGGTGTGTTGGGGACACAAGAGACTTCTTGTATCTTGATTGCATGATTGATTGAGAGGGCATACCTTTGACCACTTGCTCCTTGAGTTTAATAAACCTTGGGTGATCCACTTAAGGTAAAACTTGCTGCTGTTCTACAAACCTCTGCATTTGGAGGCCCAACAACTGTCTACAAGAATAGAAGTATGTAGACATCAAGCTATTTTCTGGCGCCATTGCCGGGGAGGTAAGGTAAAAGGTACTCACATCCTCCGGTGTGACTGCTCGAAGTTACTTCCTTTAGATTCTTCAATTTTGTCTTTGTTTCTTGTTTTCAGTAGTTAGGCTTAATGGAAAACAACAACAAAATTAGAGAGCTTTATAGTATTTATCTTGAGTTAGGACATGAAGTGTTTGAAGAGAAAACTAAAAAACCTATAGAACTTTATTTGCATGCTAATAGTAATGTTATTAGTATGAATTCTTTGAACACCATTATTGCTAATGCTATGGAAAATTCTAAGCTTGGGGAAGCTGGTTTTGATGAGCATGATCTTTTTAGTCCCCCAAGCATGGAGGAGAAAATTTACTTTGATGATACTATACCTCCAATATATGATGATTACAATGATGAATACGATATTTTCAGTCCACCTAATATTGAGGAGGAAATTAATTATGATTACAATATGCCTCCTATATTTGATGATTATGGTGATGAGAATAATAATGATAGCTATTTTATTGAATTTGCTCCCACTACAATTAATAAGAATGACTATGTTTATGTGGGGAGTATTAACTCTTTTATGCATGTGGCTCATGATAAAAATGTTTTATGTGATAGTTATATTGTTAATTTTATTCATGATGCTACTGAAAGCTATTATGATAGAGGGAAACATGGTTTTATGTATCTCAATAATATTAAGTTTCCCCTCTTTATGTTGAAAGTCTTGAAGTTGCACTTGTTTTGCTTTCCTATGCTTGTTGCTTTGTGCTTTCATGACTTGTTTCTTTACAAGATTCCTATTCATAGGAAGTGGGTTAGACTCAAATGTGTTTTATATTTGCTTCTTGATGCTCTCTTTTACTGTAAATTCATATTTCTTATGTGAGCATCATTGAAATTATCATGCCTAACTTAAAGGCGTTAAAGAAAAGTACTTATTGGGAGATAATACAAAAGTTTTAGATGAGTCTTGGAAGTTATTATCTCTGTAATAACTGCTCCTTATCCTTTTTATTTGCTTTTTGTGCCAAGAGTAACCTCTAATGAGAAAGAAGTAATGCTTAGGAAAGTTACTGTCCCGAAATAGATTTTTGTGCTTCACCATAAAAATTCGTGTAAAATCTCTGTACATCGTTTTGAGGCGTGAATTTTTTTGCTTCTGGCCCGGGTTGTTATCTAACTTTCCTTAGTTCAACACTTTTCGATTTGAGCAACAGAAGGTCTTCGAAAAAATTTGTCTTTACATGCTGGTCTCTTTTGACAGATTTCTGTCATTATTTCCATTTGCTTCTTATTGGTTCCTTTTTGAGTTCTTTTGGGGAATTGAGCTTTTTGAGGGAAGTACTATAGTAGCTTGTGTTTTATTTGAAGTTTTATTGGTGTTGAAATTGAACCTAAAGACTTATTATCTTGAGTGCACTAATGTTGCTAATAAAGATTGTGTGAAGTTTTGTATGAAGGAATAATTTCAGGTGTATGGAAGGAACGAGTAATGAGATGAAGAATGGACTAAATCTCAAGCTTGGGGATGCCACGCGTGTCACCCCAAGAAATATCCAAGAAGTACAAGCGTCAAAGCTTGGGGATGCCCAAGGCATCCCTCTCTTCATCAATAAAAATCACAGGTTTTTTCTAAACGCTTCATTTTTATTGTTTCATGCACAGTTATGTTGTTCTTGGAGCATCTTATTTTTCGTTTTTTTTGGTTTTTCATTTTCTTGATTTGCTTAGTTTGCTGAATAAATTGGTTGGATCCCTCTTTCATGCATTGGTTTTCAAATAGTTTGGTTTGGATTGAAAAAGAGTAGGAAAAGGTTATGCTTAAGTGGTAAAGGAGCTTGTTTTTGACTGTGTCCTATGCTTTTTCATGCCAGGCTTGATATTTTTTTGGCTTTATGCTTGATATTATTTGATGTAGCATGACTTGTTATAAACAATTGAGATTGCTTAATGTGCCTTGGAAGAATCATGTGTTGTTTTAGCATATTAAAGCATAGTATTGTGGTATTCTCCTTTGATGCATTATTTGGGTTGACTTGGCACATGCTCACACCATGTTATGACTATCCCAAGTCACCATAGCCTTTATGATCCTTTAGTTTTCGACTTGTAATATCACTTTATGCTTTAATTAATGATGTTTTGTCGCTTTGCATGATTATGGCCATTATTGCTCTCTTAGTTGGTCGCTCCCAGTCTTTTGCTAGCCTCCATAACCAAGTATGAGTTCCACTCATGCATCCAACTCCTAATACAAAGTTATTCCAAAGAGTCCACCATACCTACCTATTAGCATTTGCTATTCCAAGTATATTCATGATTTTATCTACCTTCCAAATTAAACTTGTTATGAGAAAACTAGTGATTAAAGCTCTCACGAACTTGATGGCACACTTTACTTTTCTTGCCCTTAATAAACTTGAACCATTGTGTCGTCTAGGTTGTATATGCTTGCACTTATTTGTTGGGGATTAGCAGAACCATGCTGTCATGGGGAACGCTTTCAACATTGCACTTGTACTTTGTACCTAGTTGATATCATGCTCTTTTGTCTATGGATGTCGTCGGTGTGAAATGAAAGGGGAGCTTGTAAGTCCATGGAGTTATGTATATGTGTTAGAGAAACGCCTGGGCCGCTAGTCTAATCCATGCTGTCATGGTGGAAACCTACAACGTAACCATAATGAGCTGTCTATGAAGCATTCTTCTTATAAAAAAAGAGTCAGATATTGAGAAAAAAGAGAAAAAGAAAAGGAAAAAAGAGATATATGAAAAGAGGAAAGAGAGAAAAAAGCACCATATTCCCATGGTAAATAAGAATATTGTTGAGATGCTCGTTGTCTGCTTGCCTTGTCATTTTTATATGGGGATTCTTCTGTATCATCGGGCAAGGGGTACCCCGTTGGCCGTTCTCTATGATACACATGTACTTACGATGACAAGAACTTACCGGTGACTAAACTTGAGTAGCATGAGGAGCGGCCCTCGTATTGAAGGGACATGAGATTTCCAACTTATACTTAGTCAAGCATATACTCCATAGTTTGTTCACTTTAACCTTAATCACTTCAAGATGCTTATGATAGGGGCAATGAGAGATAAAAGCTAACAAGTACCATAATTTTTGGAAGCTCTTTATGAAACTTGAATCCCCGCTTCCTTCTATGAAGGCCTTTCTTTTACTTTTATGTTGAGTCTCCACCTTCTATCTTTATGCACCTACTTTGAGAGCATAGTGGCCATTCTTAGTTCTATGTGCATTGTCCCAAGACTTGTTGATTCATGCATAACTTGATATTGCTTGTTCTTAAACTACTTGTATCTAGTCACCCTTATGAACTTTGAAGGTGTCCTATGCATTTATGTTTTGCTACACTATGAGGGACAAGCTGAATACCATTCTTATTATTTTTCTTTATGTGAAACAAACAAACGTCTTGCACAGCATTGTTATTCATGAATTTTTTGTTTGTGCCTTTTCATGTTACAACATAGTTGCTATGTCTTATTATTAGAACTCTGTCTTTCATGCTATGTTGAAGTACTATGATCCCAGCTTTGAATGTTTTACAAATACTTTGATCAAGTTTATGATGGTGCATGTCACCTTAAAAATTATTCTTTCTTTTTATCACTTACCTACTCGAGGATGAGCAGGATTTAAGCTTGGGGATGTTGATACATTGCAAATGTATCTATAATTTTTGATGTTTCATGCTTGGTTTTATCTACTTTCTTGTGTTTTGTTCCAACTTTGGAGTACTTTTCATATGATTTCTTGGACTAACCTATTAACAAGATGCCACAGTGCCACTTGCCTGTTTTCTGCTGTTTTTGGTTCCAGGAAAGTTTGGAAAATGAATATTCTCGAAATTGGACCGGACAAAAGCCAAAGTTGTTATTTTCCCGGAAGACACTTGGAGCCAGAATACGAGACGGAGAAGGGTCAGAGGGTGGCCACACCACCTGGGGGCGCGGGTCAGGCCAGGCCGCGCCAAGGGGTGGTGTGGGCCCCTCCGGCACCCCCTCGGTCTCCCCTCTCTCCTATAAGAGCCTCCGGATGCAAAAACCCTAAATGAATAAGCCTCCAACCACGAAAAGTTCCGCAGTGCCGCCGCCACCGAAGGGGAGATTCGGGGGACAGAAAGTCTCTGTTCCGGCACCCTGCCGGGACGGGGAAGTGCCCCCGGAGCCATCTCCATCGATCACCACCACCATCTCCATCACCATTGTTGATTCCCATGATGAGGAGGAAGTAGTTCTCTCTCGAGGCTAACGGTTCTACCGGTAGCTATGTGTTCATCTCTCTCTATGCATGATCATATTGTAATCATGAGCTTTGTAATCAAGTAGATCTACCTTGCTACTCAAGTGCTTTATTAGATCTCTGGCTCTCCCCATGTGTGTGAAAGTGACAGCGTGCAAACCATGGTGGCACTTAGGCTAGAGATTACAAATATTTGTTATGAGTTATATTTGGAATTGGATGTTTCTATGATATTGTGGTGTTTGTTGGAACCATCTAGTGCTCAAGGTTATAGTGTGGGGTTATCTAGATGGGAAAGGCTTACTTTGAGGTGTGCTGTTATAGCCCTACCATGGATTAGAGTGTCCAACCGGAGAGTAGTTCAGAGTAGTATCATGAAGATAATATATTTATATGAGAGAGTGTTCAATAGTGAAAGTATGATCCCTAGGCCATGTTTCTAAGCATTGAAACACGATTTGCCATTAGATATGTTACATGTTTGCTTGCTTCCATCTTTATTTCAGTTTTCCTTTAGTCTTTTCCCACGTCAATCACACGCCAGCAAGCTATTTTCTGGCACCTTTACCACTTATAATTATCCATACCACTTGTATTTCACTATCTCTTCGCCGAACTAGTGCACCTATACACCTGACAAGTGTATTGGGTGTGTTGGGGACACAAGAGACTTCTTGTATCTTGATTGCAGGATTGCTTGAGAGGGGATACCTTTGACCACTTCATCCCTGAGTTCTATAAACCTTGGGTGATCCACTTAAGGGAAAACTTGCTGCTGTTCTACAAACCTCTGTACTTGGAGGCCCAACAACTGTCTACAAGAATAGAAGTGCGTAGACATCACAAACCAAGGTTTTTGTCACCCTTTGGTCAATATGGCATGCGAGAAGAAAGGCTTTGCACGAGAAAATCTACCAAAGCCCTCTCTTGGTGCATTGTTTTGTCGAGCAGTTGATATAGAAGATATCAAATGGAGGGCCCAATCAATCCTTCACCTTGTTGGATCCTGCCGCCGCATGGTATGTTGAAGATCAATGTGGATGCGGTAGTAAGCAAAAACACTGTGCATAGCTCAGTTGCGGTAGTAGAGAGGGATGATGTTGGCCGGTTTAAGGGTGCCTCGATGGTTGTTTTTCCAGGTAGGAGCAACGCGGAAACCCTGGAAGCCTTGGCATGTCGAGAAGCGGTGGCGCTTGCGTACGATATCATAGCCCATCGTGTATGGGTTGCCAGCGATTGCCAAAACGTCATCAGGAGCCTGGAGCAGGGATCGCTAGGGATATATGGGCATATTGTCCAAGATATTGAAGCCTCCAAGCAAGATTTTGAGGAGCTGAATTTCTGCCACGAAAGAAGGTCCTCAAACAAAGAAGCTCATTGGCTAGCGAGAAGTAGTTTGCTCAATGAGAAATGCCGTCTTGTTTGGTTTTTGGCGCCTCCTGAAGGCATTTGTATCCTATAAATCTTGAACTTCAATAAAGATGTTTGAACCCTGAAAAAAGATATGTTGTTTGGTTGCTAAGTTGAGAAGTGAAGTACACGAGCCATGGTAACAAGCTTCGTCACCTAGTCGTAAACCAACACTATTTGCTTTCAAAGAATTCGGCATGCCAGGTTTGGCATGCCAAGCTTAGGCACATTTCTCTTACAGAAAGCTAATATAAAGTAGATTAAGGGTGACTTCTTTTGGACTTATGGGCTTAAAGGTTCCCATCAGCATAAGCCCAAAAGAAGTGTATGCTTCTACATAGTTTCTTCCCATGTCTATTTTTTCTTATAGTGCAAATTGAGCGGTCCGTAGAAGCGACATAAGGGCAATTTCCGCAAAGAACCGAAATGACGCGATTGGAGTGTCCCTATGTTTCGTGGAAATTACGGCAGATATGCCTCCGCGCAGGCGTTTTCCAAAATTTCTAGCCCAAGCTAGTCCGTCTGTGTCATTGATGTCTCAAGAAATCATTTTATTTTTTCTCTAGCGATGGAAGAAGACACTCAAGTCGCCGCCTAGGGCTTCCCCATTACCCCTGCCTCGCCCCGCCACCGTCGCACCTACCCACTCGCTACCTCTGCCTCACCCCGTCGCCGCCGCACCTTCCCACCACTAGAACACTCGCTCGCCGCCGCCACACCTGCCCTCCGCCAGCACACCCGCCCACCGCCACTAGCACACCCTCACCCGGCTGCCGCCCTTCCTAGAGCTCGAACCGCTGAAACAAAGGAGAAAAATAAGGACGAGGAGAGGAGTAAAAATTCGGTGACATCTCCTGGTCCTACTAATGATTCTACGAGGGTGGAGACTAGAAGGATGGTGGCCCAAATAGTTGAAGACGGTGGTAAGCCTAGGAGTGATGACTATTTCTATGCCACAAACCTTTTCATTATAAAGCAATATCGTGATGTGTTTGGATATTTGGAGGAGGATGGTACGACTAGCCAGAGGCTTGATTGGATTAGGAGGACATGGGAGCAGCATAACAGAATAAGTTGTTGGGTTCGAAGCATAGAAAACAATTTTTTCTACGATAAGAATAACTAAAAACCAAGATCTATTTACTAGATACAAGCAACATGTGGATATACATTAATAAAGAGCTTGCCCTTGAAGACTGAAAAGCTTTGTTAACGAAATCTGATTTCGTGGATGATGTAGTCACACTCTTGCCGATCTCAAGATCGTGTTGAAGTCCAGCACCGCAAACCAGCGGCACATCCGTGATCGCACACATGTCCAACACCCCGAAAACCTCCGAGTCCTCGCTTCATCAAAGCAGCAGATCCTTCCAAAGAAATCACCGAGAACATGTACTTCGCTAATACGAAGCCATGAGGAATTTACTAGAGGGGGAGAGAGATCCTTCACGAGAAGGTGTGTGAGTGTGAGGAGAGGAGTGCTCCTTTTATAGGGGAGGGGGCAGCGCAATGCAATGGCCGGCAGTCAAGGTGGGTTCCCCCACCTCTCCCTCATTCACGTGGGTGGATGCTCCACTCACATAAATCCAACTCCACTCACAAATCCACTCACATGCATTAATTTTCCACCAAAATTAAGGCCAACTCCCATTTAATAAAACTATTTTATTTATTTTATTCAGAATTTTATTAATTAATTTAAGTAACAAATATATGCATAAAACGCCTTACAATACTTCGATATCACATCTGAAACCATTTTTAGCAATTTGACCCAAAACAATTATGGTGTCCATCGAAATAATCCCATCGCTTTCAAATCATTTTTATAGTATTATATCTGCTCCATCTGGTGTGGATATACCTTAAGTGTGTCACCCTACGGTTCGCAAATAATATAGACATGATTAAGACTCTTCTTCGATCAATAATCAGCAGCGGGACCTGGAGATCTATACCGATTCCCACATATTCAATGACGACTCTAGTGATCGTGAGAACCTTTGACGTCACAACTAAATCTCTTTGTCTCATGATATATTACATGTCCAAGAATCGATCATCAGTATCCCCATACCTAGTTTGATCTTGTTACTGGCAAGTACTCTTTTCTCGTTCCCGTGATATAACATTCTTTGTGATCTTATCACCTGCTTCCAAGCTGTGTCAATGTGATATCACCGATAGGGCCCTGAGTATATCTCTTCGTCATCGGGATAGACAAATCCCACTCTTTATCCATGATCCTCTACATAAAACTTTTGGAGTATCTAAACCTACCTTTATTGTCAGCTTATTACGGTGTGACGTTTTATGTTATCAAATTACTCTTCCGGTGTTAGTGATTAACATGATCTCATGGTCTAAGGACTAAAGTTACTTCGCATGATGTTATAGCAATACAAACATAATGTCTTTGAATGTATTACTATACTTTTGGTGAATGTTTATCACATTATTCCACCAATGATGTGACCTCGTTATTAACAACATCCAGTGTCTATGATGAGTAAACCTTAATCATTTTATTAATCAACGAGCTAGTTTATATTATAAGAGGCATAACTAAGAACTCTTATTTATTTATTAAACACATGTGTACTAATGTTTCCAATTAACACAATTATAGCATGAGAAATAAACATTTATTATAAACATGGAATAAGATAATGACCATTTTATTATTGGCTCTCGAGCATATTCGCTTCACAAGTAGTGTTATGTAGCTTGTACTGCCGTGAACTAAGTTATGTGTGATTTTTTGTGTGTAAGTAATGATGAATTCCTCAAACGATGACTCATATGATGATACATGTATTATTTGCTTACTTCTTGTATGAGTGAAGAGGGTGAGAAGGTTCCTTATATGTATAGAAGATTGCCTTTGCTGACAGGGATACAGTGGGTTGACGAGATGACGAAGGATCCAAAAAGATTCTACAAATGTTTAGGATGAGGAGGTCAGTTTTTATGATGTTGCATGATACCCTTGTTGAAGAGTATGGGCAAATGTCAACTAGTCGGATTTCTAGTAAAGAATCACTAGCACTATTTTTATGGATGTTTGGGGGCCCCTGAGTCTAATAGTCAAGCTGCAGATCGATTTGAGCGTAGTGTGTCTACAATCAGTAATAACTTTCATCATGTGTTGGACTGTGTAGACCGTATGGCTAGTGATTACATTATACCCAATGATCCCACTTTCACCGAACCTCATGCTTCACTTAGAAACCCAAGATTATGGCTCCATTTCAAGGACGCCATTGGGGCAATTGATGGAACACACATTCATGTCATAGTTGCTCAGAAGGACAAAATAAAATATACTAACAGGAAAGGTTATACAAGTCAGAACGTCTTGGCGATCTGCGATTTTGATCTGAGGTTCACATTTGTTGTCCCTGGATGGCATGGATATGTTGACGACACTCGTGTATGGACCGATGCCCGGCCACACTTCTCTAATTTTCCACACCCTCCTCCTGGTAATCCACTTTTTATTTATATAAAATATTTGATTTATTTATTGTAATGTTGTTTTTAATTATTTCCAATGAAAAATGATTGCAGGGAAATACTATCTTGTTGACTCATGATATCCAAATCGAACTGGTTATCTCACCTCTTTCATAGGACAATGCTACCATGTTCCAAGTCATGAAGATGAAGTGGGCGCATTCTGCTATCTATACCACATTTTCACGATCCTTTGACCCAAACGAAGATCATCACGGCATGCATGTGTTTGCACAACATCATTCGTGATAGTAAGCTACATGATAACCATTTCGACAAGATCGAGCGAGGCGGATATGTCCATGAGGATATCGCTCATAATGATAATACCGTTGATATGAATGCCATATATGAGCATTGCTGAAAGTTTAGTAGCTTGAGGAGTTGGTATTGTAATGGTGTAACCACCAAGACTTTTGTTTTATTGTAATGTCTTAACCACAAGACATTTCTTTTATTTTGATGTGTAACTACTATGCAATTTGAATATTCTTGACTACTTATAATTTTCTTGACATTTCTAGTTGATTTTGTCCGTGTAAAATGTGTTATTTTCACTTACCTGTGCCACGTAGACATAGACATTACTCATGTCATAAGCCCAAATCACATAAGCCTGAAAGAAGTGTACAACTAGTTTCTAGGAGCTTATCCCCACCATAGATTATCCCCACCTAAATCCATAAGCTTGCTTCTCCATAAGCAAAAGCCTAAAAGAAGTCACCCTAACTCCCTTATGTGTTGCTAAGATTGTAACTAAACTGTGTATGGAGATATTTGTATCGAGGGCAATGCGTTTGTGTGGATCTGATCACGTCACAACAAGATCACTTGTTTTTTCCCACATTTCCCTCTGTATGGTCCATGGGTTTTTATCTATACTTACGGTCAATACACCGAGCATCAAACCTGGTTTGTGAGGAGGATAAAGGAGGTGTGAATGAATCAACTAATGAACCACCACCAACTCCAGTTTAGTACTCGCTCTATTCTAAAAAAAACATGTTTTAGCTTTTATGAAACGAATGCATCGAGCCGTCTTTTAGTACGAATTTCACTATAAACCTACACAATAAAAAATGTCTAAATAAATTCGTTTCATAAAAGCTAAAGCATCTTATATTATAAAACAGAGGGAGTAGCAGGTATGTGTCGTCAATATTTTTGTCAATGTGATATGACTGTTTTGACGTTCCTTTGCTTGAGAAATACACAGTGCGTACATATGATAGCTTAAATTTTGATAAGTAGATCAAATCGATGGAATAGAGTAAAGATCATTAGTAGCACTAGTACTGTCAGCAGAAGATAAAATCCCCACGCACGCAGTACGGCAGTAATTTGATAGAGCAAATTAATGTATACTCCCTCTACCGAACTGGTAAGGAGCTCTCCAGGAGGCGGCGGCGAATCCATCTAGGGTTCCTTTCCTCTACCGGTGACGTCACCGGTCTGTTTCGTCTCCGGCGGTCTTATGATCTTGGAGGCGTGGCAGACCACAGCTTCTCGTTGGCGGGGAGGTTTCAGTGTTTTGTTTAGACAATTTTTAGTGTCTTCTTCAGGATGTTAAGGCGGCGACTACGTCATGAGGTCAGAATAAGGTCCTTCCCGCCTTATCCTCGCTCTGGTGGTGCATCTAGCATCAGTAGAGGGCGCTGGAGTCATGTGTCTGACGGATTCCTTAGGATCCGACCCTTTTTCGTATGTGTGTTTTGAGGTCAATCTCTTCCGATCTACGTTGTTTATCGTCGACGATGGTTGTTGCTCTGGTGCGTTGCTCCTTTGGGACTTATCGTGATGATCTGTCTATCTACTACAACAAGCTCTACTACGACAAGCTTTGCCCGGCTCCGGTGATGGAGGGGCGAGGACGGCGGCACGTCTTCGGCTCGTGCCAGTGTTTGTAGTCGTCGCTGGTCCAATGACCTATTTGTAATTTTTGTTACTTTTGGAACACTTTGTACTGCCGTTGATGATAATTAATAGAATCGGTGGAATTTCGCACAAAAAAGGTATACTCCCTCTGTTCCAAAATATAAAATGTTATAGCATTTTTCTAATATATATGTATCTAGACATTTTTTTTAGTGTGTAGGTTCACTCATTTTGCTCCGAATCTACACGGTAAAAGACGTATAGATATACATGTTTCGGAAAAAGAAGTATAGGTATACATGTTTCGGAAAAAGACTAAAACATTTTATATTTTTTTTGCGGGTATTTATATTTTGGAACGTAGTGATTATGTTTTGCAAGCCCACCATAGCATGTATTAATCTTGATAAACAACTTTTGACGGAACTGGCAAGAATTACAGCGCGAACCTGCCACAGTATTGCATAATATAGTTGAATCCAACACATATATGTAGCTGGCGACGGATCTCATTCTCCATACTGGACACATCCTAGTGAACAATGTAAAATTTGCGCCACATTAAGTAAAAAATCAAAGTTCTCATGATACGCTCCATTGCGCCAATGTCTGGTTAAGTTGTTAGATAAACAGAGAGCTGACCTTTCTGCTTCTGCATCATACTATCGTTTTATACCATAGGAACGATCACTACCAAAAACAGGAATAACCCTGAGGGCCCCAAACCGACAGGAAATACGGAAAACCGGCAGGAATAGGTTTTCCAGTCGGCCTACCGTCAGGGTTAGCCGTCAGACATAGCTCGACAGGGAAAAGGAAATTTGCCTATCATGGGTATTGGGAGCGTGGCGACATGGACGCGCGTAGGGTGGAGGTGCTGTCCGGCGTTATGGCTGCATCGACAGCAAGTCTAGCAAAGAGTATGCGGATCTTTGTGCTGAAAATTGCTTCAGCGGTTTAACGACGGTAACAACTTCTATAGCGTGTGCATTAGGTTTTTGCTGGGAACTGCTAAACCGTATACGTGCTCCTGTTTCGCCATGATGGTGGCTCGTTGTTGTCCTTGGTACTTAGTTGGTGGAGAGTAAGACCATGCTGACATGATCTTTACCCATTATCAGGATTACAGGTGTTTGCGTCTCCGTTTAAAAATATGTACGGTGCCTAATATTTTTCTGGCCAACCCATGATGCATGCACGCCCGCGCCAGGCGCCACGATAGGAACGGCGATGGGGATTTGCAAGTGGCGACACGGAGGCGATGCCGTCGTCCAGGGGATATTCTCCGTGTCACCGAAACCAACGGGAAGAGATACTAGTACCGGTCTATATATACTACACTAAGCTATAGCTAGCTGGGTTCAATGGACGTGCAACGGTGATGGGCTGATGACAGCGTTGACAAACCCTACATAAAGAAACCCTCTCCAACTGGGATAACTTGCAATCAACCCGTGCATACGCATATGGCCGAAGCGAACAAGTACAACACGTCACATGCAAGCTCCAGAAACTTGCTCCTCTGCGTGACTTCTCCACTACAAAATTTTGATCTGCTCTTTTGACACATGAGAAAGGAGACGTTTCCGTCATTATGCATCAATCGATGCGGTGTTATCTTCCATATATTTAGAAAAAGGAAGAAGACGGCTTCCTAACCCTCCTCGACGCTGTCGAAATTAAGACGGAGGTGAGACTCCAACCTGACTCCGACCAGCTACTAGATCACGACCATGCTGCCATACCGATCACTACGGCCTACTCCATCCGTTTAAGATATAATATGTTTTAAATTTGTGAAACGAATACATCTAGATCCTTTTAGTACTTCCTCCAATCTAAATTAATTAACTTGGACTATGTAGATTTGGAGTAAACCACACACTTAAATGGGTATAGATATATTCGTTTTCAAATCTAAAACATCTTATATTTTGAAGCAGATGGAGTACAATTCTCGGAAAGTGTAGATCAATGTCACAAATAAAACCTGACAGGAAAGCCGGGAGCGAGTTGTAGTCGTTAATTGAAATTCTTGGTTCCATAAATTGTGGCATGCATAGTCTCAAGAGAAAACCTGATATGAAAGTGGCACGTGAAAATGACAAAGTGCCTCTGAAGGCCCACGGAGGGCCATTTGACAACCGAATCAACGGAATCTGCGAATATATTTATATCTCACAATATTGTGCATGGTACACCTCCCGGGGATTGGGGAGACGCGGACCTTATCTCTTCACCCCTCCCCCCTCCCTGCTACAGTTGCTGAGAGAGTCGCCGTGCGCGCCGGGCCGATCCAAGGCTAACCTCGCTGGCGCTGCCGGTGGAGGGAGGCGGAGGAGAAGTGTCGGCGCCTGTAGGGTAGATTATAGTAGCAGCTTTCGGCGGTATGCCGGATTTTGGAGTAGGACTCAAGGTTCTCGTGACCGAATCTTGGGCAACTCAAGCAGGTGCTCCGGCGGCAGCGCTCTGGAGGTCAGAGCGTACGGCGGCATGTCTGATCCTGAGGATCTCCGCAATAAGATCGTTGTGGGTGTCCTCCATCTTGCTGGTGTCTGCTTTCTCCCTCCGACGGCCATGGCGTGAGGGAGGAGAAGGAAGCTCTCGATCTTTGGCAGCCGGAGGGCCACTGGGGTTCTTCTCCCACTGCTGCTGAAGCTGGCGGCTGGTCACTGGCGAATCTCCTCCTTCCATGGTGGAAGAGGTCGACGACGGCCCCCTTTCCCAATAAGTGCCTTTGTGGCCCTTTCGGTGTCCCTGATGTGGCTTTCTCCCTCCCGGCCGACCGTGGTGGCGAGGGAGAGGGAGGAGGTCGGCTTTCTGGGGCTGGATTTGGGCAAGGAGGATGCCTGCGCGAAGGTCCAGGTTGCTTGGTGATACGTCCAAAACGTATCTACTTTTCCGAACACTTTTGTTATTGTTTCTCCTCTAAACTTGTGTGATTTGGATACAACTAACACGGACTGACGCTGTTTTTAGCAGAATTGCCTTGGTGTCTACTTTTTGTGCAGAAAATCAACTATCAGGAAAAATCCCGGAAAATATGCCAAAAATCCGATTTCACCAGAAGACTCCCGGAGCCAGAATACGAGACGGAGGGGGCTGGGACCAGGCCACACCACCTGGCCGCGCGGGCTAGCCCAGGCCGCGCCAGGGGGTGGTCTGGCCGCCCCAGACCCCCCCTCGGTCTCTCTCTTCGCCTATAAGTTGCCTTCTGACCTAAAAACTCAGGAGGGTCGACGTTTTTCCAGAAGGAGTTCCGTTCCGCCGCCACCACCAGATTCGACGAAACAGCACCAGAAACTCCGTTCGGGCACCCTGCCGGGACGGGGAATTGGAGGAAATCATCGCCATCATCATCACCATCGCTTCTCCATCGACCATCCATGTTTCCCCCATCTATGAGTGAGTAATCCCCCACTGTAGGCTATGGGGATGGTAGGGATTGGATGAGATCGTTCATGTAATGGCATCAGATTGTTAGGGCATGGTGCCTAGTATCTTTTATTATTGTTTTATGACTTTGTTGTGACTTGTTATGCTTAATGCTTGTCACTAGGGTCCGAGTGCCATGATTTCAGATCTGAACATGTTATTGATTCATTATGATAGTATTGTGTATGGTCTTATCTACAAGTTGTATACACACGTTGTTATCCGAAACCAATAGCCCCAAAGTGACAGAAATCGGGATAACCGGAGGGAATGGCTTTGATGTGAGGATCACATGTGTTCACAGAGTGTTAATGCTTTGCTCCGGTGCTCTATTAAAAGGAGCACCTTAATTGCCAGTAGTTCCCTTGAGGCCCTGCTGCAAACGGGCTGGCAGGACAAAAGATGTTGTGCAAGTTCTCATTGCGAGCACGTATGACTATATATGGAACACATGCCTAGGATTATCTAGTACTTGGATGCTTTATCTTATTTATCTGCAATTGCCCTATGTTCTGATTGCTATGTGAATTGTCTTGTCCATGCAACGCCCGTCTATCCGTCCCTATGCCTACTGCACTCGAATCCTACTGTTTATTGCTATTGTTACTACTGTCTTTACTTTACTATTGCTGCTACTTTACTATTCTTATTGCAAAACTGTTGCTACTAATAAACTAATGTGAGCAAGATTTTTTCCAGGTGCAGCTGAATTGACAACTCAGTTGTTAAGGCTTATAAATATTATTTATCTCCCCTTGTGTCGAATCAATAAATTGGGTTTCACTTCCCTCGAAAATACTGCGATACACCCCCTATACTTGTGGGTCATCAAGACTATTTTCTGGCGCCGTTGCCGGGAAGCATAGCTTTGTTTATCAAGTTCACTTGGATTCTCTATTGTTCGCTGCTATCCATCCATCATGGGTAAGTCTTCCTATTTTACCATCCACTACAAGAAGAGGTATGGTTCTGAACACCTCTGTTGCTCTTGATTCACCATCTGTTATGAGTAAGCTCGTTACACCACCACATACACATGTTACACACACTGCTACTACTGCTGAATCTGAAACTTCTGATGCTTATGATGCTGCTTCTACTATGCTTGATAAGAGTGGTTCATTAGGTCCTTTCCTAGATGCTACGATTGCTAGAACTATAGCTAGAAATACTGAAACTCCTAATGAAGACACTACTACACCTGTTAGTTCACCTGGGCTGGCCACACCACCCCTGGGCTGGCCACACCACCCCTGGGCGCGGGCCAAGCCTGGCCGCGCAGATAGGTGGTGTGGCCGCCCTCTGGCCCTTCTCCATCTCGTATTTTGGCATCTGATGACTTCCGGAAAAATATGCACTTTGGCTTTTGTCCCGTCCATTTCTGAGAATATTCATTTTCTGACTTTCCTGGAACCAAAAACAGCAGAAAACAGCAAAATGTAATGTGGCTCTTGTTAATAGGTTAGTCCAAGAAATTATATGAAAAGTACTCCAAAGTGTGGACAAAACACAAGAAAGTGGATAAACCAAGAATGGAACATCAAAAATTATAGATACATTTGCAATGTATCAGCTGCTTCTACTGTGCTTGATAAGAGTGGTTCATTAGGTCCTTTCGTAGATGCTACGATTGCTAGAACTATAGCTGGAAATACTGAAACTCCTAATGAAGACACTACTACACCTGTTAGTTCACCTGAGTCTAGTGAAAGTTATGATATTGAAGATGGTTATGTTGAGATGACCGATGAATTTATTAAAGAATGTAAAAACACCCATGATAGGAGTGCTGCTAAGAGTCTCCTTGAGAGGCGTACTATTAGACCCAAATTGTCTCCTATTGCTAAGTTTGCTGCTTCTCCCATAAACATTATAGATGAAGATTATGATTTCTCTCTCGATCTATCTTACATAGCTATTGTTGAGAAAGAACCTTTTTGTGGGACTAAGAATGAAAGTGTGGTAGCACATATGAATGAACTTTCTACCATGAGTGGCTTGTTTTCTGATGATATTAAGATGCGTACTTACTTTGTTGCTAAGATTTTCCCCTTTTCACTAAAAGGAGAAGCTAAAACTTGGTTTAGTAATTTACCTCCTGGATCTATTGATAGCCCTGATTGCTTGATTAGTACTTTCCTGCATAAATATTTTCCTCCTAGTGCTAGACATGCTATTTTGCAGGAACTTTTTGATTTTAAACAAGGAGAAAAAGAGGTATTGCCTGAATCTTGGGCAAGGTTTTGTGCTTTGATTCATGCACAGGCTGGAAGTCCATTACCAAAGAATGAGCTTCTTGATATATTTTATAATGGACTAACTGAGAAATCTAGGACATACCTGGATAGTTGTGCTGATTGTGTTTTCAGGAATAGGACTCCTAAGGAAGCTGAGGAATTAATGGCTAAAATAAGTAAGAACTATGAAGATTGGACTCCTCCTGAACAAGCTATACCTGAAGTAATTGTACCTGAACCTACTATACCAGTGCCTATTCCAACTTCAAAGAAGAGGGGAGTTATTGAATTAAATGATGAAGTAATGAAGGAAGCTAAGAAATGTCTTAAGGAGAAGGGAATTAAAGCTGCAGATGTCAAGAATTTACCTCCTGTAGAAGAATTATGTAAGCATATTCCCTACTCATCTACTATTGAGGTACACTCTCTCCAACACTTTGATGAAGGTGATATCCCTTACTCTAAACCTCCTGATCAATGCTTAGAAGAATTCGACATCTTTATTGTTAAGCAAGATAATTTTAATAAAAGGGTGCAAAATCATCTAATGGAAAACACTAGAGCTATCATTGAGTTGAAAGATATTGTGGAAAGAACCTCTAATGATGTTAAAATGATTGTTAAACACTTTCAAATGGTTCAAACTCAAATAGATCAACTTGTTAAAGTGTAAAAAGACTTGCTAGTTAATGCTGCTAAAGAAAAACATGCTTATGAAATTAGAACTAGAAGTGGTGCTGCTACCCAGGATCCTCTATATCCTGAGGGGCATCCCAAAAGAATTGAGAAGGATTCTCAACAAGCTAAAAATAGTGGCTCTACTCGTAAGAAAAGGAAAAAAGAAACATAAAACTGTTGTAGAACCCTCAGAACCTGTTATAGATCCTAATAGTATATCTATCTCTAATGCCGAAACTGAAAGTGGTAATGAAGAAAATGTTGTTCCTAATGAAGAAAAAGTTGAAGAAGAACCTGAAAAGAATACTAAGAATACTAAATACACTAAAGAAGATTTTGTTGCTAAGAAACATGGTAGTGAAAGAGAGCCTTGGGTCCAAAAACCTATGCCTTTCCCTGATAAGAAACACAAGTAAAAGGAAGATGAACACTATAATAAGTTTTGTGAGTGGATGAAGCCTTTATTCTTGCAAATTCCATTTACTGATGCTATTAAATTGCCTCCTTACTCAAAGTATATGAAGGACATTGTCTCGAATAAAAGGAAGATCCCTAATGAAGAAATCTCTACTTTGCTTGCTAATTATTCTTTCAATGGTAAGGTTCCTAAGAAACTTGGAGACCCAGGGATTCCAACTATCCCTTGCTCTATTAAGAATAGTTATGTTAGAACTGCTTTGTGTGATTTGGGAGTTGGAGTTAGTGTTATGCCTTTCTCTCTCTATAAAAGGCTTCAGCTTGAAAAATTGATACCAACTGATATATCTTTGCAAATGGTTGATAAATCTACCACTATTCCTGTGGGGATATGTGAGGATGTACCTGTTCAGGTGGCTCACAATTGCTTGATATTAACTGATTTTGTTGTTCTTGAAATGTCTGAAGATGATAATATGTATATTATTCTTGGGAGACCTTTTCTTAATACTGCAGGCGCTGTTATTAATTGTAATCAAGGAAAGGTGACCTTCAATGTTAATGACAAGGAACATACTGTCTATTTCCCCAAGAAGATTGAAAGGACTTATGGTTTGAATTCAATTGAACATGTGAGGGCATTCAAGTTGGAGAAATATATTGTCCCATACCAAGAGAAAAAATTGAAACTATTATGATTGGGACCATTGCTATCAAGGTTGAGGTAACATAATCATTAGTGGAATACAAAGTTTTGTCTCATATGGAATTGTTTTGGTAACAGGACCTGATCAACCTTGTTAACAAAAGGATTTCATTGAACAAAATAATGTTTTCACTATGATTATTTCTGTGTACTTCTATTCTATCCATTTTAGTTTTTTGCTTTCGTTTAGTTTTTCTTTTTGTTGTTAGTTGATTGCATTTTTCTAGCCTTGTTTTGTCTTAGAACTTCTGTAGTTCTAGCCTTGTTTTGTCATTGCATCATTTCCAAAAAAATCTTTTTCTGTCAGAAAATCATTCTTCTATACCTGAAAATTGCCCAAAAATAAAGTGTCTCGAAAAATTCCGGAAAATTCATATTAAATTTTTACGTGAAAAAAGGGGAAATAGACAGCATGCTCCTTGTCATTAACATTGAAAGTCACCCAGTGTCATTGCATGTCATAATAGTTGTGAAAAAAGGGGAAATAGACAGCATGTGTCTAAACCCGGTGTCATTGCATGTGTGTTATTCTAAACAAACCACATAAGGATCCACCCGTGTCATTGTATGTCTGTTCTTTTCATGAACCACATAAGGATGGGCCCGCCAGTGTCATTGCATGTCTGTTCTTTTCATGAACCAACCCAGTGTCAGTGCATGTCTGTTCTATTCATGAACCACATCCAGTTTCACTGCATGTCTGTTTTTTTCATGAACCACATAAGGATCTACCAGTGTCATTGCATGACTTTTACTTCCATAAACCACATGTGGATCCACCGGTGTCATTGCATGTGTGTTCTTTTCATGAACCACGGCTAGAGTCATTGCATGTATGTTCCTCTAAACAAACCACATAAGGATCCACCGGTGTCATTGCATGTATGTTCTTTTCATGAACCACATAAGGATCCACCAGTGTCATTGGATGTATGTTCTTTTCATGAACCACACCTAGTGTCATTGCATGCGTGTTCTTTTCATTAACCATAGCTAGAGTCATTGCATGTCTGTTACTTCCATAAACCACGCATGGATCCACCGATGTCATTGCATGTCTGTTCTTTTCATGAACCACACCC
Source organism: Avena insularis (assembly GCA_023614405.1). Lineage (NCBI taxonomy): Eukaryota > Viridiplantae > Streptophyta > Magnoliopsida > Poales > Poaceae > Avena > Avena insularis. The sequence goes on from CM042686.1 coordinate 471,163,205, forward strand.
AGTGTCATTGCATGGGTAGCCGTTAGACCGAGTCTTCTAGAAGGCACGCCCTAACACAGTTGTTCTGCTTGACGATTGTTACATACCGTTCGATTGGGGTGCTTGGACGATTGGGATGGTCTTCGTGAGAGCGATCCGCGAGTAGGATATTCTGTGGCATGATTCGCCACGCTTGCTTTGGACAAACTGGCAACACCGGGCGCTCCCCTGTTTCGAGTGTCACATCTCACGAGTTCAGTGGGCCACATCCCAGTGTCACGTCCCCATTACTTCTCTTCCTCCCCGTACTTCTCTTCCTTACCCTCGAAGCCACTTTCCCCACTTCACTCCCATCCTGCCTTAGCCGCTAGCCGACGGCGCCTCCATCCCAATCCCCTCTCCGGCAGCCACCCCACACCCCTATCGCCATGGGTTCAAGGGGAAACAGCGAGGAAACGCGTCATGACGACAGGGACGGTGATTTCGATGTGAGTCGTCTCATCTCTATTTCTATCATCTATGGCCAGTTATCTATTTTTTGAGCTAGGTCTAATCTGTTTACTCATGCACGTATGATGTGTTAGGCCAACCAGATGATGTATGACTCCGACTATCACGTCTTAGAGGATGAAGGCAGTCCTCTAGTATGTAAACATGGATATGTGCCTGCTAAATTTGTAGCCTTCAATGGACAAAACGCAGGCATGAGGTTTCTATGGTGTCAAGGACATCGTGCAATGATGCAAGGCAGAAGTTGTGGTGTTGTCAAATGGGTAGATCTAGAGTAGCCCAAATCGATGCAGAAAATGCTGGACAAACTATGGGAAATGACTATCGAGTTGAAAGAATCCGTATTCAGCTCACTTCTTGACAGTGTTGAGATGAAGCTATGGGAACCAGTTGACACGACAAAGCATAAGCGAGATCTCAGGTGGGTGCAAGACAAGGTTATCAAAGTCGAGAAGGAGAGGCGTTGGCCACGAAGGCTAAAAGCGAGAAAGAACTGACTCAAGCAAGGAACGATCTCCACCATGCCAAAGTCCTGCAGTACACAACTACGAGTATTGACAAGTGCATGAGGAAAAATGCAGAGAAACAATTGAAGCTGTGCAAGGAAGATGCTAAAAGGAAGGAGCAGACAATTCGATCCTTGCTCTCGCAGGAAGATGCGCATCGGGCCAAGATTAGGAAGATCAAGGAGATGTGTGATAACTAGTTCTATTTAGCTTAAGCTCCGTGCCTTTTTAAGTTGTAATATTTGTACTTGTTGACCTAGCGGTCTGAACTATTGGTCCCGAATTTTAGGGAGGAAAAAATTGCTCTGACCCTGCATTAATTTGTGGAAGAATTTGTGATTTAGATCAATTTCTGCCTCGATTTAGATCTCTGTCCCGGATTGGGAACGTAACCGTGGACCAAAGACACCTTTTCTACTAGTGTATTCGACCTTTGGTGGTTTGTTTAAACGTAATCTACGTGGATTGTGCCGCATGCAAATGGCACAACCACAATTTATAAAGTGGAAGCACGTACACCCGGTTACTGGAGATCCGGGAGCTTCGCCAGATGCAGGGGATGCAGGAGCAGAGAAGCGGTGAGATAGACGGGATCAAGATTAGGCCAGAAAGTGGTACCCATTTCCTCCTCATCTGGGCATTATCGGTGAGAACATTGTTGTTTATGTTGCCACGTCGTTGTGCAGCATCTGAAATAAGTTGCTGCTTCGTGGAGTGTGGCAGCTTAAATAATTTATTTATGTGCCACTTACATTCCGTCGTATTTGGAGACCTCCTGCCCCTCAGCAATCGTGGAACCGGTGGATCATTGTTTTCAGATAGTAGTGGCACAATTAGAATTTCGGATTCAACTATCGACTCGGGCGTTTCCAAACCCTAAGTCACGGTACATTTCACTCAGAGAACGTGGGTAGATTGTTTCGCCCAGCAACGTGCCACACACAGAGCAATCAGAATTTAACAGAATTACATATATAGGTTCAAGTTCAACACATTACTATGCATCTTCATTGCCAGCAGCCTTCTTTCGCAGCCTGGGTGCCAAGCCTTCACGTCAATGGCTTCTTCATTTCCTGCCTTCTTCCTCTTCCTCGGTGCCAATTTTCTTAGCTTCATGTACTCTGCATCGCCAGGACAATGGGCACCAGAATCGTGTCCAGCATCATCTTTCCACTCGTTTTTAATTTCTTCAGCAAAATGATCGACGCGGTCATGTTTCTAACCTTGCGGCGCTTCCTGTCAAAGAAACAAGACTATTGCATAACTGCCCAATATCTACAGAGTAAATAAAACAAAAATTACAATTCAGCACAAACATGTGAACCCCAAGCGACCTTTGTTTACCAGGAGCTAATTGCGTTCGAGCAACCATCCTGTCCAAGAATAGAAGGGCGACTCCTAGTTGTAGCAGCTTCCACATCCAGTACATCACAATTTAGCTCAAACATGCAATCCGAAGCATACCTTTTCATCAACCCAATTAGCTGACTGTCACACGATATAGGAACATGGATGCCACGTTCATCCATGAAGCTGAACTTTTGCCGCTGCCATACTTCAACATGATTACAGAGCGGCAACCATACGGATATAGTGCGATCTGCTTGAGCGCTTCTTCCATCGTGAAACAATGGTGTCCATACCTGTTGCCCTTAGAGTCGTACCTATAGAGGACTACAGTAACCAGGTAAGGGGGGTCCGCGCAGATCCCACTTGACAGAAAACTATGGACAAAATATGTTTGTCAGCGATGGGCTAACAAACAATTTGAGGTTCAGTAGCCAGCTAGCAGTTGTAACTAGTGCGAATAGCAAAGAGAAGGGTAGATCACCCGCTTGTAGACAAAACTTCTTCTTTCTTGATAGTAGGATCTACCATCCTCCGAGATGCTCGGCTCGTCGGCGGCGGAGGCGGGCTAGAGCCTCGCAACAGCGGCCACGGCATGCGCCATTGGAGCTCGGTATCAGCGACTGGGCGCAGCAACTTGGCCCCGGAAGTCAAATGTCCGAAGGGACCGTCCTGCCTAGAGGGTGGATTCCGACGCCGCCGGTGCTAGGGGAAAGCTAGGAATGGATTTGTGAAATTGGTCCACGCATCCAATCCACTTAGCTGCTCGATTTGCCTAAGAGGTTGCCGCGTTGGCGCCCGCGTCACGGACAGATAACCGACATGTGGGTCCCGACCGTCTACTTCACGGGACGGTTTAACGGAATGTTTGTATTTGGCAGGGGTGAGATGAGTTTGCCTCGAAATGGCCCCTCTCAGTAGTTGGCGGCCCAACTTTTCGAAACACGGTAATTTCAGGCAACTTAGGTACCGCCATGCGCTGGCACCTTAACTTTGGTACTGCAGACGAACAAGCCCACAGAGTGCAGGAGGTGCAGGGACCCACCAGGCAGGCTCACCACCTGGTGGCACGGCCTTCCCTGGGTGGCGCCATGCCATGGTGTGGGCCATCCCTGGCCCTCCACTAACTCTCTCACCTTCCACTTTGTTCTCTCTCCCGAGTAAGCTCCAGTTCATTTCTCAAAATCGCGTTCTTGCTGTGCTTGCTCTAGATTTTTTCGATCTCCTTGCTCAGTCCATCTTTGTTGCTGAAATTTGGAGCACTTGTTCTCTGGTATGTTACTCTTCCCCTTGTCCAAGTAGATTTTTGTTTAGTGGATTATATCTTGAGTATTTTGCTGCTGTAGGTGACAGGTTATGAGAGCTTGTAAGCTTGTTTGATGCTTAGAGATATAGTTTTGATGCATGTTTAGGCCTCTTACAAGTCCCTATGAGTAGTACCCTTCATTATATTCACTTTGCAATCACTTGTTTAATAGGTGTTTAAATTTTAGAATAGAAGATGAATGAGCATCAACTAAACCAACATGAACTATGGGTGCCTGAGGTTATGAAGGTCCACCAGGAGGAGGAAGTTTTTCCTTCCATTTATCCGTGTTCTGAGTTCATGAGAGCTACGGGAATTCTCCAAGATTTCCACACTTTGGTTTCTAATGCAGGGTTGGAGCACTTTTTGGAAGATGAACCTTGTCAATTTGTGAAGCTAACCATGTATGTGGTGCAGGACTTTCAATTTAGTCACTCTTTGCCTAACCCCATGGTCCACTACAAAACTACAATATTGCTGTCGACCTTTCTCTCGATGACTTTTGTGCAGCTATTAAGGTACCTCAGTGGGGATCATGTAGAAGGATTAAGGAGCAACCTGAACCACTCATGGATTTATACGCAGAAATTTGCCAAGGGAGCAGCTTCTCGAAGGAGAATGGAAAAATCTGTAACATTCATCTTCCCTCCATTTGTTACTTTGCCTACTTTGTTGCCAAGTGTGTTCTTGCTAGGAAAACTGCCAATAAGTTATCTTCATATGATCTAGCATTTATCTCTGCTGCTCTTAAACGAGATAGGTCTTACAACTTAGGTGCTTTGATAGCTTTCTGTCTTGCTGCTAACCGTGAGAAAGGTGGAATTTGTGGAGGCCTCATTGCTTCTCGTTTACTAGCATTGCATGGTTTAGTGCCTCATCATCTAGACCTACAGTTCCCCATAGAAAGGCTTGATTTTAATTCCATGATACATCATAGATTTGTTTCCTCGTGGGCTAGTTTGAATGAGTTATCTTATGAAATAACCTTTCTCAAAGCTAGTTGGAGAAAGAGCAAGTCCGAGCGTGTTGTTCTTTTGCCTGCACCTGTTTTGTTTAACCTTGATAACAGGGAAGGATGGTCCCTCACTGAGGAGGAGCTTGACACGTACTTGGGAGAGCTCTCCCAACAGGAGCAGGATACTAGAAGGAAGGTCACGGATGATTCGGTCCAGCCCTCGAATGAGGGAGAGTCTTCATATCAGCAGCATGCTTATGATTGGGGAGCTTCTTCTTCTTCCCACGGGCCCAACTACGACCATTCTGATCATGATCCTCCTGCTTGGAACCCTTACTCATATATGGATTGATACTCACTTAGGCCAACAGCCTAAGCTTGGGGGGAGGTACGCCGGCATCGCACTCATCTCCTTATCATGTTGCGTCGGTACTTTGTATATTCATGTTTCGTTCTCTTTTTAGCTTTCGTTCTTTCTTTGCTTTTGCTTTCTAAAACACAAAAAGACCAAAAATATTTCTGTTGTTTCTCTTTGGTTTGCTTCTTCTTCTTTTCACCTTGGTTTGTTTTTCCCTTTTTGCTTTGTTTGAACTATTCGAAAAACCCAAAAAGATTTTGCTTTGCTTGTTTTTCCTTTTTGGTTCTTGTTTTAAATCGAAAACAACAAAAATATTTGTCGTTCTTCTTTGGTTTTGTGAGTTTGCTATAGGGTTCAGCAGTCCTCAGTGGATATTGGTTTCATATTATTATTCAAACCACACAAGTGAAGAGCAATAATGAGGATTAATGACAACTTGAGGCATGGTAAGAGGCTGGTAACGAACTATTTGTTTCCATTTTTGTACATATACTCATCATTGTGGGCATGCTTAGCCTGTTCGTGTAGGGTGTATGTTATCTTTGGATGCTTAGTAGTTCTTGCTTTCGTATGATTAGTTCCAACATTCTAATAGTTTGTAGCATGTTTTATGAATGTTTGCTTGCATTACTCTATTCATAACTTGGTATGACACCGTGGTATCCTCCTCCGAATGTTTCATTGGAATTGACTTGGCACATGCTCACGCATGCATATGACTGAAATAATCAGTTAAGCCTCGATGAATTATTTTGCCTTGAGGATCTTGAATCACTTTCATGCCATGTTTAGTCCTGTTTTGTTGCAAGCATGATTATGACAACTATTGCTCTCTCGTTTGTCGCTCCCTTACTATTGCTAGCCTTCACTTACACTGAGTATATTTCACTCAAGTTTCCAACTCCCTAAACCAACTATTTCCAAAGTGTCCACCATACCTACCTATTAGCATCATTTGCTACTTCCGTGCATATTCAATATGCCTTGTTTTCTTCCGAATAAAATGTTTGCTTGTTATGAGAAAGTTAGTTAGTAAAGCCCTCACGAACTTGATGACACACTTTATTTTCTGCACTTAATAAACCTGAACCATTGTGACTGTCCATGAAAGTTATATGCTTGCAAATTATAGGTTGGGGATTAGCCGAACCGTGTTGTCACGGGGAACGCTTTCAACACTTGTAAATATATACTCAGTTGATACCATGCTCTTTTGTTTGTGGAGTCGTCGGTGTGAAATAAAAGGGGAGCTTGTAAGTCCATGGAGTTATGTATGTGTGTTAGAGAAACGCTTTGGTCATTTGGTCTAATCCATGCTGACATGGTGGAAACCTGCAGCGTAACCATAATGATATCTATGAAGCATTCTTCTTATAAAAAAAGAGAGATGGCTATTGAGAAAAAGAAAAAAAGAGATTTATGAAAAGAGGAAAGAGAGAAAAGGCACCATTTTCCCATGGTAAATAAGAAGATTGCTGAGATACTCATTGTCTGCTTGCCTTGTCATTTTGATATGGGGATTCTTCCGTATCATCGGGCAAGGGGTACCCCGTTGGCGGTTCTCTATGATACGCACATATTTACGATCACAAGAACTTACCGGTAACTAAAGTTGAGTAGCATGAGGAGCGGCCCTCGTACTCAAGGGACATGGGATTTTCGGTTTATAGTCTGTCAAGCATATAACTCAAATTGGACCTCACTTTCACCTTAACCACATTAAAGATGCTTATGATAGTGGCAATGAGAGCTCAAAGCTAACGAGTACCATACTTTCAGCATTTGGAAGCTTTTCAAATTATTCAAAACCTTTTCTTTTACTTGTTGAGTCTCCACATATTCTTTGAGCACCTTCTTGAGAGCATAGTTGTCATTCTTTGTGCTTGTCTCATTACTTGATTATTTGTGTTATGACTTTGACGCTTGTATCTTTGACATCTTTACTTCTAGTCTTCACTTGAACTTCAGAGGTGCCTTGGAATTCATAATCAAAGGCAAGCGAGATACCACTCTATCATACCTTGTTATGAGCATTGTAATGTTGCTTATGTTTATGCTTCATGCTACTTATTATTTTTGAGTTGGAATCTCTTCATAGCTCGCAATGCCTATTAAGTAAACTTAGTTGCATACTCCTTATTATGAATTGTCTAAGTAATTGATCACATGCTGAGAATATATACATCATATGAAGCAAATGTGTTCGTGAAAGTTCTTTTATCGCACTCGGTTTTCAACTGAATTGCTTGAGGACAAGCAATAAGCTAAGCTTGGGGGGAGTTGATATGTCCAAAACGTATCTACTTTCCTGAACACTTTTGCTATTGTTTCTCCTCTAAACTTGTGTGATTTGGATACAACTAACTTACGGATTTGTTTCAGCAGAATTGCCTTGGTGTCTACTTTTTATGCAGAAAATCAACTATTAGGAAAAATCCCGGAAAATATGCCAAAAATCCTATTTCACCAGAAGACTCTGGAGCGAGAATCTGAGGGGGGGCCTGGGCCACACCACCTGATGGGCTAGCCCAGGCTGCGCCAGGGGTGGTCTGGCCGCCCCAGAGTCCCCCTTGGTCTCTCTCTTCGCCTATAAGTTGCCTTCTGACCTAAAAAACTTAGGGAGGGTTCGAAATTTTTCAGAAGGAGTTCCGCTCTGCCGCCACCACCAGATTCCACGAAACACCACCAGAAACTCCATTCTGGCACCCTGCCGGGACGGGGAATTGGAGGAAATCATCGCCATCATCATCACCATCGCTTCTCCATCGACCATCCATGTTTCCCCCATCTATGAGTGAGTAATCCCCCGTTGTAGGCTATGGGGATGGTAGGGATTGGATGAGATCGTTCATGCAATGGCATCAGATTATTAGGGCATGGTGCCTAGTATCTTTTATTAGTGCTTTATGACTTTGTTGCGACTTGTTATGCTTAATGCTTGTCACTAGGGCCCGAGTGTCATGATTTCAGATCTGAACATGTTATTGATTCATTATGATAGTATTGTTTATGGTCTTATCTACAAGTTGTATACACACGTTGTTGTCCGGAACCAATGGCCCCGAAGTGACAGAAATCGGGATAACCGGAGGGAATGGCTTTGATGTGAGGATCACATGTGTTCACGGAGTGTTAATGCTTTGCTCCGGTGCTCTATTAAAAGGAGCACCTTAATTGCCAGTAGTTCCCTTGAGGCCCCGCTGCAAACGAGCTGGCAAGACAAAAGATGTTGTGCAAGTTCTTATTGTGAGCACGTATGACTATATATGGAACACATGCCTAGGATTATCTAGTACTTGGATGCTTTATCTTATTTATCTGCAATTGCCCTATGTTCTGATTGCTATGTGAATTGTCTTGTCCATGCAACACCCATCCATCCGTCCCTATGCCTAGCGCACTCGAATCCTACTATTTACTACTATTGCTTTACTATTGCTGCTACTTTACTATTGCTGCTACTTTACTATTCCTACTGCAAAACTGTTGCTACTGATAAGCTGCTGTGAGCAAGATTGTTTCCAGGTGCAGCTGAATTGACAACTCAGTTGTTAAGGCTTATAAATATTCTTTGGCTCCCCTTGTGTCGAATCAAGAAATTGGGTTTCACTTCCCTCGAAAATACTGCGATACACCCCCTATACTTGTGGGTCATCACTTGGATAATCACTTTCTTGACCTTTCGATGCAGGCCTTGGTGGAATCGGTGTCTCCTCCAGCTGTTGTAAATATTGCCTAGAGACAAATAGTAATAAGGACTCTTATCATATTTCATAAAGTTTATGATTAAGTTTTATATCATGCTATAATTGTATTGAGTGGAAACATCAATACACGTGTGATATATAAACAACCAGGGGTTCCCGGTGAAACTTTAGTCACTGGTTCATTGGTCAAAAGATGATCAAGTTTCCTGATCATGTGGCATTTTTGCCAGTTGGAAATGGAGTCAACTCATTCTGTGAATGAGATGATGAACCAATACCCAACCTAAACATCGTGACCCGATCATGTCACGAAGTTCAAGTTACGATGATTAGAAATGGATCCTCGTAGACTATTCCTTAGACCGTGAGGCTATATCAATCACTGTCTCCCGAGAGTGCTTAGATAGCATCAAGCGCCACTAGGTAATACATCGGTTATAACAATGTGTTTAGGTACTCGGAGGAAACTGTAGAGGCAATATATGTCAAGAGCGGGATTTGTCCATCCACGTGATGGAAAGATACTCAAGGGCCCACTCGGAGAAGTTATATCCAAGAGCTGCGCAGCGTGTGATTTGATCACAACGATATCACTTGTCGGAACGAGTCAAGTAGCATTGTTCGGTAACGAGATTGAACATGACATGGTGATGTCATTGATCAGATCTTGGGCAATGCAAGTATCGAGAGACAAAGGGAATAAGACACGACCGTCCCGGTTCAAACAACAAAAGATCTTCGTGGAACGCACAGGGGTCACATGGCCATCCAGGTCCCTCTATCGATCATTGGTCCGGGAATGTCCCGACCATGTCTAGAGTGTTCCCAGACCATAGGGTATCATGCTTAAGGGTTTGATGATGCTTAGAGAGTGTTTATAGGATCGAAAGTAGAGAGAAAACCGGAAGGGTTTCGGTAAGTCCGGAGTGGAGGTGGAAGGTGTTCCATAACCACGGAGATTGAATAATACGTGAATGAATGTTAAATATTGATTTAATCATTTATTCATAATTATTTAATAAAGATAAAATCAATTTAAATGGTCAAAGGGCTTAATAGGCCAATTCCCGGAGGGGAAAAGGCCCAAGAGGGGGCCGAACCCCTAGGAGGGGCCAAGGGGGTAGCCGGCGGCCCTATTGGGCCAGCCCCCCATGTGGGGCCCATGGAGGGGTGGCCGATGGCGCCTCCCCACACCTCCTTCTCCTTTAGTCCCACCCCGGGACTTTGAGGGAGGTAGTACCTCCCCTCCCCCTATATATAGTGGGGGTATTTGGCCAGATAAATACACACAATATTCAATAAAGGTCTTCTCACTTTTGGAAAGACCTCCAATTGATATTTTCTCTCTCTCTCTCTCTCTCTCTCTCTCTCTCTCTCTCTCTCTCGTGACCGTGGTCCCAAGTTGGGACGATGAGGAACGAGACATCTTCATCATGAGCACCATCACATGGGATTCGGATCGAGGAGATCTACTTCCGCAACTGCTGCTGGATCGGGGAAGCGGGAGTCCTCTTCAGGCACTGGACGTGTGTAAATCCCCGCGAGGTGTCACACTTGAGGCACTCAAGTCATTGGAACCACAGGAGCGCAAGGACTTCATCACGACCTTGAGGTCGGCTTCGGCTAGTCTACATCAACCACACTCTCCTGAGCGTTGACAATGTTTTTCGGTCTTCAAGGGTAAGTTCACGAAAAGCCCCTCCCGTTACTATATTACTAATAGATAGGTCCTGGCAACATCAGGGGTTTAGGGGCGTAGAGTAAAAATTTATTATTTTCATGCGCGGAACCTCTATAGTGGTATCAGAGCTAGATCTATGCGCAGTAATGCTAGTACGGGTAGAACACACGAGCTGTAGCGTGTGGGCGTTGATCTTTTAGTTGTTACCCTCCCACATGTACTTGTGTATACCGCAGTAATGCTTGATGAAGCGGGCCCCAACCGACTTTACGTGTTCATTCGCAAGACTGGTCCACACTTGACATATGGCTTGTATCGTATAAAGTGGCTTAGGGGGTGTCTATCTCTCTCGCATTAGTTGGTATGCCATTTGCAACGGAGGGCCCCGAAAGGGGTGTAGTAGAGACAACTACTTGATCAGCATTGTCTTGACGATTAAATGAGGTAAGAACGATTCTTGTGCGAAAGCCCATTCAGCCACGTAAAATATGCAAAGATAAAGTAGAGGCGTCTAACTTTGTTTTGCAAGGGCGTTGCTTTGTGATATGGTTGTGGCAAAGGTAAAGTGATTACCTTATGTTACGTAGTAGTAGATAGTCATGGAGGTGACGGACTACCACGCCGGAAAGATACCGGTACCTTGGTGTCTACGGCGCCGGAATCTAGTGACGACGGATGGAGATCACGACGTGAAGACCATATCACATCGCATTTACATTCAATGTCATTGTTTGTATATCTTATTGTGTGCTAGTATTAGATATTCGACGGTAGCCTAATAAGATGATCCCTATTAAAATTACCAATGATTGTGTTCCCCCTTAGTGTGCACCACCAAGAAAGTTCTTCGGTATGAGGCAGGCCGTGATGATCGGGTGTCATACATATCTACGTTCGCATATAGTGGGTGTAAGCCATGTTGCACATCAAATACACTAAGGTTGAGTTGGCGAGCCTAGCACATTACAGAGACGTGGCCTTGGAACGCGGATGGTCGAAAGATCGAGCACGAGTCGCATGAATGATGTGACCGACGTTTAGCGTCCACCCTTGAACCCACATTGATGGCTGTGATGATTGGGGGAGATGTGGTTGAAAGGGTCATGTTATCACTAGGAACCCTTCTGGGGATAGGTGTTTCTGAGTGGAGTTATTATTAACTCATTTAATTATAAACTTAGTCTAAATTCCTCTTTGCAATTATAAATGTAGAAAAGGTTCTCCCCGATGCCACCTTTCCTGTTGACGATTGATTAGTTAGAAGGAGAGAAGCTCAAACTAGATGGATCAAACTTCTCTATATGGTTCGTGCATCTCCACGTTCTCCTTAGCGAGAATGAAGTGGTCGACTACATACTCGACGAGATGGATTTGGATCAGCCCATTAACCTAGAGACCTCAGAGCAGCGGAAAGACCGCTATCACTGTCGGGAGATGGCCTCCTTCATTTCAGTTACAATGCGTTTCGGAATGGTGGACGAGTTGTGGCCTTTCATGGGTAATGTCAACCCTCGTACGGTAATGCTGCAGCTTAGGACACATTTCATGGAACAAGCACGCATATGGGAGCATGAGCTGATGGGAGACTTCCTCTCCATTAATATGGAGGAGAATTCATCACTTGACGACCACTTGGAGCGCATGCATGATACATACATGAGGCCTGCATAATTCTTGGATAGCTGGATAACGGGCTCTTTTGCAAATGGTGTTGTGATGTTGTCGCTGCCACCAAGCTACCAAGCACAAGTCAGGACTTGCATTATGAGAGGCGACGCGGAATCAATGGAATTCCACAGGTTCGTATCACATCTCAGGAATGTGATGGTTGAACCCGATGTCGCTAAGGTCACCAATGACAAAGGTATATATTTGATATACAATTTTATAAATGTTATAATCTTGCAAACACATTTGCAGTGTTAAGTATATTTGATACTTGTTCTGTTTTACTGAAAACGGGTCCTTCTGCATGAGAGGTGCTTGCTGGAGAGGAGGTGACGTTGCGTGTTGATGGCGAGCATGATGATGATGGCCAACGATACTCTCCCTCAACATTTATCATTTAGTTTATGCTTAGGATGATTATTGTAATCAAAAGATTGTGAACTTCTTTAGTATGTCTCACACTTTGTGAGACGGTTATTCATATCAGTTTGTAACAAACAGTTGCTCCACTTTTATGAATGATTTCTATTCGTGCTCATATCTTGTTTGATTATATGTGAATTATCCTTGTTGTTTGAAACTAATTGATAATACATGAACATTTGTAAAATATTGAAATGCCTTTAAAAATACCCAACTTAATGATATGTTCATTAATGAATGAAACCATTGTTTAAATTCAAAGTTATGTGATAATATGTGAAATACATTTGATTTCTTATCACATATAAATCATGCCTAAGTTCGGCAAAATAACCTGAACATGGTGTATTACTTGAATACAGAGTGTTTAATGAATTGTTAAAAGTAAATACATATTCGATGTATTGTTTTTTAACGAAAATGGTAATTATCATTATATGATTGTTTAAATGTGTAAAAAAGTTTACCAAAGGAAACATGAGGATGAAACTATTTGATATGATCAAAGTGTTTCATCAACAAAGGGTATAAATATAAATGAGAATCTAATTACTGTGATTTGATCAATAGTAATGAAATTCAACTTTATAAGAATGGAATAAAAGAAAATTGTGGAATGCAATGCGTTTGAAACGTCAAAATGCAAAGCATCACAATGTGATATTATATATCAAAGTGGGTTAATAGAAGGCACCAAATAAATCATTGTAGTGTAGATGTAGAGACCATTAGTTAAAAAAATAGTTAGCACTCAATTAGAATATATAGTGAACTATTTGAATTCATGAAAGCGGCTCCATATCTGGTATGGAACATCGTGAAAGTTTTGGGGTTATTCGATATAACCAAAACAATAGCGAATAAGTCCTTGTAGAGTATTCATTGGACACTTTGAATACAAAATCCATAGCTAAAACCAAAAGAGAAGCAAAACTAGTATTTCTTGGATTTTGGTACATTTTTGAGAAAGTTCGCATTCAGTGATATTTCTCGATTATGGAGCAAATGGAAGATAGTGAGAAACACGATGAGGATTCAAATCCCTGCATCAGAGTGTTGAGAAGCGCAATGGACAACATTCCTGGACGATTCTCTTCACAGAAGGAAAGAATCAATGATAATGATCATTGTGTTTTCCCCACTGGTGTTTTCACTACATGAAGTAGGATTCAAAATGTAACCCATATCTTGTATGGAGACATTTGTGAATCATTTGTCATGATTACCATAGTATGACATACCTACGAACTACTAAGGAAATAATGGTAAACTAGAATTATGAGAAATCCTAGAAGCAAAATTCACTTACGATTAGAAAGAAATTCGTTGTTGAATCTTACAAGTAAAGGAGTTACTTGAATTTTCCCAAATGACTGCAAAGCCATAGTGGAAAAGGGGTGAATGACAAAAGCACAATTTGTCAAGTATTGGACGAATTCAAATGAATTTGATTCAAGTGTGCTAAATGTCTAGTGGATTTAAAACTAGTAAAAGTACTAGTATCTCATAGTGAATCTCCAAGTTTGATATTTGATCAAAGGATTTTGAAATTGTTCAAAATAGAGAGTGGATATGCAATTTGCATGAAATTGAGTGGGAGCTATAAAAGTCTTCCTAAAACGATATGTGATTGACATATTTTTGAGTGGGAGCAATATAAGCCTCAAATTCAAATATGTAGGAACATAGTTTGAGTAAGACTAGTGACTCATACCCAAATATGTTAGGAATATATTTTGAGTGGGAGCTTATAGAGTGATTCTTAAGTGTGTTAAGAATAAAAGTGCAAGTACCGATAAATAATGATTTATAAGGTGTAGAAGTTAATAATAAGTGTATTGTGATATTATGTAGTATTCCTTACGGGATTCTGAAAAGGGTTTCAGAATAGATGCTAATTAAGGAACTGGTCCTTAATAACTCAAGTTAGGAATAGTATTAAGTTTAACGTCAATGGTTGAAAGAAAGAAAAGGATGATCATCATCCACTATGTTAAGACATAGGTTCTATCTTAGAAAACCATGATGATAACTTAACATAATATATGATCCAATAAGGAACGTTTAAAAGTGATTAAGTTTGAATCATAGAATGTTGAGCTAAGTTTGTCCGCAGTGTCTAATAGAGAACTGTAGACATGTTTTCCAGATCCATAAAGGATGACATATATTAAAGCATAAAGGGTTATGTTATAAGGGAATATGTTGGCAACTCCCGTAATACCGATTAAAGTCAAGTAGGAAGCGAGGTGAACAAAAACATCGAAAGTTGCACAGGATGCACTCGTGTTTCGATGATTACATTTATAATAATAGATAAGGGTACCATCTAAAGTGTCGTATAATGTTATGGCGGGTCTAGTTCACTTTTAACGTAGAATGATGTGTCCCAGGGCACGGTGCCCATGAGAAAGCCCTCGAGGTTGATCTAAAGTCATTGTAGGCTCCTGGAATCAGGCCTCGTTCTGCTGCCATAGCGACGATGCATACACACAGATGTTATCATGTGATGATAAAGTATTAATGTCAATCAAGGTGACATTAGTAAGTTGCAAAGGATTTGGGATGTAAAGTACAGACCCAAGACTCAACCTCTTCCATGAGCAAACATGTTCAGAGTACCGAATATATGGTGCCAATGATTAAGAACAAATGCAGCTAGTGTATTTGTACTCTAGTGCAAGTGGGAGACTATTGGAAATATGCCCTAGAGACAAATAGTAATAAGGACTATTATCATATTTCATAAAGTTTATGATTAAGTTTTATATCATGCTATAACTGTATTGAGTGGAAACATCAATACACGTGTGATATATAAACAACCAGGGGTTCCCTGTGAAACTCTAGTAACTGGTTCATTGGTCAACAGATGATCAAGTTTCCTGATCATGTGGCATTTATGCCAGTTGGAAATGGAGTCAACTCATTCTGAGAATGAGATGATGAACCAATACCCAACCTAAACATCGTGACCCGATCATGTCACGAAGTTCAAGTTACGATGATTAGAAATGGATCCTCGTAGACTATTCCTTAGACCATGTGGCTATATCAATCACTGTCTCCCGAGAGTGCTTAGATAGCATCAAGCGCCACTTGGTAATACAGTGGTTATAAAGGTGTGTTCAGGTACTCGGAGGAACCCGTAGAGGCAATATATGTCAAGATCGGGATTTGTCCGTCCACGTGACGGAAAATACTCAAGGGCCCACTCAGAGAAGTTATATCCAATAGCTGCGCAGCGTGTGATTTGATCACAGGGATATCACTTGTCGGAACGAGTCAAGTAGCATTGTTCGGTAACGAGATTGAATACGACATGGTGATGTTATTGATCAGATCTCAGGAAATGCAAGTATCGAGAGACAAAGGGAATAAGAAATGACCGTCTCGGTTCAAACGACGAAAGATATTCGTGGAACGCACAGGGGTCACATGGCCATCCAGGTCCCTCTGTCGATCATTGGTCCGGGAGTGTCCCGACCATGTCCGGAGTGTTCCTGAACCGTAGGGTATCACGCTTAAGGGTTTGATGATGCTTAGAGAGTGTTTATAGGATCAGAAGAATCACCGAAGAATAGTAGAGAGAAAACCAAAAGGGTTTTGGTAAGTCGGGAGTGGAGGTGGAAGGTGTTCCATAACCACGGAGATTGAATAATATGTGAATGAATGTTAAATATTGATTTAATCATTTATTCATAATTATTTAATAAAGAGAAAATCAATTTAAATGGTCAAAGGGCTTAATGGGCCAATTCCCGGAGGGGAAAAGGCCCAAGAGGGGGCCGAACCCCTAGGAGGGGCCAAGGGGGTGGCCGGTGGCCCTATTGGGCCAGCCCCCACGTGGGGCCCATGGAGGGGTGGCCGGCGGCGCCTCCCCCAGCTCCTTCTCCTTTAGTCTCACCCCGAGACTTTGAGGGAGGTAGTACCTCCCCTCCCCCTATATATAGTGGGGGTATTTAGCCAGATAAATACACACAATATTCAATAAAGGTCTTCTCACTTTTGGGAAGACCTCCAATTGATATTCTCTCTCTCTCTCTCATGACCGTGGTCCCAAGTTCGGATTGCGCGAACGAGAGACATCTTCACCGCGGAGTGCCGTCGCGCTGCGGGATTCGGATCCAGGAGCTCTACCTCCGCAACTGCTGCTGGATCGGGGAAGCGGAAGTCATCGTCAGGCACCAGATGTGTGTAACTCCCCGCGAGGTGTCACACTTGAGGCACTCAAGTCGTTGGAACCACATGAGGGCAAGGACTTCATCAGGACCTTGAGGTCGGCTTCGGCTCGTCTACATCAACCACACTCTCCTGCGCGTTGACAACGCTTTTCGGTCTTCAAGGGTAAGTTCGCGAAAAGCCCCTCCCGTTACTATATTACTAATATATAGGTCCTAGCAACATCAGGGGTTCAAGGGCGTAGGATAAAAATTTATTGTTTTCATGCGAGGAACCCCTACACCAGCAGACTCCATGTATTGGATGTTTTCTGCTGCCCTAGACCAAGCAAGTTGTTCAATTTATGGGAGTGTTGAGGAGATGGTGCTATCATGTTCAGCTGCTCCAATTGGAATTCGTCAGATACTCTTTTCACTAGATACAGCTCTTCAATCCACTTGCTTCACTAAAGTCCAATTGAGAATTGCCGATGAAGTTGCCTTTGCGATCTTCATTTCGCTCGGGTGTGTGCGCTAGAGACAGTTGAGATCGTCTCTGAAGTTGCTCCTCAGATTTAGCTGTGAAGACCCCCTGTGTTGTGCTCGGTGGTGCTTCTTCAATATCTACAGCCCAATAATCAACCTCATCTGCTGATGCCATCTCGGTTGCTGGTTGAGCCGCTGGTTCCTCAGGTGGCTAGGCTTTGTGAGGCCCTTGAAGAACGCAATTGCAGGTGTGGCAAATCCATTCTCTCGATGGACAACCTAGCAGGCTCTAGTTGTGTTCTTCTGCTTAGTCTTCTTGGGTTTTCAGCATCTATCTTTTCTTGTGAGCTTGTCGGATTTAGGACGATTCTGAGAGTCAGAGTGTGTGTTGTATGAGTTGTATGGTACTTTGCTTATGCTAATATTAAGCTCCCTCGTTCAAAAAAATCCGGTGCTTTCCCGAATTCTTTTGCACGCGTTCCAAAGCACGCTGACGGTCGTGATTAAGGGAGCTAATCCCACCTGGTTTTCCTAATCATAGAAAACTGACGTCACTTTCCGTTCCCGCATGTTCCAAACCCAAATCCAGATCAGCCCTCGAGACCACAATCTGCTTGCATCTTGGCGGGGCTACAGCCTAGGCAGGCGCACTTGACGGAGCAGGTGACCTCCAACGCCATGCATCCTGCCTGACCGTGCTAGATTGCCTCCGATTTCGTGAAGCGAACAAAGGAAGGGGAAAAGGGGAAGATGGGGAGGCATATCACAGTGGTAGAGGTTGCACGGCGAGGCGGTGGAGAAGAGTCCGAACGGCGGCGCCGGCCTCAGTGCTCGTGAGCTGAGTCCGGACATGATAACGAACGAGGAGGCTAGGCGTGTTCGTGGCCTCGTGCTATCGAACAGCCCAGTTAGGCCTGGTCAACGACAAGCTGACGGGTTTGGATCGTGCGGAATATGATTATGACGTCAGTTCCTTTTCAGTAGCCAAACCAGGTGGATTAGTACCTTTAATCACGGCCGTCGCTCTGCTTTGCAAAGCGTGCCAAAAAATTAGTCGGAAAGCACATGAGCACTCCTCAAAAAATATTTATATCTCACACATGTGACGATGCATCGATCAGGGACCTCGGCCCTGCCAACTCCAGGATCTCGTGAGTCATGTCATCTGCTTCCAGGAACAAGGACCGAAAGCGGGACCAGGATCATCTCTTCTGGGAAGAAGAACGAGACATCAAGCGAGACACTAACATTTGCCAGATCGGGACAATACCTCTCAGCCTTTCAGCCAGGCCGTTTGATGGGGAGCCGAGTTGAGCAGTGAAGTACGTACAGTACTGCACGAGCCATGCTAGCAACAGCCAAGAACCGTTGCACCTCCCTCACCAACTTGTCGTGAGCCAGCCGTGCTTGCTTTCAAAGAATTCAGCGGGTCAGCTTTGGCATGCCAAAGCTTCTGCCGATTCCAGAGCCTCGATCCCTTTCTCGGAGTCGTGCGTGAGTTTTGTGGATCTGGTACCAATGTCTCTCAACTCCGTGTTATAATTGCGCGTATGGGGGAAATAATAAGCCGGATGATGTTATCTCATCTGGAGTGTCTAATGAGCCAACTGGTCTTGAACAGGAAAGAAACACAATATTTTTCCGAGAACACACCATAGTTTTAAGTTCCACCTAAAAATATCCCTATGATTACACACATTATTGCAGCACGAAAATAATACAGTACCTAACGATATACTACTTCTGGTACCGATAGGAACGTTACACTGGTATAGTATGGCCTCAAGTAGTATTAGTTCCAGCAAAAGTCCTGATTGTGCTGTATAGAGAATTTCCCGCGTGAATTTAAAAACACCAATAATTTTACTACTATACACCGGGAGGGAGGGAGTAGATCTCGAGTTTTAATAATAACCGATGACGAAGACAGCTAGTAGTAGTACTCTGCCGTGACGCTCTGATTAAATTAACACCAATAATGAAATTGTTGTTTTTTGTGCAGAAGTCAATGGGTTCGAAGTCAGGGCCTCAAACAAACGTTTCAAGTCAACTCTCAGAAACACTATTAGTTGAGAAACTTATAAATAAACTACTAGTAGTATACTAGATTCACAATCTTTCATCACCCGTCCATACAACCCGTTCCATGAACCGGATTCAGATTAATTATAATAAGCTGGACAATCAGGTTCTTCTGCCGTCGCTACACCTGTACATGCTGATGATAATAATTTAGGAGGATCTGCCTTTTCTTTTCTGAGAAAGGATGATCTAAACAGAACAAGCAATAGTTTTGTGTATGGAATTCTCGTGTGTAAAAAAATGACAATTCATATAAAAATATATTTTATCAAGTTATCTACTAGTGTGGTTTTCTAAGAATCTATTTTTCTAATAAACTAATGGGTTCATTGTATGAAAACCAAAAAAATAATCCTATGGAAGAGCAAGAAGAAACCCTGTAAGATCCGACCTACAAGATGAAAAGAATAGGAGATAGACCCTATAAGATCACGAGTGTTTAATGATCGAGGGATCGTTGATGATGTAGTCGTACACTTGTGCCGGTTCAAATCGATAAAGTCCTACGATCCATGTCGTGGTATTGATCACGGCAGATGCTACGGGATAGCTTACGTAGATGAGCCAAGACGACGTAGGAGAATCAGGGTGCGAGATTGGCACGCGATGTACCCAGGTTCACGTCCTCTCGATGAGGATCGCTACGCCATGCTGTCAATCCAGTATATGATCATAGATTGATTTACAAGGGAACCGCCATAGGCGGAGGGAGAGACTAGATCTAATCTCACGTGGGAGAGGTCTCATATGACGTACCTCGTGGGGTGCTCCTGGTGGCTTTATATATGCAGCCAGTTAGGGTTTACAAGGGTTTTGGTGGGCTACATATTGTAGTCGCTATGTTGGGCCTTCAGTCGGTGTGGTATCTGGATCCAGTACACGTCAGTCGCCGTATTCGGCGAGTCGACCCGCTCTGGGATTGGCTTCAGCCGGCTCGATCCAGCTGGCGACACCGCTTCATGGGTATACCCCAATTGGTATTCCCCCATCAGTAGTCCCCGAGCGCGTCAGGAACTTGGCGATGACTTCAAGCCGCTGAATCGGCGCAGACGATTCCAGGGTGGAGTCGATGGCGAGTCGTTGGCGAGCTCCTGAAATAGAGAAATAACTCATGAAGTAGTTCATTCGCCCGGGCGAGTCGCCATTGGACGGAGTCGCCATTAGAGGCCGCCAAGTCACTGATGAAGAAATTGTCGAGTCGGTGCAGGAGACTCCACGATAGGTGAGCCCATGAAGAGCGAGTCTGCAAGGGAGAGTACATGATGGCGAGTCCCCGAGCATGGCGAGTCAGCGAAGGTGAGTCCCCGAGCATGAAGACTCCGTGAGGTCGGTGAGTCCCCGAGCGTGAAGACTCCGCGAGGGCGGCGAGTCCCCGAGTGTGAAGACTCCGCGAGGGCGGCGTGTCCTCGAGCATGAAGACTCCGCGAGGTCGGCGAGTCCCCGAGCGTGAAGATTCTGTGAGGGCGGCGAGTCCCTGAGCGTGAAGACTCCGTGATGGCGGTGAGTCCTCGAGCATGAAGACTCCGCGAGATCGGCGAGCGCCCGAACATGAAGACTCCGTGAGGGCGGCGAGTCCTCGAGCGTGAAGACTCCGCGAGGGCGGCGAGTCCCCGAGCATGAAGACTCCGTGAGGGCGGCGAGTCCTCGGGCATGGCGATGCCGCGAGGCTGGCGAGTCGCGGTCGTGGAGCCACGTGTACACGCGGCATGCCTAGGAGTAGTCCACGAGGCTCGAGTTGACTTGTAGAGGCGACTTGAGACTCTTTAGAGATGCATATTCTGAAAATAGTAGTGGTTGTTTCCGAGCATGGCGAATGAGAGTCCTCGAGTGTTGCAAGTACGCGAGGGGGAAGCCGTGATGACGAGTCCCCGAACGTGTTGAGTACGCAAGAGCGAGGCCGTGATGGCGGGTTCACGAGGGAAAAGCCGTGATGACGAGTCCCCGAGCGTGTTGAGTACACGAGGGCGAGACCGTGATGGCGGGTTCGCGATGGTGAATCCGTGATGGCGGGTTCACGAGCGTGTTGAGTACGCGAGGGCGAGGCCGTGATGGCGGGTTCGCGATGGCGAATCCGCGAGCGTGGTGAGTATGCGAGGGCGAGCTCGTGATGGCGAGTCCTCGAGCGTATTGAGTACGCGAGGGTAGCGAGTCCGCGAGGGGAGAGTCCCCGAATGTAGCGAGTCCGTGTTGAGTGAGTCCGCGAGGGTGGCGAGTCCGTGTTGGCAGGGATTGATTGTGCGGTTTTTGTTAGCGAGTCTCTCGTCTGGGTCCAGGGGGCCAGTCGCATGGCGACTCCAAAGATGGCTCTCGGCTTGGCGTTTTTTCTGGACGATCCGAGGCTCGGTTTGCGAGTCCTCGCCCGTAGTACTTGGCCGTGCGAGTCGCACTGTATAAGGTTGAGGAGGGCATGGTGTTGTTTGTGTAGCACATCCATTTGTCTTGGCCCGGGAGGCCAGTCGAGCAAGGCAACTCCAATGATGGCTCTCGGTTAGCGTTTTTCGTAGACGATCCGAGGCTCGGGTTGCGAGTCCTCGTCCGCACTACTTGGCCATTGCGTGTCGCTCTTTCAAAGGTTGACAAAGGCGAATTGATTTTTCCCGGAGGGAAGAGACGCCCAGTGGTGAGTCCATGCAGCACGACATGCGACCATCTCTAGCGACTCGTACGATGAGGGGCCCTTAGCAGGCGCGCCGTACGCATTCGGCGAGAGGAAGTATATGCGCGTTTTGGTAGAGTCGACACGGCAGACGGAGATATCGCTATGGCGAAGTAGACGCGGTGGACACGGGGTCGATGCGGCGGACGGAGGTCGTGCTTTAGCCTTTGGTGGAGTCGACGCAGTGGACATATGGTCGCGCTATGGCAGGGTCGACGCAACGAGCATAGGGTTGACGCGGCGGATGGAGTTCGCGCTTTGGAAAAGGGAGGCCGCGCTTTGGCGGAGTCGACGTGGGACATATGGTCGCGCGACGGACGGAGGTCGCGCTTTGGCGAAGGGAGGCCGCGCTTTAGCGGAGTCGATGTGGCGGACATATGGTCGCGCGGCGGACGGAGGTCGCGCTTTGGCGAAGGGAGTCCGCGCTTTGGCGGAGTCGACGCGGCGGACATATGGTCGTGCGGCGGACGGAGGTCGCGCTTTGGCGAAGGGAGGCCGCGCTTTGGCGGAGTCAACACGACGGACATATGGTCGCGCGGCGGACGGAGGTCGCGCTTTGGCGAAGGGAGGCCACGCTTTAGCGGAGTCGACGCGATGGACACGGGGTCGACACGGTGGGCGGAGGTCGCGCTATGGCGATGTCGACACGGCGGACACGGGGTCGATGCGGCGGACGGAGGTCGTGCTATGGCGATGTCGACGTGGCGGACACGAGGTCGACGCAGCGGACGGAAGTCGCGCTATGACAAAGTCGTGCGGCGTGTAGCCGGTATCTTGGCGAGTCTGAGGCGGGCGAGTCGCCAAGCGTGGCGAGTCCGCGATGGAGAGTCCCCGAGTGTGACGAGTCCGTGAGGGCGAGTCCCTAGCCGTGGCGAATCTGCGAGCGCGATTCCTCGGGCGTCGCGAATCCGCGAGAGCGAGTCACGTGTCCCCGAGTATGGAGAGGTCGCGAGGGCGGTGAGTAGTGGTAGCGAGCTCGATCGGACCATTGGTCGGAGAGTCGCGTGATGGAGTTGCTTTGGTGGAGGCGTGCAGTGTTTAGCCGGTAGCATTGAGAGTTGGATATGGGCGAGTCTCCGAACGTGGCGAATCCGCGGCTATGGCGGCGGGCGATTGCAACTGATGCAAAAGACAGATGTCGCCTCATCTTTATGGATTAATTCTCCCGCAGTATGCACATGAGAAACCATGGTACGAAAGATTAGTCTAGTCTTAATAAAGTAATCAATTATTAGAATAATCAGTAAAAGAGGTTTAGATTGAAATAAAGAAATTCATCTATGCATGGCTATGTGCGTTTTGATTTCTCCCTAGCTGCTTCATCGGGCATGGTTGCTGACAGGTGAATGAGAGAAGAATTGCACCATGCAAGTCCTTGGTTTCTCGTTCGATACTTCAATTCTTGATGGTGGCGTCGTGTGACTTGGGATTGCCGATTTGATTTTGCCCCAAGATGCAGTTCTCCACACGGTGTGTATACATGCAGAAAAATCATTGTAGGACAGGTTAGATCTGAATAAAATAGTTGACTAATTAATATCAAAGGAAGAGAGATCGCTGGATGTGTGATCAAAGCCACGTGAAGTGCCAGTGCATGCTGCGGCAATATTTGCACGCTCGCGCAGAGTGCGCCGACTATGTGTGGGCGCCTTCTCGAGGAACGACCGCATCGGCCGCACCATAAATTGGATCCGGCCGATCTTCAATCTCGCTGATGAAGAATTTGAGGGATCTTATCCGGATCATCACCTCCAAGCACCGTTTGTCCTACGGTGGGCGCCAACTGTCGTGGTATTGACCGCGAAAGATGCTACGGGATAGCTTACGTAGAGGAGGCAAGGCGACGTAGGAGAATCCGGGGACGGGATTGGCATGCGATGTATCCAGGTTCACGTCCCCTCGATGGAGGATCGCTACGTCCTGTTGTCAATCCAGTATATGATCATAGATTGATTTACAAGAGAACCACCATAGGCGGAGGGAGAGACTAGATCTAATATCACGTGGGAGAGGTCTCATATGACGTACCCGTGGGGGTGCCCTTGGTGGATTTTTATATGCAGCCAGTTAGGGTTTACAAGGGTTTTGGTGGGATACATATTGTAGTCGCTATGTTGGGCCTTCAGTCGGCGTGGCGTCTAGGTCCAGTACATGCCAGTCGTCGTATTCGACGAGTCGACCCGCTCTGGGATTGGCTTCAGCCGGCTCGATCCAGCTAGCGACTTCGCTTCATGGGTATACCCCGATTGAGACCCCCCATCAATCCGGCAGCACCTCTGCGGTATCCACACGTTCCATCTTAGTGATGTCTCCTCCTCCTCCTTGATCATGCAAGCGAGGGAGAAGATCTCCACGAGTTCCCGGCCGCACAACAGCGTTGCTTGGTGTTTGGTGTGAGAATGCAGCAGAGCTTCACCAAGCGCTGGACAACTATGAGGAGAAGAGGGACGGAGAGAGAGGCGGCGGCCAGGGTAGGAGGGGACTGCGCCTCCACCCCTGCCCTTCTTATATAGGCGTGGGGGAGGGAGCCTTGTCCCCTCCTCCAAGCCCCTAGGGTCAGCGGCAGCCAAGGGGGGAGGCTTGCCCCCCAAGTCTCCCCCTCCCATATGGCGTCTAGGGTCCCCCCTTGGTAGTTGTGGTGCCCTGGCCCAGGTAGCCCGTGGTGCCCCCACTTTAGGCCCATGTGTCCTTCCGGGTAGGTGCGACCCACTCCAGAACTTTCCAGAACCATCTAGATCAATCCAGAACAATTTTGGAACTATCTCGGAACCAAAACCTAGCTCCCGTATACCTTTTCTCTGCGTCCGGATTACTCGGAAGCTCCTCGTGATATCCTGGATCTCATCCGAGACTCCTAAACAATATTCGATAATATCATACATTATCTCGATGAAACCTAGCGACACTGAAGCGTTAAGTGTGTGCCCTACGGGTTCGAGAACATGCAAACATGATCGAGACACCTCTCTGATGAATAACCATTAGAGGGACTGGGGATGTCCATAGTGGTTCCTATATATTCAACAAATTTCTTTTATCAGTTGAACCACGATGTCGATGATTCATTTAATCCGGTATTCGATTCCCTTTGTTTCACGGTATATTACTTGCCCAAGATTCGATCGTCAATATCGGTATACCTTGTTCAATAAAGTTACCCACAAGTTCTTTTTACTCGTTCTGTTGTACAAGATTAATACATTCCAAATGTATCTACTTTTCTAAGTATTTTGCTCGATGATTTTCTCTGGAATCTTACCAAACTGAGATAAAACTGTTAATATGACGTTGTTTTGAGCAAAATTCTTCTTGTTGTCTCTTCACGCAGGAAATTAAATCGAAGAAAAATACCATGCAAGTTTTTCATCGGAACAAGGACCATGTGGCTTAGAAACTCACAAGAGAGGCCATGATGCCCAAATGAGTTAGGTGGCGCAGCCACTGGTGGGCACGTGCCACCTGAGGTCGTTTGGCCATCGAGCATCGCCTCACCTCCTTCTTTCAGGTACTCCCTTATATACCTAAAAAACTACCTAGCTAGGAGGATGAAGTGTTTCATGAAACAAAGCGCTGCTGACATCATGATCTTTGTTTTTGGTGTCAGATTGATCTTGATCTCCATGCCAAAGAGGAGGATTTTGACGCCTTCTTCACCACCATCATCACCACCATCATCTCAATCAACCATGTGATCCTTCTCCCTCTCCATGAGTGAGTAGTGATACGTTGTAAACGTATCTATAATTTTTGATGTTCCATGCTTGTTTTATATCTACTTTCATATGTTTTGTCCACACTTTGGAGTATTTTTACACATTTTCTGGAACTAACCTATTAATAAGATGCCACAGTGCCAGTTGCCTGTGTTCTGCTATTTTTGGTTTCAGAAAAGCTGGAAAAGAAATATTCTCGGAATTGGACCGGACAAAAGCCAAAGTCAATATTTTACCGGAAGACTCAAGGATCCAGAAGACGAGACAGAGAGGGGCCAGGGGCTGGCCACACCACCTGGTGGTGCGGGCCAGGCCAGGCCGCGCCAGGGGGTGGTGTGGCCCCCCTGGTACTCCACCGACCTTGCCCCTTCACCTATATAATCCTCTCGGGACGAAAACCCTAAGTACCCGATTAAAACTCCACGAAAGAGTCTGTAGCTACCGCCATCTCCATCCCTAGATCGAAAGGGATCTAAAGCTCTTCCCGGCACCCTGCCGGAGGGGAGAGATCACCCTGGAGTCCTTCTTCATCACCATGACTTCCTCCGGTGTGATGCATGAGTAGTTCATCCTTGGACTACGGGTCCATGTAGTAGCTAGATGGTTGGTTCTTCTCCTTTGTGCTACCATGTTTAGATCTTGTGAGCTCCGTTCATGATCAAGATCATCTATTTGTAATCTTACATGTTGTGTTTGCGGGGATCCGATGGATATTGAGATGCTATTTCAGATTGATTATTGATTCTATCATGTCTATGTTATTTGTGATCTTGCATGCTTTCCGTTGTTAGTAGCTATCTTGGCCGAGTAGATGCTAGCAACTCCAAGAGGGAGTATTTATGCTCGATAATGGGTTCATGCCTCTAGGAATCTGGGGAAGTGACAGAAATATCTAAGGTACTAGATGTGATGTTGCTACTAGGGAGAAAACATAAATTCTTTGTTCATAGAACAATTGTATTGTTTACTTTACACACTTTGCTTAATGCAATTATCTGTTGCTTGCAACTTAATACTGGAGGGGGTTCGGTTGATAACCTGAAGGTGGATTATTAGTCATAGATGCAGTTGGATTATGGTCTATGTATAATGTTCTAATGCCTAATCAAATCTCGTAGGAGTCAAGATGATTAGTATATGCATGTATGCTTTCTCGGTGTTTGTCAATTGCCCCGCTGTAATTTGTTCACCCAACATGTCATCTACCTTAAGGAGAATCACCTCTAGTGAACTATGGACCCCGGTCCATTCTTTTACCATCAAACTACAATCTATTTATTGTTTTCTGTTTACTTTCTGCAAGCAATTACTATCTTCCACACAATATGTTTAATCCTTTGTTTTCAGCAAAACCGGTGAAATTGACAACCTCACTGTAAGTTGGGGGAAAAGTTCTATGGTTGTGTTGTGTAGGATTCCAAGTTGGAAACAACACCTTGGAGGTGTTTCCTTGCTCCTACTGGTTCGATAACCTTGGTTTCATAACTGAGGGAAAACTTGCTGTTGTGCCCATCATACCTTCCTCTTGGGGTTCCCCAACGAGCTCGATATATTTTGAGCCATCAAGCAACTTTTTCTGGCGCCGTTGCCAGGGAGTCCCTCATAACCAATCTCTTTACTTTGTTTTTTTGTTCTGCTTAGTTTATTTTTGCTTTCTTTGCTTGTTTCTTTTATCAAAAACACAAAAAATTAGTTGTACTAGTTTGCTTCCTTTATTAAAAACACAAAAAATGAATACTCTTGAAAACACTAAGTTGTGTGACTTCACTAGCACCAACAACAATGATTTCATGTGCACACCTATTACTCCACCTGTTCCTGAAGCTACTTTCTTTCAAATTAAACCTGCTTTGCTCAATCTTGTTATGAAAGAACAATTTTTTGGTGTTGGTACTAAAGATGTTGCTGCTCATCTTAATAACTTTGTTGAACTTTGTGAGATGCAAAAACATAGGGATATAGATGGAGATATTATTAAGCTTAAATTGTTTCCTTCCTCTTTGAGAGGAAAAGCTAAAGAATGGGTTCTATCCCTAACTAGAAATAGTATTGATTCTTGGACTAAATGCAAAGATGCTTTCATTGGAAAATACTATCCTCCTGCTAAGATTATATCTATGATAAGTGAAATAATGAAATTTAAACAATCTGATAATGAACATGTTGCTCAAGCTTGGGAAAGAATGAAATCTTTGGTAAAGAATTGTCCCACTCATGGACTGACTGCTTGGATGATTATCCAAAACTTTTATGCAGGACTGAATTATTCTTCAAGAAATCTACTAGATTCTGCTACTGGAGGTACCTTTATGACTATTACTTTGGGTGCTGCAATAAAGCTTCTGGATAATATGATGGTTAACTATTCTGAATGGCACACTGAGAGGGCTCCACAAGGAAAGAAGGTAAATTCTATTAAAGAAACCTCCTCCTTGAGTGATAAAATTGATGTTATTATGTCTATGCTTGTTAATGGGAAAGCTCATATTGATCCAAATCATGTTCCCTTAGCTTCTTTGGTTGCTCAAGAAGAGCAAGTTGATGTGAAATTTATTAGAAATAATAATTTTAGCAACAATGCCTACAGGAATAATTTTGGTAATAAAAATTATAAGCCATACCCTCCCAATAATAGTAATGCTTATGGAAATTCCTACAACAATAATAGAAGTGCACCCTCTGAACTTGAAGTCATGCTTAAAGATTTTATTAGTAAACAAACTGCTTTCAATAAAACTATTGAGGAAAAACTCTCTAATGCTGAAAGAAATACAACATCATTGTATGAAACACTATCTTCTTTGAATAAAATGGCTACTAAACCTGAAACTATTGAAAATCTCTTTGCTGCTACTAATGCCATACAAGTTAGAATTAATGAAAATATTAGACTGTTAGCTGAATTGCATGCTAAGTGGGAAAGAGAAGATGGAATTTCTAGAAATATTAGTATTTCTACTATCACCACCACTAATGTTAATGCTAGCAAACCACATGAAGTTCCTTAGATGCTTGCTGAAATTCTTTGAAAAATGGGAAACAATAGCTCTACTACTTTAGATGATAATTATGATTTTGATCTTGATGGTTGCAATATCTCTGAAGTAATTATGTTCCTACAAAAGCTTGCTAAAAGTCCTAATGCTAGTGCTATGAATATGGCCTTTACAAAACATATTATTGATGCTCTCATAAAAATTAAAGAAGAAAAGATGAAACATAAAGCTTCTATTCCTATGAAATTAAAAGATGGTTGGGAACCCATCATTAATATGAAAGTGAATGATTTTGATCTCAAAGCTTTATGTGATCTTGATAGTAGTGTTTCTATTATGCCTAGAAAGATTTATGAAATGCTTGATTTACCACCATTGGAAGATTGTTATTTAAATGTCCAACTTGATGATAATGCTAAAAAGAAACTCATGGGGAGTATGAATGATGTTCTTATTATGGTAAACAATGCCTATGTTCCTGTTGATTTCTATGTTTTGGATGTTGAATGCAATGCTTCTTGTCCTATTATTTTGGGAAGACATTTTCTTAGAACTGTTGGTGCCATTATTGATATGAAAGAAGGCACCATTAAATATCAATTCCCACTCAAGAAAGGTATATAACACTTCCCTAAGAAGAGAGAGAAGATTCTTTTTGCCTCTCCTATTAAAACGAAATTTGCTCTTGATGCTTCTTCATTTGAGAATACTTGATTCTTTTCTTGCTTCTTATGCCAAACTCAAAGGCGTTAAAGAAAAGCACTTATTGGGAGATAACCCAAATTTCTTTAGGAGTCTTTTGTTGAGTCTTGGAAGTTATTGCTTTAGTAATAACCTCTCCTTATCATTTTTGTGTGGTTTTTGTGCCAACAGTAACATCTAATGAGAAAGATGTAAGACTTGGGAAAGTTGCTGTCTCGAAACAAATTTTTGTGCTTCGCTGTAAACATTCGTGAAAAATCTCTGTATGTCAGATTGAGCTGTAATTTTTTGTGCTTCTGCCCCAGGTTGTTAACCAACTTTCGTTAGTTCAACACGTTTCGATTTGAGCAACAGAAGGTCTTCGAAAAAATTTGTTTTTACCTACTGGTCTGTTTTGATAGATTTCTGCCATTATTTGCATTTGCCTCTTAATATCTTTCTATTTGAGTTCTCTCTGATCATTTGAAATTTTTGAAGGAAGTGCTACAGTATCTTGTGTTTTAATGGAAGTTTTACTTGTGTTGTAACTGAACCAAAAGACTTATTATCTCGAGTGCACTACTGTTGCTAATGAAGATTGTGTGAAGTTTTGTATGAAGGAAATTTTAAAGTGTAGGGAAGAACAATGTGATAAGGTGAAGTATGGACAAAATCTCAAGCTTGGGGATGCCACCCGTGTAACCCCAAGAAATATTCAAGAAGTACAAGAATCAAAGCTTGGGGATGCCCAAGGCATCCCCTTCTTCATCAATAAAAAATTTAGGTTTCTTCCAAACACTTCATTTTTATTGTTTCATGCACAATTGTGTTGTTCTTGGAGCGTATTCATTTTTTTTCTTAGTTTTTGTTTGCTTGGTTTTCTTAAATAAATTGGTTGGACCCTCGCATTCATACATAGTTTCAAATAGGTTGATTTGGATTGGAAAAGAGTAGGAAAGTCCATGCTTATAAGTGGTATAAAAGGAGCTTGTTTTCGACTGTGGCCTAGGCTTTGTCATGTCATGCTTGATATTGTTTTGGCTTTATGCTTAGTGATTATTGTTGTAGCATGACTTGTTAAAAATAATTAATATTTCTTAATGTTCCTTGAAAGAATCATGCGTTGTTTTAGCATATAAAAGCATAATATTGTGGTATTCTCCTTTGATGCTTTATTTGGGTTGACTTGGCGCATGCTCACACCATGTTAAGACTACACCAAGTCACCATAGCCTCTTTGATCATTTAGTTTTCGACTTGTAATATCACTTTATGCTTTCATTAATAATATTTTGTCGCTTTTCATGATTATGGCCATTATTTCTCTCTTAGTTGGTCGCTCCCAGTCTTTTGCTAGCTTCCATACCAAGTATGAGTTCCACTCATGCATCCAACTCCAAATAAAACCAAGTTATTCCAAAGAGTCCACCATACATACCTATTAGCATTTTCTATTCCAAGTATATTCATGTTTTTATCTACCTTCCGAATTAAACTTGTTATGTGAAAATTAGTGATTAAAGCTCTCACGAACTTGATGGCACACTTTACTTTTCTTGCACTTAATAAATTTGAACCATTGTGCCCATCTATGTTGCGTATATGCTTGCGTTTTTTAAGTTGTGAATTAGCAGAACCATGTTATCATGGGGAACGCTTTCAACATTGCACTTTATTTTGTTGATATCATGTTCTTTTGCTTATGGATCCTGGCGGTGTGAAATGAAAGGGGGGCTTGTAAGGCTCATGGAGTTCGTATATGTGTTAGAGAAATGCCTGGGCGGCTGGTCTAAGCCATGCCTAATCATGGTGGAAATCTGCAGTGTAACCATAGTGAGCAATATATGAAGCATCCTCTATAAAAACACCTATGCAAATAGGAAAGAAAAAAGAGAAAGAAAAAAAAGAGAAAAAAATATGCCTATGCAAATAGGAAATAAAAGGATGCTGAGATGCTCATTGTCTGCTTGCCTTGTGATGACCCACAAGTATAGGGGGTGTATCGCAGTATTTTCGAGGGAAGTGAAACCCAATTTATTGATTCGACACAAGGGGAGCCAAAGAATATTTATAAGCCTTAACAACTGAGTTGTGAATTCAGCTGCACCTGGAAACAATCTTACTCACAGCAGTTTATCAGTAGCAACAGTTTTGTAGTAGGAATAGTAAAGTAGGAGTAGTAGTAAAAGCAAAGACAGTAGTAACAATAGCAGTAAACCGTAGAATTGAAAAGGTAGGTAGCACAGGGATGGATGAATGAGGTTGCATGGACAAGACAATTCACATGGCAATCGTAACATAGGAAATTGCAGATAAATAAGATAAAGCATCCAAGTACTAGATAATCCTAGGAATGTGTCCCATATATATATGCTCGTAATGAGAACTTGCACAACATCTTTTGTCCTGCCATTTGCTTGCCGGGGCCTCAAGGGAACTACTGGCAATTAAGGTGCTCCTTTTAATAGAGCACCGAAGCAAAGCATTAACACTCCTTGAACACATGTGATCCTCACATCAAAGCCATTCCCTCCGGTTATCCCGATTTCGGTCACTTCGGGGCCATTGGTTCCGGACAACAACGTGTGTATACAACTTGCAGGTAAGACCAAAAACAATACTATCATAATGAATCAATAACATGTTCAGATCTGAAATCATGGCACTTGGGCCCTAGTGACAAGCATTAAGCACAATAAGTCGCAACAAAGTCATAAAGCACTAATAGAAGATACTAGGCACCATGCCCTAACAATCTGATGCCATTACATGAATGATCTCATCCAATCCCTACCATCCCCATAGCCTACAGCGGGGGATTACTCACTCATAGATGGGGGAAACATGGATGGTCGATGGAGAAGCGATGGTGATGATCTCCTCCAATTCCCGTCCGGCAGGTGCCGAATGGAGTTTACGTCTTTGTTCGTGGAATCGTGTTGGCGGAATGGAAATCATACGGAAAACGTCGAACCCCTGTAGTTTTTAGGTCAAGGCTTCTTATAGGCGAAGAGAGGAGACCAAGGGGGTGTCTAGGGCGGCTGACCGCCCCTGGCGACCTAGGCTATTACGCGCCAGGTGGTGTGGCTGGGCCCAGCCCCCTCCGTCTCGTATTCAGCTCAAGTCTTGGTGAAATAGGATTTTCGCATATTTTCCGGGATTTTTCCACGATAGTTGATTTTCTGCACAAAAGTAGACACGTGGCAATTCGCTAAAACAGCGTCAGTCCGTGTTAGTTGCATCCAAATCACACAAGTTTAGAGGAGAAACAATAGCAAGAGTGTTCGGGAAAGTAGATACGTTTTGGACATATCAACTCCCCCCAAGCTTAGCTTATTGCTTGTCCTCAAGCAATTCAGTTGAAAACTGAGTGCGATAAAAGAACTTTCACGAACACATTTGCTTCATATGATGTATATATTCTCAGCATGTGATCAACTACTTAGACAATTCATAATAAAGAGTATGCAACCAAGTTTACTTAATAGGCATTGCAAACTATGAAGAGATTCCAACTTAAAAATAATAAGTAGCATGAAGCATAAACATAAGCAACATTACAATGCTCATAACAAGGTATGATAAAGTGGTATCTCGCTTTCCTTTGATTGTGAATGCCAAGGTACCTCTGAAGTTCAGGTGAAGACTAGAAGTAAAGATACCTAAGATACAAGCATCAAAGTCATAGCACAAATAATGAAGTAATGTGACAGGCACAAAGAATGACAACTATGCTCTCAAGAAGGTGCTCATAGAATAAGTGGAGACTCAACAAGGAAATGAAAAAGGTTTTGAAAAGTTTGAAAGGCTTCCAAATGCTGAAAGTATGGTAATCGTTAGCTTTGAGCTCTCATTGCCCCTATCATAAGCATCTTTAATTGGTTAAGGTTAAAGTGACACAACTAAGAGGATATGCTTGACAAGTTATAAATTGAAGTCTCATGCCCCTTACTTACGAAGACCGATCCTCATGCTACTCAACTTCAGTCACAAGTAAGCTCTTGTCATTGTAAGTATATACGTATCATAGAGAACCGCCAACGGGGTGCCCCTTGCACATGATACAGGAGTTATCCCATAATCAAAATGACAAAAGCGGCACAATGAGCATCTCAGCGATCTTTTTATTTACTATGTGCATAGATTTTTATTGAGGATGCTTCATAGAATGCTCATTATGGTTATGCTGGAAGTTTCCACCATGATTAGGCATGGCTTAGGCTAGCGGCCCAGGCATTTCCCTAACACATATACAAACTCCACGATCTTACAAGTTCCACTTTTATTTCACACCGCCGGGATCCATAGGCAAAAGAACATGATATCAACGAGGTACTAAGTACCAGTGCAATGTTGAAAGCGTTCCCCATGATACATTGTTCTGCTAACTTCAACTTATAAAGCGCAAGCATATACGCAACAAAGAAGGACGCAATGGTTCAGGTTTATTGAGTGCAGGAAATAAAGTGTGCCATCAAGTTCGTGAGAGCTTTACTAACTTAGTTTCTCATAACAAGCAAACATTTTATTCGGAAGAAAACAAGGCATATTGAATATGCACGGAAATAGCAAATGATGCTAATAGGTAGGTATGGTGGACACTTTGGCAATATTTGGTTTTAGGGAGTTGGAAACATGAGTAAAACATACTCAGTGAAAGTGAAGGCTAGCAATAGTAAGGGAGCGACAAACGAGAGAGCAATAGCTATCATAATCATGCTTGCAACAAAACAAGACTAATCATGGCATGAAAGTGATTCAAGATCCTCAAGGCAAAATAATTCCTCGAGGCTTAACTGATTATTTTAGTCATATGCATGCGTGAGCATGTGCCAAGTCAATCCAAATGAAACATTCAAAGGAGGATACCACGGTGTCATACCAAGTTATGAATAGAGTAATGCAAGCAAACATTCATAAGACGTGCTACAAACTATTAGCAAGCTGGAACTAATCATAAGAAAGCAAGAACTACTAAACATCCAAAGATAACATACACCCTATATGAACAGACCAAGCATGCCCACAATGATGAGTATATGTACAAAAATGAAAACAAATAGAGTTCGTTACCAGCCTCTTACCACACCTCAAGTTGTCATTAATCCTCATTATTGCTCTTCACTTGTGTGTCTTGAATAATAATATGAAACCAATATCCACTGAGGACTGCTGAACCCTGCAACAAACTCACAAAACCAAAGAAGAACAACAAATATTTTTGGTGTTTTCGATTTTTAAACTAGAACCAAAAAGGAAGAAAGCAAAGCAAAATCTTTTTGGGGTTTTCGAATAGTTCAAACAAAGCAAAAAGGGAAAAAGCAAACCAAGGCAAAGAGAAAAAGAAGCAAATCAAAGAGAAACAACAGAAATAGTTTTGGTCTTTTTGTGTTTTAGAAAGCGAAAGCAAAGAAAGAACGAAAACTAAAAGGAGAACGAAACATGAATACACAAAGTACCGACGCAACATGATAAGGAGATCAGTGCGGTGTCGACGTACCTCCCCCCAAGCTTAGGCTTTTGGCCTAAGTGGGTAACGATCCCAAGCTGGCCAGGATGAAGTGTCACCGTGGTATGACGAGGAGGTACCCTCGTCCTGGTGCGAGCCCGAGTACGTCCCTCCGTAGTGCACAGAGTAATCGTAGGAGGGTACATCCTCCTGATGCTGCTCGTAGAAACCCAGCAAGCGGAGCTGCTCGTCCACCTCCTCCTTGGAGCGCGACCACGGTCTCCTGTGAAAACTAAACAAAGAAGACTGTGGCAAAGGGATCTCCCTTTCATCCCCGTCAGTAAACAGCATCCTATATACTAGACTGTCCAAATCAGAATCCGCAGTGACAAACTGATGAGTTTTCATAGCAACAAGGTCAAGCCTTTGTGGTGCCAATACAGTATCATTGGGGTCCACTAAAAGCCCTAATACATTGACCATATGTGAGTCAATGATGCCCCCATAGATAGGTCCCCTAGCAGCTAGGCGGCGAGCAATAAGCGAGCCAAGGTTGTACCGAGTATCATTGTTAAGCGTAGCAGCAAGGAAGGCTAAATGATAGTTGGAGATATTACTCGTATTCTCCCTACCAAGAACGCTAGTAGCAAGATAATATGCAAAGTATCTAAGAGCAGGGAGTTGGATGTTTCTTATCTTTCCGCGCTGCGCCACGCGGTCATCATCATTGGTCACCCCTCGGTAAAGCTCCAGCAAATCAGCGGGTCGCCCTTGAATTTTCTTCACGGTCCCTGTCATACTTACACCTACAACACTACAAAATCTTTCCAATGACATGGTAAAGGGCAAATTATAAATTTTGAAAGAGACAGTTGACTGATAGGGTGTGTTAGTAAACACGAAGCTCTCAACAAAGGTTTTGGTGAGCATAGCATATTACTCACTCTCATCTTGCATATATGAGGTCAAACCAACCCTCTCAATCAGTAACAAGAAATCATCAAGAATCCTTGCAGCTTGTAAGAAAGTAAAACAAGGAAAAGTAGATGGGTGAGCATCCCCATCATCCCTTTCATTACCAATACGAGTTGCAATGACATCTTCGTTGTATGATGGCCTAAACTGAGAGGCTGATCTTGAGGGCCTCGACCTCCTAGGTGCATCCCTCTCAAATATCTCTCCAAAGGTATGGTTGTTCATGCTTGATATTCTGAAATTTAAACACCTATTAAAGAAGTGATTGCAAAGTGAATATAATGAAGGGTACTACTCATAGGGACTTGCAAGAGGCCTAAACATGCATCAAAACAATATCTCTAAGCATCAAACAAGCTTACAAGCTCTCATAACCTGTCACCTACAGCAGCAAAATACTCAAGATATAATCCACTAAACACAAATCTACTTGGACAAGCGGAGGAGTCACATACCGGAGAACAAATGCTCCAAATTTTAGCAACAAAGATGGGCTGAGCAAGGAGATCGAAAAATCGAGAGCAAGCATAGCAAGAACGCGATTTTTGAGCAATGAACTGGAGCTTACTCGGGAGAGAGAAGAAAGTGGCAGGTGAGAGAGTTAGTGGAGGCCTAGGGGTGGCCCACACCATGGCATGGCGCCACCCAGGGCAGGCCGCGCCACCAGGTGGTGTGCCTTCCTGGTGGGTCCCCCTGGTACCTTCCAGGTACTCCTCTGCCCCTTTTTTCACACAAAAATTTAATATGAATTTTCTAGAATTTTTCGAGACACTTTATTTTTGTGCAATTTTCAGGAATAGAAGAATGATTTTCTGATAGACAGAGATTTTTTTTAGAAAATGATGCAATGACAAAACAAGGCTAGAACTACAGGAGTTCTAAGACACTCTAACATGCAAGCAACTAACAACAAAAAGGAAAACTAAACAAAAACAAAAACTAAAATAGATAGAATAGAAGTAAGTGGAGATAATCATAGTGAAAACATTGTTTTGTTCAACGAAATCCTTTTGTTAACAAGGTTGATCAGGTCTTGTTACCAAAACAATTTCATACGAGACAAAACTTTGTATTCCACTAATGATTATATTACCTCAACCTTGATAGCAATGGTCCCAATCATAATAGTTTCAATTTTTTCTCTTGGTATGGGACAATATATCTCTCCAACTTGAATGCCCTCAACATGTTCAATTGAATTCAAACCATAAGTCCTTTCAATCTTCTTGGGGAAATAGACAGTATGTTCCTTGTCATTAACATTGAAAGTCACCTTTCCTTGATTGCAATTAATAACAGCCCCTGCAATATTAAGAAAAGGTCTCCCAAGAATAATAGACATATTATCATCTTCAGGCATTTCAAGCAAAACAAAATCAGTTAATATCAAGCAATTATGAGCCACTTGAACAGGTACATCCTCACATATACCAACAGGAATAGTGGTAGATTTATCAGCCATTTGCAAAGATATATCAGTTGGTATCAGTTTTTCAAGTTGGAGTCTCTTATAGAGAGAGAAAGGCATAACACTAACTCCAGCTCCCAAATCACACAAAGCAGTTCTAACATAACTATTCTTAATAGAGAAAGGGATAGTTGGAATCCCTGGGTCTCCAAGTTTCTTAGGAACCTTACCATTAAAGGAATAATTAGCAAGCAAAGTAGAAATTTCTTCATTAGGGATCTTCCTTTTATTTGAGACAATATCCTTCATATACATTGAGTAAGGAGGCAATTTAATAGCATCAGTCAAAGGAATTTGCAGGAATAAAGGTTTCATCCACTCACAAAACTTATTATAGTGTTCATCTTCCTTTGGCTTGTGTTTCTTATCAGGGAAAGGCATAGGTTTTTGGACCCAAGGCTCTCTTTCACTACCATGTTTCTTAGCAATAAAATCTTCTTTAGTGTATTTAGTATTCTTAGTGTGCTTTTCAGGTTCTTCTTCAACTTTTTCTTCATTAGGAACTTCATTTTCTTCATTAACACTTTCAATTTCAGCATCAGAGACAGATATACTATTAGGATCTATAGCAGGTTCAGAGGGTTCTTGACGAGGGTTTAACACATCAATGCCCATTGTTATGGACTTGGGTTTTGGAGAAGGAGGGAGCGCTGGAGACATCTATCGGCTAGCAAACAAGCACACAGGGGACAAAGGATTTACCCAGGTTCAGGCCTCGTAGAGGTCCCTACTCCTGCTTGTCTGCTCATGGAATTATCTAGGGAGTCGAAAGTTACAACGGTGCGCAGATGCAATCTGGCGAGGGTTTGTGGAAGCTAGGGTTGCGTGTGTCCTCCTCGCCGCCCCCTCCTAGCCCTTATATATATAGGCTAGGTCTCGGGTAGCATGTCGAGTCAGTTACAAGTTAGGGTTTTCCCCTTCAAACTTTCTATCTTTAGCTTTTTCTTGATCTTCAAGCAATCGAGAGTCCACGGGTTACTCGAGTCCTTCTATCTGGGCCTTGGCGACACCGTGGGCCTATATGTACTTGGACCGTATATGCCAAGCTCGAGTACCTGTAGGGTATACCCATGTCAGTAGCCCCCGAGTGTCTAGTGGAATCGCAGATTCGACTGGGGACTTTTTTGAAGTCTTCGAGTGCCTGAATGAGTACATTTTCGACTGCTTTTATTTATGTCATAGGGATTGTTAATATACGTGCCTGACATAACCGAAGTATCGGTATTAGTTAACCACCTTAGGGTGAAACAACGCAATCTACTCAATTTCGAGTCCCCGGACTCGAATCCGGAAAAGTGCTGGTGTAATTCGACTCAGGCCACGGAGGTCTTACAGGAGTCGAATTCCAGTTATATGGATGTGAGCACTCGACGCGTCCGTCAAGGCATGTTCATCATGCCTGTAGGCACGGATACATTTCTGGTAGTGCGCAGTTAAATGCGTTGCCAGGCCTTATTCAGGTCTTACCTTCACGTCGTAAGCGTGGCATCCGAATTTTATCATCGCGGAGACGATTCGGGTGTCCCAGGAGACGTAGTCTCTTTGTAGGGAAAATTGTGAGGCGGTGTCGCCAAAGGTTGCGAGTGCGGATGTTATCAACACACAGTTTTTGTGCAAATAATCATAGGGTGCGCGACCAGCGCTCCCTATGGGAGTAGCCCCCGAGTGCCTGGTTGAGTCGAAGACTCAGGCAGGGACTAAAGAACTTTTGCGACTGCTGTCGTCTTTTTTCTTATTTGTTTCAGTCGATGACTCAGGCAGGGACTAAATATTTTCGCGACTGCTATCGGCTTTTGCGTGCTTGTTTCAGTCGAATTTGTTTCCGGTGCTCCCTATGGGAGTAACCCATGTCCATAATCAAATTGTGTTTCGAGTGGTTGGGTTTGCCTTTGTGATTGTCTTTGTGCCTGCAATAAGAAAAGAAAAATTCGTAGGGTGCGCGGCCAGTGCTCCCTATGGGAGTAACCCCCGAGTGCTTGGTGGAGTCGAAGACTCCATCAAGGACTAAAGATAGTCGAAGTTTTCCACTGCGTAGCCTTGGTGACGTCAGTGCTGACGTTTGTATGACCTCAGTTGCCCGCGTGAGCGATTTTGACGTGACGTGACGAGCGGTGGGTCCCATTTTCTGACTTTGATTTGACTGGGCGTGCATAATCTTATTTTTAACTGTGCCTCCTCGATTTCCGCGCGTAATGGTAGAAGTGGGGGGACGGTTCGCACTTCCTCTTCTCCACGTGTCCAACGCGATGCATGCCACGTGTCCAATAGGGTTTTTGTCAGCTGTTGGATTGCATCTCCCAGGGTTAAGTAGCGGTGCTGCGGCGGTAATTTTCCATCTGCGCTCTTTCTTCCTTGCTGCCATCGCCATTTCTGCTGTTCTTCTGCTTTTCCCTGCGCTCATCTCCCTCACGGCGCTAGACCACCTTTGCTCGTTTCCAAGCTACTTTCTGCGCTCTCATCACCGCCGCGCAATGGGGAAAAAGAAAGGAGGTGCTGCCGCTGATTCTGTGGCCACCGTCGCCGTGACGAAGAAGAAGGGTGGCTCTACTGCTGCAGGCACCAACGCCACCGCCGGCATGAAGAAGAAGGTCGCAGGCACTCGCGTGACCAATGGTGCATGGCGCCCCTCCATTATGAAGGCGTCGGATCTCCGTCTTCTTCGCCAGGATGGAGTTATCTCTGCGGCAGTCGCCGATGCGCGCGTCCCTAGTGGTGAGACCATTCCTACTCCTCCCGCTGGCTTTCGAGTGATGTTTCTCGCATTCGTCATTCGCGGTCTCTCCTTGCCTCTCCACCCCTTTCTTAGGGGTCTTCTTTGCTTCTACGGGCTCCAGCTCCATCAGCTGTCCCCAAATTCGATTCTCCATATCACCTGTTTCATTACTCTTTGCGAGTGCTGGCTCGGAATCGAGCCGCACTTTGGCCTTTTCAAGCGCTTGTTTAAATTGAAGCGCCAGTCCACCTCTGGCTCTTTAGTTTATGACATAGGTGGTTGTGGTATCCATGTCGACCCATCCGCCACCTACTTCGACATCAAGCTTACCAAGTCCGTCCAGGGATGGAGGGACAAATGGTTTTATGTTCGTGATCAGAAGGCCAAGGAAGAGCACTTTGGACTCATGCCTTTCGATCCCGCGACTCCCTGCAAGAAGATGCATTCTTGGAAGAACGTGATAATGCCTTCCGAACTCGCGGAGACAGACGTGCTATATCAACGCGTCTGCGACCTCGAGAGTCGCATAGGCGTAGAAGAGGGAGGTTGCGCCCTTATCAGGACTTGGCTGCGTCGTGGCGTCCAGCCTCTCCAGGCCAGGGTCCATCCCACGTTTCAATGGGGTGGCACTGATGATGCCACTCGCGTGTCTGCTGATGGCATGTCCGCGAGTGAGGTAGATAAGAGGGTGCGACTGGTCACGAAGTACACCATCAAGGATGTGCTTCCGAACGAGCCAGTCGTTCCTCCTTTCGATGCTTCGAATCTTCCTCCTGAGGTACAGTTGTGCTACGCAGTAGCTTATTTTCGCGGTTGCATTTTCTGTTGCTTACCAGTTATGTTTGCTGATCTTCACTGTTTGTATGCAGGATTGGGCGGTGTCGCCTTGTATGCCTCCTCTCCCTGAGGGGATTATTCCTCGTGAAGCTTTGGAAGAGGACGAGTCTGAGTCGACTATCCCTTCTGATGTGGAAGAGGAAGCCCCCGAGTCTGAGAGCCCGGATACTCGCAAGCGTTTGCGTAGCGAGGACTCCGACGCGTCGTCTCCTTCAACTCCAGGAGGCGCGGTTGTTGGCGCGGAGTCGCCAATTCCAGCCGTTCCTGTGAGGGCTGTGGCGGCGTCTTCTCGCAAGAAGATGCGATTGCCCAAGGAGTCTTCGTTAGAATCGGCGGCTTCCACGTTCGATCTTGACAACTTTAACTGGTAAGTTTGCTGGGTCGTTCATTCTTTTCTATTTTCTTCTTGTTGGTTTTGCCCTGGAGTTTGCCCTTTTCTCCATGTGGACTTGGTCTTGTAGTCAAGAGGCGTCGTCATCTTCTGGCGACGTCGAGTTTTTGAAAGAATCGGGAGTCGCGACTTCAAGGGCCAAGGTAGAGGTCGAGCGCGCTCCTTCTCCTCCGGCGGCGGCCCACTCCAGGCACAATTCTTCGAGCTCTCCTCATGTAGGGGAGCATCGAGTGGTTGCTCGGATGACGGTTCAGCAAACTTCTTCGGAGTCGCTAGAGGACCATGTAAGTATATCGTTCCTTCTTTTTTAATGTGGTAGTCAACGCCTCTTGCTGCCCTCTTCTGACTCCTTGTTTTGTGTGACAGCTCCTTGTAAAGGAAGCCGCGCAGGTGGCAGAGCAGGTGATGGCGATGGGTCGCCAGCATGCAATGCTGGAGACGCGTCACCGTGTGGTCGAAGGTGAGTGCTCTACACTTATTCTTTTTGTCTTCTCTCTGTTTTGGTATGATCGACTGATAGCCAATTATTGACTGCCATGTAGCTAAGCATAACGCTTTACTGCGCAACGTCGCCACGTTGGAGAAGACATTAGCCGCAGCTGTGAAGGGGCGCGATGAGGCAATCGCGGCTCGTGATGATGCCCAGAAGCGTGAAGAGGATTTGCGCGCCTCCTTTGTGGCCAGGGAGAAGTTGTTCAAAGAGCAACTGTTCTCAGTCGCCAAGGCCCTCTCAGGTACCTTTACTGGTAAATATTTTATTGATGTTCTTCTCTGCATCTAGAGTTTTTGCCGGTGGCACCAGAAGTTTGATCCATGTGTGTATTTTCGGTGTAGATGCTGGCGACTTGAGTTTTGATCCGCAAGCCCTTTATCGCGATGACGCTCTGGCGGGCGCTATGTCTGCGGTCGAGGATCGTAGTGCCGCTGTCCAAAATACGTTGTCCAAGGCCAAGGTTACCCTTAGTCGCCTCCGGGAGGAGTTGATGTCGAAGGCGGAGCTGGTCGACAATGTGGAAGAGCTGGTGGAGTCGCTCGCTGGGGGTGTGCCTGCCACGTACAAGAACTCCCTCCGCGTGGCTGGCACGACCATGTCACTTGCCATGGTGCAAGCCCACGGAGTCGAAATAGATCCTTCTGCGGTGTCGAAGACGATGCCTGTTGGAGCGGGTGGTCAGCAGGTAGTATTCGCTCCCTTTGCGACTGCTTGTGCCAAATATGGCCATTCCTTGATAAATACTGTTGCCAAGTATTCGGAGGAGCTCCAGCGTGCTAAGAAGATCGCGAAGGCTTCAGCCTCAGGAGCTGGCGGAAAGTCTGTGGCGTCTAATACTGCCACGGACTTGATGAAGCCCCCGAAGCCGTCGAAGTCGAAGAAGCCAGTTGCCCTGTAGTTAATTTTTGTAATAGTTGATGAATTGGCCTTTTGATTGGAGAACATGCCTGCTGGCGAGTGTGTTTGTAAACACTTATGCTTATCTTGAATGCGTATGTTCCCCTTGCCTTTGTGTTGATTTGGTCGCCTTATTTTCTTTTGTCTTGACTTGTGGTAGGGCACATCGAGTGGTCATGTGGGAGGAAACTAGGATTCGCCATCTCTTGATGAGACAGTGGCACCACCGCGCTCCAGGGTAGAGGAGCTATCCTTGCTGTCGCGACTTCGTGATCACGTGAAGCAGCTGGAGCGTGAGTTGCCCCTGATCCGTGGTAATGCATACGTGTGGAAGTCAAAGGCGGAAAAATGCGCCGCCCGCGAGCAATATCTGCTTGGCGAGGTGACGCGGCTGGGCGACCAGTTTAAGTGTTAGTTTGCTGATCCTCATCTTTTCCTTTGTAGTTAGTCGCAATGGTACGTTGTACTCATGCTGTTGGTGCTGCTTCGTGTAGTTGTTAGCGCACGCCGTCCGCAAGAGGAGAAGGATAGGATTGCCATCCGCCTTCATGATCTCACCCAGGAGCAACTTCAAGAGAGTGGATACTTCTGGGTAGATCATGATCGTGCGACTGCATTGGCGATCCTGCAGGATCACGCTTCGCGAGTACTGCTCTTCCTGAAGAAGTCGCAGTCGTGTTTGAAGAACATCTATTGGGCAATGTCCTGTTGGATGACACTCCATCAAGCCTGCTGGCTCGCCTGGCCAAATTTCAAGATATGTCCGCGGTTCGCGAGTGCGTGAGGCAGCAGTTGGTGGCTGGTGCCAAGGCTGCCCTCTCGATGGTGCGATTGCACAGGCCTGACGTGGATATCGCCGCCATTGCTTCCGGGCCGCCAGCGCCGCCGGCCGGATCTGCTTGGAATATGGTGCCGCACTATCGGGCGGTGGATCGTCTAGTAGAGGAGATTGTCGACTTCTTCGAGGAACAAACCAATGTTCTTCTGTTGCAGCAGTAGCTAGATTTGTATCCTGTACATAAGTGTACTTGTGTTGTAAAGTTCATATATATTTATAGATAATTTATTGTTGAATGTGTACAAACAGCTTTGTCAGCGTCAGGTGCGTTGCACTATGCGATTCCTTTTCGTTAGCCTGGCCATCCCTTTGTCAACCTACCAGGCGCATTGCGGCTGGGTTGAGTTTGTGTTAAGGGGTTTGATTGATGTGCCAGCTACTCAGGATATCGCGTTTATTGGTTCGAAAAACAGATGTAGGTAGGGTGGCGTAGCCC
Source organism: Avena insularis (assembly GCA_023614405.1). NCBI lineage: Eukaryota > Viridiplantae > Streptophyta > Magnoliopsida > Poales > Poaceae > Avena > Avena insularis. The sequence continues at coordinate 471,206,916 of CM042686.1, forward strand.
CCGGGTATAAAATTGACAAAAGTGAAAGAAAACACAGAGTTTTGGGGCACTTAGCTTTTATTTATTTGAAGAGCAGTACGAGGTACAATGTGTGGCTAAGTAGCCTTGGCTGAGTAGCCTTATTTGCGATGTAAAAAGTAAAACAACTAGGGGTAGAAGCGTCGCAGCCAGCGACGCTCCAAGGGTTGGAGTATCGACTGCCTCTAAATCTTGAAGGCGATAGGCGCCACCTGGGATTACTTCTGTAATCACGTACGGTCCTTCCCATGGGGACTCACGCTTGAGATGCCCCTGCTGCTTCAGTCGCAGGACCAGGTCACCTTCGACGAAGGATCTGGGGCGAAGCCTTCAGCTGTGGTAGTTGCGCAGTTTCTGCCGGTAGATCGTGGATCTTTCTGCGGCGATTTCTCTTGCCTCATCGAGGAGGTCGACGGAGTCTTTGAGTGCAAGAGATGACTCTTGTTCGCTGTAAGCGACTACGCTACGCCTTTGTATCGCACTTCGCGGTAGTACGCTTCGCCTCCGTGCACCATAAAGAATGGCGTGTAGCCCGTGGCGCTGTTTGGAGTTGTTCATAGACTCCAAAGTACGGATTGGAGCTCATCTGGCCAGCAACCCGCGGCTTGCTCGAGTGGTCGAAGGAGTCGCTTCTTGATGCCGCTATAGACGAGCCCGTTTGCTTTTTCCACCTGACCGTTGGTCTGTGGATGCGCGACTGAGGCGTAACTGATGTTGATCCCCAGGTTTCCGCAGAATTCTTGGAACTCCTTGGATGTGAAGTTCGTCTCGTTGTCAGTGATGATGCTGTGCGGCACGCCGTAACGGTAGACAATGGATTCGAAGAACTTGACCGCGCCGTGCCCAGATTGCTTGGTCACTGGCATGGCCTCAATCCACTTGGTGAACTTTTTGACTGTGACCAAGAGGTAGACGTAGCCTCCTTGCGAGGACCTTGGGAGCTTGCCCACCATGTCAAGCCCCCATTGTGCGAAGGGCCAGGCCAATGGAATGGGCCGTAGTTCTGCGCCTGGTGCGTGTGGTTTGTCCGCGAAACGCTGACAAGCGTTGCACTTTTGGACTATGTCCTTGGCATCACGCATGGTCGTGGGCCTGTAAAATCCAGCTCGTAGAGCTTTGGCAACAAGGGCGCGACTGCCGGCATGGTGCCCACAGGTCCCTTCATGGATGTCGAGGAGGACTGCTCTTCCATCGGCTAGGGAGACGCATCGTTGTAACACGCATGTGATGCTGCGTTTATATAGTTCGCCGTTGATAACGGCGAATGCCTTGGAGCGTCGCGTGATGTGCCGTGCGTCTATCGGGTCATCCGGTAGGCGCTTGCTAAGGAGGTACGTAATGTATGGCTGCGTCCAGGATTGTTCGATCATCATGACGCTCATTGGTCCCTCGAGTCCTGTGTCTAACTCCAAGTCATCGAGTGCCATTGGCTCATTGTGTGGCGTAGCCCCCGAGTCCGTTGCTGCGCTTGTTTTCTTCTCTGTGGCCTTTGGCTTGATGGACGTTCGCATATGCGCTCGAGAAATACCCCAGGTGGTATGGGGGTGCAGGTGGATCCTATGTTGGCGAGTGTGTCCGCCTCCTCGTTGCTTTCGCGACCTATGTGTCGCAACTCGCAACCATCGAAGTCTCCTTCGAGTGTGTCGTAGAGGTCGCGGTATGCGATCATGTTGTCGTTCAGTGCGTCTCACTCATGCATTGTTTGGTTGACGACCAGCTTGGAGTCGCCGTATATGATGAGCCTCTTTGCGCCGCAGGCTTTTGCCATCCTCATCCCGTGCAACAGGGCCTCGTATTCAGCCTCATTGTTTAAGGTTGTGAACCACATTCGCAGGATGTATTTCAGCTTGTCCCCTTGAGGTGATGTCAGTATGACACCTGCTCCTGCTCCATCTTTCCGCTTGGACCCATCGAAGTGCATTGTCCAGAGGTAGGACATATCTGGCTTGTCCGGGAGTTGGTTTTCCATCCAATGCACGAGGAAGTCAGGGAGAACTTGCGACTTGATTGCGTCACGCTTTTCATATGTGATGTCTCGTGGAGATAGTTCGATTCCCCAAAGCGCGACTCGGGGTTATTGAGGATATGTCCCAATGGGGCGTCGTTGACTACCACGATTGGGTGTTCTTGGAAGTAATGGCGCAGTCGCCGGGCGGTCATGAAGACGCCGTACGCCAGCTTCTGGTAGGGCGGGTACCGCTGTTTTGTTGGCGTGAGGACCTCGCTGAGGTAGTATACCGGGCGTTGTATGCCGTGGACCTTGTTTTCCTCGGCCCGCTCGACGACGAGCACTGTGCTAACCACTTGGTTGGTAGCGGAGATGTACAGCAGTAGTGGTTCCCTTTCTCGTGGAGTCACCAATACTGGCGAGGTGGATAGCAGGCGCTTGAGATCTTCGAATGCTTCTTGCGCTTCATTGGTCCACTCGAATTTGTCAGCTTTGCGGAGGAGCTGATAGAAGGGCAGTGCCTTTTCTCCCATTCGACTGATAAATCGACTGAGGGCCGCGATTCGTCCGGCTAGTTGCTGGACGCCTCTTATGTTCTTTGGCTTCTCCATGGCCAGTATGGCCTTTATCTTTTTCGGGTTTGCCTCAATCCCTCTCGCGGAGATGAGATACCCGAGCAGCTGCCCAGATGGTACGTCGAAGGCGCATTTGTCCGGCTTGAGCTTTACCCGGTAACGATCGAGATTGGCGAAGGTTTCGCGCAAGTCGTCGATTAGAGAGGCTTCTTCCTAGGTTTTGATTACTATGTCGTCGACATAGACTTGGATGTTACGACCCAGTTGTTCCTTGAGGCAAGCCTGCATGCACCGCTGGTATGTGGCTCCCGCGTTTTTTAGCCCGAAGGGCATTGTGTTGTAGAAGAACACACCGAAGGGCGTTGTAAACGCGGCCTTCTCCTGGTCTTCCTCCTTCATTCGAATTTGGTTATAGCTTGAGTAGGCATCGAGGAAGCAGAGGCGCTCGCATCCGGCGGTTGAGTCAATGATTTGATCGATCCGTGGTAGCGGGAAGTGATCTTTTGGGCAGTGCTTGTTTAAAGAAGTGAAGTCCACGCACATCCGTAGGATATCCATGTCCTTTTGTGGTACCATCACCGTATTGGCGAGCCAAGTGCTTTCCTTGATCTCGCGTATGAATTTGGCCTCGAGGAGTCTGTTGATCTCCATTCCGATGCTCGCTGCGTGGCTCGTATACGACGATTGTTTGCTTGACTAGCCTTGCGTCGGGGTTGACGTTGAGTGCGTGCTCGGCGAATTCCCTAGGAACTCCTGGCATGTCCGCGGGACACTAGGCAAAAATTTCCCAGTGCTCACGGAGGAATTCGACGAGCGCGAGTTCCTATGCGGGACTCAAGTTGTTGGCGATGAGGGCCATTTTAGCGGGATATGATGGATGGACCTGCACCTTCTTTGTGTGCACAGATGAGTCGAAGGAGAGGTCAGGTGAGCTTGGCCTACTCAGGGGAGGCAGACCGTTGTCTGTCGTTTCCTTCAATCGCGCGAGCTCCTCCTGCATGCCAAATGACTGGGAGATTTTGTTGAATTCCCTGTCGCAACTATCAGATCGCTCGAAGCTCCCGTTGATCGTGATGACGCCGTTGGGACCTGGCATTTTCATCTGTAGGTAGGCATAGTGGGGTACCGCCATGAACCTAGCGAACGCGACGCGTCCGAGGATGCAGTGGTATTGTGAGGGCCAGTCGACGACCTCAAAGTCGATGCGCTCGCGCCGGAAGTTCCTTGGCGTGCTAAATATGACGTCGAGGTTGATTTTTCCCAGGGGGTATACGCCTTTCCCGGGGACGATGTCATGGAACATTGTGTCCGATGCCTCCAAGCAGGTTAGAGGGATCCTCATTGCTCGCAAGGTACTCGCAAATATGAGGTTGATGCCGCTTCCGCCATCCATGAAGACGCGACTCATGTCGAAGCCTCCAATTTGCGCCTCGAGTACGAGGGGGCAATGACCTGGGTGAGGTACTTGAGGCGGGTGGTCGCGTTTGTCGAAGGTAATGCACGACTCACTGCCACTAAGGTACTCAGTGGTGGGTGGTGGCGAGTGCATGGCCAAGTTAACTTGGCGAGTGATGGCCTTTTGCACCCTATTGGAGGGGCGCCCCTTTTGGATCATCATGGTACCCATGGCCCGTGGGTACGGTTCGCCTCCGTGGTGCTGGTCCGGTGCAGCTCCGTTCGGGGGTGGCCCAGGTGGTGGTGGTGGTGCGCCATGTGCCACGGCGCCTGGAGCGGCTCCGTAGCCTCTTTCAACTACATTGCGGTTCATCCGAACCAATCCCTCGTGTAGCTTGAGGAACTCGCGGCAGTCCTTGAGGAGGTGGCTGGACTTTCTCTTGCCATCATGCTTGTCGATGTAGAAGTGTATCGTGCATGGCCCGGACAGTTTGTTCTCGATGGAGGTTGCGGGTGCTTCATCGCGAGTGCGGTGTTGCCACAATTGCGTGGTTTTCCCGGAGTCGCGGTATCCGTCGCTGTGGTATCCGCTGTTGCGGTTATCGTCGCGTCTATCAGCGTAGCCAGCTGCGACCATGTTGACGTCATCGTGATCGTCGTAGACGCGCATGCGATGCTTACTCCGGCGGTCGCATCTTCGTTCGAGTTCTGCTTCCTTGTCAGAGTGAACGTGATTCTTCACCAAATCTTCTCCATCGGCCCACCGATTCGCGATCTCCATCAGGTGGTCGATGGTCTGGGGCTTTGAGCGGCCTAGCTCCTCCCTGAGTTCCATGCGGCGGACACCACCGTTGAATGCGTCAATCGCGCGGTCTTCCGAGATGTTTTCCGCGGAGTTCTTGATGATGGACCTCCTTTGGATGTAAGAGCGCAGCGTTTCGCCAGATCTTTGTTGGCAGCATCTCAGTTCTTCGATTGAGGCGGGCGCTTGTAATGCGTTGCCTTAAAGTTGCGCGACGGTTGTAGACCAGCTCATCCCAGCCGCGAATGGATCCACGTTGAAGGTTATTGAGCCATGCCGGGTGGCGCTGCACCGTAGTCGCAAGCATTGCATCGCATGATTGACTGCCTCCATGTAGCCTGACGGAGGAGATGTGGTCCTCCAGCCAGATCTTGGGGTCCTGCAGACCGTCAAATTTCGGGTTCTCCGATGGGAGTTTAAACCCTTTAGGCACTCGCTTTTGCCTGATGGATCTGCTGAAGCATCTGGCGCCGCAGAGCTCCCCTTCTTCTTCTTCCGAGTCAGTCGACCGAGCACGTCGTGCCCTTGACTTGTCAAACTTGTGCTGCGTGAGTTCGTCGCGTGCATCGTAGTCGCGATCGTGTCGCCGTGAGCGGCGGCGACGAGACAGGTCATGACTGTCATCGCTGGACGAGGGCGAGGAGTAGCGCTTCGCTAGTGCTTTGCCCTTTTTTGGGTCTGGTACCGGTTCCTTGTCGAGGTCGGCCTCGATTAGCCCCAGGCCCGCGATCATAGATCGGTGCATGGCCGTTCGGGGATCTCCAGCTGGTGGCTGGTTATTGAGAAGGTACATGGTGGCTTCTGTCACCGCGGCCTGCGGTGTCCTGGGAACCACGTTGCCTCTCGTGTCGACTGTCATTGAACCAAAGTCGAGGACTTTCGTGGCATCTATGCGCTCTTGTTCGGTCAGGTGAGCCATCCGTGACTGCCTCTTCTTGGCAAGGTACTCGTTGCCTCTTGAGGAGGATCCTCCGTAGGAGGAGACCCCAGCGCGATGAAGGCTCGACTAGTCCGCCGCCTTTTTACATGCCTCAAGTTGCGCGATTGCTTGTTTTTGGCGCTTGAATTCCTCTTTTAGGAGCCAGTGGTAGCCCATCAGCAGTTCCTGCGGGGACCCGAAGGGTAGAGGTGCACCTCGTAGGGCTTCGCGGCAGCGATCCCACTCTTGCTCGTTGAGCCTGATCACGACGTGTTCGCCGGTTTGCTCGTTGATCATGCTAGGAGGTTCGACTGCTCCTCCGTTGCCACCGTTGCCGACATTGGGTGGATTGGTGCTGTTGCCGACGTTACCACCGTTGCCGCGATTGGGTGGATCGGTGCCATTGCCGGTGTTGCCACCGTTACCGCGGTTGGCGGAGGTGTCGCCCGCGTTGATGACGGCGCACATGAAGTGATTAGGGAAGCTGTTGCTTCCACAACTCTCAGATCCGGAACCGTAGCTTCCATCTTCAGTGGCCAGATCGCTTAGATCAGAGTCGCGACTGCTGTCGCTGACTATGTTCCCAACTGCCACCGGAGCATTGAGCTCGCTGAGGGTGCCGATTGATGGAGGAAACCATAATGCCGGGGCAATCGCCGGTGCTGTCGGCTGATCAGGCATGCAAAGCGTGCCCATCTATCCAACTTGGAAGCGGAAGCTCCCAATCGCCAAGCTGACTCCGTCGCCCACGGATTCGAAGGCCGGGCGAGTGGCCAGTGTGTGGACGGTGAAGTCAAAGGCGCCGAAGAGCTGGCGAATCTCCGCTGTTGCGGAGTTGTAGATTGCAGTTGATGGGTCCGAAGAAGCCGCAACATCAGCACTCCCTATTCCCACAGACGGCGCCAATTGACGAGGGTTTAACTCATCAATGCCCATTGTTATGGACTTGGGTTTTGGAGAAGGAGGGAGCGCTGGAGACATCTATCGTCTAGCAAACAAGCACACAGGGGACAAAGGATTTACCCAGGTTCAGGCCTCGTAGAGGTCCCTGCTCCTGCTTGTCTGCTCGTGGAATTATCGAGGGAGTCGAAAGTTACAATGGTGCGCAGATGCAATCTGGTGAGGGTTTGTGGAAGCCAGGGTTGCATGTGTCCTCCTCGCCGCCCCCTCCTAGCCCTTATATAGATAGGCTAGGTCTCGGGTAGCAGGTCGAGTTGGTTACAAGTTAGGGTTTTCCCCTTCAAACTTTCTATCTTTAGCTTTTTCTTGATCTTCAAGCAATCGAGAGTCCGCAGGTTACTCGAGTCCTTCTATCTGGGCCTTGGCGACACCGTGGGCCTATACGTACTTGGACCGTATATACCAAGCTCAAGTACCTGTAGGGTATACCCCTCAGGATATAGAGGATCCTGGGTAGCAGCACCACTTCTAGTTCTAATTTCATAAGCATGTTTTTCTTTAGCAGCATTAACTAGCAAGTCTTTTTGCACTTTAACGAGTTGATCTATTTGAGTTTGAACCATTTGAAAGTGTTTAACAATCATTTTAACATCATTAGAGGTTCTTTCCACAATATCTTTCAACTCAAAAATAGCTCTAGTGTTTTCCATAAGATGATTTTTCATCCTTTTATTAAAATTATCCTGCTTAACAATAAAGATATCGAATTCTTCTAAGCATTGATCAGGAGGTTTAGAGTAAGGGATATCACCTTCATCAAAGTGTTGGAGAGACTGTACCTCAATAGTGGATGAGTAGGGGATAGGCTTACATAATTCTTCTATAGGAGGTAAATTCTTGACATCTGCAGCTTTAATTCCCTTCTCCTTAAGACATTTCTTAGCTTCCTTCATCACTTCATCATTTAATTCAATAACTCCCCTCTTCTTTGATGTTGGAATAGGCACTGGAATAGTTGGTTCAGGTATAGCTGGTTCAGCATGATTCCAATCCTCATAGTTCTTGCTTATTTTAGCCATTAATTCCTCAGCTTCCTTGGGAGTCCTATTCCTGAAAACACAATCAGCACAACTATCTAGGTATGTCCTAAATTTTTCAGTTAGTCCATTATAAAATATATCAAGAAGCTCATTCTTTGGTAATGGACTTCTAGCCTGTGCATGAATCAAAGCACAAAACCTTGCCCATGATTTAGGCAATATCTCTTTTTCTCCCTGTTTAAAATCAAAAAGTTCCTGCAAAATAGCATGTCTAGCACTTGGAGGAAAATATTTCTACAGGAAAGTACTAATCAAGCAATCAGGGTTATCAATAGATCCAGGAGGTAAATTACTAAGCCAAGTTTTAGCTTCTCCTTTCAGTGAAAAAGGGAAAATCTTAGCAACAAAGTAAGTATGCATCTTAATATCATCAGAAAACAAGCCACTCATGGTAGAAAGTTCATTCATATGTGCTATCGCACTTTCATTCTTAGTCCCACAAAAGGTTCTTTCTCAACAATAGCTATGTAAGATAGATCGAGAGAGAAATCATAATCTTTATCTTTAATATTTATGGGAGAAGCAGCAAACTTAGTAACATGAGACAATTTGGGTCTAATAGTACGCCTCTCAAGGAGACTCTTAGCAGCGCTCCTATCATGGGTGTTTTTACATTCTTTAATAAATTCATCGGTCATCTCAACATAACCATCTTCAATATCATAACTTTCACTAGACTTAGGTGAACTAACAGGTGTAGTAGTGTCTTCATTAGGAGTTTTAGTATTTCCAGCTATAGTTCTAGCAATCGTAGCATCTACGAAAGGACCTAATGAACCACTCTTATCAAGCACAGTAGAAGCAGCTGATACATTGCAAATGTATCTATAATTTTTGATGTTCCATTCTTGGTTTATCCACTTTCTTGTGTTTTGTCCACACTTTGGAGTACTTTTCATATAATTTCTTGGACTAACCTATTAACAAGAGCCACAGTGCCAGCTGCCTGTTTTCTGCTGTTTTTGGTTCCAGGAAAGTCAGAAAATGAATATTCTCAGAAATGGACGGGACAAAAGCCAAAGTGCATATTTTTCCGGAAGTCATCAGATGCCAAAATACGAGACGGAGAAGGGCCAGAGGGAGGCCACACCACCTGTCTGTGGCGGCTTGGCAGCGCGCCAGTGGTGTGGCCACCAGCTGCCCTCGGCCTTCCTTTCCGCCTATAAGATGCCCTCGGGACGAAAACCCTACGTACCCGATCAAAAATCCACGAAAGAGTCTGTAGCCGCCGTCATCTCCATGCCTAGATCGGGAGGGATCTGAAGCTCTTCCCGGCACCCTACCGGAGTGGGGAATTCACCCTGGAGGCATTCTTCATCACCATGCAAGCCTCCGGTGTGATGCGTGAGTAGTTCATCCTTGGACTACGGATCCATGTAGTAGCTAGATGGCTAGTTCTCCTCCTTTGTGATTTCATGTTTAGATCTTGTGAGCTCCATTCATGATCAAGATCATCTATTTGTAATTCTGCATGTTGTGTTTGCGGGGATCCGATGGATATTGAGATGCTATTTCGGATTAATTATTGATTCTATCATGTCTTTGTTATTTGTGATCTTGCATACTTTCTGTTGTTAGTAGCTATCTTGGCCAAGTAGATGCTAGCAACTCCAAGAGTTAGTATTTATGATCGATAGTGGGTCCATGCCTCTGGTAATCTGGGGAAGTGACAGAAATCTCTAAGGTACTATATGTGTTGTTGCTACTAGGGAGAAAACAACAATCCTTTGTTCATAGAACAATCGTATTGTTTACTTTACACGCAGTTCGTAAAGCAATAATCTGTTGCTTGCAACTTAATACTGGAGGGGGTTCGGATGATAACCTGAAGGTGGATTATTAGTCATAGATGCAGTTGGATGGCGGTCTATGTATAATGTTGTAATGCCCAATCAAGTCTCAAAGGAGTCAAGATGATTAGTATATGCATGTATTGCTTTCTCGATGTTTGTCAATTGCCCCGTTGTAATTTGTTCACCCAGCATGTTATCTATCTAAGGAGAGCCACCTCTAGTGAACTATGGATCCCGGTCCTTTTCTTTTACATACAATCTACAAACTGTTACTGCTTTGTGTTTACTTTCTACAAACTATTACTTCCTTCCATTCGATACGTTTAATCCTTTGTTTTCAGCAAAAAACGGTGAGATTGACAACCTCATCGCCAGTTGGGGACAAAGTTCTGTGGTTGTGTTGTGTAGGTCTCCACGTTGCTACTAGCATCGGTAGTGCGCCCTGTCAAGGCTAAGCTAGCAACACCTTTGGGGTGTTTCCTTGCTCCTACTGGTTCGATTAAACCTTGGTTTCATAACTGAGGGAAACTTGCTGATGTGCTCATCATACCTTCCTCTTGGGGTTCCCAACGAGCTCTACATCAACACCGCACCAGCATCTTTCTGGCGCCGTCAACACTGAGCCATCAAGCATTTTTCTGGCGCCGTTTCCGGGGAGTCAAGGACATCTTCACAAGGGGAGTCCCTCACAACCAATCTCTTTACTTTGTTATTTTTGTTTTGCTTAGTTTCTTTTTGTTTTGTTTGCTTGTTTTGTTATCAAAAACACACAAAAAATAGTTTTACTAGTTTGCTTTCTTATTTGAAAACCCCAAAAAAACTACTCTTGAAAACACTAAGTTATGTGACTTCACTAGCACCAACAACAATGATTTTATGAGCACACCTATTGCTCCACCTGTGCTTGAAGATACTTTCTTTGAGATAAAACCTGCTTTGCTCAATCTTGTTATGAGAGAACAATTTTCTGGTATTGGTAATGAAGATGTTGCTGCCCATCTAAATAACTTTGTTGAACTTTGTGAGATGCAAAAGCATAGGGATATAGATGGTGATATTATTAAGCTTAAATTGTTTCATTTCTCTTTGAGAGGAAAAGCTAAAGAATGGTTGAATTCCTTATATAGGAATAGTATTGATTCTTGGACTAAGTGCAAATATGCTTTCATTGGAAAATACTATCCTCCTGCTAAGATTATATCTATGAGAAGTGAAATAATGAAGTTTAAACAATCTGATAATGAGCATGTTGCTCAAGCTTGGGAAAGAATGAAATATTTGGTAAAGAATTGTCCCACTCATGGACTGACTGCTTGGATGATCATCCAAACTTTTTATGCAGGATTGAACTATTCTTCAAGGAACCTATTGGATTCTGCTGCTGGAGGTACCTTTATGACCATTACTTTGGGTGCTGCAACAAAACTTCTGGACAATATGATGGTTAATTATTCTGAATGGCATACTGAGAGAGCTCCACAAGGTAGGAAGGTAAATTATGTTGAGGAAACTTCCTCCTTGAATGATAAGATTGATATTATTATGTCTATGCTTGTTAATGGGAAAGCCCATATTGATCCAAATAATGTTCCTTTAGCCTCTTTGGTTGCTCAAGAAGAGCAAGTTGATGTGAACCTCATAAGAAATAATAATTTTGGCAATAATGCTTATAGGAGTAATTTTGGTAACAACAATTATAAGCCATATCCTCCCAACAATGGTAATGCTTATGGAAATTCTTACAACAATAATAGGAGTGCTCCCTCTGAACTTGAAGTTATGCTTAAAGAGTTTATTAGTAAACAAACTACTTTCAATAAAACTATTGAGGAAAAACTCTCTAATGCTGAAAGAAATATAGCATCTTTGGCTGAAGCTTAATCTTCTTTGAATAAAATGGCTGCTAAACCTAAAACTAATGATAATCCCTTTGCAGCTACTAATGCTATACAAGTAAGAATTGATGAAAATGTTAGACTATTAGCTGAATTACATGCTAAGTGGGAAAGAGAAGATGAAATTGCTAGAAACATTAGTGTTTCTACTATCACCACCACTAGTGTTGAGGCTAGTAATAGTTCTACTACTTTAGATGATAAATTTGATTTTGATCTTGATGGTTGCAACATCTCTGAAGTTATTAAGTTCCTACAAAAGCTTGCCAAAAGTCCTAATGCTAGTGCTATGAACATGGCCTTTACAAAACACATTACTGATGCTCTCATAAAGATTAAAGAAGAAAAGATGAAACATAAAGCTTCTATTCCTATAAAACAAGAAGATGGTTGGGAACCCATCATTAATATGAAAGTGAATGACTTTGATTTCAAAGCTTTATGTGATCTTGATAGTAGTGTTTCTATTATGCCTAGAAGGATTTAAGATATGCTTGATTTGCCTCCACTTGAAAATTGTTATTTGAATGTCCCACTTGATGATAATGCTAAAAAGAAACTCATGGGGAGTCTTAATGATGTTATTATTATGGTTAACAATGCCTATGTCCCCGTTGATTTCTATGTTTTGGATGTTGAATACAATGATTTTTGTCCTATTACTTTGGGAAGACCTTTTCTTAGAACTGTTGGAGCCATTATTGATATGAAAGAAGGCACCATTAAATATCAACTCCCACTCAAGAAAGGTATAAAACACTTCCCTAAGAAGAGAGAGAAGTCTTCTTTTTCTTCTCCTATGAAAACAAAATTTCGTCTTAATGCTTCTTCATTTGAGAACACTTGATTCTTTCTTGCTTCTTATGCCTAACTTAAAGGCGTTAAGAAAAGTACTTATTGGGAGATAACTCAAACATTTTAGATGAGTCTTGGAAGTTATTACTTCAGTAATAACCGCTCCTTATCCTTTTTATTTGCTTTTTGTGCCAAGAGTTACGTCCAATGAGAGAGAAGTAATGATTGGGAAAGTTGTTGTCCCGAAACAGATTTCTGTGCTTCACCGTAAAAACTCGTGTAAAATCTCTGAACGTATTTTTGAGGCGTGAATTTTTGTGCTTCTGCCCAGGTTGTTATCTAACTTTCGTTAGTTCAACACTTTTTGATTTGAGCAACAGAAGGTCTTCGGAAAAAAACTGTCTTTACCTGCTGGTCTGTTTTGACAGATTTCTGCCATTTTCTGCATTTGCTTCTTGTTGGTTCCTTTTTGAGTTCTTTTAGGGAATTGAGCTTTTTGAGGGAAGTGCTACAGTAGCTAGTGTTCTAATGGAAGTTTATTTGGTGTTAGAACTGAACATTAAGACCTTTTATCTTGAGTGCACTAATGTTGCTAATAAAGATTGTGCGAAGTTTTGTATGAAGGAAAAAATTCAGGGGTATGGAAGGAATGAGTAATGAGATGAAGGATGGACTAAAGCTCAAGCTTGGGGATGCCACGCGTGTCACCCCAAGAAATATCCAAGAAGTACAAGCGTCAAAGCTTGGGGATGCCCAAGGCATCCCCCTCTTCATCAATAAAATCCTGTGTTTCTTCCAAACGCTTCATTTTTATTGTTTCATGCACAGTTGTGTTGTTCTTGGAGCGTCTTCTTTTTCATTTTCGTTTTGGTTTTTCGTTTGCTTTTGTTTTCTTAGTTTTCTGAATAAATTGGTTGGACCCCCTCTTTCATACATTGGTTTGCAAATAGTTTGGTTTGGTTTGGAAAAGAGTAGGAAAGTTCATGCTTATGTGGTAAAAATAGCTCGTTTTTGACTGTGGCCTATGCTTTGTCATGCCATGCTTAATATTGTTTTGGCTTTATGCTTAGTATTCTTTGCTATAGAATGACTTGTTATAAACAATTGAGATTGCTTAATGTGCCTTGGATGAATCATGCGTTGTTTTAGCATATTAAAGCATAGTATAGTGGTATTCTCCTTTGATGCTTTATTTGGGTTGACTTGGCGCATGCTCACACCATGTTATGACTATCTCAAGTCACCATAGACTTTATGATCCTTTAGTTTTCAACTTGTAGTATCACTTTATGCTTTGATCAATGATGTTTTATCGCTCTACATGATTATGGCCATTATTGCTCTCTTAGTTTGTCGCCGCCTTTTTGCTAGCCTCCACAACAAAGTATGAGTTACACTCATGCATCCAACTCCCTAAACCAAGTTATTCCAAAGAGTCCACCATACCTACCTACTAGCTTATGCTATTCCAAGTATATTCATGCTTTTGTTTACTTTCCAAATTAAACTTGTTATGAGAAAACTAGTGATTAAAGCTCTCACGAACTTGATGGCACACTTTACTTTTCTTGCCCTTAATAAACTTGAACCATTGTGTCGTCTATGTTGTATATGCTTGCACTTATTTGTTGGGAATTAGCAGAACCATGCTTTCATGGGGAACGCTTTCAACATTGCAGTTAGTACTTGTACCTAGTTGATATCATGCTCTTTTGTATATGGATGTTGTCGGTGTGACGTGAAAGGGGAGCTTGTAAGTCCATGGAGTTATGTATATGTGTTAGAGAAACGTCTGGGTCATTGGTTCAATCCATGCCGACATGGTGGAAACCTGCAAGAACCATAATGAGCTGTCTATGAAGCATTCTTCTTATAAAAAGAGTCCTATATTGAGAAAAAAGAGAAAAGAAAAAAGAGATTATAAAAAGAGGAAGAGAAAAAGCACCATATTCCCATGGTAAATAAGAATATTGTTGAGATGCTCGTTGTCTGCTTGCCTTGGCATTTTGATATGGGGATTCTTCCGTATCATCGGGCAAGGGGTACCCCGTTGGCGGTTCTCTATGATACACATGTACTTACGATGACAAGAACTTATCGGTGACTAAACTTGAGTAGCATGAGGAGCAGCCCTCGTATACAAGGGACATGAGATTTCTAACTTATACTTCGTCAAGCATGTACACCATAGTTTGTTCACTTTAACCTTAATCACTTCAAGATGCTTATGATAGGGGCAATGAGAGCTGAAAGCTATAAGTACCATAATTTTTGGAAGCTCTTTATGAGACTTGAATCCCTACTTCCTTCTATGAAGGCCTTTCTTCCACCATTATATTGAGTCTCCACCTTCTATCTTTATGCACCTACTTTGAGAGCATAGTGGCCATTCTTAGTTCTATGTGCATTGTCCCAAGACTAGTTGATTGATGCATAACTTGATGTTGCTTGTTTGAAACTATTTGTATCTAGTCACTCTTATGAACTTTGAAGGTGTCCTATGCATTTATATTTTCTACTCTATGAGGGACAAGCTGAATACTATTATCCTATGTTTTCTTTATGTGAAACAAACAAACGTCTTGCAAAGCATTGTTATTCATGAAACTTTTGTTTGTGCCTTTTTATGTTGCATCATAGTTTCTTTGTCTTATTGCTAGAACTTTGTCTTTCATGTTATGATTGAAGTACTATGATCCCAGCATTAAATGTTTTACAAATACTTTGATCAAGTCTTTAATGGTGCATGTCACCTCAAAAATTATTCTTTCTTTTTATCACTTACCTACTCGAGGACGAGCAGGAGTTAAGCTTGGGATGTTGATACATTCCAAATGTATCTACAATTTTTGATGTTCCATGCTTGGTTTTATCCACTTTCTTGTGTTTTGTCCACACTTTGGAGTACTTTTCATATGATTTCTTGGACTAACCTATTAACAAGAGCCACGATTTGCACTGCATTTTCTGCTATTTTTGGATCCAGGAAAGTCAGAAAATGAATATTCTCGGAATTGGACGGGACAAAAGCCAAAGTGCCTATTTTTCCGGAAGTCATCAGATGCCAGAATACGAGACGGAGAAGGGCCAGAGAGTGGCCACACCACCTGGCCGCATGGCCAGGCTTGGCCCGCGCCAGGGGTTGGTGTGGCTAGCCCAAGCACCCCCTCGGCCTCCCCTTCCGCCTATAAGATGCCCTCGGGACAAAAACCCTAACTACCCGATCAAAAATCGACGAAAGAGTCTGTAGCCGCCGTCATCTCCATTCCTAGATTGGGAGGGATCTGAAGCTCTTCTCGGCACCCTGCCGAAGAGGGGAATTCACCCTGGAGGCCTTCTTCATCACCATGCAAGCCTCCGGTGTGATGCATGAGTAGTTCATCCTTGGACTACGGATCCATGTAGTAGCTAGATGGCTGGTTCTCCTCCTTTGTGCTTTCATGTTTAGATCTTGTGAGCTCCGTTCATGATCAAGATCATCTATTTGTAATTCTGCATGTTGTGTTTGCGAGAATCCGATGGATATTGAGATGCTATTTCAGATTGATTATTGATTCTATCATGTCTTTGTTATTTGTGATCTTGCATGCTTTCCGTTGTTAGTAGCTATCTTGGCCAAGTAGATGCTAGCAACTCCAAGAGTTAGTATTTATGCTCGATAGTGGGTTCATGCCTCTGGTAATCTGGGGAAGTGACAGAAATCTCGAAGGTACTAGATGTGCTGTTGCTACTAGGGAGAAAACAACAATCCTTTGTTCATAGAACAATCATATTGTTTACATTACACGCAGTTTGTAATGCAATAATCTGTTGCTTGCAACTTAATACTAGAGGGGGTTCGGATGATAACCTGAAGGTGGATTATTAGTCATAGATGCAGTTGGATGGAGGTCTATGTATAATGTTGTAATGCCCAATCAAGTCTCAAAGGAGTCAAGATGATTAGTATATTCATGTATTGCTTTCTTGATGTTTGTCAATTACCCCGCTGTAATTTGTTCACCCAGCATGTTATCTATCTAAGGAGAGCCACCTCTAGTGAACTATGGATCCTGGTCCTTTTCTTTTACATACAATCTACAAACTGTTACTGCTTTGTGTTTACTTTCTACAAACTATTACTTCCTTCCATTAAACGTTTAATCCTTTGTTTTCAGCAAAACACGGTGAGATTGACAACCTCATCATAAGTTGGGGACAAAGTTACGTAGTTGTGTTATGCGAGGTCTCCATGTTGCTACTAGCACCGGTGATGCATACTGAGCTCATTAGCAACACCTTTGGGGTGTTTCCTTGATCCTCTTTGGTTCGATTAAAGCTTTGTTTCATAGGCGAAACTTGCTGTGAAGGTATGATTAGCAATGACAAGTTTCCTCGAATGAAAAACCAAGGCTTGAACCAAATGCTGATGAAACGGAAGCAAAATGAATTCTATAGATGGTGCTGTAAAGAGCCAGGATCCATAGTTCACTAGTGGATGGAGATGACATGTAAGACTCTTTCGTGGATTTTGATGTTGCACCTAGGAGTTTTGTCCCGAGGGCAACAGGATGGAGAAGGATCGGAAGTGAGAGGCCGAGGGGCTTGGGGCGGAACCACCCCGTGGCGGGGCTGGCCATGGCCGGGTGGTGTGACCGGCCCCAGTCTCCGTCTCATATTCGGCACTTGATCCTTCTCGGAAAAATAGGCACTTTGGCTTTGTCCCGTCCAATTCGAGAATATTCATTTCCGACTTTTCAGAACCAAAACACAGAAAACAGGCAGCTGGCACTATGGCTCTTGTTAATAGGTTAGTCCAAGAAATCATAATAAAAGTACTCCAAAGTTGGAACAAAACACAAGAAAGTGGATAAAACTAAGCATGGAACATCAAAAATTATAGATACATTTGCACTGTATCACTCTACATCAACACCGCACCAGCATCTTTCTGGCACCATAAACACTGAGCCATCAGCAGCAGCATAAGTATCAGAAGTTTCAGATTCAACAGTAGTAGCAGTGTGTGTAGCATGTGTATGTGGTGGTGTAATGAGCTTACTCATAACAGATGGTGAATCAAGAGCAATAGAGGTGTTCAGAACCGTACCTCTTCTTGTAGTGGATGGTAAAATAGGACCTTGCCATCACGAGACTTACCCATGATGGATGGATAACAGCGAACAATAGAGAATCCAAGTGAACTTGATAAATAAAGCTATGCTCCCCGGCAACGGCACCAGAAAATAGTCTTGATGACCCACAAGTATAGGGGGTGTATCGCAGTATTTTCGAAGGAAGTGAAACCCAATTTATTGATTCGACACAAGGGGAGCCAAAGAATATTTATAAGCCTTAACAACTGAGTTGTCAATTCAGCTGCACCTGGAAACAATCTTGCTCACAGCAGTTTATCAAGAGCAGTTTTGTTAGGAATAGTAAAGTAGCAGAGTAGTAAAAGCAAAGACGGTAGTAACAATAGCGATGCTTGATGGGATTCGAAACGGTAGGCATAGGGATGGATGGACGAGCGTTGCATGGACAAGACAATTCACATGGCAATCAGAACATAGGGCAATTGCAGATAAATAAGATAAAGCATCCAAGTACTAGATAATCCTAGGCATGTGTCCCATATATAGTCATACGTGATCGCAATGAGAACTTGCACAACATCTTTTGTCCTGCTAGCCCGTTTGCAGCGGGGCCTCAAGGGAACTACTGGCAATTAAGGTACTCCTTTTAATAGAGCACTGGAGCAAAGCATTAACACTCTATGAACACATGTGATCCTCACATGAAAGGCATTCCCTCCGGTTATCCCGATTTTTGTCACTTTGGGGCCATTGGTTCCAGACAACAACGTGTGTATACAACTTTCAGGTAAGACCAAAAACAATACTATCATAATGAATCAATAACATGTTCAGATCTAAAATCACGGCACTTGGGCCCTAGTGACAAGCATTAAGCATAACAAGTCGCAACAAATTCATAAAGCACTAATAGAAGATACTAGGCACCATGCCCTAACAATCTGATGCCATTACATGAATGATCTCATCCAATCCCTACCATCCCCATAGCCTACAGCGAGGGATTACTCACTCATAGATGGGGGAAACATGGATGGTCGATGGAGAAGCGATGGTGATGATGACGGTGATGATCTCCTCCAATTCCCCGTCCCGGCAGGGTGCTAGAACGGAGTTTCTAGTGCTATTTCGTGGAATCTGGTGGTGGCGGTGGAGCGGAACTCCTTCTGAAAAAACGTCGAACCCCCCAGAGTTTTTAGGTCAGAAGGCTTCTTATAGGCGAAGAGGGAGACCGAGGGTGTCTGCAGGCGGCGGACCACCGGCCTGGGCTAGCCCGTGCGGCCAGGTGGTGTGGCCTGGGCCCAGCCCCCCTCCGTCTCGTATTCTGGCTCTGGGAGTCTTCTGGTGAAATAGGATTTTCGGCATATTTTCCGGGATTTTTCCTGATTGTTGATTTTCTGCACAAAAAGTAGACACCAGGGCAATTCTGCTGAAAACAGCGTCAGTCCGTGTTAGTTGCATCCAAATCACACAAGTTTAGAGGAGAAACAATAGCAAAAGTGTTCGGGAAAGTAGATACGTTTTGGACGTATCACCTTGTCATTTTTATATGGGGAATCTTCCGTAGCATCGGGCAAGGGGTACCCCATTAGCGGTTCTCTATGATACACATGTACTTACAATGACAAGAACCTACGTGTGACTAAACTTGAGTAGCATGAGTAACGGTACTCGTAAGTAAGGGGCATGAGATTTTCAGCTTATAACTTGTCAAGCATATCCTCCTATTTGTTCACTTTAACCTTAATCACCTAAAGATACTTATGATAGGGGCAATGAGAGCTGAAAGCTAATAAGTACGATAATTTTTGGAAGCTCTTTATGAGACTTGAATCCCTGCTTCCTTCTATGAAGGGCCTTTCTTTTACTTTTATGTTGAGTCTCCATCTTCTATCTTTATGCACTTATTGAGAGAGCATAGTGGCCATTCTTAGTTTAATGGGCATTGTCCCAAGACTTGTTGATTGATTCATAACTTTGATATTGCTTGTTCTTAAACTATTTGTATCTAGTCACCCTTATGAACTTTGAAGGTGTCCTATGCATTTATGTTTTGCTACACTATGAGGGACAAACTGAATACCATTCTCTTTATGTTTTCTATATGTGAAACAAACAAACGTCTTTCAAAGAATTGCTATTTATGAATCTTTTGTTTGTACCTTTTCATGTTACAACATAGTTGCTATGTCTTATTGTTAGAACTATATCTTTCATGCTATGTTAAAGTACTATGATCCCAGCTATCAATGTTTTACAAATACCTTGATCAAGATTATGATGGTGCATGTCACCTCAAAAAAAAAAATTATCACTTACCTACTCAAGGACAAGCAGGAGTTAAGCTTGGGGATGTTGATACGTTGTAAAAATATCTATAATTTTTTATGTTCCATGCTTGTTTTATATCTATTTTCTTATGTTTTGTCCACACTTTGGAGTATTTTTACACATTTTCTAGAACTAACCTATTAACAAGATGCCACAGTGTCAGTTGCCTCTTTTCTGCTATTTTTGGTTTCAGAAAAACTAGAAAAGAAATATTCTCGGAATTGGACCGGACAAAAGCCAAAGTCAAAATTTTACCGGAAGACTCATGGAGCCAAAAGACAAGACGGAGAAGGGTCAGAGGCTGGCCACACCACCTGGTGGCACAGGCTAGGCCAGGCCGCGCCAGGAGGTGGTGTGGGCCCCCTGGTACTCCATCGACCTTGCCCCTTTGCCTATATAATCCTCCCGGGACGAAAACCCTAAGTACCCGATCAAAATTCCACGAAAGAGTCTATAGCCGCTGCCATCTCCATCCCTAGATCAGGAGGGATCTGAAGCTCTTAACGGCAACCTGCCGGAGGGGAGAGATCACCCTGGAGGCCTTCTTCATCACCATGACTGCCTCCGGTGTGATGCGTGAGTAGTTCATCCTTGGACTACGGGTCCATGTAGTAGCTAGATGGTTGGTTCTTCTCCTTTGTGCTACCATGTTTAGATCTTGTGAGCTCCGTTCATGATCAAGATCATCTATTTGTAATCTTACATGTTGTGTTTGCAGGGATCCGATGGATATTGAGATGCTATTGCAAATTGATTATTGATTCTATCATGTCTATGTTATTTGTGATCTTGCATGCTTTCCATTGTTAGTAGCTATCTTGGCCGAGTAGATGCTCGCAACTACAAGAGGGAGTATTTATGCTCGATAGTGGGTTCATGCCTCTAGGAATCTGGGGAAGTGACAGAAATCTCTAAGGTACTAGATGTGTTGTTGCTACTAGGGAGAAAACAGCAATCCTTTGTGCATAGAACAATCGTATTGTTTACTTTACACACTTTGCTTAATGCAATTATCTAATGCTTGCAACTTAATACTGGAGGGGGGTTCGGATGATAACCTGAAGGTGGATTATTAGTCATAGACGCGGTTGGATTATGGTTTATGTATAATGTTGTAATCCCCAATCAAATCTCGTAGGAGTCAAGACGATTAGTATATGCATGTATGCTTTCTCCGTGTCTGTCAATTGCCCCGCTGTAATTTGTTCACCCAACATGTCATCTATCTTAAGGAGAATCACCTCTAGTGAACTACGGACCTCGGTCCATTCTTTTACCATCAATCTACAATCTATTTACTTTTTTTGTTTACTTTCTGCAAGCAATTACTATCTTCCGCACAATACGTTTAATCCTTTGTTTTCAACAAAACCGGTGAGATTGACAACCTCACTGTAAGTTGGGGGCAAAGTTCTGTGGTTGTGTTGTGTAGGATTCCAAGTTGGAAACAACACCTTGGAGGTGTTTCCTTGCTCCTACTGGTTCGATAACCTTGGTTTCATAACTGAGGGAAAACTTGCTGCTGTGCTCATCATACCTTCCTCTTGGGGTTCCCCAACGAGCTCGATATATTTTGAGCCATCAAGTAGCCTTGACATGGGGTTAACACGTCAATTCCCATGGTTGAGGGACTTGGGTTTTAGGAAGAGGGGAGTGCTAGAGGCTTCATTCGGCTGACAGGCAAGCAAATCGGGGACACAAAGTTACCCAGGTTCGGGCCTCGAAGGGAAACCTTACCCCTGCTTGTCTACTCTTGATTATTGATGAAATCGAGGGTTATAGGGTGCACAGATGTAATCTGGCGGTGTATGAACTAGGTTTTGTGATGTCATTCTCTCTACCCCCTCCTGACCTTTATATAGGGAAGCTAGGTCTCAGGATAGCAAGGTGAGTCGGTTACAGATTAGGGTTCTTCCCTTTAAACTTTATATCTATTCTTTGTCTTGCCCTCCAAGAAGTCGCGTCTCCACGGGCTTGGGCCACCCGAATCTTTATGAGCTCCATTTACACCGTGGGCTTCTCTTGGCACAAACCGCATAGGCTAATCCTGGGTACCCATAAGGCATACCCATGTTAGTATCCCAGAGTATCCATCCAAATCATAGATTCGGAGGGAGACTATGAAGCCTTCGAGTGTATATAAGTGCCCTTTTGCCATCCGAAAGTTCTATCGGGTCTTATTATTTAGGTCATAGGGACAGTTGATATGTGTGACTGATTCATCCGATGGATCGGGATTAGTTAACTACCTTAGGAAAAAGCAACGCTGTGTACTCAAACTCGAGTCCCCAGACTCAAATTTGGAAAATTGCTAGTGCAATCTGACTCATGCCACGGAGGCCTTACAAAGCCGAATTCTAGTGTTTCTATGTATGCACTCGACGCGTCCATCCAGGCCTTTTCATCACACATGTAGGCACGACAAGTTTCTGGTAGAGTGTAGCAGGTGCGTTTGTAGGCCTTTAGATTGTATCTGTAGGTCTTATCTTCACGTGATAAACGCGGTATCTGAATGTTTTTTCACCACGGAGGTGATTCGGGTGGACAAGGAGACGATGTCTCATTACAAGGCAATTGCAGTTGATAAGGGGAGAGGTTGTCGAAAGCTTTGATTGCTTGTGATGATATGATGAAGTCGTAGTCGATGCAGTTTGTCTAAGGATTTACTGCATTTTTTTCTTTTCATAGGGTGCACGACCCTATGGGAGTAGCCCCCGAGTGCCTATTCGAGTCGTAGACTCGAGTGGGGACTTTGAACTTTTGCGACTGCTGTTGATGGCCGTAGTTTATCGATTGTGCTTCCAGCGCTCCCTATGGGAGTAACCCCCGAGTCCGTAATTGAATCGTGGATTCAAAGAAGGAGTCGAGGCGTACTACGATTGCGCCTACAATTGATGGGGTAACACTAGACCCGGAAAATCATCGGGTGCGCGACCAGTGCTACTGTTAGGAGTAGCCCCCGAGTATTTGGTCGAGTCGTAGACTCGAGCAAAAACTTAGTGAGTTGAAGAAAAGTTACCATTGCACACTTTCATCTTGTGTTGATAGTGTGAATGCTAATGACGTCAGTGTTGATGTCTTAGTGAGCTTAGCCGTTGGCGTGAGCAGTGCTGATAGGACTAGACAGGTGTGGGCCCCAAGGTCTGACCGGGATTTAACCTGTCACGCGTAAATTGGGGTATGTTAACTGTGTCTCCTCGATTTCCGCACGGAGTGGGGAAAGTGGTGATGACGGTTCATGCCTGCTGTGCCACGTGCATGTCGATGCTTGCAACACGTCAGAGGGGGAAATTTGAGTTGTAGGATTGCATCTCTACTCTCCTTAAGTAACAATTTGCGGCCGTAATTTTAGTACTTTGCCTCGTCTTCCTCCTTGAGTTGCTGACATTGTTTCCCTGCTTCCTCACCATTTTTCTTTACTCCAACTCCTTGCCCTGGACTTACTCAGATCATTTCCTAGTTCGTTCTTGCAATCTCTCCATAAGAGAAGGATGTGGAAGAATAAGGTCATTGGTGCTGGGTCGAGCACCGCTGCTGCCACCCCCAAGAAGAAGGGCACTAGAACTCGCCTCACCAATGGCTCCTGGTGGCCCTCCATGCTGATGGCTTTCGAGTTGCGGCCTCTTTGCCAAGCCTGCATTATCTCGGCGAATGAGGCTAATTGCCAAGTTCCCGAACCAGAGATAATCCCCAATCCTCCTGCCGAGTTCCGAGTGATATTTCTTGCTTTCCTCTTTCATGGACTTTCTCTTCCCCTCCATGATTGTGTTCATGGATTGCTTTGTTTCTATGGGATTCAGCTACACCAGTTGACTCCCAATTCCATTCTCCACATCGCTTGGTTCATTACCATGTGTGAGTGTTGGCTCGGTATCGAGCCACACTTCAGCCTCTTCAAAAAGATTTTTAGTATGAAGAGGCAGTCAGGGTAGAAATCCGTAGTGTATGGCATTGGGGGATGCGGTATAATTGTGATCCCCAATGTTTAGTACTTTAGCCTCAAGTTTATCGATTCTTCCCAAGGATGGAGAGACAAATAGTTCTACATCCGAGACCAGAAGGTAGGAGAGCAGAGTTTCGGCATTGCTCCCTTTGACTCGAAGGCAGGGCCGAAGAGGAAGAGATCCTAGAAGGACATAGTTATGGCAGGTGAAGTGGACGAGGTTGAGGTCTTGTACCAGCAGGTGCGGGATCTTTAGCTCATCCGTGGCAAGGAGGTCTCCGGTGTATACTTCATTCGAACCTGGCTGCGGTGTTGTGTGCAACCACCGTAGATCAGAGGCTACCACATGTTCTTATGGTATGGACGGTCAGATCCGATGCGTGTTTGTGAAGAAGACATGTCATATGTGGAGCTCGAAAATAAGATTAGGTCATTGGCCAAGATCACCACGGATGAACCTCTCCCCACAGAATCGGCGATTGAGCCATTCCATGCCACCAATCCTGTGTCGGCGGTAATGTTATGTCATGTATTGCCTTGTCCTTAGGATAAATTTAGTAGAGACCTAATGGTGGTATTGTATTCTTCTACAGGAGTGGAAAGTTGGAGGTTTGATGCCTCCTCAACCCGAGGGCTTGATCCCTCCTGAGTCCAAGGATCGTGACGAGTTGGACTCGACTATCCCTATGATGGAGTCACAGGGAGCCCCCGAGTTTGGTGAGGACGAGTCTCAGAAGAGGGGTCGTAGTGAAGATTCGGATGCTTCCACTCTAGGGACACTGAAGGATATTGCTTCTAGGGGAGGCGCAGCGGATCCCTTTCCTGTGGTACCGATCCGCGCCATGGCTCCCGAACCTCCAGCGAAGAAGCAGAAGCGGGAGAGGGAGGAGAATTTTGTTGACCTTGACGAGTTCGACAGGTGAGCAACTTTAAAACTTGCAATTTGTGGAGTATGTTACTTGTTGCTTTGCTTAAATAGCTATGCTTTGTACTTGCTGAAGTGATATAGTGTCATCACCGTCCGAAAGTGGCAAGCATGTGGAAGATGAGGAGCCGTGGACTCCAAGGGCAAGGGTGTGGAAACGATAGAGCCCTCCTAGAAGATGGTGGCCACCTCCGGTGATAGCTCCTCGAGTTCCTACAAGTTGGGGAAATGTAGGGTCCTCACCCGGATGGCGAGACAGGAACCTTCTGAGTCTTTAGGTGATCATGTAAGTGTCTTGTTGTTGATTCGAGGGATCCTCCGAGTCCTTTTCTTCTTCTGACCTGAAGTTCTGCTTCAGCCCTTCCCGCGGGACATGGTTTGCCTAGGCCAAGAGAATGTGCGACTAGATGCTGACTTCCGGAAACTCCAAGGTAAATTCCTTTTCTTGATATGTTTGTGTGACTCATCCAAATGTGAAGTCAACTTCTGATTGATGCATTTTTCTTGTGCCAGAGGAGAATAATCAAGTTCTTCGTCTGCAAGACTCTCTTGAAATGAGTCTCATCATGGTGGATACCAAGAGGAAAGATGCAGTCGAGGCCCTCGACCGTTATAATATGGAGTCAAAATAGCGCGAGGAAGACTTGGCGGTGGCCACAGCGGAGAGAGAGAAGGGTTTTGCGGACCTGCTCTCTGGTAAGTTTTCTTTTGTGAGTTATTCTTCTTGCACTACTTCCTTTGGCTCCCTTCTACTTTGAGATTTAATTGCTCTGTTTTTGCAAATGCAACCGGTCTTGATTTTGACTGTCAAGCACTAACGCATGACAACCTCTTGGTTGGAGCCATAGTCACAGTCGAAGATCACAATGTCTCTGCCAAGGATGCACTCAAGAGGGACAAGGTCGTGCTTGGTCGTCTCCACGAGGAGATGTGTCCGAAAGCCAAGGCCATTGAAGACGTCGACGGTCTTATTGAGGCCTTCGGCGAGGGCGTGCCTACAGAATACAAGAAGTTGCATAAAGGAGTTGGTGCCTTCCTTGGATTGGTGATGGCGCAGGCTTGCGGCGCTGGGCTAGATATCAGCAGGATCACCTCCAAGATGTCTATGACAGCCGAAGGCCAAGATGTAGTCTTTGCTTCCTTTGTCAGCATTATAAGAAGTATGGCCCGCGGCTCATCGAGATGCTTGCGAAGTACTCCATGGAGCAGAAACGATTAACCATGACAAAGGCCACGGTGTCGGGGGCTGCCGCGGGTTCTACGAAGCCTTCGGATGCCTCTGCATAGGCCGTGTCATGCCCTTTCTAGTGCTTTTATTGTATAATAATGTTAGGACCTTATAGTGTCTTCAAATCCTTTTGTGGGCTTTGAGCCACCAGAACCTGTCTAAGTCTTGTGTATATATTGGTTGCTTGCCGTTTCTCTTGGTCCTTCTACTTGTCGCCTCTTGGACAGAAGTTCTTATCCTTCGATTGTTTACTTGACTAGGGTCATGTAAGTGGCACACATGACATGTCATCATCTTCTATTCCTTTAGATCCTCCACTCCTGAGGGTGGACGAACAGTCTCAGCTCCCCCTCCCGCGCGACCGTGTGAATAATTTGGAGAAAAATCTGTTGATCACCCCGACAATGCTAATGTGTGGAAGTCGAAAGTAGAGAAAGCTGCTGAACGAGAGAAGTATATGCTTGTCAAAGTCACCCAGATCAGTGAACAGCTGTGATGTGAGCTTTACTCAACTGATATGTGTTCTTCTTATCTTGTTATGATGCCGACTAACATGTATTCGTCTTGTATTTGTAGTTCTGAATCTTATTCCATAGGAGGAGAAAGAGTGCATCAGCATCCGACTGAATTGCCTTACTCGGGCGGAGCTGGAGGCTGGCAGGTTCTTCTGGACTGATGGAATCGAGCGACCGTGCTGGCGACACTGCAGGATCACATTGTGTAGGTGCTACACTATTTGAAGAAGGCTCAATCCTCCTTTAAGCATATTTTCAGGGCGATGTTTCCCTTGGACGAAATCCCTTCAAGCTTGTTGGCATTGCTGCGGAAGTTCCATTATGCAGGTGTTGTATGCGAGTGCCTACACCAGCAACTTGTTACGGGTGCAAAGGCTGCTTTGGCTTTTGTACATATGCAGCATCCAGATGTGGATCTGGGGGTTATCGTTGAAGGGCCACCTACACCTCCGGATGGTATGGCGTGTAATATGCGTCCACACTACTAGGCTGTTGCCCAGCCCGTGGAGGATATTATCCAGTTGTTTGATGAGCGCACAAACGTCTTACTTTGGCGACAATAGTGTAGTGTTAGCATGCATAAGACATATGAGTGATGTAAATCATGTATAATTTTGGCTCGGCATTGTGGCCCTTATACTGTGCATAAACATGTTAGTTTGTATATGTTTGAGTGTGATTATGCGATGCCGTTTTGTTAGCCTGACGCCTATGTATCTCAGCACCTTGCCAACCTGTCGGTTGGGCTAAAACTGGGTTGAAGTTTTCAAGGGTTCGATTGTAAGCAGAGTCAGCTACTCGGGCCATCGCGATGGTGAATTGGTTATATTGATGATGAGGTCGTGAGGGCGGCATAGCCCCTGAGTGCAAGATGCATAATGTAAAAACATAACGAGACTCATGTTTTAGGAACTTAGATTTATTTATTGAAGAATAGCAGGAGGTATATTGTTTGGCTAAGTAGCCTAGCTGAGTAGCCTTATTGAAAAAAACATCTAAGGGTAGAAGTGTCATAGCCGCGCGACGTTCCACGGGTTGGAGTATGTTACTCCAGTCTCTACGTCCTTGGGGCGATAGGCACCACCTGGGATCACTTTCGTGACCACTTAGGGTCCTTCCCATGTAGATTCGAGCTTAATGTGCCCTTTTTGCTTTAGTCGTAAGACAAGGTCTCCTTCGACGAAGGACCTTGGGCGTAGCAGTCAGCTGTGGTAGTTGCGGAGGCTCTGCTGATACACCATTGACCGTTCAACGGCGATTTCGTGCGCCTCATCAAGCAGGTCGATGGATTCTTCGAGTGCGGTCGTAGATTCGACTTCGCTGTCAGCGATGACCTATGGGGCCTTGCAGGGTACCTCGACTGGTAGTACCGCCTCCCCGCCATGCAACATGAAGAAAGGTGTATAGCCAGTGGTGCTGTTTGGGGTTGTTCGCAGGCTCCATAGCACGAAGAGTAGCTCGTCTGCCCATGCTCCGGCCGCTCGTTTGAGCGACCGAAGGAGTCACTTCTTGATGGCATTGCAGACTAGGCCATTGGCCTTTTCGACTTGGCCATTGGTCTGGAGGTGTGCCATAGAAGCATAGTTGTTATTGATGCCCAGATTGTTGCAGAACTCCTGGAACTCCTTCAAGGTGAAGTTTATCCCATTATCGGTGATGATGTTGTGCGGCACCCCGAATCGAAATACGATGGACTCGAAGAACTTGACTACAGTGGCACCGGTTTGGTTGGTGACGGGCGTGGCCTCGATCCACTTACTGAATTTCTCGACTGCAACAAGGAGGAAGACGTATCCTTCGGGCAAAGACTGTTGAAGCTTGCCAACCATGTCGAGTCCCCATTGCACGAAGGGACAGGCCACGGGTATTGGCCGGAGCTCCGCGCCTGGTGCATGCGGCTTATCCTCGAATTTCTGACAGGCATTGCACCTCTCAAAGATGCTCTTGGCGTCACGCATTGCGGTTGGCCAGTATAAACTAGCCTGTAGCGCCTTGACAACAAGGGCGCGACTGCCGACGTGATGTCCGCAGGTGACTTCATGGATTTCGAGGAGGATGCCATTTCCATCACCGTTGGTGACGCACCATTGGAGGACACCCGTGATGCTTTGCTTGTACAACTCGTCGTTGATGATGGTGAAAGACTTGGAGCACCGAGTGATGTGTCGCACGCCTGTCAGGTCATCTGGCAGTTTATTGGTGAGCAGGTACATGATGTATGGATCGGTCCAGGATGGCTCGATGAGCATGACCTCCATGGGGCCTTCGGGTGTAGGGTCTTATTATGTTGCAATGGATGCTTTGGCCTCTTCGGGTGGTGTAGCCCCTGAGTGCGTGGCTGCTTCTGGTGCACCTTTGGGCGGCTTGAGCTTGATGGAGCGTTCACATATTTTCTCCAAGAATACGCCTGGTGGCACCGGGGCTCATGTGGAGCCGATGTTGGTGAGCATGTCGGCCTCCTCGTTGCTTTCATGGCCGACGTGCCGTAGTTCGCAGCCGTCGAAGTCTCCTTTGAGTGCATTGTAGATATCACGGTAGGAGATCATGTTGTCGCTGATGGAGTCACACTTGTTCATTGTCTATTGCACCACGAGGTTAGAGTCGCCGTAGATGACGAGTCGAGTGGCGTCGCAAGCTTTGACCATCTGCATTCCATGGAGTAGGGCCTCATATTCTGTTTCATTGTTGGACGCGTGGAACTTCATCTGTTGTACATGCTGCATCTTGTCGCCCTACGGAGATGTCAAGATAACTCCGGCGCTAGCTCCCTCTTGGCGCTTGGAACCATCGAAGTGCATTGTCCATAGGCTGGACATGTTTGCTGTATCTGGTAGTTGCAGCTCCATCCAGTGGACGAGGAAGTCTAGCAGAACTTGCGACTTGATCGTTGTTCGCCGCTTGTAGGTGATGCCTCTTGGAGACAATTAGATGCCCCAGAGGAAGACTTTCCCTGTTGTGTCGGGGTTGTTGAAGATGTGGTTCATGGGGTGTCGTTCACCATGATTATTGGGTGCTCCTGGAAGTAGTGGCGCAGTCGTCGTGTAGTCATGAAGACACTGTAGGCTAGCTTTTGGTAATGCGGGTACCGCTGCTCGGTAGGTGTGAGCACCTTGCCGAGGTAGTACACCGAACATTGCACCCCATGGACCTTGTTTTCATCAACTCGCTCCACCACAAGTATGGTACTGACCACATGGTGAGTGGAGGCTATGTATAGAAGCATTGGTTCCTTTTCCTTGGGGGTCATCAGGACGGAAGAGGTTGAGAGCACGTGCTTGAGATCTTCGAATGCTTCTTGCGCTTCGCTCGTCCACTCAAACTGGTCTGTCTTGCGGAGGAGTTGGTAGAAAGGTAGTGCCTTCTCACTAGTCCGACTGATGAACCGACTGAGCATCGCGATTCGCCTAGCTAGCTGTTGGACGCCCTTGATGTTTTTCGGCTTTTCCATGTCCCATATGGCCTTTATATTTTCCGGGTTTTCTTTGATTCCCCTTGCAGAGATGAGGTACCCGAGTAGTTATCCGTATGGCACACCGAAGGCGCACTTTTCTGGGTTCAGCTTGATCTTGTAGCGATCAAGGTTGTCGAAGGTCTCGCTGAGATCGTCGATGAGTGTGGCTTCCTCATGTGTCTTTACTACTATGTCGTCGACATAGACTTGGATGTTGCGGCCAAGCTGGTTCTTCAGGAAGGCTTGCATGCATCGTTGGTAGGTGGCACCTGCATTCTTCAGCCTGAAGGGCATTGTGTCTTAGCAGTAGACTCCGAAAGGCATGATGAAGGCCATTTTTTCTTGGTCTTCCACTTTCATATGAATCTGGTGGTAGCCTGAGTAGGCGTCGAGGAAGCAGAGGGGCTTGCATCCCGCGGTGGAGTCGATGACTTGATCGATCTGCGGTAATGGGAGGTGGCCCTTCGGGTAGTTTTTGTTGAGGGAGGTGAAGTCCACACACATCTGTAGGATGTCCATGTCCTTCTTTGGAACCAACACGGGGTTAGCTACCCAAGTGCTTTCCTTGATCTCGCGGATGAAGTCGGCGTCGACGAGTCTATTGATTTCCATGCTGACCGCTTTCGCTCTCTCTTCTCACAGTCGCCGCAACGATTGCTTTATAGGTCTTGCATCTAGGAACACGTTAAGTGCGGGCTCGGCAAATTCCCTGGGAACTCCTAGCATGTCCGCAGGACACCAGGCAAAGATTTCCCGACGCTTGTGGTGGAATTCAACGAGCGCTAGTTCCTATGTGGAACTCGGGTTGTTGGTGATGAGGGTCGTCTTGGTCAGGTCCGTCGGGTGGACCTAGACCGCCTTGGTGTTCACCGTGGAGTTGAAGGATTGATTCGGTGCGTTCTTCTTGCTCACATGAGGAATATTGTTGTCCATCGACTCCTTGAGCCTTGCTAGCTCTTCTTGCATGCCAAAGGACAGGGAGATTCTGTTAAATTCCCTGTCACAGTTGTCAGATCTGGTGAAGCTTCCCCGTGCGGTGATGATGTCGTTTGGGCCTGGCATCTTCATCAAGAGATATGCGTAGTGTGGCACCGCCAGGAATCATGTGAATGCCACGCATCCGAGGATGGCGTGGTACTGAGATGGCTAGTCGACCACCTCGAACTCAAGGCGCTCACGTTGAAAGTTCTCGAGTGTACCGAAGATGACCTCCAGCCAGATTTTGCCCAGGGGTAGATACCTTTGCTGATACAATGTCGTGGAAGGTCATCTTAGATGCTTCTAGGCTGGATATGGGAATTCACATGGCGCCCAACATGCTGGCAAACATGAGGTTGATGCCGCTGCTACCGTCCATGAAGACTTTGCTCATCTCGAAGTCACCGATCTGAGCCTCGAGCACCAGGGCAGAATGGCCTAGGTGAGGGACCTGGCACGGGTGATCAGTCCTGTCGAAGGTGATGCAGGACTCGGACCCACTGAGGTACTCATGGGTGGCAGTTGGAGCGGTGACTGCTAAGTTGATATGGCAAGTGATCTATTTCTGCATGCTATTGGAAGGGCACCCTTTCTAGATCATGCCCATGTTCCCCAGCGGGCGTGGGTACTATTCTACCCCGTTGTTCGGTGCCAACATAGCCGTGGGCTGCGGGGGTCCTCCGGGTGGTGGTGCCCCGTATGCTATGGGACCTGGCGCGGTTCCATACCCCTGGTTCATCGCGTCGCGATGTAGCTAGGTGTATGCTTCTTGGAGCTTCTAGAACTCGCGGTAGTCCTTCAGGAGGTGGCTAGATTTTTCCTTGCCATCCTTGTTGTCGATGTAGAAGTGGATGTTGCAAGGTCCCAAAAGCCTCTCCATGGCGCTAGGTGCATCGTCATGGGTGCGGCGTTGCCACACTTGTGTTGTTTTGCCACTGTCGCGGTAGCTGCTGCTGCGGTATCCACTATTGCGGTTGTTGTCATCGCATTTTTCAGCGTAGCTGGCTGCGACCATGTCGACCTCTTCGTGGTCCTCGTAGCCGCGCATCCAATGTTTTCCTCGGCAATCACGCCTGCAGCCGAGGTCATCTTCGTCGTCTGAGCGAGCGCAATTGTTGTGGATGGCGTCCTTGCCATCTGCCCACCTGTTTGCGATGTCCATCAGGTGGTCGATGGTTTTGGGCTTGGTGCGGCCCAACTACTCCCTGAGCTCACGAAGGCGCATGCCACCATTCAATGCGTTGATTGCACGCTCCTCAGAGATGTCCTCCGCGAAGTTCTTGATGATAGACCACCATTGGATGTAGGAGCGGAGGGATTCGCTGGGCTTTTGGCAGCAGGCCCGGAGCTCTTCGATTGATGAAGGCCGCTTGTAGGTGCCTTAGAACTTGCGGACAAAGTTGTACACCATCTCCTCCTAGCTGCGTATCAAACCGCAGTGAAGGTTATTAAGCCAAGCTCGGGCGGCGCCCTTCAGCTATAACTGGAGGCACTACATGGTTGTGTTCTTGCACCCGCCATGTAACTTGACTGACTGAATGTGGTCATCGAGCCAAATCTTCGGCTCCTGGAGGCTATCACACTTCGGGTTATCCAAAGGAAGCTTGAAGCCTTTCAACATCCGAGTTTCTTGTATGGCCCTGCTAAAGCAGCTAGCACCACAGAGCTTTGTTTCTCCGTCCTCCGACTCGGTTGAGTAGGCGCGTTTGGCGGGAATCTTGTCAACCTTGAGCTGCGTGATTTCATCACGGGCATCGTAGTTGCAGCTTCTTCGCCGCGGGCTACAGCGTCGCTACGGCAGATCATGATCCTCCTTGTTGGATGATGGCGAGCGATTCCTTGTGAATGGTGCCTTTGATTTCTTTGGCTTCGGTGTTGGCTCTTTAGCAAAAGCAACTTCTCCAGCCCAAGCCTGGCGATGGAAGATTGGTGCACGGAAGATCATGGATCTCCGGCCGGTGGTTGGTTGGTCAGCAGGTACGTAGTAGCTTCTATCACCGCAGCTTGCGACATTTTGGGGATCATGTGACCTCGAGAATCCACCGACATGAACGAGAAGTCAAGGGCCTTGGTGCGTTCTTATTGATCTTTGTTGTTGAGGTGGTCGATCCGAGAGCGCCTTTTGGTGGACCTGACATCATAGCCCTTCTAGGAGGATCCGCCGATAGAGGATACTGCCACCCGTCGGGCGCTTGACTCAACGGCTGGTGATGACTGCAAGTACACAGACCGATTGTGGATAGTTTCGAAATAAGAGTATCGAACCTAGAGAGAGCTATTTGGTTAAGGTCTTTATACCCCTCGTCACTGTCTACCAAAGGATACTTGTAAGCCACCTTTGATTTCAAGTAAAGGGTGTTTGAAAGTTTTTGGTTGAATGTAGAAAAAGTAATTAAAACAAGTAAAAGAAAAAAGTAACAAAAGCGTTTGGAATGGTGGTTGAACTCAATAAGGCTAAAAGCGTTCTTGGGGATGTAGGATACACCACTAGCATGTTGTAATTAATCATAATTAGGATAACCTATTTCTTATGTCATGACATGTGTGGAGATATCTCCATAATAAGATGTTCACTACAAGGCTCATAGGCAGTCACTTTGTTGAGCCAAGAATGAGGTCATCTCTAAATACCACCGCGATGTCTAAGAGCAGTCACTCATACAGACCACCACAATTAAGGGTCTCCCCATGGATATCGTAATTATCTTAGTGAATCTCTCTTTATTCCTCCATCGACTGTGCATGTTACTAGTCGATGCTTCTAGTCACAAAAGCTCTGGGCACACTTCGAAAGGATTTCACCCTTTTCCTTAGACCTGAAGGCAAATGATATGTGGCCGACTACACATACCATCTAAAGAGAGAGATCGAACACACATCATAGATCAATAGATTATAGACACATGTAATAGATCATCTTCATTTCATTTCATAATAGTGCTAGGGTTTCTCCATCTCCCCAAGAATGAAGGAATCTACTCACACATGGAAGCAATCAACAACATCATCATAATCAAATGGATGCATAAATGTATGGGGATAAATCTAGTGCAAACCACAATTGAATCTAGAATAACAACAAGATCTAATGAATGGAAGATGGGGATAGTAGTGGTGATGGTGATGCAGCGGTTGATGATGAAGGGGGTGATGCGATGTCCTCCAATGATCCGTGAAGTAGCAAGGATTTTCCCTTCTCCAAGTTCCTCCTCCAGATCCCTTTCTAGTGTGGTTTTTCGTGGTTGGAAGTTTCGGTGAATGTCGGATATGTGATCTGTCTTTGCGAGGTGGAAGTATTTGACGAGGCGGTCACACTGCCACATCAAACGGGCGGACGGTACGGGCGCACTAGTGGTTGTTAAGACCTTCTCCTCCAATGTGTGTGCAAATCTCCTAGGTGCGGAGATAAATCAATTAAATGACTTTTATCACATATTACAACATAATATGATAGTTCCAATTGGTATGTTCATAAGAGACTTAGTAATTCGTGATCCTGTTGAAACAAGGACAAAAGGTGCACGCAAATGCAGTAAAATACCAAAAACCCTACTCTACTTATGAAAAACAAAAGGTAAATATGCTTCAATTTTGGACTCATCAGCTGTCTTCTTGCACGCCGCAAGTTTAGCATTTACCGCCTGTTGGCGGTTAAACTCCTTTATGAGGAGCCAGTGTTAGCCCATCAGCATGTCGCGGGATGTGTCGTCTGGAAGGGGATTGCCCGCAGGGCTTCCCTGACTCGCTCCCACCCTTCCTCGAAGAGGTGGATCTGTGGGCGACCCGACCCATTCACTCTGTTGGCGTCGGAGTTGGGAGGGTTGGGACGATCGTTATTGCTAGGGCCGTTGTTGCCGGTGTTGGTGGGGCCTCCGTTGCCGGTGTTGCCTTGAGTGCCTCCACCACCGTTGGTGATGACAGCGCACATGTAGCGGTTGGGGAAGTCGTTGCTCCCGTAGCTCTCTCACTCGGAGCCATAGATGCCATCCTCCAACGACAGATCACACAGATCAGAGTTGCAACATTTTTTGTTGTATGTGTCATAGGTTGATGCAGGAGAGTTGAGCTTGCTTAGGGTGCCAATCGGTGGTGGGAACCACGATGCAGGTGCAATCGATGGTGCCGGAGAGTGATCGGGGAAGCGAATCATGCCGATCTTGCCAACCTGGAAGCATAGGCTCCCAATCGTCATGTTGGTTCCGTCTCCCACAGACTCGAAGGCCGGGCAGGTCACCGGCGAGTGGACGGTGAAGTCGAAGGTGCTAGAGAGAAGGCGGTTCTCCAGCACAGAAGAGTTGTAGATCACGGGTGATGGGGTCGTCGAAGCCTCCACATCAACGCTCCCGTTTTCCACAGACGGTGCCAATTGGCGTGGGGTTAACACGTCAATGCCCATGTTTGATGGACTTGGGTTTGAGGAAGAGGGGAGTGTTGGAGGCTTCGTTCGGCTAACATGCAAGCAAATTGGGGACACGGAGTTACCCAGGTTTGTGCCCCTAGAGGGAAACCTTACTCCTCCTTGTCTGCTCTTGATTATTTATGAAATCGAGGGTTATAGGGTGCATAGATGTAATCTGGCGATGTATGAACTAGGGTTTGCGATGTCCTTCTCGCTGCCCCTCCTAACCTTTATATAGGGAAGCCAGGTCTCGGGATAGCAAGGCGAGTCGGTTACAGATTAGGTTTCTTCCCTTTAAACTTCCTATCTATTCTTTGCCTTGCCCTCCAAGAAGTCGTGTCTCCATGGGCTTGGGCCACCCGAATCTTCATGGGCTCCATTTACACCGTGGGCTTCTCTTGGGTCGAATCGCATAGGCTAATCCTGGGTACTCGTAAGCCATACCCATGTCATGTCCTCTGTAGGATTGTGAGCATGGATGGGTATTGTTTCGAGATTTGAGGGGTTTATCTTCAGGATGTTCTTGTATGAGTGTTGATGCACTATTGCTATGTTTAATGCTTGTTACTAGGGCCCAAGTGACATGATTTAAGTACTATACTTTTATCGCCCCATCATATATGTGAGTTTGGTATTTAGTTGCAAAGTGTATTACCTGTTATTATGTTAAACCTGGGAACCCTAAAGTGAAAGTTAGGGAAAACAAGGGGAATATGTGATAGTTTATGGATATTGTATGTTCATGGAGTGTTAGTGCATTGTTCCTGGCTATTCAAAAGGGTAGACCTTAATTACCCGTAGTTACAAGTTGGTCCTGGTGAAATGGGCAAGTAGGACAATAGATGTTGTACAAATTCTTTTGGTTAGTACGCATAACTATGTTTGGAACATACACCTACACAGAACGGAATTAGAGATGAACACCATGTTATTTGCATTTATATTATATGACCAATCTTATGCATGCAACACCCTGGTATCACCTCTTGCCTACGCTTTTAGCCATTGAAAGTTACAAGTTCACTACTTCTGGTGGAAACTAGAAATATGTTGTTATTATTTATTGTTTGCTTTATTGTTTCTTTCAACTGCTGCAATCACCACTTGTTTCTTGAGAATATTGATAAACATGTGTGGTTTGAGAGTGAAGTCTCAATTCTAAAGTCTTATTGGTATTCTTGTGCTCCTTTGTGTCAAACTATAAATATGGGTAATACTTCCCATCAAAGATTTCAGCGATCCCCTATACTTGTGGGCATCAAGATATTTTCTAGCATCATTACTGGCAAGCCTCTTATTATCATTTACTTGTTGTACTTACTTATTTCTCATCATGGGAAAGGATAAGGATGCTTCTAAAAAGGTTAAGTTGCCTTCCACTACTAGAAAAGGTATATACTTGCTTAATATGCCCCAGTTTCACCTAATGCTATTGCTAATCCTATTACTAAAAAGAAAACTATTGTTCTACCAAGTTCACCATTATCTAGGATGTGTACTAGTATTGAAAATAAATTATTGGATGATGATATGAATAGAGAGGTGACGCCTAATTTATCCAAGTCTTTGTCTATTAATAAAGAAGAATCTAATTATGATAAAGATGAACTTTTTGATAAAAATGATGAAACTACTATTGCTACTATTTCTAAATCAACACCTTCTAAAGATGACATTGCTTTACTAAAGCTTATATGAAAATTGATTTAGATGAAAAAGGTCAGAGTCTCGGTCTATCCAAACAGGAGTCTACAGACCACCGGAAACTCTGAACAAAACTCTGGCTAGTCTCCAGACCAGATACATCAGGTTGCACATACAAATGCCGGAGAAAAGATCGGTAACTTAACCAGAAAATCTGCAGAAACACCGGAGCTCTGTGTGAGAACAGCAACAACAAGATTAACTAGGGACCCAAGTCCATTGCTCTTTTCCCTTTTTACCTTGGACATGCCTATTGTGCTGCAGCTAAAATAAACACATGGGATACTTTAAGTCCCCATTCACCTTAAATATGGCACCATATAAGTCCGTTGTGGAGACATTGTAGGAATTACCGGTTGGCAAGAAACCTAATTTGTCATTTCTTAAAGTTTGGAGATGAGATGTTTATGTAAGAAGGCTACAACCTGATTACTCAAACCCAAATCGAAAAAATGTGTATACATAGGATACCCTAAAAATGATTGGGTATACCTTCTATCACAGATCCGAAAGAAAATTGTTTGTCGCTAAAAATGGAACCTTTCTAGAGAAGGAGTTTCTCTTGAAAGAAGTGGGTGAGAGGAAGGTAGAGCTCAACGAAGTTGTCGAAACTTCTCTTGACATTGTGGGTAGCGCAGCGAAGGAAGTCATTCCAGTGCAGCCTCCGCCTCTTGAAGAGGAAATGATAGCGATCATGAACCTTCATACGATGCTACTGCTAAAACTCGTAGGTCGACTAGCAAACGTACTACTCCTAAATGGTATGGTAATTTTGTCATGACTATTCTGTTGTTGGACAATAGTGAGCCTACAAACTATGGAGAAACTTTGATGATCCCTGACTCTGGTAAATGGCTAGATGCCATGAAATGTGAAATGGAATCCATGTATGAAAACCAAGTATGGACTTTTGTGGACTTACCGAACAACCGCAAGGACATTGCGAACAAATGGATATTCAAGAACAAAACAGACGTTGATGGTAATGTTACCGTCAATAAAGCACGACTTGTCGCAAAGGGTTTTCAAAAAATTCAAGAAGTTGACTACGATGATAATTCCTCACCAGTAGCGATGCTAAAGTCTATACAGATTATGTTAGCACTTGTTGCCTTCTATTATTATGAAATCTGGTAGATGAATGTTAAAACTGTGCTCCTGAATGGTTACATTAAAAAATTATACATGGTACAACCCGAAGGTTTTGTCGATCCTAAGGATGCTAACAAGGTATGCAAACTTCATAGGTCCATTTATGGACTAAAGTAAACATCCCGAAGTTGGAATCTCCGCTTTGATGAGGTGATCAAAGGTTTTGGATTTGTCCAGACTAATGGAGAATCTTGTATCTACAGAAAAGTGAGTGGGTGCTCTGTTGCATTTCTAATACTATATGTAGATGAACTATTACCGATTAGAAACGACATAGAACTACTTGAGAGTGTTAAAACTTATTTGAATAATAGTTTTTCAATGAAATACCTTGGTGAAGCTGTATATATATTAGGCATCAAGATCTATAGAGATAGGTCAAGACGCCTGAAAGGACTGTCACAAAGTACATACCTGTACAAAGTTTTGAAGAAGTTGAAAATGGATAATTCGAAGAAGGGGTTCTTGCCAAAGTTTTCAGGTAAGACTTTGGGTAAGACTCTAGGTCTAACTACTGCGGTAAATAGAGAGAAGATGAACAACGTTGCCTATGCCTCAGCCTTAGGCTCTATTATGTATACCATGTTGTGCAAGACTAGATGTGTGTCATACTATTAGTTTGACTAGAAGGTACCAACGTGATCTAGGAGTGGAACACTGGACATCAATAAAGGATATCCTTAAGTACCTGAGAAGGACTAAGGATATGTTTCTCGTTTATGGAGGTGAGCAAGAGCTTGTCATAAAGAGTTACGTCGATGCTAGTTGGGACACATATCCGGATGACTCTAAGTCTTAATCCGGACATGTGTTTATTTTGAATGGTAGAGCAGTGAGTTGGAGGAGTTACAATCAAAGCATGATGGAAGCATCTTCGTGTGAAGCGGAATACATTGCTGCTTCAGAAGAAACAAGGGAAGTAGTTTGTATGAAAGAGTCCCTCTCTGAATTGGGTGTGGTTCCTAGTGCGTTGGGGCCGCTGGCCATGTAATATGACAACACATGTGCCACTGACCTCACACAGGAGTCACAAGCGCATAAGAATACCAAGCACATCAAGCGCCGCTTTCACATCATACGTGAGCATGTCCAAGAAGATGACATAGAGATTTGCAAGATACACATAGATATGAATGTTGCAGACTTGTTGACTAAGCCTCTTCCACAAACAAAACATGATTAGCACCAAGACTCCATGGGTGTTATATATATACCAAATGTAAGCTAGATTATTGACTCTAGTGCAAGTGGGAGACTATTGGAAATATGCCCTAGAGGTAATAATAAAGTTGTTATTGATATTTCCTTATTCATGATTAATGTTTATTGTACATGCTATAACTGTATGTATTGGAAACTAAATACACGTGTGGATAAGTAAACAACACAATGTCCCTAGTAAGCCTCTTCCCGCTAGTTCGTTAGTCAAACGATGGTTAAGGTTTCCTAACTATGGACATGATTGTTACTTGATAACGGGATCACATCATTAGGAGAATGATGTGATGGACATACCCAAATAATAAGCATAGCTTCTGATCGCATCATTTAGTTTGTTTTCAGTTGCTTTCTGAATATGTCAAGTATAGTTTTCTCAGACCATGAGATCATGTTACTCCGGGCATCAGAGGAATACCTTGTGGACATCAAACGTCACTTCGTAACTGAGTGATCATAAATGTGGCTTTCAGGTATCTCCGATGGTGTATGTTTGCTTACATGAATCAAGACTGGGATTTGTTCCTCCGTGTGACGGAGTGTGAGATATCTCTAGGCCATCTCGGTAGTATAGCATTCAAGAGATCAGTTACTAATGTGTTTGTCACGGGGATCCTATACCACGGTACGAGTAAAGAGAACTTGCAGGTAGCGAGATTGAACTAGGTATAATGATATCGACGATCGAATCTCGGGCAAGTAATATATCGTGATACAAAAGGAATCATGTACAAGATTGATTGAATCTTTGACATCATGGTTCAGCCAAAAATAACTTTGTTGAATGTGTAGGAACCACTGTGGGCATCCCGGTCCTGCTAATGGTTATTGACCGCAGAGCTCTCTCGATCATGTATGCATGTTCTCGAACCCGTCGGGCCACACACTTAACCTTCGATGTCGCTAGTCTTTGTTGAGAATATGTATGGTGTAATCAATTGTTTCAAAGTCTCAGATGAGATCCTTGATATCATGAGGAGATTCGTAATGGTCCAAAGGTAAATAAAAGTATGTCACTTCCTATTTAGGGTTTCGGGAAAAGTTCAGAAGGTTTCCATACGATGGAATCTTCTAGAAGGTTCTCGAAGGGTCCATGGGTAGGCCCACCTACGAGGTAGGGCCACATGGGCCCGAGTGGGGCATCTCGGCCCTAGTAGGCCAAGGCGCCATGACCACCATAGGCCCATGCGGCTAGGGTTTGTCCAAACCCTAATGGGAAGGGCGTGTGGGAAGGGGGAGGAATCCCTCTCCCCTTGGTTGCCGCCGGCCCTAGTGGATTGGTGGAGGGGCAAGGACCCCTTCCCCCATGCCTAAAAAGGAGGGGCATGGGCAGGGCCAGGGGTCGGCGCACCCTTTCCCACTGCCCCTCCCTCTCTCTCCTAGATAGTCTCCCTTCTCGGATTAGAATAGGCAAAGCAAGAAACCCTCTCCACCATAGTAGTGTTGTTGTTGTGCTGCCGGATTCTCGCGGAGATCTTCTCTCTCTCTCTCTTGTGGGATCAAGAAGGAGGATACGTCATCAGAGCAGAATGTGTGGATACCACGGATGTGCCATCTGTTCAGTATGAGGATCTAGAAGGTCAAGATCTACATTGGTTTGAATCGACACAAGCGAACAACTACATCATCCACGATACCTAGATCGTTAAACACTTGTGTTCTTAGAGGGTAAATAGATTAGATCTATTCTACTTATGACTTGCATCTAGTAGATTGGATCTTGCGGGATTTACTCTTACTATTTCGTAGGAAAAATATATTTTCCATACAACGAACCAATCAGTCGCCACCCCCACGCCCTGTTCTTCCCCCATGGTCTCTACCACTAGGCCGCGTCAGAGCTCATGTTCCTCCGCACATCCTCCACATTTGCTGCCCGATTCGACCGTAATCGGTCGGAATAGGGCTAGTCCATCAGAAATTTGGTCCAAATCGAGCTAAGGCGGTGGATTGGCCGGACTCCGTTGAGTCAAGCCGAGCTGCTTTGGCTCGAATTTCAGCCCTAGCCATATGACGTCTGAAGGGAGCTGGATTTCTTTTTCCGGGTTTGCCGATTCTGCGGGACACATTTTTTCGTCCAAGACTTCCAAAAAAAAGGTTATTTTGAGATGATCTAATGCAGAAAATGCAGGGCTTGGCGGACCGCCTCAAATAAACCAGACACGCCCTACAAGTTTGCGTGCGTAGCTACGTAGTTTGGCCGGAACTGAATCAGGTTTTAAGAAGGAAAAGAGAATGAATGGCACGTTGAATAGACTAGTTCGGTAGTCTGAATCACAACATTTTTGGTACCAGCATCCTCGTTGGTTACAGCATGATACGTGTCTGGCTCTCGTGAATGTTACTACGTTTGGGTGGACAGCAGTCAGGAGTATTGATTTTCTTAGCAACTCTTCTACGCGGAGATTAATTGTGAACAAAGGCAACCAATTATGTCGTGTGGAAAGGCCATGCTGACTCATATTGAAACATGAAAGTGCTACTATTAATTACTACTCCTACTCCCCAAGATGACAGGATGGCCAAATAAACCTGGCATGACCCGAATGACTCCTGAATGTAAAGCATATTCTAGGAACAATTTGATAAAAGCTATGCATTTCTGGCTGTGAAGACCCATTCTTACATGGTTTTGTTTTATCGGTCGATGCCATTGTCCTGAGAACTTCATTAAACTACAAATCTCCACCCTGATGATTGTCTTGTTTATTGGAGGATAGCTGAAACTATCCATCTTTAGTAGTAGTACAGCTCAAGGAGTATGCATTTTAGCAGAACCTAGTCGACGCTGTCTCTTGGCAAGAAATAAACTCCTGAACTTAACCATCTGAGGGACGTGGAAATGGATGCCATATACTGCATCTAAAATCAGGCTGCATATGGCAGTTACCCCCAAAACAGGCTCGATGCTAATCCTAATGAACATTACAAAACATCTCTCTCCTAACAGTGACACTAATCCTAATGAACATACTAGGAGTAGAAAACATTTATACAGCAGCAAACCAATTGAGGCATGGCATGTGGCTTAATTAGACGACCCGCAAAACAACCTTACGGACGCCAAAAAAAAGTCACGTGAACCACAAGGTGTGATCCCTAAAGTGAAGAAAAGTTAAGTTACCGCCGAAGAAAATGAAGTAGCACCCCGTAGAAACAAGCCAACGGCGTTACTACGCCAGATTTCTCATCAATTATTGCACGGGCGAAGATGGTAGTAGCAAGATCGCAGAGAAAAACCAGAAAGTCTTTGGCGGCCGAAGACTGACTAGCTAAGTAGCCAGCCGCGATACACCTTTGCTCTCTGCTGACCAGATTTCTTTCGTCTCTCCCTCTCTTCAGAAATTCAGAACAAACCGCCACCTCGCCCAATAATAATTCGCAATTCTTTATGGTTTCCACGGGGAAATCTGCGCTCCGAACTCTCCCACACACGCCCGGCCGCTTCTCGTTTTGGCTCCACTCTGCGCTGCAGTAGACCGCGTGCCGCTCGCTCGCTCTATTTAAAGGAGCCTTCCTCCTCTTCCCCCTACAATGCGAGCCGCCGCAGACCAATTCTGCCTGCCAGCTTCTTCATAGCCCTCCGGTTTTGTCCGGCCGTCTTCCGCTACCTAGCTCCCGGAGCCGCCGAGGGACGACCGCCGGACGACTGACATCGAACAGCGCCGCCGGCCGACCTTCCGTCGCCAAGCTAGGTAGGTACTCGGTTACTCGATCGCCGTCTTCTCCTCACATGGCTTGGCCTGTTTTTTTCTCACACAGATACCATCTCATATTCTTTCTGATTTCACAAAAGAAGGAGAAATTAACGGAGCGCATCATCGACCCCATGTCTTTCTTTTCATTTTGATGAGTGTTTTTTGGGATGCCTTCTTTTTTAGTGTCATGTACCATCTATTGTGTTGAAGATGTTTATTTGATAATACAACCATAGCATGCATGGACTGAAGTTGTGCATCCTTGTAAAGATTACGCAGACAGAAGAAATTCTTAGATTTATTTTCTCTCTGTAATTAATCTCTGCGCAAAAAATCGTTTTTTGTTTTTACCACTCACTAACAGAGTTTTGCTGCTATGAGTAGTAGCCGGTCCACATGTCAGCATGTTTTGGTGCTAGAAAAGATTCGTTTCTACAAGATTAGAACAGGTGTTGATGGGTTGAGAGTTGAGAGGTCAAGGGCGCACCCAATGAGGTTGGATCTGTGATCAGATTAGCGCTTAAACAAGTGAGATTTGTTATTTATTTGGAACTGAGCGAGGGCGGTGTGCATGACCCAAGAAGATCTCTGATCAATTATATAAAAATCGATCTTGCATCATGTCAGTGCGTGAGTTAAACTATATCTGGCGTGTATCCCTTGGTAGGAGACCATAGATGAAAACAACCTTTTAGGGGATACTACAAGTAAGTTCTTATAAAACAGGAGCATAAGTCAATATAGTAGTATTGGAGTGAGCATCCCCCCGGAGTAATATGCATGCACAGAAGCAGCCTATATATTCTTGAAACCAATTTGGTCCTCCAGACAAGAAATGGATTAATTGGCATTCAGTACATGTCATATTTGACTAGTTCACTATGAAGGAATTTGTTGCTGTTTCGTGTCGCCGTCGACCCAGCTTGTTTTTCCCTTTTTGTCTTTGTTCAAGCCGTTGGCTTGTCTTTGTGCATGTACGCGCACGTGTATGTGCTCTGTAAGCTGGTTTGGCACTTTGTATCTTCTGCCCTGGGCGTCATTAATTTGACGCCAGGCTACGGCCTGCTGTCTAAATTATGAAGGAATTCGGCTTCAATTACCGTGGGGAGGAAAAACAGAGTAGTTTTTTTTTTTACTTGGAAAAACAGAATAGTTGCGCCACCTGTCCATGCTTGACGCTAGTGACATGTAGGAAGTGTTGTGCAGATGTGACTGACATGTGAAGCCTACTGATTCTTACGGCTCACATATCAGTGCAGTTCATTAAAAAAAAAAGACATATTTGCATACGTAGCATATTATATAGCCTGCAACAATTGCAACTTATTTGATCTTATATCGATTGTATATATCACAAGGAAGATTCACTAAAAATCGACAGTTTCAAATATGGATGCATGCATTGCACTGCTAATTACTGCAATTGATGATGCTGATTACTGTGCGCCAACACCCTTAGATTACCCAATGAATCTAAAGCAGTAATTTGGACTCATACTCCATAGATGCATGCATTCCACTACAAATTACATTGATGGTGCTCATTTATCAAGTGCCAGCTGGGTTACCCAATGAATCTTGAGCATTTATTTTACCATT
Organism: Avena insularis; assembly: GCA_023614405.1. Taxonomy (NCBI): domain Eukaryota; kingdom Viridiplantae; phylum Streptophyta; class Magnoliopsida; order Poales; family Poaceae; genus Avena; species Avena insularis. The sequence goes on from CM042686.1 coordinate 471,251,272, forward strand.
GCTTAGCAACTAAGGAGTCTTTTTTTGGGTTATTTTCAAAGGTCGCATGTCAGGTTTAAGCCAACCTCTTCTTCTTGGAAATGTCAAAAAGTTAGTATATACTTGATCTCCACACCACCACCATCTGAAGCCTCGAAACAATTTATGCAGGCAACAAGTGCTGCAGGAGACTATTTGTTTGACAGACAACACCTGAAGGCCTCCAAGGTATTCGGACATCAGCAGTAAACCGGAAATGTCGCTCGAAGTCGAGGAGATACCTGTCCCACTCAAGCGCCATGACTCGCTGTTCGGTGATGCAGAGAAGGTCTCCCACTCGAAGTATCATGGTTCCCAGGTATGCTTATCCTGCATCTTGGTGTCCATGCTACCGAAAAGTTCTATTTGCGACTGAGAAGTCTGACCATAGTTTGCTTTCCTTGGGTAACGCAGGTGAGCTGGATGCGGACGCTGAGCCTTGCTTTCCAGAGCATCGGTATCATCTACGGTGATATCGGGACATCACCGCTTTATGTCTACTCCAGTACTTTCCCTAATGGGATCAAGAACAATGACGATCTCCTGGGCGTCCTGTCCCTCATCCTCTACACTCTCATCATCATACCGATGCTCAAGTATGTCTTCATCGTGCTGTACGCAAACGACAACGGAGATGGTAAGCTATCTCTAATTTTTTTACCAGGATAAGCTAAGTGCTTGAGGTAGTGTTATGGTATGAGATAACAAAACATTGCTGTTCTAGGTGGCACGTTTGCACTTTACTCACTGATATCACGGTATGCGAAGATAAGGATGATCCCAGACCAGCAGGCTGAGGATGCGGCCGTGTCCAACTATCACATTGAAGCACCAAATTCACAGCTGAGGAGGGCACAGTGGGTGAAGCAGAAGCTTGAGTCCAGCAAGGCAGCCAAGATTGTGCTCTTCACCCTCACCATCCTTGGTACATCCATGGTGATAGGCGATGGAACCTTGACGCCCGCAATTTCTGGTAATGATAAAGCAAATGGAGATTTCAACAGTATTATTTTGTGCTGTAAGCAATGTGCAGAGTACTTTTGTTTAAACAAAGCAGTACTGATATTTCGTTCATGGATGTGCTACAGTGCTCTCTGCAGTGAGCGGCATCAGGGAAAAAGCGCCAGGCTTGACTCAAAGTATGTGAAAAAAATATTAGCATTTCTTACCATTTCTTACCCTGTGCCCATAGCATCTAATATTTCTGATGTTGGTCCTTTGTACAGCACAAGTGGTCCTCATATCAGTGGCAATTCTGTTCATGCTCTTCTCAGTCCAGCGTTTTGGAACCGACAAGGTTGGGTACACCTTTGCTCCAGTTATCTCAGTGTGGTTCATTCTGATTGCTGGTATCGGAATGTACAACCTCGTTATTCATGACATCGGTGTTCTACGGGCCTTTAATCCAATGTACATAGTACAATACTTCACAAGGAACGGAAAGGATGGATGGGTCTCACTTGGTGGAATTGTCTTGTGTGTCACAGGTAACCTTTCTGACAGAAAAATGCAACTGAAAAGGGCTTTTATAGCCTGCAACCTGCAAGGCTGCAATCTGAACTCACTGACTGATTATCATATGAAACAGGCACGGAAGGTATGTTTGCTGACCTAGGACATTTCAACATCAGGGCTATTCAGGTAACCAGCAGCATATATGTTACTTGCTTCATGTTTTATTATCACTCTAACCTTGAACATAGCTTTCGGAAGTAACAAACATTCCCTGAGGTTCAGAACTTAAAACGGAAGCATCTCACACTAGTTTCTGTATTTCGCTTGCAGCTCAGCTTCAATGGTATCTTGTTCCCGTCGGTAGCACTATGCTACATCGGGCAGGCCGCTTACCTGAGGAAATTCCCAAATGATGTTGCAGACACCTTCTATAAATCTATCCCAGGTACAAATAAGTTAAGACTGCGGTTCTTTTTCATGTAATAGACGTACTTGGTAAGCATAGCACAAGTAAGATCAACTGTCCATGTCTATGCTCCTGCAGCACCAATGTTTTGGCCAACCTTCATCGTTGCCATCCTTGCCGCCATCATAGCAAGCCAGGCTATGCTCTCTGGTGCATTTGCCATCCTCTCAAAGGCACTATCTCTCGGTTGCATGCCCAGGGTTCGAGTGATCCACACCTCACACAAATATGAGGGGCAGGTATATATTCCTGAGGTGAACTTTATGATGGGACTGGCAAGCATCGTAGTCACGATCGCCTTCAAAACGACCACTAACATTGGCAATGCTTACGGTAAGCAGCTGGCCAAGAATAGTGCCTAAGCGTTGAGGCTTCCAATATATGCAATAATGCTTAACACGTTTATTCATCTGATCCAATGTTGGTGATGTGCAGGGATCTGTGTCGTGACTACATTCGCTATCACCACCCATCTGATGACCGTTGTGATGCTCCTCATATGGAAGAAGCACGTCATCTTCATCATGCTGTTCTACGTCGTATTTGGCTCCATAGAGTTGATTTACCTCTCTTCCATACTGTCGAAGTTCATTGAAGGTGGATACCTTCCATTCTGTTTTGCGCTCGTCATAATGAGCCTGATGGCTACATGGCACTATGTCCAGGTCAAGAGATACTGGTACGAGCTTGACCACATTGTGCCTATTAGTGAAATGACAACACTGCTCGAGCAGAGCGATGTGCGGCGGATCCCTGGGGTGGGCCTCCTGTACACGGAGCTGGTTCAGGGTATCCCCCCAGTATTCCCTCGACTGATCAAGAAGATACCATCTGTGCACTCCATCTTCATTTTCATGTCAATCAAGCACCTGCCAATCTCGCGTGTGGTGCCTGCAGAAAGATTCATCTTCCGGCAGGTTGGCCCGAGGGAACATCGGATGTTCCGGTGTGTGGCACGTTATGGATACAGTGACAAGCTGGAGGAGCCCAAGGAGTTTGCAGTATTCCTTGTGGATAGGCTCAAGATGTTCATCCAGGAGGAGAGCGCATTTGCGCAGATCGAACCAGAGTGCGATGATAGCAGTGAAGCTTCAGAAGCCCAGGCAAAGCCGAGGCGATCCACGCAAACTGCAGTTCATAGCGAGCAGGCGGTCGAAACGCGGGTGAGCAGACACTCGGGGGGGATCAATTTCCATGTGAACCCGATAGTTGAGGAGGAAAAGCAACTGATTGACAAAGAGGTGGAGCGAGGGATGGTGTACCTGATGGGGGAGGCCAATGTTACAGCTAAAGCCAAGTCCTCGATATTGAAGAAGATAGTGGTGAACTATGTTTATACATTCTTGAGGAAGAACTTGACGGAAGGTCATAAGGCACTAGCCATTCCGAAAGATCAGCTGCTCAAAGTTGGGATCACATATGAAATATAGTGATTTTACCCAAGCATGAAGAGGTGAGCCTAACCATGTGATTCTGGGTGCATGATGTTGATTTTGAAGGGCAAACTGCCACTGTCGTTTCAATAAACAGGCATGCATGTGTGGGAGGGATTTTATTTTAGTTGGGTGGTTTTCTTTTTCGTTTTCTCTGTACAGTGTGGAATTATGCGAATGAGTTCAATGTAAGGGTGATATTGCTTTTTGAAACTACAGTTTGACTCGCAGTGTGCTCTCGCCTCCCAGGCATAAGCAAATTTCATGATATTTCCCATCATCAAAGGGGGAGGAAAAGATATTTGGTTACCCTGTTTACTTGTCTAACATTAGCTTTATTCTCTTCTAATTGAGCTTAATGCAAAGATCTTAGCAAAACAAAATTAAAAAATGTAATGATTTCGAAAATTTCCAGAGTGTTATATTTTTTTCGCCACAAAATGGATTAGAAACCGTATACTTTTCATGTGATAAATCTAAATCTGTTTATTTGTTGTCAGAGTTTTGAAAGGCTGACTGCACTCATCCTAAAAGGAATGTGCTACTCCCTCCGACCCAAATTAGTTGACTTAGATTTGTCTAGATTCGATTGTATCAAGACATGATTTAGTATTAGATACATCCATATCTTGATAAATTTGAGTCAACTAATTAGGGTCGGAGGGAGTAGCATTATTGATGCTAATACAGGAGTGAGGAGTGGTTGACAAGAACATCTTACCAGATGCACAAAAATTGCACCCTTTTTGTAGTTTTGTTTTCCATACGAGAGAGGTCATTCTGCCTGCAAATGTAGAAGAAGGTTTGTTCCACAATATTAGGTCATGGAGGCCAGGGACAAAATGGAGTGCAGAGTTGCACTAGAATTGTTTTAACAATTTCATGTGTTAGTGATTAGTTATCATTACCTTCTGCTTATCATTTTTAAACCTTTTGAATGGTCCAGGTAAATCACTATGTATGATTAGAACACAGGATAATATTATCATAACTTAAGGCTCTCCACCTTATTGCAAATTCAATGCAAGGCCAAAATGCTAAAAATCCACTGGGACACTCAAGCAATCATTTGCTCTTGATAACTAGTTAATGTATACTTGTGAAGATCACCTCAATCAATTCCAAAGAAGTTAGATACACAACTCAGAATACTTCACATACACGTTTCATAGGATTCAGTTGCATTACATTTCATAAGCACAATTTTCATTGACCACTACAACCTCTCAGAAAGATTCCTATGTTTTTCCTACGTTGTTAGTGAATTGTGGGTAATATGCTAATGGTGTGCGTTGAAACGTTTCAGGTCTCGAGCTCACATCTACTTGTATCATATGACATATTGAGTTTCCAAGCACCAACAATTTCAACCAATAGCTTAAGATGCTGAGAAATTTGGGATATACACATACACATCTGTTAAGGCCGCCCCCAGGAGTGAAATGGCTCTTCACAGGGACAACACAGTGGAAGAAAACAAGTGAATGCTAAGGAAAAAACATCTCTAATACAATGTTAAACTAAGATGAATACATGTGTGAGTTGGCTATATATTTCAAAGAGCCCAAATAGGTAAATATACAGTACACAATGCAATGTAACCATAAAAAATACATACTAGAAACACAATGCTTGAACAATAACAGAGCAGCTACATAATACGGGAAGACACTTAACAACTTAGACACCGATAAATAGGCATAAGGAGGCATATGCTAAAGGGGGGACAAGTGCAAACATTGTCTTAGAGTGCACCCATGCAAGCCTTCCTTAAAAAACTAAACCATCTAAAGAATTCTCTTGAGATGAAATCAATGCCCCGTAAATTCTCTATTTTGTACAAATTCGCTCTTAAGGTTCAGTATGTGCTACTGTTTTCTTAGCATTAGTATTGTCTGGTTTAAGCCGTGAAAGACTACCAGCTAGACAAGATAATACCATGAGTGAAAACACTACATCTACAACTGCTTAAAGAATTAAGAGTGGTGGCCCTCACATTTCAGATAGAAAATGACAATGGTAAAGATCAGTCCCTGTGATCTGGTTCAAGGAACTAATTACTCCTCTTCTGCGGAATGGGAGAGAACATTATAACAATTTAGCGTAAGCCATCCCCATGGAGGACATGGGTAACAACTGATAAGTTACATAAGCGATCAAGATATTGTGTATTAAGATGGTTTATTAATATTCTCCATCCATGTACTAGTTGAAAGTAGTTTCCACTCTCCACTTCTGCTCAAGTGTCATAACAGTTAGGCGAATTCACGCCATAAACACATTGTAACAAGACACAAGCATTCCCAAATCCCAGTATGTCGTAGGAATGATCTATATCACCTACTATCACACACCTAGTAAGATTTCAGTAATAAGATATGGTTGCAAGCAATATGCTTCCCTTCACACATACAATGCCTTCCTAATCAAGTCCTATGGTAGAAATCTTTGCCTTGTGATCTCCCTTTGAAAAATAAAGTAGGATCACACTTTAAGTATGAACTTTTCGCTCCTTGCATGTTATATAATACTGTAAGAACAGTGAACAGATTGATCTGCATGCATATTAGTCCTTGCCTCTGCCCCTACCTACCTCTTACGTTTTTCAAATGCGAACAAAAACAAGAGGGAAAAGGTAACGTTGGTAGCTTTAGGTAACTGTGAAGTAGCTAATCATTTAACTAAATTACTCGAAACAAAATGATGGAAGCTGAAAGCCAGAAGGCTGTTGTACAATTGTGGCATTGCTCCGCAGAATTGGAGTATATGTATAGTTAATGTTATCTGGCCATTCCTGAAGTCTCTACAGGTATATATGATTAACAGCAATGACAGGTACAGAATATATCAGGAAAGCATCTAGAAACCACTGATGTGTAAAAAAGGAGAAGTCTGCATCACGGATTCGCGGATGAAAATTGACAGAGAGAAATTCAAAAGTTCAATACTAGGAAATTGTCAAAAAATTCCACCAACAGATAATATATATGTGGATCATAGGATAATAGATATCAATGCTACATGTATACTTCATAGGAAATCCTTCTTAAATTTTAAAACAAGTAGGACCAAGTTACATCAATTTTCACATTATAAGTGTTAATTTTCTGCATTTGTTCCATTTATATATTCCTTCTTGCTGATACATATATTTATCCTGATATATGATATATGTTATTCGCAGTGAAATTGTGACTTATGAGGCGCATGATTGGATGATTGACAGCGGGCTAAGGTAGGGATCTTTTTACCTCGCTCTTAGTTTCTAGCCCTCATGTCCCCTGGTTGGCCTCTCTGTAGGTTTGTACATAAATATTTCTAATCTATCAATGCATCAGGATGTAAGCTTTGTGTTTTCTCAATTGTTATGGGTTATGTGCCCATTTTGGCTGCTTAAAATATGCTAATAAGCCCTTGTTTTCACTTGTTTGAATCTAATATTTCACTTGCAAAAGCAAGTTAAGAGTTGATGACATAAGTACGTCACTATTACTGTACATCATATAAAACAAATACTACCATTCCAGCTAGCAAAGTTAGTTGTGACTGCAACGTCTTTCACTCAAGACATACAGCAATGAGCAAATAAATGATTATGGGCATTGGAGGCACCAAGTTGCCAGCTTCTTCGGAGTCCATTGATTCTCCTTGTTACTAACCCTCCGGTTTTGTCCGGCCGTCTTCCGCTAGTTAGCCACGGAGAAAACTGCCGGTGAGGGACGGCCACCGGCGGACTGACATCGAACAGCGCCGCCGGCCGACCTTCAGTCGCCAAGCTAGGTAGGTACTCTACTCGACATCTTCTCCTCACATGGCTTGGCTTGTTTCTCTCACACAAGTAGCCACATCATCTGCTATCTCCTTTACTACAAAACAAGAAGAAATGGAGCGCATCATCGATCTCATGCGTTCCTTTTCATTTTGAGTGTTTCTTTTTTTTGGAATTTGCGTGTTTCTCTTTTTGGAATTCGAGTGTTTCTCTTTTTTGGAATTTGAGTGTCAAACCATCGATTGTGTTGAAGATGTTTATTTCCTTGTAAAGATTACGCAGACAGAAGAAATTCTTAGATTTGTTTTCTCTCTGTAATTAGTCTCTGGGCAAAAAATCGTTTTTAGTTTTTACCACTCACTGACAGAGGCTTGCTGCTATGAGTAGTAGCTGGTCCACATGTCAGCATGTTTTGGTAGAAAATATTCGTTTCTACAAGATTGACAGTAGATAGAACAGGTGTTGATGGGTTGGGAGTTGGGAGGCCAAGGGCACACCCAATGAGATTGATTTGTGATTAGTGCTTAAACATGTGGGATTTGTTATTTATTTGGAACTAAGCGAGGGCCGCGTGCATGACCCAGGAATATCTCTGATAAATTACAGAAAGACCGATCTTGCATCATGTGAGAGTGAGACACCTAGGCAAAACTTCGTGCATGAGTTAAACTCAGGATGGTGTATCTGGCGTGTATCCCTTGGTAGGAAGCCATAGATGGAAGGTAAGTTCTTAAAAAAGAGGAGCATACGTCAATATAATACTAGTATTGGAGTGAGCACCCCTTGTAAAATAATCCTACTAATAATATGCATAGACAAAAGCAGCCTATATTCTTGAAACCGATTTGGTCCACACAAAAAATGGATTAACTGGCATTCAGTAACAATCATATTCGACTTCTTCATTATGAAAGAATTTGGCTTCAATTACTGAGCGGAAAAAAAACAGAGTAATTGGCGTCACCTGTCCATGCTCGACACTAGTGACATGTAGCAAGTTTTGAGCAGATGTGACTGGCCTGTGAAGCCTACTGATTCTTAGGGCTCACATATCAGTGCAGTTCATTCTTTTTTTTTTCAAAAAAAAAAGACATATTTGCATACCTAGCATAGCATATTATATAGCCTGCTCCCCTTTCAAATCCTAAAATCACTATCTCCCTGTTGGATTCGACAATTGCACAATTATTTAATCTTATATCGATTGTATATCACAAAGAAGATTCACTAAAAATTGACAGTTTGGTTTATCAAAATTGCAGTGTAAATTATATTGACGACGCTGATTTACACAGTTACACAGTGAATCTACGGCAGCAATATGGACTCATATATAGATGCATGCATTCGCCTGCTAATTACTCCCTCTATTCCACAATATAAGATGTTTTACCTTTTGTGAAGCGAATGTATCTAGACGCATTTTTGGTGTGTAGGTTCGGAGTGAATTTACACATAAAAGACGTCTAGATACATTTGTTTCACAAAAGCTAAAACATCTTATATTTTGAAATGGAGGGAGTACTTTGATGATGCTCATTTATTAGGTGCCAGCACTGTTACCCAATGAAACTTGAGCAGGTCTCACCCCAAAAACTAACAGCGTATAGCCAACGGAGGGATCATTGCCCGGTGGTCAACTTTTTTTTAATCTTGAGCATTTATTTTACCATTGCTTAGCAACTAAGGACTAATTTTTTGGGTTATTTTCAAAGCTCCCATGTCGGGTTTAAGCCAGCCACTTCTTGGAAATGTAAAAAAGTTATATATGAGTACTTGATGTCCACACCACCCATCTGAAGCCTCGAAACTATTTTTACAGGCAGTAAGTGCCGCAGGACACTATTTGTTTGACAATACTGCCATTAGAACACCTGAAGGCCTCCAAGGTATTCGGAAGCAAGTGCGCAGCTTCGACATCAGCAGGTAACCGGAAATGTCGCTCGAAGTCGAGGAGATACCTGCACCGCTCAAGCGCTATGACTCGCTGTTTGGCAATGCAGAGAAGGTCTCCCACTCGAAGCATCATGGTTCCCAGGTATGCTTCTCCTGCAACTTGATGTCCATGCTCCAGCAAAGTTATATTTGTGACCGAGCAGTTGACATAGTTTACATTCCTTTGGGTAACGCAGGTGAGCTGGATGCGGACGCTGAGCTTTGCTTTTCAGAGCATCGGTGTCATCTACGGTGATATCGGGACATCACCCCTTTATGTCTACTCCAGTACCTTCCCGAAAGGGATTAAGAACAATGATGATCTCCTGGGCGTCCTGTCCCTCATCCTCTATACTCTCATCATCATACCGATGCTCAAGTATGTCTTCATTGTGCTGTATGCAAACGATAATGGAGACGGTAGGCCATCTCTAAAATCTGGGCAGGATAAGCTGAAGTGCTTCAGCTATAGTGTTCTGGTATGATATAACAAAACATTGCTGTTGTAGGTGGCACGTTTGCACTTTACTCGCTGATATCACGGTATGCGAAGATAAGAATGATCCCAGACCAGCAGGCTGAGGATGCGGCCGTGTCCAACTACCACATTGAAGCACCAAATTCACAGCTGAGGAGGGCGCAGTGGGTGAAGCAGAAGCTTGAGTCCAGCAAGGCGGCCAAGATTGTGCTCTTCACCCTCACTATCCTTGGCACATCCATGGTGATAGGCGATGGAACCTTGACACCCGCAATTTCTGGTAATGATAAAGCAAATGGAAATTTCAACAGTATCATTTTGTGCTGCAAGCAATGTGCAGAGTACTTCAGTTTAAACAAAGCAGTACTGATATTTCGTTCATGGATGTGCTGCAGTGCTCTCTGCAGTGAGCGGCATCAGGGAAAAAGCGCCTAGCTTGACTCAAAGTATGTGGAAAAAGTTTAGCATTTCTTACCGTGTGCCCATAGCATCTAATATTTCTGATGTTGGTCCTTTGTACAGCACAAGTGGTCCTCATATCAGTGGCAATTCTGTTCATGCTCTTCTCAGTCCAGCGTTTTGGAACCGACAAGGTCGGGTACACCTTTGCTCCGGTTATCTCAGTGTGGTTCATTCTGATTGCTGGTATCGGACTGTACAACCTCGTTATTCATGATATCGGTGTTCTACGGGCCTTTAATCCAATGTATATAGTACAATACTTCACAAGGAACGGGAAGGATGGATGGGTTTCACTTGGTGGAGTTGTCTTGTGTGTCACAGGTAACCTTTCTGACAGAAAAATGCAACTGAAAAGGGCTTTTATAGCCTGCAACCTCCAAGGCTGCAATCTGAACTCACTGACTGGTTATCATATGAAACAGGCACAGAAGGTATGTTTGCTGACCTAGGACATTTCAACATCAGGGCTATTCAGGTAACCAGCAGCATATATGTTACTTGCTTCATGTTTTATTATCACTCTAACCTCGAACATAACTTTCGAAAGTAACAATCATTCCCTGAGGTACAGAAGTTAAAACAGAAGCATCTCACACTAGTTTCTGTATTTCTCTTGCAGCTCAGCTTCAATGGTATCTTGTTCCCGTCGGTAGCGCTGTGTTACATCGGGCAGGCCGCTTACCTGAGGAAATTCCCAAATGATGTTGCAGACACCTTCTATAAATCTATCCCAGGTACAAACAAGTTAAGACTGCAGTTCTGCTTCATGTAATAGACGTACTTGGTAAGCATAGCACAAGTAAGATCAACTCTCCATGTCTATGCTCCTGCAGGACCAATGTTTTGGCCAACCTTCATCATTGCCATCCTTGCTGCCATCATAGCTAGCCAGGCTATGCTCTCTGGTGCATTTGCCATCCTCTCCAAGGCACTATCTCTCGGTTGCATGCCCAGGGTTCGAGTGCTCCACACCTCACACAAATATGAGGGGCAGGTATACATTCCTGAGGTGAACTTCATGATGGGATTGGCAAGTATCATAGTCACGATCGCCTTCAAAACCACCACTAACATTGGCAATGCTTACGGTAAGCAGCTAGCGAAGAATAGTAACTATGCATTGAGGCTTCCAGTATATGGAAATAATGCTTAACACGTTCATTCATCTGATCAAATGTTGGTCATGCGCAGGGATCTGTGTTGTTACCACATTCTCTATCACCACCCATCTGATGACCGTCGTGATGCTCCTCATATGGAAGAAGCACGTCATCTTCATCATGCTGTTCTACGGTGTGTTTGGCTCCATAGAGTTGATCTACCTCTCTTCCATACTGTCGAAGTTCATTGAAGGTGGATACCTTCCATTCTGTTTTGCACTCGTCATAATGAGCCTGATGGCGACATGGCACTATGTCCAGGTCAAGAGATACTGGTACGAGCTTGACCACATTGTGCCTATTAGTGAAATGACAACACTGCTCGAGCAGAGCGATGTGCGGCGGATCCCTGGAGTAGGCCTCCTGTACACGGAGCTGGTTCAGGGTATCCCCCCAGTATTCCCTCGACTGATCAAGAAGATACCATCTGTGCACTCCATCTTCATGTTCATGTCAATCAAGCACCTGCCGATCTCGCGTGTGGTGCCTGCAGAGAGATTCCTATTCCGGCAGGTTGGCCCGAGGGAGCATCGGATGTTCCGGTGTGTGGCACGATATGGGTACAGTGACAAGCTGGAGGAGCCCAAGGAGTTTGCTGTATTCCTTGCGGACAGGCTCAAGATGTTCATCCAGGAAGAGAGCGCATTTGCGCAGATCGAACCAGAGAACAATGATAGTAGTGAAGATTCAGAATCCCAGGCAAGGCTGAGGCGATCCATGCAAACTGCAGTGCACAGCGAGGAGGTGGTCGAAACGCGGGTGAGCAGCCACTTGGGGGGAATCCATTTCCATGTGAACCAGACAGTTGAGGAGGAGAAGCAGCTGATTGACAGAGAGGTGGAGCGAGGGATGGTGTACCTGATGGGGGAGGCCAATGTTACAACTAAAGCCAAGTCCTCGATATTGAAGAAGATAGTGGTGAATTATGTTTATACATTCTTGAGGAAGAACTTAACAGAAGGGCATAAGGCACTAGCCATTCCGAAAGATCAGCTGCTCAAAGTTGGGATCACATATGAAATATAGTGACTTTACCCAAGCATGAGGTGAGCCTAACCATGTGATTCTGGGTGCACGATGTTGATTTGAAGGGCAAACTGCCACTGTCGATTCAATAAAGGCATGCATGTGTGGGAGGGATTTTATTTTAGTTGGGAAGTTTTTTTTTCGTTTTCTCTATACAGTGTGGTGTTATCCGAATGAGTCCATTGTAAGGGTGATATTGCTTTTTGAAACTACAGCTTGACGCGTACTGTGCTCCCGCCTCCCAGGCATAGGCATTAGAGACCCCAGTGGTCCTAGCCGTACACGATAGATACTAGGTGCTGTGCAATTCAACATAGGAGTACTATTGATCGCAAATCTGCTAGTATAATTTCATGTGATAAATCTAAATCTCTTTATGAATATTTTTGTTGTCAAAGTTTTGATAGGCTGACTGCATTCATCCTAAAATGAAAAGAACAATGGATATAGTATGCTAGCATTATTGATGCTAATACGGGAATGAGGAGTGGTTGAAAACAACACCCTTTCTAGTTTTTTTCCATACGAGAGATGTCATGCTGCCTGCAAATGTAGAAGGTTTGTTCTACAATATTAGGCCATGGAGGCCAGCATGTACAAAATGGAGTGCAGAGTTGCACTAGAATTGTTTTAATCAATTTCATGAGTTAGTGATCATTACCTTCTGCTTACCATTTTAACCCCTTTTTCTGATTCAATATAAATCAGTATGTATGATTAGCACAAGATAATATTAACACAACTTAAGGTTCTCCACCTTATTGCAAATTCAATACAAGGCAAAAATGCTAAAAATCCACTGGGACACTCAAGCAATCATCAGTCTCTTTGCTCTTGATAACTAGTTAATATATATACTTGCGACTGCAATGAATTCCAAATAAGTTAGATACACAACTAAGAATACTTCACATACACATTTCATTGACCACTACAACCTCTCAGAAAGATTCCTATGTTTTCCATATGCTGTAATAAAATGACCTTTGGTGCAAATTCCCAGGACTCAAGATGACATGACAATGCAATCTTACGTTTTCCGTATTCATGTATTTTCAGTGTGAATCAGATAGGACCTTGAGTTGTTAGTGAATGGTGGGTAATAAACTAATGGTGTGGGTTGCAAATGTTTCAGGTCTCGAGCTCACATCTAGTTGGCCCATATGACATATTGAGTTTCCAAGCACCAACAATTTCAACCGATAGCTTAAGATGCTGAGAAATATGGGGATATACATACACATCTGTGAAGGCCGCCCCCGGGAGTGAAATGACTCTTCACGGGGGCAACACATAGGAAGAAAACAAGTGAATGCTAAAGAAAAACCATCTCTAATACAATGTTAAACTAAGATGAATGCACATCTGTTAGTTGGCTTGTATTTCAAAGAGCCCGAATAGGTAAAAACAGCACACGACACAATGTAACTATAAAAAAACATACTAGAAGACGCAATGCTTGAACAATAACAGAGCAGCTAAATAATACGGGAAGACACTTAACAACTTAGACACTGATAAATAGGCTTAAGGAGGCATATGCTCGCGGGATCCTGCATGTTTTGCGGACGTTCACAGTTTTATGCGTGACCAGATAGGCCAAACTAAGCGAGTGCTTTGGATCTGTAGTGCCGCCCTTCTGTGGACGATGTGGATCATTAGGAACAAGTTCTCTATTGAGGGATCTTCCCGTCACAGCCTGCTGACGGACCCTATAAACTATCAACTTGTTTGCAGGTGTGGAAACCAGTGGCTAGACGTCAGGACCGGGAAGCTTTGGACGTGACGATTGGCAGGATTCGGCACCTCCACGGGGCTCCAACCTAGTTGGGTGTCCCTATCCTCCTTGTATCCCAGTCTTCTATTTCTGTTTCATAAGTGTGCGTTGGGGCGCCACTGCCTATGTGTGTGTTCGTGCAACATGTTTACCTGTACGCTGGAGTGTTTGGTGTGGATCTCTGATCCGTTCTTGTGGGGTTAAGAATCTGAACGCTGTCGGTTGTGGGTTTATTAATTTAAAGCCGGGCTCTGCTCGAGCCTACCATCTAAAAGGAGGCATATGCTAAAGGGGGGAAAAGTGCAAACATTGTCTTAGAGTGCACCCATGCAAGCATTCTTTAAAAAACTAAACCATCTAAAGAATTCTCTTGAGACAAAATCAATGCCCCGTAAATTCTCTATTTTGTACAAATTCGCTCTTAAGGTTCAGTATGTGCTATTGTTTTCTTAACATGAGTATTGTCTGGTTTAAGCTATGAAAGACTACCAGCTAGACAAGATAATAACATGAGTTAAAATACAACATCACTACAACAAATTACAATATATATGGATCATAGAATAATATATATGTTACATGTATACTTCATAGGAAATCCTTCTTAACTTTTAAAACAAGTAGGACCAAAATACACCAATATTCAAATTGTTAGTGTTAATTTTCTGAGAGAGGATTTCTGGCTCCCAGGCTCCAGTAAGCCTGGTTTTTGAAATTTTATAAAATGGTAGTTTAAAGTTTCAAAAGAACCCAAAAACAATTCTGCCAATACGTACACATTTCCTGTATATTTGTGCAAAGTTTCGGTAAAAAAAGTTTTCTATTTTGGGCTGCAGAAAAAAGACAAATTTGTGGCTATACAAAGTAATAAGAGACTCCTATTTTATCCTGAAATTTGCCTATTTTATGTAGCCTAAGATATAATGTCTTTTTAATGAAACTTATGACCTACATACTATATGTGTAAATGTAGTTGTATATATTTTTTCAGTATTTATTGGTATCCAGAAATAAGTTTTCTAATTTTTGAAAAAAAAGAGCACTGGTGCTCATGTGGAAGTAGCAGTTTTCGTAATTTTCTGCACTTGTTCCATTTATATATTCCTTCTTCCTGATACATATATTTGTCCTGATATATGCAATATTGTTATTGGCGGTGAAATTGTGACTTGTGAGGCGCAGGATTGGATGATTAACAGCGGGCTAAGGTAGGGATCTTGTTACCTCATTCTTAGTTTCTAGCCCTCATGTCCCCTCGTTGGCCTCTATGTAGGCTTGTACATAAACATTTCTAATCTATGAATGCATCAGGACATAAGCTTTATGTTTTCTCCATTGTTATGGGTTATGTTCCCATTTTGGCTGCTTAGATATGCTGGTAAGCACTTGTTTGAATCTAATAGTTCACTGGCAAAAGTAAACTAAGAGTTGATGACATAAGTAAGTACATCACTATTACATCAGATAAAACAAATAATACCATTCCAGCTAGCAAAGTAAGTTGTGACTACAACGCTTTCACTCAAGACATACAGCAATGTGCAAACAAATATTTTATGGGTATAACAAACTCCACCTTTGCAATAAAATGAAACGCAAACACCTCTTTGCATTTTCTCGGAAAAAAATGTTTTATGGGTATTGGAGGCACCTTAAGTTGCCAGCTTAACACTTCTTATGACACTAAGCTATTCCTAAGTTGTACAATGAGTGAAATAGTTTTTTTTTGTAATTGTCCTATTACTAATAAAAAAGAATTCTAATTTTGGAGTCACTAAGTTTTTTCCTAGGTGGAGCAGTTAAATCTCTTTTTGCTGAATTTTACTAATTTTTTGCAGGATAATGGAGCCCGCTATTTATACAAGGTTGACATGCTTAATTGGATATAAGCTTGTGGACAAATTAGTTAATTTCATTTTCAATGTGGTAATGTTCGAGAAAATAATAATTCAATGCGGTAACTGCAGAGAAAGCAGTGCTGCATTCTATTCGGAAAGGCCACAGCACAGCACAATAGATAAATCCTTAATGATGAGAGTTTATCAGGATTGCTATATTTACGTATTCAGTACAACAAATAAAAACATAAATTGTGGTGTTTTTCCACCAATATCCAAAGAAAACATATATTGCTGGCCTAAGCACTCAGCTCCGATCTAAATTTTGGCATTTATATCATCTCTGTCCGATTCTTGTTTTATTTACTCTAGGCCATGCTGATGGTGGCGACCTGGAGGCTGGAGCACATGTGAGTGCATGGGTGCGCGCAACTAAATGGCGCAGGCTAAAATATTATGCTCTAATAATCTTCTATAAACACGAACCAAGGCGCAAGTATTGCTGCACGTGCAGTGCAGACACAGATCAAGGCGATGCTTCCAAATCGAGGCACACAACCCCACTCGGGCATATCATCGAACAGTTACCGAGCACAGACAACTACTGCATGATAAGAATACTACAGGAGCAACCAGCAGATTGCCTGACTGTCACGACCATGCAAATTAAACAGGTACTGTATAAAACAAATGCGCAGATCCGCATCGGGGTGTGGGGGACGAGAGAGAGAGAGATACCAAGAGCAATGGAGATTGGGGCATGCTCGCGGACCACGAAGCGTACGGTTCTTGCTCTGCTCTCCTGTCGCTCGAGGAGGGCCCTTGCGCAGAATATTTTAACCGCCCTCGACGTGGTGCAGTGCAAGCCGAGGTTCGCAAGAACATACTCTGCGGGGAAGAAAGGATGGAGGTGGTGGTTTAATACGTCGGGGTGTCAAATGGAGCGGACAGTTCGGAAATCCACTTGACCGAGAATTCGCCACAACATACTAGTCTGAAGAGAAAATGGAGAGCCCCAGAACCTCTCCAAAAATCCATCTGGTTAACACGTGCAGAACTTAGCGCGCCGGGTAGTCTCGACCGGATAAAAAAAAAGGGTGGGCTAGCTCTGTCAACAGTAGAACCCGATTTCCCTCCTTTTTATTCCCCTTTCCCTTCTCCCCCGCGAACTCCCGCTGATTCGTTCGCCCAGATCTACACACTATGCTGCCGAAGAAGTTCAATGGACCACGGTCCGTCGCCGAAGAAGCAGAGAAAGAAGAGGGCGTCGAAGGAAAGGTTGTCGGGCTTGACCAACGCCTAGTGGTTGAGGGACATGTAACGCAGGAGGGTCGAAAGCGAGGGCCGCCGGGAGAGGGGGATCAAGCTCAAGGCCAAGCAGGAGGCGTTGATGCTGGCGCAAGAAGAGCGCATGCGTTACCGGCGACAAAGACGTCGATGGGGCATCTGCCGCCATACGTCGGCCACTACTTTCCAGGCGCTATGTGGGGCAGCCAAGCAAGTGTCTCCCTGGCGGCGGCGTTCTCGCCGTCCTCACTAGCCCTGTTCCAGGAGAACAACACCCACACTACGTCGGGCAGTACGATGGCGACCACCTAGGCGGCTTCACCCCAACGTCGTCTTCGCCTCCTCCTACGGTAAAATGGTTCTTCTCCGAGATTTCCTCGAGTTTCTGCCTTGCTCGTGATCAAACATTGTCGGTCTTCCGCAGATGCTCTGCGTGCTTAGCCTCTACTACGACGACCACAATGGCCTTGACTTCAAGTTCCTCCACATCTACACAAGGATCGAGACACGCGAGAAGTAGAGCGATGTTCGCATGTCACTCGCTAAAACCAAGGACATCGCCTACAACCCGGACATGTCGGCGCTAGCTGTTGCGGAAGGACGCCCAGAGCTCGGCCAGAAGAAAACCAAGGCGTTGAAGGGCATGGGAACCTCCAGCAAAAGGATACAAGCATCGATCGGGAAGTGCATGGCTGATGTGAAGTCTCATGCCGCATAGAGGGACGAGAAAATCGACAAGAGGTGGAAGGTGATACTGCAGAACTAGGGCGTCAAGATCGACCTGCTCAAGACCAATGTTGTGGCGAAGAAGCGGAACATTGATCCAGCATTTCTGATAGGAGACAACACGGCAATGATGGATGACCAGGTGAAGGCGTAGTACATGGCCGAGTGTGACGCAATCCTGAACAAGCTACCAGCGATGGACACACCAACATCAACGTCGAGCTCTGCCCTAGTTTCCTCTTTCACGGCGGCGGTGAGATCTGCCCCAGTTTCCTCTTC
Organism: Avena insularis; assembly: GCA_023614405.1. Classification (NCBI taxonomy): domain Eukaryota; kingdom Viridiplantae; phylum Streptophyta; class Magnoliopsida; order Poales; family Poaceae; genus Avena; species Avena insularis. Next base: position 471,269,381 of record CM042686.1, read on the forward strand.
CGTGGCATCGCTGAGTTTTGCCACAACTGCGGAGGATCCACCGCCCACCACGGCGAAGGAACCTTCCATTTGATCCCCTAGCCTATGTAATAATTTGTGTCACCGAACTCTGACTTTTGATCGCCAAACTATGGCATTTGGACGAGGATTTGAGTTTTTTAGTGGCAGGAAAGATATCTTTTAAAATTATCGCCGAAATCTGGTAAGCTAGGGGCAGATCTTAGGGGCGACTGGGACTCGGCGCCCCCCACCCCACCCCCACCCCCGGTAGCACCGGAAAACGGCCTAGGAGGCACCAACGAGTGGAGATTCTCTTAGCCTCTGGAGACACGGGGAGTCCTAGCCGCCGCCACTTCTAGGGATCCCCTCCTCCTTCCCCTGCATGTGTCCAGGGAAGGTGATAGTGGGGCTTCTTCCTCCTCAGGTCTGGCCCATAGGGCCTGGCAGAGGGGCGCTCGCCCAGGGCCCCATGAGCTAGGGCCCGACCCAAGACGTATTTGTGTACGCATATTGGTCTTCAGTTTTTCGGATCCAAAAATATAGAATAATTATGGAACATATAGATGGATCAAACTATAGCCTACCATGTTTCTATTCTGAATCCCCTTTCCAAAAAAATACTGCATTTCTGAATATTTTTCTCGATGCCACGATTTTTTGACCACTCCAAATGTGCGAAACAACATCGGCCCTCATGTGCCTTTACAAGGTTGTGAGTACTCATTAGTGGAGACTAACGAAAGAATCATATAACTATACTACTCCGCAAACAGCTCTCCTCTAGTTCCTAACGGTTCTAGTTGTCCCATCATACATGCTTGGCAGCATATTCCATTAGTTTAGTGCCTAATATATCTACTCTTATACTAATTTATTTACACATGCATATAAATTATAACTTTATTATGTGATTAATTCTAGAGTACATATTTTCATATGGGAACATGTGGTGGATCTCGACGGATATGCTGAGAGGACCAAGGCAGGGATGTTATATGTCGACCTGGTCGGCATGTACTAGTAGACCTGGGAATTTGGTTTTAACCGACAATTTGATTTGGCTTTTTTTGATTATTTATTAGTTGTTTAGGTAATCTATACTATAATTTATCTTGAGGTAGGTTCGTCCGCCACCAATTTTGGTTCCGATTTTTTCTTTGGACGCTTTTGCCCCTGTAATTTTGAGGAAATTTTGTGGCATGCCACCACCAAGTGAAGGACGAAGTCAACATCGGTCCTAAACTCCCCTCACTCGACTCACCTGCTCTGCGCAACCCATCTCTCTCCGCCCGCCCGTTCAGATATATTGCACATTTTTTCCACCGTGGAGTCCAACCAAACCGTTCAGTGGAAAAAAGTCCCAAACGCGTGTGCAACGCCAGCGACGGCGCGTCCGAGCCTACGAGACACAACCAAAAGACTGTCGCCGTATTTGTCTGCGACCTAACCCCGGGTGGAGCTGGTGCTCAAGGAGGAGCTTGGGCTCTAGCTGCCGGCCTAGCGGCAGCGGCAGAGGCACATAGCGGAGCCAGCCGGCAGGCCAATCCTGAAGGTCGATGAGGCGGCCACCTATCCAGCCAGAAGAGAACTTTTAGATGAATATGATGCAGTCAATCTAGTTGAACTCATCTCACAACCTCTGAATAAGGAACCCACAAGCAGTTCTAGTTATTTGGAAATGAGTGGGTACCTATAGCGCGAGAATTGTTTGCATTTTCTTTTCACTGGTCGCACAACTTCAGATTTTGATTCCACATAATTTGCCTCCATCATCTGGAGGGAGGAACGGAAGAGCACGTCTCGGATTCCCCCGGAACCGATACCTAGCCCCCGCCACCGCCTGAGCTCGCTGCGACGTCTCAGGCGAGGACCAAGTGTGTTACGCGGGCACTCAAGGTCACGCATCCTGCCCGTGCATGGCCTGCATGGTTCAGGTCCATGACCAGCAAAGGAGATATCCTTCTCATCCTACACACATTGATCAATGTCTCCAACAGTCCAACTATGGATAATAGTGGGTACCCATTACCCGTTTACCCAGCAGGTTTTTACCAATTAGGGATCTTTACCCATGGGTAAATATAAATGGTAACAAATCTCTACCCGTTGGGTATTGCGTATGCGGGTATGGTAACGCAAAACCCACGACGGCATACCCACCTACCCGATATCTTAGTACATGACACGTGGGGTCCGAGTATCATAGGATATTTCCAAAATTTCCCAACGCTTAATACTAATTGCCTCCTCGATGCACTAATAAAATCATAAAAATCCTGTTTGGGATGCTTTTGGATTTGACGAGTTGGTGGCTATGTGGCTGATTGTGGGATGTCGCACATAGCGGAGGCAGCCAGCATGCCAATCCTGAAGGTCGATGAGGCGGCCACCTACGGCCGGAAGAGAACTTTTAGATGAATCTGATGCAGTCGATCTAGTTGAACTCATCTCACAACCTCTGAATAAGGAACCCACGAGCAGCCCCAGTTATTTGGAGATGAGTGGGTACCTATAGCGCGAGAATTGTTTGCATTTTCTTTTCACTAGTCGCACAACTTGAGGTTTTGATTCCACATAATTTTCCTCCATCATCTGGAGGGAGGAACGGAAGCGAACGTCTCAGATTCCCCCGGAACCGATTTTCCGGCCCCCGCCGCCACCTGAGCTCGTTGCGGCATCTCGAGCGAGGACCGGTGTGTTGCGCGGGCACTCGAGGTCACACATCCTTCCCGTGCGTGGCCTGCACATGGTTCAAGTCCGTGACCAGCGAAGGAGATATCCTTCTCATCCTACACACGTTGATTGGTATCTCCAACAGTCCAACTATAGATGACAGTGGGTACCCATTATCCGTTCACCCTGCAGATTTTTACCAATTAGGGTAAGGTTATGGTAGAAAACTTTACCTATGGGTAAGTAAATAGTAAAAAATCTCTACCCGTTAGGTATTGCGTGTGTGGGTATGGTAATGCAAAACCCACGACGACATACCCACCTACTCGATGTCTTAGTACATGACATGTGGGGTCTGAGTATCATAGGATATTTCTAAAAAAATCCCAACGCTTAATACTAACTGCATCCTCGATGCACTAATAAAACCCTGAAAATCCTACTTGGGATGCTTTTGGAGTTGACGAGTTGGTGGCTATGTGGCTGATTGGGGATGTCGGGTGGCTGTTTTCACTTGTGTAGAGACTTTGAAGTTTGAACAACAACGCGGCCTTCTTGAGCACGCAGTTGTACACCTTCGACTCTGATAAAACGACCACAGAGGCCTCACCGGCGGGACTGACGGTCAGGCTAGACTACACCGGGGAGGTGGTCGTCCGGTCGCCTCGCTCGGGGTCGAGCCGAGGCAACCTTACTTGAGCGAGCTGCATACACCGATACATAGTTACACACACACAAGAATGTAGTGGCCATTCCGTTAGGGTAAAAGGATCTCCACTCGACGGCATAAGAGGTTAATACCACTCAACACCCACTTCAATCCCCTCTCCACTTTCTTTTTTGCTTGCTTTCTCGCACACGTGTGCGATCAGATCTTCCCGTGCTTATATTATATACGAATATGAAAGATTGTTCATTTGATTTCATGTGATGCCGTAGCAATACACGGGTTTTGTGTTAGTAAGAAATAACAACCAAAATTATATTGGTTTCCTAATTAACCGGGAGTTTGGTACATGGGGCTGTCCTTTTTTTATTCAGGAGGTGTATGGAGCTGTCTGGAGACACGGTATCTCAAGACACGGTATCTCATACGTGATTGCTTGTTGAGTTAAGAAAATTAGCAAGAACAAACTATATTGGAGCGCTAGACGGGATGGTCCAGGCTTTTTTTTTTTTTTTTTTTGAAAGGAGTATATATTAATATCGCGGAGATACCAATTACACCCAGCCTCTGCAACAACGCATGCCCTAGCGGCCTTACGGATGCACACAGCCCAGAAAAAAGGAAGAAAAATTAAAAAAAAAAAAGAGAAGTCCCGCTATGAACTATTCCTCAAAGCAACGACATTAACACCATCAGAACAACACCAGTCGTCCAACCACTCCAATAGCAACGCCTTCAAGAAGAAAACAGTGCACAAGCATCGTCGTCGTCCGATCAAAGATCATAGGTTTTCACCCTGGAGAAAGTCCTTGCTCGCAAAACAATGCCTTCAACAAGGCCATTGCCAGGCACAACCAATTAAGGCCAGACCTTGGATTTTCACCCTGCAAGGTAAGACTGAGAACTCCTCCTGTGTTGTCGCCCTCACAAACAGTCGCTGCTGCGAGTCACAGATCACGCAGCCAGTTCCTCGACGCCACAAAGACTCAAACCACCATCACAACCCTCATCTTCCTCCTTTCCTGACATTCTCCGCCTCTTACTTCACCATGGATCGTCGAAGACATGACGCATGATGGTAACAGATAGCAGAGCTTCGCGACGCTCCCGCTGAAACCAAACGGCCAGAAAAACATGGGTGCGCACGACTGAATACCTTCCGATCCAGCAATCTCCAGACATATTCGTCTATGGGAGTTCGCCGACGGAGCCTTCCGGAACACGCCGGTCCAGATCAGATAGACGAGGGCAAGTAACAGGCAGATCTTCGTCTTGTCGCAGAAGGAACCCTAGGACCGCCCGCCATTATTCGCAAGACTCGCAGCCCCCACGCCGCCAGCCACCATCCAGCAGGAGAGGGCAACATAGGAGGGGCCAACAAGTACTTGGCTGCAGAATCACCGGCGTGTACCGCCGGAACCCACGGCTGAAGCCCTCGCTGGACCAAATGACCTAGATCTGATCCGATCTTGGTCATCCAGGCACAGATCGCGCCGCCGCCTCCTCGTCAGAACGGCTACAGGACGATGCGCCGCCGCCTCCACATCTCCTCTCCGCTGGAGGGTCTCAGGCCCTGGCCTCCGCCACGCCTTGATGCCGGCGAGCGACGGCCGGGAGGATAGGGATCGGGGGGAGGCGGGAGGGAGGGAGGGAGCCTCCGGAGCCGCCCGAGGGAGGAGCGACTCGGGAGGGAGAGAACTAGCAAGTCCTCGGCCCTGGCCTCCTGCTGGAGAAGTGCCCACCGTCGGCGTCCAACATGGATGGGTGTAGCTAAGAAGACGTATTGAAGCTGGTTAAGAAAAGGAAGTGGAAGATGGATTATATCTTAGTTTAATCGGGTTTTTTATCAACTGAGGGTCAAACATGAATTTATTAATATAAATTTGGTTTATCATATTTGCACACCAAATTGCTCCTTGTTAATTCGGTTTCGGTGTATTCTATTTCGGTTTTGGTTAGTTCGGTTTCGGTTTTTTATGACCACCTCTATGTACCAAACTCCCTCTCCCAGGCTAGTGTGTTGGGCCTGTCTAACATTTTATTCATTTTATACTTTTTCCTTTTTCCTTTTATCTTCTATTTTTAATTTTATTTTTTAAGCTGAATATTTTTCTTAAATAGGAACAGATTTTTAATTTAAATAATTTTCATATCTGAATATTTTACAAGGAAATGTTTTCTAAAATCTTAAAGTGAAAAATAAGAAAAGAAATTCATAAAAAGTAACAATGAAAAGAAAAAAGAAAAAAGAAAAAAGAAAGAAGAAGAAGTCGAATAGGCTGGTCCATATCCCGTGCGGGGAGTGTGTGGGGCACGGTATGCACTTACCTGGTCAGTGTATAGGATTTTCCGCGATGGCACTAGCGGCAAGGCGGGTTGTTAGGCAATCGTAGATGGCATGGGTCTATGGCGTATCTAAAATGCATGCTTAAATTTTATAGTTTATTGTAATATATTTTCACATATTTGTATCATATATAATGTTATATCCACGTTTTACATTCCTTTATGGGGATTTACCAGTGATTTTTTTATTTGGGTTCTAACTCTGTAGAACAGGAAAATCCTATTTTACGTATTTTTAACTTTCACAAATTTAAACGGGTCAAACGGACCTACGATTTTTCGGCAACTATTTTTTCATGAAGACAATAAGATGGAGCACTTGGATCACCAGAGGGGAGCCAGGAGGCGCAAACGGGCCTAGGTGGCACGGCCCACCCCTTAGGCCACACCACCCATACATGTTGCCTCCTCGAGCGTCCGCATTCATACATCTTCAACCATAACTCAAAGTCTTGATCTAAAAAGGCTATAAAAAGATCCCCTTACACGATCTCATAGGGGAGGCACAGAAAACATGAAAACATTGAAACATAGCTAGATGAGAGGGAGTAATTTCGCTCTAAACTATGGGTTGGTGATAGTAGATTGATATGTCTCTCTCATGCTATCCAACATTATTATGGTCATTTATGTAATTTCTGTGTGGTGGATCTTTGTTTTATGAGATGATATTCGATATTGGAATTGTGTAAGATGTATTGGTATATGCATATTATGTACCCTGTTTTTAATTACTTATTATGATAATACTTGTATATCAGAGCATGTGTGAGGGAACATGTGTATTTGTTGGAGTAACATGGTGGTGGTGATTGGATAGTGATAGAAAATTTGAGATACACTGTGGTTTTTATCTATCTTTTATTACCTCACTAGGAATAAAGTGCATGCATGTTTTATAATCATCTTGTGATGGCAAAAATTATCTTGTTTGCTCAAGGTACACATTTGTTATTCAAACATCATCTCAAATTACTTAAAGTTATACTCTGTTTTTTCTTAATTCTAGATTGCATGGAGTTTTTCCTTTCTAGAGGAGTATAAGTAAGATATGTTGCATCATCTTTATACCAGGACATGATGCCCATATGAATACTAATCAAACACATAATAAAGTTCCAAGTAATATTATATCATTTGTAAGCAGCTTTATGTCCATAACACTTTATAAGAGAGTAGACAAGTAAACACATGAACCTCGGTCCAATTTTATTATAAGAAACCACTTATACTTGTTTTTAATTTCCTTCACATTTTCTGCAAAATTAAATTCAAAAATACAAAAAAATACTTTTATTTTCTGCAAATACAAACAAAACCCAAAAGAACTTTGCTTTATTTTTTTACTTTCTTATCTAGTTATAGATTGTTTTACTATTTATTTATTTTATTGTTTTATTTTAGTTTTATTAATACGAAACCTTCTACTTGACAACCACGTGTTGGAGTTGGGGAAACAAGGCAAAAAGGTTGTTTTGTGGGTTGCTAGAAGAGGATAAATGAAGAGGTCGCCTCAATTTCCCAAGAGTTCAATATAAACCCTCAAGTCACTCTTGTGGGGCAAAACACTTGCTACAACACTCTATACTTGGAGTCCCAACGATTTGGTACACATAGAGTTGTTGCCATAAAGAACATTTTCTGGTGTCTTTGCCAGGGAATTGAGGAAGTACATCTCACAAGGTTGTAGCAACTGCAAGGACACAATTTCTAGTGCCCATCACCAAACTTGTGAAAACACATAAGCTTGGGGAGGTTGCACCACTATCAGCTATTCTTGTACTATAGATTTACAAAGTAATTTCTTTTGTCTTGTTTTCTATCTTTCTTATTCTTTTAGTTTTTATTTGCTTTCTTTCAATTTTGTTTTTTATTTTCCTATACAAAAATCCATAAAAACTGTTGGGGATCGGTGCGAAAAACAAAAATTTCCCTACGATGTAACCCCAAAACTTGCCTAGGATCTATCTATGTAGTAATGCGGTAACGACCGATGCGTAGAGAATACATACCCTTGTAGACCGTATGCGGTTAACGTTCCGCGGGGAACGTGGTTGATGTAGTCGTACTCGAAGCCGACCTCAAGGTCATGAAGCTCCTAGCAGGTCACCCCTTGCTCCTTCTTGATCTTCATCATCTTTATCGTGCAACAGCACTGGCTCACGGCATTCTAGCGCCCCAAGTGTTGCGCCTCGTGTCTTCGTACACATCTGGTGCACGATGAGACTTCCGGTTCCCTGATCCCGCCGGGAGTGCGAAAGTTGATATCCGGCTAGGAATCCCTGCAGCGCAACGGCGTACTGCAGGTGTTCCTCAATCGCACAATCCAAACTTGGGGCCATGGTCACGAGGTATAGAGAGAGGGAGGAGGAGAAAAGTCAACCAAAGGACTTCTCCAATTGTCGTGTTTAATCCCACCCATGGGTACCCCTTTATATAGGCTAAGGGGGTGTACCTTTCTCAAAGGCTAAGCCATGTTTGACTAATTACTAAAGGAAAAACTCAGGAAAAATTCGTCCTGGCCGAATGGGCCGAATCTGGGCAGCCCAAACAGCCAACAGGCTATCAACCGCCCACAGCAATAGTGAGCAGCACTAAAGACCTGGTGCGCGGCGGGTGGGCCTTGCTGCCCCACTCCGTGCTCATTGCTGGTGGCCGTGGCACATGAGGCGGGCCGGTGGGCTTGCCACCAGTCAAACAGCGGCTTATTATCCGCCGCCCACTTGGGCTTGCTCTTTTTCTTTTTCCATTTCTTTTTCTGCAGTTTTATTTCTAGACTATTTCCCTCCGGGATTTAGCCTAATATAAAAGTTGACTTTATAAATCTTAATCTAAATATTATTTATAATATATTAATTCATAATTAACATATAGTAAATATATATTTAAATTCCCATTTATCCGAAAACACTTTTCGGGGCTTTTCCTTTATTCTTTCTCCGAACAATTTCAGATCTCTCCACGGAACGATTCCGGCTTTCTCTCTTTCTCTACTATGATTCCGCCTTACGAATGATCGCTCTCATCGTACCCTTAAGTGTATCCTCTCACGGCTCGGGAATTCTCTAGACATGATCTGTATCAATGATCAACAGAGGGACCAGGGATGTCCATGTGACCCCTATGCATTCCTGATGACAATGTCGTTTGAACCGTATAAATGTAGCATCCTCTTTCTTTTGTTTCTCGATACAACTTGTCCGAGATCCGATCACTGGTATCCCATACCTTGTTCAATCTCGTTCACAACAAGTTATGTTTTCTTGTTACCGTGATATTACATCCCCGTGACCTAGTCACATGTTGCAACATTTATAGATGTAATCTCACCAAGTCGGCCGTATGTATCTTTATCTGTCATGTGGGTGAACAAATCCCGGTCTTGTAGTCACATGTCATCTATTGTTCCTTCGGAATACCCAACATACACCTTTATAGTCACCGCATTACCAGATAACGTTTGATGCATTCAAAGTAGCCTAGGGAAACAGTGAGTAATATGAGCTCACGGTCTAAGGAGGAGTCTAGGTATAGCTGTTGCAACAATGAACTATATGACTTGATCGTGTTGCAATCCTTCGAGGAATGTCCAACCACATCATTCTCCAATGATATGATCTCGTTGTCAGTCGGCATAAATGCCCATGATCTTGAAACCCAGATCATCTTCGTGACCAACGAACTAGTATGAATAGAGGCTACTAGGGACTTGGTTGTTTCATACCACACGTGTACCAATGTTTCTACTTGGCACAGTTATAGCACAATATGGAACTATTATAAACTAATTGAGATATGACAATAAAAACCTATTTATTATTTGTCCCTAGGGCATATCTCCTTCAGTCTCCCGCTTGCACTAGAGTACAAATAATCCAGCTTGCATTTTACTCATATAAACCATATGCCATATGCGTTTATAGATCATGCATGCTCATGGGAAAAGTCATGTCCATGTTCTGTTTTACCAGATCATTATGTCTTTTGCAAATCGTTAATGTCTTCCTAACTTTGACATTCACTCCATTATCTTATAATGGGTCGAAGTATTTGTTTGGCAACAAAGTGAGACTTTTGTTTCTAGTGTTTATGATGACGGTCGTTTTTCACTGTTGTCATCTAAACTTTGAAACACACTTTGCTATCCTTTGTGTGTATACTATAGTCATGGCAGCAGGACGAGGCCAGATTCCAGGAGCTTAAAGTGACGTTAGATCAACCTCGAGGGCTTTCTCATGGGCACTGGGCCCTGGGACACATCATTCTATGTTAAAAGCAAACTAGCCCCGCCATAACATTATACATCACATCAGATGCAGCCTTTATGCTTCTATATCTATGTAGATCCTAGTGCATGAAATGCAACTATGCCACTTACATTGCTTCTTGCCATTTAAGTACAAACTTAACTCTGGTTCAGTGATCAACTCAGGAATCACTTAAAGACATGTTGTTATAGTTAAGAGCTAGTCCTCCCAATCAGAAACTTGGGTTACATTATGTCGAGTATACAACATGGTTAGGTGGAAGAACCTATGACTGAGGCATAGGAGATGCAACGCATCTATTTCTTTCAACCATAGTTGCAATACTCAATGCTTCATATAGTAAGAATTTCTTTCTCACCTTGTTCCATTCTGAGCTACTTCAGAATCTTGTCTTAGGACATTCTGAACATCTTTCAGAGTCAAGTCCAGGAAGCATTCGACATTCAGTGTTTATTAAACTCACCAATCTATCTCGATAGATCTTATTGTTTAATAACTTCAACTTCATCCTTATTAATCTTATTATTAACACCAATCACATCATTCACATATGTCGTCCACATATCACGGAATGATTTCATGCTCCCACTCAAATATGACATTCATGTTTGAGATTTAGGGATTTCACTTAGCTCCCACTCAAAATATGTCAGCTACATATTATGAATTAGCCAAGCTGAATTGCTCCCACTCAAATCTAGGTCCTCTCAATAATCTTGGACATTCCAAAATTCCTTGATCATTATCAATTTGAGAATTCCACTAACAAGATTTCAATGACCATTCATTTCTTGTACTTAGGTCCATCACGCTTCTTTGTAATTCGTAGGTATGTCTTGTTCAAAACACGACAAGTGAATCAACAATATAATTCTGCAAACTTGTAGAATATATAGTTGAATCCTACTTTCTTTAGTAAAAGTATTCACTTGAAACTGTATGATCATTATCAATAGTTTCTCCTCTATTTGTAGAGTTTGGTTTCACGAAACAAATTCTGCTGTGCCACTCAACAAATCGGAGGTAAGGTCAAATACCTTGTTTTGATCTTTTACTTTCTTCCACCTGTATATTTATCAAGACACGTCAACTTAGGACAACGGAATGTTTGCCCCTTCGTGGAAGATGCATTCATAGCTTCCTAAGAATGCTTTACAAAGACTTGTTTATTCGCCACGACTTCGACTTGTCGAAATCTCCAGAAACTTGAACGTGCCATAATACTTATGGTGTTGTTTCCACGAATCTTTCAGATGTTCCTTTGTATTTAAAATGAGTGTTTGCTTATTTTGATCTTTAACTCTAAACGACAACTGTAACCCCAATAAGAGATAATATGTATCTAATACAAAATGATTATGATGTTTAGACATTTCAACAGAGTTTGAATTCGTCCAATTATCATAATTTGTGAAACATCTTTCACAAGTCCCTTTTATGCTAAACTTAACTTGAATACCTTAGTCATGTCGATCAAATCGAAGAGACTTGTTAATTCAGTTAATTCAATATTCTCTTTGTTGTGAACTCATTTGAACAATTCAAATTGTTTCAAACTTCATGTTTCATTAAGTAAATACTTTATTCACTTAAGTCCACAATAAATGATTTCCACTACTTGTTGAAAATATGATACATCATTATGTATAAGTTTCAACATTTCTTCGCATATCACTGTTTTACCAGAATGCGGAGTTTTAGTCATTCTGCCCAAGAGGCATGGTTTTGCAAAGTCTCTAGATTAAATATCTAGGACCCCGATCTTTCATAAAGAACCTGCAATAACCAAAATGGCTTAAACTGTAGTGTCATTCCATTATTAGACTTTGGATATCTTTTAGCATTCTAATCCTTTTATAAATGTTTAAAATATTATCATTAACATAGTGATGAGAATAACTTATTTATAATCATGATGTGACCATAAGGTATTGTTCATAAGAATAGTAAAAACTGGTTTGTAACTTGTTCATATGAATAATCATCTCGCCAAAAGCAAGACACACAAACTAGGATTACAAATTATATTCAAGTCCACCAATCCAAATGACAAACTTTGAGGGAAGAGGTGATGTCGGCCATCAACTGTTTTGCTTGCTGTCATCAAGTCCCGTTGCCTCAAAACCAGCAATTCTCAAGCATATCATCCTGTTTTCACAAAACAGGACAAGTATCAAATACTTTACAAACTGCAATGAGTTCTGCAAGAACCACATTTATAATTTGTATATCTTACATATACCTTTTCCATCCATGATCTCCATTTGCAACCAAGCCCTTCTAAGAGTTCTCAACTCTAATGCAAGGTCGCTGAGTGTTTTTCCAAACATTCCGGAGTCATCGAATTATCTCCTAATGGTTATTGTATCAAGAAGAGAATATCACCTTTTACGAGGATATCCCTCAGGCGTGGGTATTAATCTATGAAGTTGGACCCTTTTGCTAAGTACCAAATTAAGCAATATATTCCCATGGTCGCGAAGGACCTCAATGGGATAGGCTAAGATCTACTAAGATATTTGCAAACAGACATCTAGACTAAGTTTATAATAAGAGATCAATTTATAATTGGTCTCCACTAAAACGGTCATCCCCTGGACGATTTAAGTGATCGCATGATCCCTATCCTCTGCACCTCCCCCGATCATCACGGCCATCAGTGCATTATCAAAGGTAGGCATTCACTAATGCCAATCACATTATCCATGTGACTCATGCTCGATCTTTCGATCTCTTGTGTTCCGAGGCCATGTCTATACATGCTAGGCTCGCCAAATCTAACTTGTGTGTATTCGCTGTGCAACATGGCTTACACCCATTGTATGCGAACGTAGATATGTCTGACCCCCGATCATCATGGCCGGCCTCATACCGAAGAACTTTCTTGGTGGTGCACACACAAGGGGAACACGGAACATTAGAATTAAATAGGAATTATCTTATTTTCTACCGTTGAGTATCTAAATACTAGCACACAATAAGATGTAAAAACTGGTATCAACATCATATGTATAATGTGATATGATATGGTCTTTCTTGCGCCTTGATCTCCATCGAGCGCTCTGGCATGATCTCCATCGTGCCCTTGGTTTGACGCCAAGTCCACGACGCCTCCACCAGGTCGTTCATCGGAACGATGACTATTACTATACTACTTAGAAACAGAAAAGTAAACTACTTTACCTTCGTAACGACCAATTCCATATCATAATCACATGCCCCCTGCAAAATAAAGTTAGACGCCTCTACTTTATCTATTGCAAGTTTTACGTGGTTGTTAGGGCTTTCGCACTAGAACCGTTTCTAAACTACGAACTTTCCAACCACAACATGGATCCGACAGTTGTCTCTATTACACCCCCTTCGGGGCCCTCCATTGTAAATGCTATATCAACTATCTAATGAGAGACAGATACCCGCTAGCCACTTATACGGTACAAGCCGTATGTTAAGCGTGGAACCAGTCTCGCGTACGAATACGCGTAAGGTCGGTCCGGGCCGCTTCATCAAACAATACTGCGATATAAACAAGTACGCGTTAGAGGGTAACAACTAAGGGATCAATGCCCGCACAATACTTGTGCGTCTTGGCGTCTGACACTCCTATGCATAGATCGTACGATACCCTTTGTTGGGGATCGGTGCGGAAAACAAAAATTTCCCTACGATGTAACCCCAAAACTTGCCTAGGATCCATCTATGTAGTAATGCGGTAACGGACGATGCGTAGAGAATACATACCCTTATAGACCGTACGCGGTTAACGTTCCGCGGGGAACGTGGTTGATGTAGTCGTACTCGAAGCCGACCTCAAGGTCGTGAAGCTCCTCGTAGGTCACCCCTTGCTCCTTCTTGATCTTCATCATCTTCATCGTGCAACAGCACCGGCTCACGACATTCTAGCGCCCCAAGTGTTGCGCCTCGTGTCTTCATACACATCCGGTGCATGATGAGACCTCTGGCTCCCCGATCCTGCCAGGAGTGCGGAAGTTGATATCCGGCTAGGAATCCCTGCAGCGCAATGGCGTACTGCAGGTGTTCTTCAATCGCACAACCCAGACTTGGGGCCATGGTCACGAGGTATAGAGAGAGGGAGGAGGAGAAAAGTCAACCAAAGGACTTCTCCAATTGTCGTGTTTAATCCCACCCATGGGCATCCCTTTATATACGCTAAGGGGGTGTACCTTTCTCAAAGGCTAAGCCATGTCGGACTAATTACTAAAGGAAAAACTCAGGAAAAATTCGTCCTGGCTGAATGGGCCGAATCTGGGCAGCCCAAACAGCCAACAGTCTATCAACCGCCCACAGCAATAGCGCCTAGCCGGGTGGGCCTTGCGTGGCCCACTCCGCTCATTGGTTGCCATGGCGGCCTGGTGAGAAGGCGGGTGGGCTTGCCACCCGCCACTCTTGGCCCAGCTTGCCTTGTCCGGTGGGCGGCTCGCCCGGGTGGCTCACCTCGCGGCGCCGTGGGCCAGGTCAGGCCCCGCAGTGTGGCTGCACTACCCAGCCACCAGCGGCCATTATCGCCGCCCACTTGGCCAATGCTTTTCTTTTTCCATTTCTTTTTCTGTAGTTTTATTTCTAGGCTATTTCCCTCTGGGATTTAGCCTAATATAAAATTTGACTTTATAAATCTTAATCTAAATATTATTTATAATATATTAATTCATAATTAACATATAATAAATATATATTTAAATTCCCATTTATCCGAAAACACTTTTTGGGGCTTTTCCTTTATTCTTTCTCCGAACAACTTCGGATCTCTCCACGGAACAATTCCGGCTTTCTCTCTTTCTCTACTATGATTCCGTCTTACGAATGATCGCTCTCATTGTACCCTTAAGTGTATCCTCTCACGGCTCGGGAATGCTCTAGACATGATCTGTATCAATGATCAACAGAGGGACCAGGGATGTCCATGTGACCCCTATGCATTTCTGATGACAATGTCGTTTGAACCGTCTAAATATAGCATCCTCTTCCTTTTGTTTCTCGATACAACTTGTCCGAGATCCGATCACTGGTATCCCATACCTTGTTCAATCTCGTTCACAACAAGTTATGTTTTCTTGTTACTGTGATATTACATCCCCGTGACCTAGTCACATGTTGCAACATTTATAGATGTAATCTCACCAAGTCGGCCGTTTGTATCTTTATCCGTCATGTGGGTGAACAAATCCTGGTCTTGCAGTCACATGTCATCTACTGTTCGTTCGGAATATCCAACGTACACCTTTATAGTCACCGCATTACCAGATGACGTTTGATGCAGTCAAAGCAGCCTAGGGAAACAGTGAGTAATATGAGCTCACGGTCTAAGGAGAAGGAGTCTAGGTATAGCTGTTGCAACAATGAACTATATGACTTGATCGTGTTTCAATCCTTCGAGGAATGTCCAACCACATCATTCTCCAATGATATGATCTCGTTGTTAGTCGGCATAAATGCCTATGATCTTGAAACCCAGATCATTTTCGTGACCAACGAACTAGTATGAATAGAGGCTACTAGGGACTTGATTGTTTCATACCACACCTGTACCAATGTTTCTACTTGGCATAGTTATAGCACAATATGAAACTATTATAAACTAATTGAGATATGACAATAAAAACTATTATAAACTAGTGTAGACTTTAATATGCATTCTAAATTATGGTGGAACTTTCTAGAACCTCTATGTTTGAAGGTTATGTCAAAACTATGGGAACTTAGTATGAATAACGATCAACGAAAGAAGGAAAAAGGATGTATGAATTACTTGAACACCTCAACTGATGCAACCGAACACATGGAAATCACCATTGGTCCACATCATGCTTCGCCAACCATTCCTACAAAGGTGAATTCTTTCCATCTCTTGTCTTCCAATTGGTCATCACGTGAATGGGATCCCACTTGACACAAGTGCCAATTGTATGACTAGGCCCATGACCATGACACCAAGAGTAGGAGACAAGGATGCCCCAGGATCCAAGACGCCCAAGCAAGAAGCCTGGAAAAGAAGGCGTAAGAAGAGTTCTAGCACTAGCTCTGGCTCACCAGCCCCACCGCTGATTCACCCCGGCGCCATGCCCGGCGCGCCGGACACACCGCTGAACCGTCTGGTGACCGTCGAGCATTCCGGATTCGCGCTGAAATTCTTTACAGTACATGATACATCCCAAATGTAACCACTTTTCCAAGCACTTTGCTCAATGATTTGCTCCGAAATCTCATTGTACTTGAATAAAACTACTGAATATGACATTGTTTTTACAAAAGTCTTCTTTTTTTCGCAGGAATTTAAATTGGGGAAAATACCATGAAAGTTTTTCACTAGAACAAGGATCCTGGGCTTTGGAACCTCACGCGAAATGCCACGAGGCTCAAAAGAGCACAAGTGGCACGACCCATGGTGCGCCACCTAGGCCATTTTGGCCCTAGAGCATCGCATTGCCATCTCCTTTAGTGTACACCCTTATATACCCTAAAAACCTACCTGGCCAGAGGCACGGAGTTATACGCAAAACAGAGCACTGCTACCACCATGATATTCATTTTGGGGGTCACGTTGATCCTGCTCTCCACATCGGAGAGGGTGATTTCGACGCCATCTTCACCACCACCATCATCAACACCGTCTCCAACTTCCATGGGCCCTCTCTCCATCACCATGAGTGAGTAGTTCCTTGTAGGAATGTGAGGTGGATGGGGACTGGATGATATTAATCATGTAATCATGCATATATATGTATCGAGATTTTAGGTGTTTGTCTTGAGGATATTATTCTATGAGTGTTGATGCACCGTTGCTATGTTTAATGCTTGTTACTAGGGAAAGACTGACATGATTTCAGTACTAAACTTCTATTGCCCCATCATATATATGAGTTTGGTATTTATCTGCAAAGTGTATTGCTTGTTATTATGTTGAACCCCAAAGTGACAGTTAGAGAAAACAAGGGGAATATTTGATAGTTTGAGGATATTGTGCGTTCATGGAATGTTAGGGCATTGTTCCAGGCTATTTGAAAGGATAGACCTTAATTACATGTAGTTCCAAGTTGGCCCCGATGAAATGGGCAGGTAGGACAATAGATGTTATGCAAATTCTCTTGGTTAGTACATATAACTATAATTGGAACACATACCTACACACATCAAAATTAGAGATGCACACTAATGAGTGCATATTTGAAGCATGTTTACCTACTGTTTTTGCATGTGTAGTAGTAGGATTTTGGCATTTTACCACGCTCGCTCACACCTTTTATGCTTGTTTCTGCAGGATCCCAAAATATTGAGTCAATGATGAATATATCAATAATAAATGGCATATTATGTTTTAATATGATATTTTGACGTGATAAAAGTCATCTAAGTAATTTTGCACGCAACTGGGTAAAAGGAGGACACGAGGAGAAGCATCGCTACGGGCAAAGCCCGCCCGTACGGACCTCCATCAGCCTCGCCTAATCAAATATTTTCACTTGGCGCAAATGGATCTAAGATCCAACATTCACGGACACCAGAAATACTGAAACTTCACCTCTAGAAGGGATATGGAGGAGGAACTCGTAGGAA
Organism: Avena insularis; assembly: GCA_023614405.1. Lineage (NCBI taxonomy): Eukaryota > Viridiplantae > Streptophyta > Magnoliopsida > Poales > Poaceae > Avena > Avena insularis. The sequence continues at coordinate 471,286,907 of CM042686.1, forward strand.
GGCATCATCATTGCTGCTACACGGATCTTTGGAGGACAATGAAGGAGATATGCCCTAGAGGCCAATAAATAAAGTTGTTTTATTATTATATCTCTAAATGTTCATAATAGTTTTGTATCATGATATAACTGAATTAAGTAGAAACATTAATACATGTGTGATATATAGACAACTAGGTCCCTAGTATCCTCTACTACTAGTTCGTTGGGCAGATGATGATCGAGGTTTCCTGATCATGGACTTGACATAAAACAGTCACCTAACAACGAGGTCACTTGATGAAGTGATGGACGCACTTGATCGTGGAATTACAATGTGATCCAGTCACAAAGTTCAACGTTGCAATATCTAACAAAGTGTAGTGACTTAATCCTTCGACCGTGAGATCATGTTTAATCACTATCTCCCACGGCTTCTTTGATCACATCAACCGTCATGTCCGTAACTGGGTGACCATAAAGGTGTGTTTCAAGTATTCCAGAGGAATGGTTGAGGCGTGTGATCAAGATCGAGATTTTCCTATCTGAGTGACGAATAGATACTCTGGGCCCACCCGGTGAGACCACATCAATAAACTTGCAAGCATGTGACTAGATCATAGGGATGTGATATCATGGGAATGAGTAAACATGTTTGTCAGTAACAAGATTGAATTGTGTGTGATACATGAGATCAGGTCTTGGACGAACCAGGTATTGTTGTGCAAAGGGAATAAGACTCGATGTTTAGAAGGTTTAAGCGAATAACCGAATTCATGGGATGTGAAGGGATCATCATGTGTTTCTAGATATCGCTGATGATCACTTTATCAGGGAGATGTCTCCTTCATACCTGAATATTCCCAAACCGTATGGGTGTCACGCTTAAGGGCAATCGAGGATGTGGGTTAATCTACTACCAATAGAGAAATAAGAAGAGAGAATCAGAAGTGTTCCAGAGAGAATACCAAAGTGTTCGGAGTCTGTTCAAAAGGAGTTTTGGATAAGGATGAATTAAATAATGTATTTAATATTTAATTATGAATTAATATTAATATATATTTATTTAAGTAAAAATAAAAAGGGAAAAACCACATGGGCCTTCCCTAGGAGGGAAGAGGGACAAAGAGGGGGCGGCTAACCCTAGGTGGGCTAGGGCGTGTGGGGGTCCCCACTGCCGCCAGCCACCAAGGTGGTATAGGCGCGTGCGGGGCCCATACCGACCGGCGGGCCGCCCCTCCTCACACCCCTCCCAAGTTTAGTGCCACCCCGGGACTTGGAGGGTGTTAGTAGCCCAGTTTTTCCTATATATAGGGGTGCCATTCACCCAAATTTCCTCATCCCATCAATAAATTGGCATTAGCCATTCTCTTTCTCCCTCCCTCTCTCCCTCTCGGCGTGTTCCCAAGTTAGAAATGTGCTACATGAGGTAGAGGTTTCTCTACCTAGCACACGCCGTCATGCCACTGGAATCGGTCTTGATCTTCTTCTGCTGCTTCCTTGCTAGACTAGGGCGCGGGAGACGTTGTTTACACCGTACGCGTGTAAAGCTAGACGAAGCACCACCATTAGTGGTGCTGGATGCTTGAAGCCTTCTGGACCTTGAGGTTTGCGACGCTCGTCTTCATAAGCAATGTTTGTACGGGAACGTAATCCCGCTTTTCGCTCTTCAAAGGTATGATCATCGTATCCCGCTCGTTACTATACTTCTCCATAGATAGATCTTGGGTTGGTGTGTTCTCGTAGTAGGAATTTTTTGTTTTCTGCCACGAAATCCCTTTAGTGGTATCAGAGCGATCTATGTGTATATGTACTAGTACGAGTATAACACATGTGGATTGTGTGGGCATTGATTTTTTAATTGCTACCCTCCCATGTGTACTTGCTACTATTGCAGTAATGTTGGATGAAGAGGCCCGAACAAACCTTATGCGTAACCTTACGCGAGACCGGTTCCACGACTAACATACGACTTGTACCGTATAAGTGGTTGGCGGGTGTTTGTATCTCCACCATTAGTTGATATGGCACTTACAAAGGACATCCCTGAAAAGGGATTAAAAGCGGGAACTAGTTAATCCACATTGTGGTTGGATTCATATGTAAGAATTTGTTCTTGTGCGAAAGCCCAATCAACCATGTAAAACTTGCAAACATAAAGTAGAAGCGTCTAACTTTTTTTGCAGGAGGGTAAGTGATATGTGTGGTTTAGGTAAGTGTTTATGGGATAGACAACCGAAGGCAAGGTGGCTCCATGAACCTGGTGCCAATGTCGGCACTCTCGATGGACATCAAGACGCGACAAACCACCACATATCACACATGCATAATTGTTTTCATTAGATGTTAGCTGTTGTTTGGATCTTGTTGTGCTAGTATTAGACTTACGACGGTTGCATAATAACATAATCCCACATACTATAATTACAATATTCATGTTCTCCCACACGTGTGCACCACCAAGAAAGTTCGCAATTATGAAGAAGGCCGTGATGATCGGGTGCTAGACATCTTTATGTTTGCATACAGTGGGTGCAAGTCATGTATGCACAACAATACACTGTGGTTAAAGTTAGCGAGCCTAGCATATGCAGACATGGCCTCGGAACACAGATGGCCAAAAGGTCAAGCATGAATCGCATGGGGATGTGATCGATATGGTGATATCTATCCTAGCAGCTGCATCAAAGGCCGTGATGATCGGGGATGCTGCGGTGTAAAGGGATCGTGTAGTCACCAAATGAATGTTGAGGGATGTTCGTTTGAGTGGGAGTTCTGGTGTTTTAGTATGAATAAATAAGAACCCGTATTATGAACATTTAAGATTAACTACTTTACAAATAATATTGTAGATGTCTCATGCTACCTTCAACCTTGGCCCCTTCCTTCATAAATAAAAGCTCAAAACTTATGGGACGAACTTCACCGCCTGGTCACGCAACTTGAGGATTTTCCTCATTCCCCAGAAGATGTCCTATATACTTGAGGCCGCTATAGGTGACCAACCCACTGCTACCGCCTCTCAGGCTGATAAATTTTTTATCAACAGAAGGCATATGATAATGCCTGTGTCCAGAGTGGCGTGCTCTTTTTCATGGAGGCTGACCTACATAAGCGCTTTGAGAACAAGAACGCCTTTGAGAGCATCATTGATCTCAAGGCCATCGTTGCGTCCCAGGCTTGGTCTGATAGGTATGAGGTTTTGAACCTCTTCTTCTCGGCTAAGATGGAGGAGCACAATAGCTTGAGAGAGCACGTATTCAAAATTTCTGGCTACGTTCAACACATGAACGTTCTTGATTGCAAAATCAATGATGAGCTGATAATTGATAGGGTGCTGCAGTCTTTGCCCACTAGCTACATGAGCTTCGTGATGAACTACAACATGCAGGGTATGAACAAAACCATGTCTGAGTTGTTCACCATTCTCAAGCACCTTGAGGTGGAAATCAGGAAGGAGCACACATCCTTGATGGTCAACAAGACCGTTGACTTCAAGAAATCTTCCAAGAAGGGCAAGGACAAGAAGGGCAAACCCAAGAGGTACGGCAAAACTGTTGCCTCTTCCTCCAAGGGACCCAAGTCCAAGACCGGCGTCACTTGCTTCCACTTCAAGGCCGAGGGACACTGGAAGCGCAACTGCCCCAAGTACCTAGATGATAGGAAGGCTAGCAAGGTCGTTGCCAAAGAGAAAGTATATATGATATACATGTTATTGATGTTTTCCTCACTAGTGCTAGGAGCAACACCTGGGTATTTGATGCTAGTTCTATTTCTCATATATGTAACTCTCAACAGGAGTTGTGGAATAAGCAGCGTGTGGTGAAAGACAAGGTGATGATGCGCGTCGTCAATGGCAACCGAGTTGAAGCCATGGATGCCGGCACCCTCCCTCTACGTTTCCCTTCAGGATTAGTTTTAAATTTGAATAATTGTTACTATGTACCGGCATTGGGCATGAGTATTGTCAGTGGTTCTTGCTTGTTGCAAGACCGTTATTCGTCTAAATCATAGATAAGTGGTTGTTCTATTTACATGAATAATGTGTTTTATGATCAGGTGCGACAAAGTAAAGGTTTATTCTTATTGAATCTTGAGTGATGATACACACATCCATAGCATATATGCCAAGCAATGCAAGCATGATAGCGATAATTCCATGTACATGTGGCATTGCCGTCTGGGTCACATCGGTGTAAAACGCATGAAGCAGCTCCATTCTGATGGACTTCTCAAATCGTTTGATTTTGAATCCCTCGATAGATGTGAACCATGCCTCATGGACAAGATGGCCAAGACGCCGTTCAATGGAATGATGGAACAGGCTGCAGACCTATTGGTAGTCATACATTCGGATATATGCCTACAACTTTCATGAAGGCGCCTATATATTTCGAGGTCCCAGCGGCTGCGCAAAGGGCCGCGATTCTCAGATTGCATCACAACATCACTTAAGGAGATCCGCCACCATAGTTAATACTCTCCCCATCCATCCTCTCCATAGCCATAGCCATAGCCATTAGCTTGTACTTGAGATCTCCTTGTGATTCGGCGACCATTGTAAGAATATTTGATATCAAGCTAAGTATTTTGCATAATGTTTTATGTAGGGGTTCGCGTATGAAAACAATAAAATTTTACCCTATACCCCTGAACCCCTTTGTTGACAGGACCTATCTATTAGTAATGCAGTAACGGGAGGAGAATATCATTTTGCGGCCTGACAGTTGGGGTGTCCAGGCAACGCGGTACCCAAGTTCCCTGAAATCATCCGCGATGACTACAGTTGGTGTGCCAAATACTCAGAGGGTCTTTTTCTGCACGAATTCAACTTTACGTTTCAATACAAAAAATCAGGCTAACGGCCGTCAAGTTGGGCCCCTCCTGTCAGTTCTTGCCGTTATGTCGCTCCCGTCGCTTAGGTGTCAATTAGGCTTGCAACGTTGGTGCCTGCATCCATTACGCGTCTTCTTCTTCCCCGAAGTGGCAATGTGTGGGGCGTCGCAGCCATGGCGTGGAGCTGGGACGTGGACGAACCTGCTCGGGCCAGCTCTCCTCGCTGTAGGCTTGCAGCGTTGGCGCCTGCATCCATTACGCGTCTTCTTCCCCAGAGCGGCAATCTGTGGTCGCGGCCATGGCGCAGAGCTAGGAAGTGACGAAGCTGCTCGGCCCTGCTCTCCTCCCCATCCCGAGTCAGAGCTCGCCCTCACCGTGGACGCACCCATGGCACGGTCAGGGACGAGAATTGGTTCCCGGTGAGATCTATCACCTTGTCGACCATGCTCGGTTCTGTTTTCCTCCTCTAGAATCCGAGCTTGTCGTTGCCGTGGTTGCACCTGCACCAATTCTACCACCTCTACCGAGGCCTCTGTGGTAGCTCAAGTTCTGGGGCTCTCCAAGTTCTGCCATGTTGGGCCTGTAAGTGTTGTTGTATGTTAAACTAGCAAAACTCTTTTGTTCAAATCTCTTGGGCTGTACCAACTTCATTGTCTTTAATTATGAAAGACAAAATATAAATGACTTCTCTTAATTTCTCGCATAGAAAAATGCACAGCTAATTTCATATTCTCGCAGGAACTGGCCCCACTTGTTGAACCGGCGGCACTGCCACGATCTCCACGTAACCACGGTGGGTTCTCGAACCGAAAGTTGCAGTTACCACGTTTCTTCTGCAGTCATTCCTCTTCCTCAGTCATTCCTCTGCAGTTTTTCCTGGGCGCTTCTTCTTTCTCTGTTCTGGAACCGTCGGTTCATCTTCTTCTTCCTCTCGCATGCAGTTCCTTGCAGGCATTTCCTTTCACCCATTTCCTTGTAGGCATGGACGATGGAAGCGCAGAGACCCACTTGGTCCCTGCCCATGGCACCACGACTTTGACAGTGGTGTACACAAATGATAAAGCGACTATGGAGACAACTCTCGCCAGGTTTGAGCAATTGCTTGAGAAAGAGAAGCACAAGTTTGTGGGGCTAGACTTGGAGTACATCCGTGCAAATAAGCGAAAAAAATCCCCCACAAGAGATCACTATCGTGCAAATCGCCATACATGAGGAGGTCCTTGTTTACCACTTCTGCAGGTATGTGAAATTTAAATTTGAGATCATCACTTCTGCATCCCTTGTTCCCTTACATCCCTAGAACCATCTAAGTGCAGGAGTAAACCAACTGAGATGTGTTGTCCGGCTCTAGTCGAGTTCTTGTGTAGGAAAGGGATAACTTTCACTAGCGTGGATATCACAAATGACACAATTATGCTTTCTCATGCGTTGATAAAAATCCCAGAGGGGCACCACATCGACATCCAAAATCTGTACAAGATCAAATCATACCCAGCGAAGGATGGCATGGGTGATCTGGCAGCGGAAATCATCGATAAATCCTATGAAAAGCGAAGAAATTGAGCGACTCGATCACGACTCTGGGAGTGGAAGCCGATGAGCAGTGCGCCTCGAGTATGCAGCGGAGACACCTACATGGCGTCTGAGTTGTCTGATAAGCTCATTACCATGAAAGATGGGATGGTTATGGCGGGGTTTTGAGAGAGCTATGCCCTGGTTGCAAGCTAGCCCGGAGAAGAAGCGTGAGGAGAGAAAGCGGTTTCGGAGACGAGGATCTTGGGGCAGTGGCAACATCAAGCGGTGAAGGGAAGCAAGTCAAGGACGACAACAAGTGGTGGTGATACATTATGTGTTTGAACTAGATTTTAGTTTCTAGTTTATTATGTGTGTGATACATTTAGTTACTTCAATACAAACTTTCGACCAATTTAACTTGTTGATGTATTTCTTGACAATTATAATATAATCGAGCACTAGAAATATTTTATAGTGTGCATGAGCATGATCAGTAAATATAATTGAACACTAGAAACTTTAAGGCACTCCATATAAAGGAGTAGATTAATATAGAAGGTTCACCAGAGACACCACGGATATATTGTCTTACATGCCACACACAGGTAATAATTAACTAGAACAAAATAAAAGCAGGGGCTGCAGCAGGAGGCCGGGATACGGAGACGCCTAGCAGGGCAGGGGTTTATCAGCAGGAGGCAAGCGGCCTAGTCGATGGGATCTGAGCCGATCTGACATACTCCCGGAGGAATTTGCCGTAGGCTGCGTGTCGCGCCAAGTTAATCGGCCTATGGCTTCTGCCTCCGCCTCTGCCAACGCCCTCCGCATGCTGGATCATGCTGTTGAGGTCCATGTTGATTGCTCTACCACAGAATGGGCAAAACAGTCTCCTCCTACGGTGGAAACGGATTAGCCCACACCGTAACCGCCTCAGCACGTAGCAGCTCTTGTTGTCCCTGGATACCTTGATATCGTCCACTTCATCATCATCCTCCTGTTGATTTTTAAGAACATAACTTAGAACTCATCCGTGGATATCAAAGATAAAGCATCTCAACAATAGTTTGATCGGTTCATATATCATTTCATCTCAACACAATGACAAATAATTGCATCAGAGTGAATGTAGGATAAATCTAGGGGCCTCATAAGTTTCTTCAGGGATGGAGTCAGCGAACCAAGTAACAATTGCACAACCTGTAATGTTGTTGTACATCGCCCCAGGTTCACTAACTCATCCCTGAAAAAATCTGACACCAATGTGTCTGCCTATCTTTTGGAACAAATTTAAATCATTGGCCACAATAAGAAATTGAAATGTAATCGTACAAAGCATTATTCAGGGATATACATAGTCCGATACAAAAACAAGCCTAAATATTGTAATTATAAAAAAAACACAATTAATCTTCAAGTGCATGTTAAAAATACTTTTGATCAAAACCATTCATATACATATACATCATACCAATCATTAAAAGATCAGAAACAATTCAAGGATCATATATGTAGTTCCATATGAGAATAAATCTAGGGCCTCATAATTTGTTTCAGAGATGGAGTTGGCGAACCAAAGTACCAACAGCATAACCTATATTGTTTGTGTGCATTGCTGCCTCAGGTTCACCAACCCATCCCTAAAACACGACACCATCATATGTGTCTCCCCTTGAACTCTTTTGGGGCAAATTTCAATCATCGGCCTCGGTGACAAACTAAAATGTAATTCTTATACACTGAATGCATGGAATAGGTAATTTGAATATCATAGTTCTATGAATGTAGAATAAAGATTAAGGCCTCATAAGTTTCTACAGGGACGGCGTAAGTGAACCAAGTAACAATTGCACAGCCTATATTGTTCTTGTACATCGCCCCAGGTTCACTAACTCGTCCCTGAAAAAATCTGACACCAATGTGTATGCCTGTCTTTTGGGGCAAATTTGAATCATTGGCCACAATAAGAAATTGAAATGTAATCGTACAAAACATTATTCAGGGATATACATAGTCAGGTATAAAAACAAGCCTAAATATTGTAATTATAAATAAAAAACCAAACAATTAATCTTCAGGTACATGTTAAAAATACTTATGATCAAAACCATTCATATACATATGCATCATACCAAGCATTAAAAGATCAGAAACAATTCAAGGATCATATATGTAGTTCCATATGAGAATAAATCTAGGGCCTCATAATTTGTTTCAGAGATGGAGTTGGCAAACCAAAGTACCAATAGCACAACCTATATTGTTTGTGTGCATTGCTGCCTCAGGTTCACCAACCCATCCCTAAAACACGACATCGTCATACGTGTCTCCCCTTGAACTCTTTTGGGGCAAATTTCAATCATCGGCCTCGGTGACAAACTAAAATGTAATTCTTATACACTAAATGCATGGAATAGGTAATTTGAATATCATAGTTCTATGAATGTAGAATAAAGATTAAGGCCTCATAAGTTTCTACAGGGATGATGTAAGTGAACCAAGTAACAATTGCACAGCCTATATTGTTCTTGTACATCACCCCAGATTCACTAACTTGTCCCTGAAAAAATCTAACACCAATGTGTCTGCCTCTCTTTTGGGGCAAATTTGAATCATTTGCCACAATAAGAAATTGAAATGTAATTGTACAAAACATTATTCAGGGATATACATAGTCAGGTACAAAAACAAGCCTTAATATTATAATTATAAATAAAAAACCAAATAATTAATCTTTAGGTACATGTTAAAAATACTTATGATCAAAACCATTCATATACATATGCATCATACCAATCATTAAAAGATCAGAAACAATTCAAGGATTATATATGTAGTTCCATATGAGAATAAATCAAGGGCCTCATAATTTGTTTTAGAGATGGAGTTGGAAAACCAAAGTACCAACAACACAACCTATATTGTTTGTGTGCATTGCTGCCTCAGGTTCACCAACCCATCCTTAAAACACGACACCATCATACGTGTCTCCCCTTGAACTCTTTTGGGGCAAATTTCAATCATCGGTCTCGGTGAAAAACTAAAATATAATTCTTATACACTATAAATGCATGGAATAAATAATTCAAATATCATAGTTCTATGAATGTAGAATAAAGATTGCAGCCTCATAAGTTTCTATAGAGACGGCGTAAGCGAACCAAGTAACAATTGTACAGCTTATATTGATCTTGTACATGGCCCCAGGTTCGCTCACTCATCCCTGAAAAAATTTGACACCAATGTGTCTGCCTCTCTTTGGGGCAAATTTGAATCATTGGCCACAATAAGAAATTGAAATATAATCATACAAAACAATATTCAGGGATATACAAATGCATCATACAACGCATTCATATATCAGAAACAATACAAAGATTATATATTTAGGTTCCATATGAGAGAAAAATTAGGGCCTCATTTTTTTAGCGATGGAGTCGGAGAACCAAAATACCAACAGCACAACCTATATTGTTTATGTGTATTGCTGCCTCAGGCTCACTAACCATCCCTAAGAAAACTACACCATCAGATTCCCTTGCACTATTTTGGGGCAAAATTGAATCATTGGGCTCAGTAAGGAATAGAAATGTAATGTTATAGGCCTACTGTGTATCGAAATCAACACTCAACTAGCAAACTCAACTAGATGGCAGATGAGCAGATTGGGGTTTTGTGACTAGACGGATTGGGGTTTTGTGACTAGATGGAAGACGCATCAATCAACCGATCAAATCATATATATACTACCCTACTTCAAGAGCAAAACAATTTGTTCACGATTGAGCAAATCCTATGTATGAACAGTGAAAACTGCGGCTGCGACTAGAGAAGCTAGCAATGTAGTACGTCAGACTCCTCATCAGGGACCTCCTCCTCGAACTCATCATTCTCCACGATTGCGTCGAAGATTTCTTGAACGGCGATGGGGTCGTCGATGTAGATCACCGGATTGCCTCCGCCTGCCGCCTGCCCCCATCCAGATCTGCCGCTAGCACCACGATGTTGTCGGCCACCTACTGCTCGGCGGTGACGGCTACCACCTGCTGCTCGGCGGCGATGGCTACCACCTGCTGCTCGGCAGCGACGGCTACCACCTGCTGCTCGGTGGCGATGGCTACCACCTGCTGCTCGGCGGCGACGACTACTGGCTAGACGGATGAGCTCGCACCCTCGACGGCGCGGCGACAAGCGGCGTTCGTGCCCGGAGAAGACGCATCCGCCTGCTTGGCAACGACCGAGCCATCTGTTGTTGCGTCTTCAACTGGCTTCACCTCCGGATCGTCTCCACGCGTACGCTTCATGGCGCACCAAGGGAAGGAGGTAGTGCAAACGAGGGAGCTTCGGCGCGCACGGCAGGTGTAGATTGGGGTCTTGGGACTAGACAGACTGGGGGAAATGACACGAGCTCATGGAAGAAGAAGGTCGAGGGGGGTTATAAACACCGGACCGTTTGAAACAGCCACGATCTCCACTTTAGAGCTGCATTGAAAACACGCTCATGGCAGACCACGATTCCACTGCATGCAAGTGGCGCGGAACTAATTTCTAGCAACGTTAGATCTACTCGAGGGGGGCCCTTGACTCATGGAATTTACTAGCGGTAGGGCCCAGATGGAAGTGAGATTGAGAGCGCTGCGTAAAAATGGGATATGTTTGATTAAAATCAAGTATAAATTGCAGCATCCCATCGACAACCGTGCACTCGATGACCCCGTTGCCCTGTGCATGAGTTGTAGTAGCAGTAGTAGGCTTTTCAGACTTGATTAAACTTGACATGACCGCTCGACGACTTTTTCCATGGACGTCATCGTGTTCCTTTTTGTAGAAGTCTCGCAGAGGGAGACGTTCGTGCTGTCTCACACTGTACTGTGAAGGGCACGACGTGTGCAACGATCATCGTTGGATCGCACAGAATCAACGGTTGGTGCGCACGATCTGCGTGACAACTGTGCAAACCAATCAGGGAGTAGCAGACAGGGTGAGTACAGGTTTGGGCTTCTATGAAAGATAGAGAGGGGGGCCAAAACTAAGTAGTACCACATAAAACCAAGGGCAAAATTGAGTAGTATAAAAATGGAAAGTGTCTTGTACGATGAAATACATCGTGGAATACATCAAATTATGCCAAGATAGATCCACTAGAGTTCATTGGATGTGTGTTCTTATCATAAACCACACATGGATCCACCAGTGTCATTGCATGTGTGTTCTTCTAAACAAACCACATAAGGATCCACCAGTGTCATTGCATGTTTGTTCTTTTCATGAACCACACTCAGTGTCATTGCATGTCTGTTCTTTTCATGAACCACACCCAGTGTCACTGCATGTCTGTTCTTTTCATGAACCACACCAGTGTCATTGCATGTCTGTTCTTTTCATGAACCACACCCAGTGTCATTGCATGTCTGTTCTTTTCATGAAACACACCCAGTGTCACTGCATGTCTGTTCTTTTCATGAACCACATAAGGATCTACCAGTGTCATTGGATGTGTGTTCTTCTCATGAACCACACGTGGATCCACCGGTGTCATTGCATGTCTGTTCCTCTAGACAGAACACATAAGGATCCACCGGTGTCATTGCATGTCTGTTCCTCTAAACAAACCACATAAGGATCCACCAGTGTCACTGGATGTGTGTTGTTCTCATGAACCACACATGGATCCACCGGTGTCATTTCATGTTTGTTCCTCTAAACAAACCACATAAGGATCCACCAGTGTCATTGCATGTCTGTTCTTTTCATGAACCACACCTAGTGTCATTGCATGCATGTTCTTTTCATTAACCACAGCTAGAGTCATTGCATGTCTGTTACTTCCATAAACCACACATGGATCCACCCAGTGTCATTGCATGTCTGTTCTTTTCATGAACCACACCCAGTGTCACTACATGTCAGTTCTTTTCATGAACAACATAAGGATCCACCCAGTGTTATTGGATGTGTGTTATTCTCATGAACCAGACGTGGATCCACCGGTGTCATTGCATGTCTGTTCCTCTAAACAAACCACATAAGGATCCACCAGTGTCATTGCATGTCTGTTCTTTTCATGAACCACGCCCAGTGTCATTGCATGTGTGTTCTTCTAAACAAACCACATAAGGATCCACCAGTGTCATTGCATGTCTGTTCTTTTCATGAACCACACATAAGGATCCACCAGTGTCATTGCATGTCTATTCTTTTCATGAACCACATAAGGATCCACCAGTGTCATTGCATGTCTGTTCTTTTCATGAACCACACCTAGTGTCATTGCATGTTTGTTCTTTTCATGAAACACACCCGGTGTCACTACATGTCTGTTCTTTTCATGAACCACATAAGGATCTACCAGTGTCATTGGATGTGTGTTCTTCTCATGAACCACACGTGGATCGATCGGTGTCATTGCATGTCTGTTCCTCTAAACAAACCACATAAGGATCCACCAGTGTCATTGCATGTCTGTTCTTTTCATGAACCACACCCAGTGTCATTGCATGTGTGTTCTTCTAAACAAACCACATAAGGATCCACCAGTGTCATTGTCTGTCTATTCTTTTCATGAACCACACCCAGTGTTAGTGCATGTCTGTTCTTTTCATTAACCACACCCACTGTCACTGCATGTCAGTTCTTTTCATGAACCACATAAGGATCTACCGGTGTCATTGGATGTGTGTTCTTCTAAACAAACCACATAAGTCATTGCATGTATGTTCTTCTCATGAACCACACTCAGTGTCATTGCTTGTGTGTTCCTCTAGACAGACCACATAAGGATCCACCGGTGTCATTGCATGTCTGTTCCTCTAAACAAACCACATAAGGATCCACTAGTGTCATTGGATGCGTGTTCTTCTCATGAACCACACATGGATCCACCGGTGTCATTGCATGTTTGTTTCTCTAAACAAACCACATAAGGATCCACCAGTGTCATTGCATGTCTGTTCTTTTCATGAACCACACCCAGTGTCATTGCATGTGTGTTCTTTTCATTAACCACAGCTAGAGTCATTGCATCTCTGTTACTTCCATAAACCACACATGGATCCACCGATGTCATTGCATGTCTGTTCTTTTCATGAACCACACCCAGTGTCACTACATGTCAGTTCTTTTCATGAACCACATAAGGATCCACCTAGTGTCATTGGATGTGTGTTCTTCTCATGAACCACACGTGGATCCACCGGTGTCATTGCATGTCTGTTCCTCTAAACAAACCACATAAGGATCCACCAATATCATTGCGTGTCTATTCTTTTCATGAACCACACCCTGTGTCATTGCATGTTTGTTCTTCTAAACAAACCATATAAGGATCCACCAGTGTCATTGCATGTCTGTTCTTTTCATGAACCACACATAAGGATCCACCAGTGTCATTGCATGTCTGTTCTTTTCATGAACCACACCCAATGTCATTGCATGTGTGTTCTCCTGACAAACCACATATGGATCCACCAGTGTCATTGCATGTCTGTTCTTTTCATGAACCACAGCTAGAGTCCACTAGTGTCATTGGATGTGTGTTCTTCCCATGAACCACACATGGATCCACCAGTGTCATTGTATGTCTGTTCTTTTCATGAATCATAGCTAGAGTCATTACATGTTTGTTACTTCCATAAACCACATATGGATCCACCTAGTGTGATTGCATGTCTGTTCCTCTAAACAAACCACATAAGGATACAGCAGTGTCATTGGATGTGTGTTCTTCTCATGAACCACACATGGATCCACAAGTGTCATTGCATGTCTATTCCTCTAAACAAACCACATAAGGATCCACCAGTGTCATTGCATGTTTGTTCTTTTCATGACCCACACATAAGGATCCACCAGTGTCATTGCATGTCTGTTCTTTTCATGAACCACATAAGGATCTACCAGTGTCATTGGATGTGTGTTCTTCTCATGAACCTCACGTGGATCTACCAGTGTCATTGCATGTCTGTTCCTCTAAACAAACCACATAAGGATCCACCGGTGCCATTGCATGTCTGTTCTTTTCATGAACCACACCAGTGTCATTGCATGTGTGTTCTTCTAAACAAACCACATAAGGATCCACTAGTGTCATTGCATGTCTGTTCTTTTCATGAACCAAACATAAGGATCCACCAGTGTCATTGCATGTCTGTTCTTCTAAACAAACCACATAAGGATCCACTAGAGTCATTGCATGTCTGTTATTTTCATGAACCACACCCATTATCATTGCATGTGTGTTCTTCTAAACAAACCACATAAGTCATTGCACGTCTGTTCTTTTCATGAACCACACCCGGTGTCAATGCATGTGTGTTCCTCTAGAAAGACCACATAAGGATCCACCGGTGTCATTGCATGTATGTTCCTCTAAACAAACCACATAAGGATCCACCAGTGTCATTGGATGTGTGTTCTTCTCATGAACCACACATTGATCCACCGGTGTCATTGCATGTTTGTTCCTCTAAACAAACCACATAAGGATCCACCAGTGTCATTGCATGTCTGTTCTTTTCATGAACCACACCTAGTGTCATTGCATGTCTGTTCTTTTCATGAACCACAGCTAGAGTCATTGCATGTCTGTTACTTCCATAAACCACACATAGATCCACCGATATCATTGCATGTCTATTCTTTTCATGAACCACACCCTGTGTCACTGCATGTCAGTTCTTTTCATGAACCACATAAGGATCCACCCAGTGTCATTGGATGTGTGTTCTTCTCATGAACCACACGTGGATCCGCCGGTGTCATTGCATGTCTGTTCCTCTAAACAAACCACATGAGGATCCACCAGTGTCATTGCATGTCTGTTCTTTTCATGAACAACACCTAGTGTCATTGCATGTGTGTTCTTCTAAACAAACCACATAAGGATCCACCAGTGTCATTGTCTATCTGTTCTTTTCATGAACCACACCCAGTGTTAGTGCATGTCTATTCTTTCCATGAACCACACCCAGTGTCACTGCATGGCAGTTCTTTTCATGAACCACATAAGGATCTAACAGTGTCATTAGATGTGTGTTCTTCTCATGAACCACACGTGGATCCACCGGTGTCATTGCATGTTTGTTCCTCTAAACAAACAACATAAGGATCCACCAGTGTCATTGCATGTCTGTTCTTTTCATGAACCACACCTAGTGTCATTGCATGTGTGTTCTTCTAAATAAACCACATAAGGATCCACCGGTGTCAATGCATGTCTATTCTTTTCATGAACAACATAAGGATCCACCAGAGTCATTGCATGTCTGTTCTTTTCATGAACCACATAAGGATCCACCAGTGTAATTGCATGTCTGTTCTTTTCATGAACCACACTTAGTGTCATTGCATGTATGTTCTTTTCATGAACCACACACAGTGTCACTGCATGTCTGTTCTTTTCATGAACCACATAAGGATCTACCAGTGTCATTGGGTGTGTGTTCTTCTCAAGAACCACACGTGGATCCACCGGTGTCATTGCATGTTTGTTCCTCTAAACAAACCACACGTGGATCCACCAGTGTCATTGCGTGTCTGTTCTTTTCATGAACCACACCCAGTGTCATTGCATGTGTGTTCTTCTAAACAAACCACATAAGGATCCACCAGTGTCATTGCATGTCTGTTTTTTTCATGAACCACACCCAGTGTCATTGCATGTGTGTTCTTCTAGACAAACCACATAAGTCATTGCATGTCTGTTCTTTTCATGAACCACACCCGGCGTCATTGCATGTGTGTTCCTCTAGACAGACCACATAAGGATCCACCGGTGTCATTGCATGTCTGTTCCTCTAAACAAACCACATAAGGATCCACTAGTGTCATTGGATGTGTGTTCTTCTCATGAACCACACATGGATCCGCCGGTGTCATTGCATGTTTGTTCCTCTAAACAAACCACATAAGGATCCACCAGTGTCATTACATGTTTGTTCTTTTCATGAATCACACCCAGTGTCATTGCATGCATGTTCTTTTCATTAACCACAGCTAGAGTCATTGCATGTCTGTTACTTCCATAAACCACACATGGATCCACCCAGTGTCATTGCATGTCTGTTCTTTTCATGAACCACACCCAGTGTCATTGCATGTCTGTTCTTTTCATGAAACACACCCAGTGTCACTTCATGTCTGTTCTTTTCATGAACCACATAAGGATCTACCAGTGTCATTGGATGTGTGTTCTTCTCATGAACCACACGTGGATCCACCGGTGTCATTGCATGTCTATTCCTCTAAACAAACCACATAAGGATCCACCAGTGTGATTGCATGTCTGTTCTTTTCTTGAACCACACCCAGTGTCACTGCATGTGTGTTCTTCTAAACAAACCACAGGATCCACCAGTGTCATTGCCTGTCTGTTCTTTTCATGAACCACACCCAGTGTCAGTACATGTATGTTCTTTTCATGAACCACAACCAATGTCACTGCATGTAAGTTCTTTTCATGAACTACATAAGGATCTACCAGTGTCATTGGATGTGTGTTCTTCTCATGAACCACACGTGGATCCACCGGTGTCATTGCATGTCTGTTCCTCTAAACAAACCACATAAGGATCCACTAGTGTCATTGCATGTCTGTTCTTTTCATGAACCGCACTCAGTGTCATTGCATGTGTGTTCTTCTAAACAAACCACATAAGGATCCACCAGTGTCATTGCCGGTCTGTTCTTTTCATGAACCACACCCAGTGTCATTGCATGTCTGTTCTTTTCATGAACCACACCGGTGTCCTTTGCATGTATGATATTTTCATGAACCACATAAGGATCTACCACTGTCATTGAATGTGTGTTCTTCTCATGAACCACACGTGGATCCACCGGTGTCATTGCATGTCTGTTCCTCTAAACAAACCACATAAGGATCCACCAGTGTCATTGGATGCGTGTTCTTTTCAAGAACCACACCCAGTGTCATTGCATGTGTGTTCTTATAAACAAACCACATAAGGATCCACTAGTGTCATTGCATGTCTGTTCTTTTCATGAACCACATAAGGATCCACCAGTGTCATTGCATGTCTGTTCTTTTCATGAACCACATAAGGATCCACCAGTGTCATTGCATGTCTGTTCTTTTCATAAACCACACCCAGTGTCAGTGCATGTCTGTTCTTTTCATGAACCACACCCAGTGTCACTTCATGTCTGTTCTTTTCATGAACCACATAAGGATCTACCATTGTCATTGGATGTGTGTTCTTGTCATGAACCACACGTGGATCCACCGGTGTCATTGCATGTCTATTCCTATAAACAAACCACATAAGGATCCACCAGTGTCATTGCGTGTCTGTTCTTTTCATGAACCATAGCCAGTGTCATTGCATGTGTGTTCTTCTAAACAAACCACATAAGGATCCACCAGTGTCATTGCCTGTGTATTCTTTTCATGAACCACACCCAGTGTCATTGCATGTGTGTTCTTCTAAACAAACCACATAAGTCATTGCATGTCTGTTTTTCATGAACCTAACCCGGTGTCATTGCATGTTTGTTCCTCTAGTCAGACCACATAAGGATCCACCGGTGTCATTGCATGTCTTTTCCTCTAAACAAACCACATAAGGATCCACTAGTGTCATTGAATGTGTGTTCTTCTCATGAACCACACATGGATCCACCGGTGTCATTGCATGTCTGTTCCTCTAAACAAACCACATAAGGATCCACCAGTGTCATTGCATGTCTGTTCTTTTCATGAACCACACCTAGTGTCATTGCATGCGTGTTCTTTTCATTAACCACAGCTAGAGTCATTGCATGTCTGTTACTTCCATAAACCACACATGGATCCACCGATGTAACTGCATGTCTGTTCTTTTCATGAACCACACCTAGTGTCACTTCATGTCTGTTCTTTTCATGAACCACATAAGGATCTACCATTGTCATTGGATGTGTGTTCTTCTCATGAACCACACGTGGATCCACCGGTGTCATTGCATGTCTATTCCTCTAAACAAACCACATAAGGATCCACCCGTGTCATTGCGTATACATTCTTTTCATGAACCACACCCAGTGTCATTGCATGTGTGTTCTTCTAAACAAACCACATAAGGATCCACCAGTGTGATTACCTGTCTGTTCTTTTCATGAACCACACCAAGTGTCATTGCATGTGTGTTCTTGTAAACAAACCACGTATGTCATTGCGTGTCAGTTCTATTCATGAACCACATAAGGATCCACCTAGTATCATTGGATGTGTGTTCTTCTCACGAACCACACGTGGACCCACCGGTGTCATTGCATGTTTGTTCCTCTAAACAAACCACATAAGGATCCACCAGTGTCATTACATGTCTGTTCTTTTCATGAACCACACCCAGTGTCATTGCATGTGTGTTCTTCTAAAAAAACACATAAGGATCCACCAGTGTCATTGCATGTGTGTTCTTTTCATGAACAACACATAAGGATACACCAGTGTCATTGCATGTCTGTTCTTTTCATGAACCACACCCAATGTCATTGCATGTGTGTTCTCCTGACAAACCACATATGGATCCACTAGTTTCATTGCATGTCTGTTCTTTTCATGAACCACAGCTAGAGTCCACCAGTGTCATTGGATGTGTGTTCTTCCCTTGAACCACACATGGATCCACCAGTGTCATTGCATGTCCGTTCTTTTCACGAATCACAGCTAGAGTCATTGCATGTCTATTACTTCCATAAACCACATATGGATCCACCAAGTGTGATTGCATGTCTGTTCCTCTAAACAAACCACATAAGGATCCACCGGTGTCATTGGATGTGAGTTCTTCTCATGAACCACACATGGATCCACCAGTGTCATTGCATGTTTGTTCCTCTAAACAAACCACATAAGGATCCACCAGTGTCATTGCATGTCTGTTCTTTTCATGAACCACACATAAGGATCCACCAGTGTCATTGCATGTCTGTTCTTTTCATGAACCACACCCAGTGTCATGGCATGTGTGTTCTTTTCATGAACCACACCTAGTGTCATTGCATGTGTGTTCTTCTAAACAAACCACATAAGGATCCACCGGTGTCAATGCATGTCTATTCTTTTCATGAACAACATAAGGATCCACCAGAGTCATTGCATGTCTGTTCTTTTCATGAACCACATAAGGATCCACCAGTGTAATTGCATGTCTGTTCTTTTCATGAACCACACTTAGTGTCATTGCATGTATGTTCTTTTCATGAACCACACACAGTGTCACTGCATGTCTGTTCTTTTCATGAACCACATAAGGATCTACCAGTGTCATTGGGTGTGTGTTCTTCTCAAGAACCACACGTGGATCCACCGGTGTCATTGCATGTTTGTTCCTCTAAACAAACCACACGTGGATCCACCAGTGTCAATGCGTGTCTGTTCTTTTCATGAACCACACCCAGTGTCATTGCATGTGTGTTCTTCTAAACAAACCACATAAGGATCCACCAGTGTCATTGCCTGTCTGTTTTTTTCATGAACCACACCCAGTGTCATTGCATGTGTGTTCTTCTAAAAAAACCACATAAGTCATTGCATGTCTGTTCTTTTCATGAACCACACCCGACGTCATTGCATGTGTGTTCCTCTAGACAGACCACATAAGGATCCATCGGTGTCATTGCATGTCTGTTCCTCTAAACAAACCACATAAGGATCCACTAGTGTCATTGGATGTGTGTTCTTCTCATGAACCACACATGGATCCGCCGGTGTCATTGCATGTTTGTTCCTCTAAACAAACCACATAAGGATCCACCAGTGTCATTACATGTTTGTTCTTTTCATGAATCACACCCAGTGTCATTGCATGCATGTTCTTTTCATTAACCACAGCTAGAGTCATTGCATGTCTGTTACTTCCATAAACCGCACATGGATCCACCCAGTGTCATTGCATGTCTGTTCTTTTCATGAACCACACCCAGTGTCATTGCATACATTCTTTTCATGAAACACACCCAGTGTCACTTCATGTCTGTTCTTTTCATGAACCACATAAGGATCTACCAGTGTCATTGGATGTGTGTTCTTCTCATGAACCACACGTGGATCCACCGGTGTCATTGCATGTCTATTCCTCTAAACAAACCACATAAGGATCCACCAGTGTGATTGCATGTCTGTTCTTTTCTTGAACCACACCCAGTGTCACTGCATGTGTGTTCTTCTAAACAAACCACAGGATCCACCAGTGTCATTGCCTGTCTGTTCTTTTCATGAACCACACCCAGTGTCAGTACATGTATGTTCTTTTCATGAACCACAACCAATGTCACTGCATGTAAGTTCTTTTCATGAACTACATAAGGATCTACCAGTGTCATTGGATGTGTGTTCTTCTCATGAACCACACGTGGATCCACCGGTGTCATTGCATGTCTGTTCCTCTAAACAAACCACATAAGGATCCACTAGTGTCATTGCATGTCTGTTCTTTTCATGAACCGCACTCAGTGTCATTGCATGTGTGTTCTTCTAAACAAACCACATAAGGATCCACCAGTGTCATTGCCGGTCTGTTCTTTTCATGAACCACACCCAGTGTCAGTGCATGTCTGTTCTTTTCATGAACCACACCCAGTGTCACTGCATGTCTGATATTTTCATGAACCACATAAGGATCTACCACTGTCATTGAATGTGTGTTCTTCTCATGAACCACACGTGGATCCACCGGTGTCATTGCATGTCTGTTCCTCTAAACAAACCACATAAGGATCCACCAGTGTCATTGGATGCGTGTTCTTTTCAAGAACCACACCCAGTGTCATTGCATGTGTGTTCTTATAAACAAACCACATAAGGATCCACTAGTGTCATTGCATGTCTGTTCTTTTCATGAACCACATAAGGATCCACCAGTGTCATTGCATGTCTGTTCTTTTCATGAACCACATAAGGATCCACCAGTGTCATTGCATGTCTGTTCTTTTCATAAACCACACCCAGTGTCAGTGCATGTCTGTTCTTTTCATGAACCACACCCAGTGTCACTTCATGTCTGTTCTTTTCATGAACCACATAAGGATCTACCATTGTCATTGGATGTGTGTTCTTGTCATGAACCACACGTGGATCCACCGGTGTCATTGCATGTCTATTCCTATAAACAAACCACATAAGGATCCACCAGTGTCATTGCGTGTCTGTTCTTTTCATGAACCATAGCCAGTGTCATTGCATGTGTGTTCTTCTAAACAAACCACATAAGGATCCACCAGTGTCATTGCCTGTGTATTCTTTTCATGAACCACACCCAGTGTCATTGCATGTGTGTTCTTCTAAACAAACCACATAAGTCATTGCATGTCTGTTCTTTTCATGAACCACACCCGGTGTCATTGCATGTGTGTTCCTCTAGACAGACCACATAAGGATCCACCGGTGTCATTGCATGTCTTTTCCTCTAAACAAACCACATAAGGATCCACTAGTGTCATTGAATGTGTGTTCTTCTCATGAACCACACATGGATCCACCGGTGTCATTGCATGTCTGTTCCTCTAAACAAACCACATAAGGATCCACCAGTGTCATTGCATGTCTGTTCTTTTCATGAACCACACCTAGTGTCATTGCATGCGTGTTCTTTTCATTAACCACAGCTAGAGTCATTGCATGTCTGTTACTTCCATAAACCACACATGGATCCACCGATGTAACTGCATGTCTGTTCTTTTCATGAACCACACCTAGTGTCACTTCATGTCTGTTCTTTTCATGAACCACATAAGGATCTACCATTGTCATTGGATGTGTGTTCTTCTCATGAACCACACGTGGATCCACCGGTGTCATTGCATGTCTATTCCTCTAAACAAACCACATAAGGATCCACCCGTGTCATTGCGTGTCTGTTCTTTTCATGAACCACACCCAGTGTCATTGCATGTGTGTTCTTCTAAACAAACCACATAAGGATCCACCAGTGTGATTACCTGTCTGTTCTTTTCATGAACCACACCAAGTGTCATTGCATGTGTGTTCTTGTAAACAAACCACGTATGTCATTGCGTGTCAGTTCTATTCATGAACCACATAAGGATCCACCTAGTATCATTGGATGTGTGTTCTTCTCACGAACCACACGTGGACCCACCGGTGTCATTGCATGTTTGTTCCTCTAAACAAACCACATAAGGATCCACCAGTGTCATTACATGTCTGTTCTTTTCATGAACCACACCCAGTGTCATTGCATGTGTGTTCTTCTAAAAAAACACATAAGGATCCACCAGTGTCATTGCATGTGTGTTCTTTTCATGAACCACACATAAGGATACACCAGTGTCATTGCATGTCTGTTCTTTTCATGAACCACACCCAATGTCATTGCATGTGTGTTCTCCTGACAAACCACATATGGATCCACTAGTTTCATTGCATGTCTGTTCTTTTCATGAACCACAGCTAGAGTCCACCAGTGTCATTGGATGTGTGTTCTTCCCTTGAACCACACATGGATCCACCAGTGTCATTGCATGTCCGTTCTTTTCACGAATCACAGCTAGAGTCATTGCATGTCTATTACTTCCATAAACCACATATGGATCCACCAAGTGTGATTGCATGTCTGTTCCTCTAAACAAACCACATAAGGATCCACCGGTGTCATTGGATGTGAGTTCTTCTCATGAACCACACATGGATCCACCAGTGTCATTGCATGTTTGTTCCTCTAAACAAACCACATAAGGATCCACCAGTGTCATTGCATGTCTGTTCTTTTCATGAACCACACATAAGGATCCACCAGTGTCATTGCATGTCTGTTCTTTTCATGAACCACACCCAGTGTCATGGCATGTGTGTTCTTTTCATGAACCACAACTAGAGTCATTGCATGTCTGTTCTTTTCATGAACCACACCTAGTGCCATTGCATGTCTGTTCTTTTCATTAACCACACCCGGTGTCATTGCATGTCTGTTCTTTTCATGAACCATAGCTAGAGTCATTGCATGTCTGTTACTTCCATAAACCACACATGGATCCACTGGTGTCATTGCATGTCTGTTCTTTTCATGAACCACACCTAGTGTCATTGCATGTTAGTTCTTTTCATGAACCACACCCAGTGTCATTGCATGTCAGTTCTTTTCATGAACCACATAAGGATCCACCAGTGTCATTGCATGTCTGTTCTTTTCATGAACCACACATAAGGATCCACCAGTGTCATTGCATGTTCTTCTTTTCATGAACCACACCCAGTGTCATTGCATGTGTGTTGTCCTGACAAACCACATATGGATCCACCAGTGTCATTGCATGTCTATTCTTTTCATGAACCACGGCTAGAGTCCACCAGTGTCATTGGATGTGTGTTCTTCCCATGAACCACACATGGATCCACCAGTGTCATTGCATGTCTGTTATTTTCATGAATCACAACTAGAGTCATTGCATGTCTGTTACTTCCATAAACCACATATGGATCCACCTAGTGTGATTGCATGTCTGTTCTTTTCACAAACCACACATAGATACACCAGTGTCATTGCATGGGTAGCCGTTAGACCGAGTCTCCTAGAAGGCACGCCCTAACACATTTGTTCTGCTTGACGATTGTTAAATACCGTCCGATTGGGGCGCTTGGACGATTGGGATGGTCTTCGTGAGAGGGATCCGCGAGTAGGCTGTTTTGCGGCATGATTGGCCACGCTTGCTCTGGACAAACTGGCAACACCGGGCGCTCCCCTGTTGCGAGTGTCACGTCTCACGAGTTCAGTGTGCCACATCCCAGTGTCACGTCCCCATTACTTCTCTTCCTCCCCATACTTCTCTTCATTACCCTCGAAGCCACTTTCCCCACTTCACTCCCATCCTGCCGTAGCCGCAAGACGACGACGCCTCCATCCCAATCCCCTCTCTGGCAGCCCTCCCTCCCCTCTCGCCCTGGGTTCAAGGGGAGACGACGAGGAAACGCGTCATGACAACAAGGACGGTGATTTCGATGTGAGTCGTCCCATCTCTATTTCTATCATCTGTGGCCAGTTATCTATTTTTTGAGCTAGATCTAATCTGTTTACTCATGCGCGTATGAAGTGTTAGGCCAACCAGACGATGTATGACTCCAACTATCATGGTTTAGAGGATGAAGACAGTTCTCTGGTATGTAAACATGGATATGTGCCCGCTAAATTTGTAGCCTTTGAAGGATGAAACGCATGCAGGAGGTTTCTACGGTGTCAAGGACATCATACAATGATGCAAGGCGGAAGTTGCGGTGTTGTCAAATGGGTAGATCTAGAGTGGCCCAAATCGATGCAGAAAACGCTGGACAAACTATGGGAAATGACTGTCGAGTTGAAAGAATCTGTATTCAGCTCACTTCTTGACAGTGTTGAGACGAAGCTATGGGAACTAGTTGACACGACCAAGCATAAGCGAGATCTCAGGTGGGTGCAAGACAAGGTTATCAAAGTCGAGAAGTAGAGGGACGCCATGGCCTCAAGGCTAAAGCAGAGCAAGAACTGACTCAAGCAAGGAATGATCTGCACCAGGCCAAAGTCATGCAGTACACAACTACGAGTATTGACAAGTGCATGAGGAAAAATGCAGAGAAACAATTGAAGTTGTGCAAGGAAGATGCTAAAAGGAAGGAGCAGACAATTCGATCCTTGCTCTCGCAGGAAGATGCGCATCGGGCCAAGATTAGGAAGATCAAGGAGATGTGTGATAACTAGTTATATTTAGCTTAAGCTCCGTGCCTTTTTAAGTTGTAATATTTGTACTTGTTGACCTAGCGGTCTGAACTATTGGTCTCGGATTCCAGGGAGGAAAAAAATTGCTCTGACCCTGCATTACTTCTTTTGTCTGACCCCGCATTACTTCTTTTGTCTGACCGTCGCTTCGTCGTCCACGTGTACAAATAGGAGGCGCCATAGCGCGTCGCTTCGTCGTCCATCCCCTCGTCCTCTCCAATCTCCACAACACCGCCATGGAGATGCCCGATCTGAACTTGTATGAGGCGGTGATGTTCGCGAACTTCGACATCCTCGCGCCGCCAGCCGCGAAGGTGCCCCACGGATGGCACATCAGCTCCGCGGGGGTGCTGGTGGCTCTGCTACCTAGCCAAGCCGAGATGGAGAGCGAAATCGCGACACACCGCCGCCAGATGCCTGCGTGGAAGAGGGCGCTGCCCCGGTACGCGGTGGCCAGCCCGTACTGGCCGACGCTGTTCAAGAAGGAGCGGAAGGCCAAGATTGGCAACCGCATCGTTGATGGGCCCGTGGTGCACCGGGATCTCCGCAACCGAGAAGGGCGGGAGAGGTTCTGGTCCGTCCCTGGACGGACCAAGTACACCCTCATCGCTGCCACTCGACGCGAAGAGGTGCTCCGTCTCGCGAACAATGCAGACATCATGGAGGTTCCGTCCGACAGCGATGAGGAAGACAGCGGCTCGGAGGACAGTGGCAGTGGAAGTGAAATTGTTGACTAGTGGTTGAATTAATGTAGGATGTGAAATCGCACCTTTGTTTAGAAGAATTTGTGGTTGAAGTAATGAAATGCCTCGATTTAGATCTTTGTCTCGATTAATTTGTGAAAGAATTTGTGATTTAGATCAATTTCTGCCTCGATTTAGATCTCTGTTCCGGATTGGGAACATGACCGTGGACCAAAGACACCTTTTCTACTAGTGTATTCTGACATTGGTGGTTTGTTTAAACGTAATCTACGTGGATTGTGCCGCATACAAATGGCACAACCACAATTTATAAAGTGGAAGCACGTACACTCGGTTACTGGAGATCCGGGTGTAGGGGTTCGTAGCATGGAAAACAAAAATTTTCTATCGCATACAAACAAACAAGCCAAGATCTATCTACTAGATTGCAGCAACGAGTCGATGGAATAACTCACCCTCGAAGATTCCAAAGTGTTTAACGAGAGCAGATTCTCGTGGGTGATGTAGTCGATTTCTTCCGATCTCAAGATCACAGAGAGACGATCCTTCCGCGCCACGTTCAAGCTCCCGCAGTCGGTCACACGCTCGTAGATTGACGAAGACCTTTCCTCTCCTTGTTCCAAAGAAAATGGAGGTTGTAGCACTCTCCTCTTGATTCCAAGACAACGCGTGGTACCGGAGGTAGAGGGAATCCGCAGGCTTCGCCTTAAGCCAAGTAGTATGGTGGAGCTTATGAGAGAGGCTAGTAGTGGTCTAGTAATTAGACACACCAATTAGAAGACTCTAAACCAATTAGAAGGCTCTAAACCGAATAGCTCTAAACCGGGGTCTAGATCTAGGGTTTAGTTTAGAGGATAGGAAACTTGTGTGTCTAGGAGGAGGCCCTGCCTCCCTTTATAGGTGGGAGGCCAAGGGGAGGAGTCCTCCCAAGTCGGCCTTGGGAGGCGCGCCGGCCAAGGGGACTCCTCCCAAGTCGGTCTCCACCTCCTCCTCTTTTCCCACTTCCCAAAACTGCTGCTTGACTTTCAAACTAGCCGCTGCTTGACTTTTCAATTTAGGATTTAAATAAATCCTTTATTTGGGACAGCAAGAACACTTAGTACATGATGCAATCATTCCAATATGTAATGACACATTCATGTACCCTTCCCTCCGGAGTGCCGACATTCCGGACCTTCTAGAATGTTCCCGATGAAAACACCTAATCATTCCGCTACTCAAACGGAACTTTCCTTATATGAATCTTATTCTCCGGACCATTCCGGATCACCGTGATATCCCGGATCCCATCCGAGACTCAACAACATTCGTCTCTTTCTCATAATACCATAACTACTCAAACAACGTCAATCCTTATGTGTCTCCCTACGGTTCGTGAATTATGCGGACATGATCGAGACACTTCTAACAATAACCAATAGAGGAATCTGAAATTCATATGGCTCCTACATATTTCTACGATTACTTTGCGATCGAATGAACCACTTACATACGATACCAATTTCCCTTTGTCTCACGATATGTTACTTATCCGAGGTTATGATCGGTATCTCTCGCATACCTAGTTCATCCTCGCATCGATAAGTACTCTTTCTCGCTCCTGATATGTGATCCCTCAGACCCAGTCACATGCTTGCAAGCTAATTGGATGACATTTCACCGAGAGGGCCCAGAGAATATCTATCCGTCATGTGGATGGACAAATCCCACTCTTGATCCATGTGTTTCAACCAATACTTTCCAACACTCAATGCCACCTTTATAGCCACCTCATACGTGTGGTGTTTGATGACATCAAAGCATCCATCCAAGAAAGGTGATATGCATGATCTCATGGTCGAAGGAATTAGGTTACTATGTATCAGAAAGCATATAGCAATTGAACTATTGAAATGACTTGATCTTTATGCTACGCTTATCTATAGGAGTATGTCCACCATATCATTCTCCTAACGATATGATCTTGTTGTTGATAACATCTCAATGTTCATGACAAAGAAACCACATCATCAATCAACCAACAAGCTAGTGAAGTATAGAGGCTATACTAGGGACTTCAAATTAAGTTTACAAATCACACAAGTATTAATGGTTTCCTTGTTAATACTATTATAGCATGAATGTAAACATTTATCATAAACACAAAGATATATAATAATAACCACATTTATTATTACCTCTAGGGCATATCTCCAACAGTCTCCCACTTGCACTAGAGTCATCTAATCTAGATTACATGGTAATATACCGAACACCCATGGCTGTTTGGTGTTGGTCATGTTTTGCCCTCGGGAGAGGTTTAGTCAACGGATCCGCCACATTCAGATCTGTGTGTACTTTGCAAACCTTTATATCCCCATCCTGGATATGTTCTCGAATAGCGTGAAAACGCAGCTTGATATGCTTCTTCTTGTGTGACCTTGGTTCTTGCGCATTGGCTATGGCGCCCATGTTATCACAAGAGATAGACATTGGGTCCACGGACTAGGAACCACACCCAGCTCTGTAATGAACTCTTTCATCCATATCGCTTCTTGTGAAGCCTCCGGCAGCCATGTATTCCGATTCAGTTGAAGATCTCGCCACAACGCTTTGCTTTGCACTCCTCCACTAATCACTGCACCATTCAAAATAAATACGATCCAGATTGTGATTTAGAATCATCCGGATCGGTGTTCCAACTAGCATCGGTGTAACCATTAACAACGAAATGTTCATCACCTCCATAAGAAAGAACCATATCCTTAGTTCTTCTCAAGTACTTAAGGATGTTTTTGATCATGTCCAATGATCCACTCTCGATCACTTTGATATCTGCTAGTTAGACTAACAAGATATGCAATGTCGGGTCTAGTACATAGCATGGCATACATTAGAGATCCTATGGCTGAGGCATAGGAGTTTTACTCATCCTTTCTCTATTTTCGCCGATGTCGGACTTTGAGTTTTACTCAAGGTCGATTAGCAACATGGGCAAGAACCCTTTCTTGCTATCTTCCATTCCAAACCTCTTTAGAACTTTGTCCAAATATGTACTTTGTGACAATGATATTTGGCTTCGATCTATCTCTATAAATCTTTATGCCTAATATGTAAGCTGCTCGCCAAGATCCTTCATTGAAAAACTATTATTCAAATACTCTTTGACACTATTAAGAAGGTCTACATCATTCCCAATCAACAATATGTCATCCACATACAGATTAAGAATGCTACAGAGCTCCCACTCACTTTCTTGTAAATACAAGCTTCTCCATAAGTTTGTATAAAACCAAAACTTTGATTACCTTATCAAAACGTTGATTCCAACTTCAGATGCTTGCTTCAATCCATAGATGGACCGTTGAAGCTTGCATACCTTGTTAGCATCTTTAGGATCGACAAAACCTTTGGGTTGTATCATATACAACTCTTCATCAATGTCTCCATTGAGGAATGCTGTTTTGACATCCATCCGCCATATCTCATAATCATAATATGCAGCGATCGCTAACATAATCCTCACAGACTTTAGCTTCGCTACCGTGAGAAAGTCTCATCGTAGTCAACTCCTTGAATTTGTCGAACCCTTTTGCGACAAGTCGAGCTTTATAGATGAACATTACCATCAGCATCTGCTTTCTTCTTGAAAATCCATTTGTTCTCGATAGCCTTCCGCCATCCTAAGTCCACCAAAGTCCATACTTGGTTTTCGACATGGATCCAATCTCGGATTTCATGGCTTCTTGCCATTTATTGGAATGGGCTCATCATCGCTTCCTCATATGTCTCGGGTCATCGGTGTTGTCCACCAACATGACATTCATAACGGAATCATACCAATCTGGAGTGGTACGAGTTCTCGTTGACCTCCGAGGCTCTGTAGCAACTTCAACCGAAGTTTCATGATCACCATCATTAGCTTCCTCTCTTATTGGTGCAGCACCACAGAACTTCTTCCGTGCTGCGCTACTCGCAATTTCGAGAGAAGGTTCGACAACCTCGTCGAGTTCTACTTTCCTTCCAGTCACTTCTTTCGAGAGAAATTCTCTAGAAAGGATCCATTCTTAGCAACGAAGATTTTGCCTTCGGATCTATGATAAAAGGTATACCCAATAGTTTCCTTCAGGTATCCTATGAAGACGCATTTTTCCGCTTTGGGTTCAAGCTTGTCCGGCTGTAACTTCTTTACATAGGCTTCAGATCCCCAAACTTTAAGGAACGACAATTTAGGTTTCTTCCCAAACCATAATTCATAACGGTGTCGTTTCAACGGATTTAGACGGTGCCCTATTTAAAGTAAATGCGGCTGTTTCTAATGCATAACCCCAAAATGATAGTGGTAAATCTGTAAGAGACATCATAGAACGAACCATATCTAAGAGAGTTCGAGTACGACGCTCGACACACCATTACTGTGGTGTTCTGGCGTGTCAATCATGAAAGTATTCCACATTTCTTCAAATGTTCGCCAAACTCGTAACTTAGATATTCACCTCCACGATCAGAACGTAGAAATTTAATCTTCTTGTTACGTTGATTCTCTACCTCACTTTGAAACTCCTTAAACTTCCCGAAAGTTTCGGACTTATGTTTCATGAAATAGATATACCCATATCTACTCAAGTCATCCGTGAAGGTAAGAACATAACGATAACCATCACATGATGCTACACTCATTGGACCACACATCGGTATGTATGATTTCCAATAAGTCCGTAGCTCGCTCCATTATACCGTAAAATGGAGTCTTAGTCATTTTACCCATCGACATGCTTCGCATCTTTCAAGTGATTCAAAATCAAGTGATTCAAGAAGTCCATCGAATGGAGTTTCTTCATACGCTTCACTCCAATGTGACCAAGACGACAAGGCTACATATAGGTCGAAGTTATCGCTTGATTTCAAACGCTTAGCTTCAATGTTATTAATATGTGTATTTCCACTATCGAGATTCAATATGAATAGACCATATATCAAAGGTGCATGTGCATGAAACATGTTACTCATATAAATCGAACAACCATTATTCTCGGATTTAAACATGTAACCGCCTCGCAATAAACAAGATCCTGATATAATGTTCATGCTTAACGCAGCACCAAATAACAATTATTTAAGTATAAAACTAATCCCGATGGTAGATGAAGAGGTAGCGTCGACCGCGATCACATCAACCTTTGATCCGCTTCCACGCCGCATCGTCACCTCGCTCTTCGCTAGCTTCCGCTTATTCGCAGCTCTGCTTCGAGTTACAAATATGAGCAACCGAACCAAGATCAAATACCGTGCACTACTACGAATACTAGTGAGATACACATCAATAACATGTATATCGATATACCTTTCTTCTTGATGTTGCCGTTCTTCAAATCTGCCAAGTACCTTTGGGCAATTCCGCCCAAAGGACCTTCTCCCTTGCAAGAAAAGCACTCAAGATCGTGCTTAGGTCCAGCCTTGGTCTTCTTCGTCGGTGGTAACTTTCTTACCACCCTTCTTGAAGTGTCCCTTTGCTTAGACTTGCCTTTCTTGAATTTGGTGGTCTTATTGACCATCAACACTTGGTGCTCTTTCTTGATCTCCACTTCGCAGATTTTAACATAGCAAATAGTTCGCAACTCTTTGTTCATGTTCTCGCATGTTGTAGTTCATCACAAAGTTCTTGTAACTTGGTGGTAGTGATTGAGGATGCGGTAAACCCCAAAGTATTAGGAATCACTATACCCAAACTTTGAAGTTTATTTATGCGTCTGCATATCTTAAGCACATGCTCACCGACGAGCTACCCTCTTCCATCTTGCGCTTAAAGAACTTTTCGTAAGCTTCATAACTTTCAATTGCCGCATGAGTCTCAAAGATTAATTTGAGATCCTCGACAATATCATATGGATCCGACTCTTCAAATCTTTCTCAAGTCTGATTCTAAACCATACAAGATAGCACATCGAACTATGGAGTACGATTCTTCCGAGCGAGGTAAACATTCTTTACTTCATCGGTAGCATCAGCTGCAGTGGGTCACCTAGCGGTGCATCCAAAGACATAGGTCAAATTACCACCGTGAGGACAATCCTCAAATTGCGGAACCAATCCGAAGTTGCTTCCATTGTTTTTCAACTTTTCTTTCTCTAGGAACGCATTAAAATTGATGGTAGGGCTGCCATTGATCTACAACATATTTGCAATAGTTTAGACTAAGTTTATGACAAATTGAGTTCAAATTAATTAATGAAATTAAACTAGGTGAACTCCCACTCAAAACAACATCCCTCACATTGTTTTAGTGATCACACGAACCAAATCCATTACATCAACACCGATCATCACGAGAGTTGATATAGTTTCAATGGCTAACAATCATCATGTTCATCATATCTACTATATGATTCATGCTTTACCTTTCGCGATCCGTGTTCCCGAGGCCATGTCCGTACATGCTAGGCTCGCTAAGATCAACCTTAGCTACCGTGATAAGCAAATCTGGCTTGCTTACGTTGTATTCACCGGAATCAAAGACACCCGATCATCACGTGGTGCTTCAAGCAAGAAGCTTTGGCAACGGTGCATACTAAGGGTGAACACTTTAGAACTTGAAATTTATGTGTATGAGGGATCATCTTATAATGCTACCGTCCTACTAAGCAATACAAGATGCATAAAGGATTAACATCACATGCAATTCATAATATGTGATATGATATGGCCTTTCTTCTTTGTGCTTCCGATCTCCATCTTCAAACACGAATATGATCTCCATCATCACCGCATAGCATCAAGGTCAATGACGCTTCTTCATGGTTGTCGTCCACCAGCTTCAACTATTACAACTATTTTGAATAGACACGCAGGTCTTAATGTAAATTAAAGACAACCATATATATTCCCCGCCGTTGCCAACTTACAATAAG
This sequence comes from Avena insularis, assembly GCA_023614405.1. NCBI lineage: Eukaryota > Viridiplantae > Streptophyta > Magnoliopsida > Poales > Poaceae > Avena > Avena insularis. The sequence goes on from CM042686.1 coordinate 471,319,531, forward strand.
GAACATTGCATACATCAAATATAATCACAATCATGGCCATATCACATCATCAGACACCCTCGCAAAACAAAGTTAGACGCCTCTACTTTCTTTGCATATTTTACGTGGTTTGGGGCTTTCAATAAGTGTCGCTCTAACTTACGAACAAGAACCACAACATTGATACTAGCATTGTTGATCACCCGTTGTAAATTGGATCTTTACTATGCTAGGAGAAACAGCACCGAAAGCCACTTATGCAAAACGAGTTGCATGTCAAGCGTGGAGCAAGTCTCATGAACGATGTCATGTAAGGTTAGCCCGGCCGCTTCATCCCAACATACCGCAAGATGCAAAGTACACCGAAAAGCAATCTACAATAAAAGCATCAACGCCCACAATGACCATTGTGTTCTACTCTGGCAACAGATCTACATATAGACACGGCTCGATACCATCGTAGGGGTTCGTAGCATGGAAAACAAAAATTTTCTATCGCATACAAACAAACAAGCCAAGATCTATCTACTAGATTGCAGCAACGAAGTCGATGGAATAACTCACCTCAAGATTCCAAAGTGTTTAACGAGAGCAGATTCTCGTGGGTGATGTAGTCGCATCTTTCCGATCTCAAGATCGCAGACGATCCTTCCGCGCCACGTTCGCAGCGCCCCTGCAATGGTCACACGCTCGTACTGACGACGAAGACCTTCCTCTCCTTGTTCCAAAGCAGCAGCGGAGGTTGTAGCACTCTCCTCTTGATTCCGCAAAGACAACGGCGTGGTACCGGAGGTAGAGGGAAATCCCAGGCTTCACTTAAGCCAAAAGTAGTATGGTGGAGCTTATGAGAGAGGCTAGTAGTGGTCTAGTAATTAGACACACCAATTAGAAGGCTCTAAACCAATTAGAAGGCTCTAAACCTAATAGCTCTAAACCGGGTCTAGATCTAGGGTTTAGTTTAGAGGATAGGAAACTTGTGTCTAGGAGGGGAGCCCCGCCTCCCTTTATAGGTGGGAGGGTCATGCCAAGGGGAGGAGTCCTCCCCAAGTCGGCCTTGGGAGGCGCGCCGCCAAGGGACTCCTCCCCAAGTCGGTCTCCACCTCCTCCTCTTTTCCCACTTCCCAAAACTGCTTGACTTTCAAACTAGCCGTTTGACTTTTCAATTTAGGATTTAAATAAATCCTTTATTTGGGACAGCAAGAACACTTAGTACATGATGCAATCATTCCAATATGTAATGACACATTCATGTACCCTTCCCCTCCGAGTGCCGACATTCCGGGACCTTCTAGAATGTTCCCGATGAAAACACCTAATCATTCCGCTACTCAAACGGAACTTTCCTTATATGAATCTTATTCTCCGGACCATTCCGGATCACCTCGTGATATCCGGATCCCATCCGAGACTCGAACAACATTCGGTCTCTTTCTCATAATACCATAACTACTCAAACAACGTCAATCCTTAAGTGTGTCTCCCTACGGTTCGTGAATTATGCGGACATGATCGAGACACTTCTCCAATAACCAATAGAGGAATCTGGAAATTCATATGGCTCCACATATTTCTACGATTACTTTGCGATCGAATGAACCACTTACATACGATACCAATTTCCCTTTGTCTCACGATATGTTACTTATCCGAGGTTATGATCGCCGGTATCTCGCATACCTAGTTCATCCTCGTTCTTGATAAGTACTCTTTTCTCGCTCCGTGATATGTGATCCCTTGTGACCAAATCACATGCTTGCAAGCTAATTGGATGACATTTCACCGAGAGGCCAGAGAATATCTATCCGTCATGTGGATGGACAAATCCCACTCTTGATCCATGTGTTTCAACCAATACTTTCCTAACACTCAATGCCACCTTTATAGCCACCACATTACGGTGTGGTGTTTGATGACATCAAAGCATCCATCCAAAGAAAGGTGATATGCATGATCTCATGGTCGAAGGAATTAGGTTACTATGTATCAGAAAGCATATAGCAATTGAACTATTGAAATGACTTGATCTTTATGCTACGCTTATCTATAGGAGTATGTCCACCATATCATTCTCCTAACGATATGATCTTGTTGTTGATAACATCTCAATGTTCATGACAAAGAAACCACATCATCAATCAACCAACAAGCTAGTGAAGTATAGAGGCTATACTAGGGACTTCAAATTAAGTTTACAAATCACACAAGTATTAATGGTTTCCTTGTTAATACTATTATAGCATGAATGTAAACATTTATCATAAACACAAAGATATATAATAATAACCACATTTATTATTACCTCTAGGGCATATCTCCAACACCGGGAGCTTCGCCAGATGCAGGGGATGCAGGAGCAGAGAGGCGGTGAGATAGACGGGCTCAAGATTAGGCCAGAAAGTGGTCCCCATTTCCTCCTTATCTGGGCATTATCGGTGAGAACATTGCTATTTATGTTGCCACGTCCTTGTGCAGCACCTAAAATAAGTTGCTGCTTCGTGGAGTGTGGCAGCTTAAATAATTTATTTATGTGCCACTTACATTCCGTCGTATTTGGAGACCTCCTGCCCCTCAGCAATCGTGGAACCGGTGGATCCTTGTTTTCAGATAGCAGTGGCACAATCACAATTTCGGATTCAACTACTGACTCGGGCGTTTCCAAACCCTAAGTCGTGGTACATTTTACTCAGAGAACGTGGGTAGATTGTTTCACCCAGCAACGCGCCACACACAGAGCGATCAGAATTTAACATAATTACATATATAGGTTCAAGTTCAACACATTACTATGCATCTTCATTGCCAATTTTCTTCCATACCGGTGCCAAGCCTTCACGTCCAATGGCTTCTTCATTTCCTGCCTTCTTCCTCTTCCTCGGTGCCAATTTTCTTAGCTTCACATACTTTGCATCGCCGGGACAATGGGCACTAGAATCGTGTTCATCATCATCTTTCCACTCATTTTTAATTTCTTCGGGCAGCAAAATGACATCTTTCCACTCGTTTTTAATTTCTTTGGGTAGCAAAATGACTGACCCGGCAGTCATGTTTCTAACCTTGCGGCGCTTCCTGTCAAAGAAACAAGACTGTTACATAACTGCCCAATATCTACAAAGTAAATAAAACAAAAATTACAATTCAGCACAAATATGCGAACCCCAAGAGACCTTTGCTTACCAGGAGCTAATTGGGTTCGAGCAACCACCCTGTCCAAGAATAGAAGGACGACTCCCAGTTGCAGCAGCTTCCACATCCAGTACATCACATTTCAGCTCAAACATGGCAGCCGAAGCACACCTTTTCATCAACCCAATTAGCTGACTGTCACACGTTATAGGAACCATGATGCCACGTTCATCCATGAAGCTGAACTTTGCAGTCTGCTTCGGCCATAATTCAACATGATTACGCAGAGCAGCAACCATACTAGATATAGTGCGGATTTGCGTAGGCGCTTCTTCCATCGTGAAACAATGGTGTCCATACCTCTTGCCCTTAGAGTCGTACCTATAGAGGACTACCATAACCAGGTAAGGGGGTCCACGCAGATCCCACTTGACAGAAAACGGTGGACAAAATATGTTTGTCAGTGTTGGGCTAACAAACAATTTGAGGTTCAGTAGCTAGCTACCAGTTGTAACTAGTGCGAATAGCAAAGAGAAGGGTAGATCACCCGCTTGTAGACAAAACTTCTTTCTTGATAGTAGGATCTGCCATCCTCCGAGATGCTTGGCTCGTTGGCAGCGGAGGCGGGCTAGAGCCTCGCAACGGCGGCTACGGCATGTGCCATTAGAGCTCGGGATCAGCGACTGGGTGCAGCAACTGGGCACAGCAACTTGGCACCGAAAGTCAAATATCCGAAGGGATCATCCTGCCTGGAGGGTGGATTCCGACGCCACCGGTGCTAGGGGAAAGCTGGGAATGGATTTGTGAAATTGGTCAACGCATCCAATCCACTCAGCTACTCGATTTGCCTAAGAGGTTGCCGCGTTGGTGCCCGCATCGCGGACAGATGACCGACATGAGGGTCCCGACCGTCTACTTCAGGGGGCAGTTTAACGGAATGTTTGAATTTGGCAGGGGTGAGATGAGTTTGCCTCGAAATGGCCCCTCTCACTAGTTGGCGGCCCAACTTTTTGAAACGCGGTAATTTCAGGCAACTTAGGTACCGCCATGCGCTGGCCTGCGAACTTTGGTACCACAGACGAACAAGCCCTAACGGGAGGGGCTTTTCATGAACTTACCCTTGAAGACCGAAAAGCGCTGTCAATGCTCGAGAGAGCGTGGTTGATGTAGACGAGTCGACCTCAAGGTCGTGATGAAGTCCTTGCACTCCTGTGGCTCCAATGACTTGTAGTGCCTCAAGTGTGACACCTCGCAGGGAGTTACATGCATCTGGTGCCTGGCGATGACTCCCTCTTCCCCGATCCAGCAGAAGTTGCGGAAGTAGAGCTCCTGGATCCGAATCCCAAGAAGACGACGGGCCTCATGGTGAAGATGTCTCTGCTCAGGACTTGGGACCATGGTCACAGGAGAGAGAGAGAGAGAGAGAGAGAGAGAGAGAGAGAGAGAGAGAGAGAATATCAATTGGAGGTCTCCCCAAAAGTGAGGAAACCTTTATTGAATATTGTGTGTATTTTCTAGTCAAAATACCCCCACTATATATAGGGGGAGGAGAGGTACTACCTCCCTCAAAGTCCTGGGGTGGGACTAAAGGAGGGGAGAGGGGGGCAGCTGCCGACCGGCCCTGGTGGGCCCCACGCGGGGGCTAAGGCCCAGCCGGACACCCATTCCTCCTTTCTCCTCTTGTCTTTCCCTCATGGGCCCTTCTCCCTCCAGAATTTGGCCCATTAAGGATTTTTTGACCTTTAATTGATTTCTCTTTTATTAAATAATTATGAATAAATGATTAAATCAATATTTAACATTCATTCACATATTATTCAATCTTTGTGGTCATGGAACACCTTCCACTTGCACTTCGGACATCCTCCGGACTTACCGAACCCTTCTGGTTTTCTCTCTTTCTATTCTTCTACGATTCTACCGATCCTATAAACACTCTCTAAGCATCATCAAGCCCTTAAGCGTGATACCCCACGGTTCGGGAACACTCCAGACATGGTTGGGACACTCCCGGACCAATGATCAACAGAGGGACCTGGATGGCCATGTGACCCCTGTGCATTCCACAAAAATCTTTCATTGTTTGAACCGTGACTGTCGCGTCTTATTCCTTTTGTCTCTCGATACTTGCATTACCCAAGATCTGATCAATGATATCACCATGTCGGGTTCAATCTCGTTACCAAACAATGCTACCTGACTCGTTCCGACAAGTGATATCCCTGTGATCAAATCACACGCAGCGCAACTATTGGATATAACTTCTCCGAGTGGGCCCTCAAGTATATTTCTGTCACGCGGATGGACAAATCCCGCTCTTGACATATATTGCCTCTACTGTTCCTCCGAATACCCGAACACACCTTTATGATCACTGTATTACCAAGTGACGCTTGATGCTATCTAAGAACTCTCGAGAGACAGTGATTGATATAGCCTCACGGTCTAAGGAATAGTCTACTAGGTATATTCTAATCATTGTAACTTCAACTTCGTGACATGATCGGGTCATGATGTTTAGGTTGGGTATTAGTGTTGGATATATGCCCAAGAGGCAATAATAAAGTGGTTATTATTATATATTTGTGTTTATGATAAATGTTTACATCCCATGCTATAATTGTATTATGAGGAAACACTAATACTTGTGTGTTTTGTAAAAATAAGATAGTCCCTAGTAAGCCACTTGTCGAGACTAGCTTGTTGATTAATAGATGATCATGGTTTCCTAATCATATACATTGGATGTTATTAATAACAAGATCATATCATTAGGAGAATGATGTGATGGACACACACCATAGTAAGCATAGCATAAGATCAAGTCATTAAGTTCATTTTGCTACAAGATTTCAAATACATAGTAACCTAATCCTTTGACCATGAGATTGTGTTAATCACCATCATCGGATGAGTGCTTTGATGACATCAAACACCGCTTCGTAACTTGGTAATTATAAATGTGGCATTAGGTATTCTGAAAGTATGTGTTGAAGCGCATGGATCAAGACTAGGATTTGTCCATCCATATGACGGATAAATATGCTATGGGCCCTCTCGGTGGAATGTCATCTAATTAGCTTGCAAGCATGTGACTAGTTCACAAGGGATGACATATCATGGAACGAGTAAAGAGTACTTATCGGTAATGAGGTTGAACTAGGTATGGAGATACCAATGATCGAACCTCGGATAAGTAGAGTATCGCGTGACAAAGGGAATTGGTTTCGTATGTAAATGGTTCTATCAATCACGAAGTCATCGTTGAATATGTGGGAGCCATTATGGATCTCCAGGTCCCGTTATTGGTTATTGATCGGAGAGGAGTCTCGATCATGTCTGCATAGTTCACGAACCGTAGGGTGACACACTTAAGGTTCGATGTTGTTTAGGTAGATATGGAATACGAGTTGGAGACCGGATGTTGTTCGGAGTCTCGAATTGGATCCAGGACATCACGAGGAGATCTGGAATTGTCTGGAGAATAAGATTCATATAATGGAGATCAATTTCTGTGTTTTGGAAACATTTCAGAGTATTATATGGAGCTTCTAAAAGGTTTTAGACAGTTTCGGAAGGTTTTTGAAGGTTCCATAGAGTTTGCTTGAAAACCAAGAAAGAAAAGGGGAATACTTGGGGGGAAGGAAACTCCCCCTCCCCTTGTGCGTCGGCCCTAAAGGGCCAAGGGGGCAGCCCTAGGCCGCACCCCCTCTATATAAAGAGGGGTGGGGGCGCCTCCCTTCTTGCCCCTTCCACCCAAACCCTAGCTACCACTCCCCCCTCCTCTTTCCTCCTTCTACGGCTTAGGCGAAGCCCTGCAGGAACTCTTCTCCACCACCACCACCATGCCATCGTGCTGCTGGGATTCCGTGGAGATCTACCACTTTCGCTGCCTGCTGGAACGGGGAGAGGATAGTCTACATCGAGCCGTACTTGTGACTAAGTGCGGAAGCGCTGCCAGAACATGGCATCGGAAGGATCGTCTACTCGATCTTGAGATCGGCAAGTGATTGTCTACATCAACCACGAGATCCGATCTCGAAAAAGGCTTTGGATCTACAAGGGTTAGTACAAATCTATCTGTAGGGGTTCCGCATATGAAAACAATAAATTTTTACCCTACGCCCCTGAACCCCTGATGTTGCCAGAACCTATCTATTAGTAATACAGTAACGGGGAGGCTTTTTGCGAACTTACCCTTGAAGACCGAAAAGCATTATCAACGCTCAGGAGAGCGTGGTTGATGTAGACAAGCCGAAGCCGACCTCAAGGTCGTGATGAAGTCCTTGCGCTCCAGCGGCTCCAACGACTTGAGTGCCTCAAGTGTGACACCTCGTGGGGAGTTACACACGTTCGGTGCCTGACGATGACTACCGCTTCTGCGATCCAGCAGCAGTTGCGAAAGTAGATCTCCTGGATCCGAATCCCGCAGCGCGACGGTGCTCCACGGTGAAGATGTCTCTCGTTCGCGCAGTCCAAACTTGGGACCAAGGTCACGAGAGAGAGAGAGAGAGAGAGAGAGAGAGAGAGAGAGAGAGAGAGAGAGAGAGAGAGAGAGAATATCAATTGGAGGTCTTCCCAAAAGTGAGAAGACCTTTATTGAATATTGTGTGTATTTATCTGGCCAAATACCCCTACTATATATATAGGGGGAGGGGAGGTACTACCTCCCTCAAAGTCCCGGTGTGGGACTAAAGGAGGAGGAGGTGGGGGGAGGCGCCGCCGGCCACCCCTCCATGGGCCCCACGTGGGGGGCTGGCCCAATAGGGCCGCCGGCCACCCCCTTGGCCCCTCCTAGGGGTTCGGGCCCCTCTTGGGCCCTTTCCCCTCCGGAATTGGCCCATTAAGCCCTTTGACCATTTAATTGATTTTCTCTTTTATTAAATAATTATGAATAAATGATTAAATCAATATTTAACATTCATTCACATATTATTCAATCTCCGTGGTTATGGAACACCTTCCATCTCCACTCCGGACATCCTCCGGACTTACCGAAACCCTTCCGGTTTTCTCTCAACTATTCTTCGGCGATTCTTCCGATCCTATAAACACTCTCTAAGCATCATCAAACCCTTAAGCGTGATACCCTACAGTTCAGGAACACTCCAGACATGGTCAGGACACTCCTGGACCAATGATCAACAGAGGGACCTGGATGGCCATGTGACCCCTGTGCGTTCCACGAAGATCTTTTGTCGTTTAAACCGGGACGGTCGTGTCTTATTCCCTTTGTCTCTCGATACTTGCATTGCCCGAGATCTGATCAATGACATCACCATGTCGTGTTCCATCTCGTTACCGAACAATGCTACTTGACTCGTTCCGACAAGTGATATCCCTGTGATCAAATCACACGCTACGCATCTATTGGATATAACTTCTTCGAGTGGGACCTTGAGTATCTTTCCATCCCGTGGACGGACAAATCCCGCTCTTGACATATATTGCCTCTACGGTTTCCTTCGAGTACCTGAACACACCTTTATAACCACTGTATTACCAAGTGGCGCTTGATGCTATCTAAGCACTCTCGAGAGACAGTGATTGATATAGCCTCACGGTATAAGGAATAGTCTACGAGGATCCATTTCTAATCATCATAACTTGAACTTCGTGACATGATCAGGTCACGATGTTTAGGTTGGTTATTGGTTCATCATCTCATTCTCAGAATGAGTTGACTCCATTTCCAACTAGCATAAATGCCACATGATCAGGAAACATGATCATCTGTTGACCAATGAACCAGTGATTAGAGTTTCACTGAGAACTCCTGGTTGTTTATATATCACACTTGTATTGATGTTTTCACTCAATACAGTTATAGCATGATATAAAACTTAATCATAAACTTTATGAAATATGATAATAGTCCTTATTACTATTTGTCTCTATGGCATATTTCCAACACTATCTCGTTGCACTTATCTCATAGATTAGATCTTGGCTTTTCCATAGATTAGATCTTGGTTTTGTTTGTTCTTGCGGTAGAATTTTTTGTTTTCCCTGCTACGAACCCATCAATGGTATCAGAGTTGTGTCTATGCGTAGATCTGTTGCACGAGTAGAACACAATGGTTTTTTGGGCGTTGATGCTTTTGTTGTCGTTGTCTTCGTGTGTACTTTGCATCTTGCGGGATAGTGGGATGAAGCGGCTCGAGTTAACCTTACATGTCATCGCACATGAGACTTGCTCCATGCTTGACGTGCAACTTGTATTGCATAAGTGGCTTTGCGGGTGTCTGTCTCTTCCACCATAGTTAAGATTAAATTTAAAATTAGCATCTGACAACACTTGTATCAGCGTTGTGGTTCTTGTTCGTAGGTAAGATCGGTTCTTACTCGAAATCCCCAAGCCACGTAAAATATGCAAAGAAAATTAGAGGCGTCTAACTTGTTTTTGCAGGGGCATGTCATGTGATATGGCCACGATGTGATTGTGAATATATTTGATGTATGCAATGATCCTTATTGTAATATGGCAACCGACAGGAGCCTAATGGTTGTCTTTAATTCTGTTAAGACATGTGTGTCTATTCATCATGTAATAGCTTTATTCTAAGTAGTTGTTATAGTTACTATTAGTGATGGATAACCATGAAGCGGCGCCACTGACCTTGACGCTACGCTGGTGATGATGGAGATCATGTCCGTGCTTTGGAGATGGAGATCAAAGGCATAAGAAGAAAGGTCATATCATGTCACGTATTATGAATTGCATGTGATGTTTATTCTTTATGCATCTTGTATTGCTTAGATCGTGACGATAGCATTATAAGATGATCCCTCTTACGTTGGTCTAATCATCCGGGTGAAAACCTCGATATAGCTTTTGGAGCCTGATTGGACAACAACAACATTGTTGATGTTGCCACCTTCTTGGAGGTGTTGTTCTTGGAGATTGGACCCAGAGTTGGAACACGAGCCGACGACAAGCGGCATGACTCTATCCGTCGGACCCTATGTGCATCTTTGTCACGCGAACATGGTTTCTTTGGGTAACATGGGCAGCGGATGACGGAGTATCCCGTTATGCGGCATCGTGGACGCATGGATGCACTTGATGGGCTTCGGCTGACGGTAGTAGACACGTGTGGTGATGGACAGGGGTTGCGACATTTTAGGGTTTTTGGCATTCGGGTCACCATTAGTGGTTGGCGGATTGAGGCGAGATCTGTAATCCACAGCGTCTTCGACTCTCCGAAGCAGGGGTGCCTCGGTCTTTCCCTTCTTTGCAGAACTGGACCCCCTCCCGGACCCCCTCCCCCTCGAGAGCTTTGGTGGTTTATGGTGCCCATGTGCTTGTGTGGTTGGCTTCTAGGCCTGTTTAGTTTAGACGATGTCCGTTGTGACTCGTGTCTATCTACCGTAGTGGCATTCTTGTTTTCAGTCATGGTTGTATTGGCCTTTTATTAGTCTTGTAAATCTATCAATGGTATGAAACTTACAGCTTTTGCGTTTTCGTGAAAAAAAGTTCGGAAATCCACTTTGTCTCATAGCCATAGATGCACTAATTGTTTAGAAATATCTTTTTAAATGTTAGAAAATATTCAAATAATTTTTGGTGGGTACGTCCAAACATTCTATTTCAACCACAAGGTTGGCTTGTAGATTTGTTGTAAAAATAACTTTCAAACCTTGGAGTATTCGTCATCTTTATTTGTCAAAGATAAATCTTCATGGTCATGTATACTCCTTTTGCATCTTGCCACAGTTTTGGCCATTGGTTTTACAACACATTTTTTTGACTTGTCATCATCATAACTTAATAACAGAAAAGGTGCCGTAAAATCCGGTTGTGAACCACAAACATAAACATGCCCTATATCTTCGATCGAGCCGAGACAAAAACAAAGCTGACCTCACACGTGTCGTCGTTCCAATTTCCGGGCACGTATGCTCCGTCCAGCGGCACGGGATGCGGCGGACCTCCGAATCCATTCCTCCGTGCTTTGAGGCGCGCCGCCAAGCGATCTCCTCTGCCGCGCAGGGATGCTCCCTGCACTATAAGTACGGGATGCCGTGGCCGCCGGTGTCCCCTCTTTCCCTCCCAGCTCCCTGAATTCGTCCAGTCTCCGCACCGTCTTCCGCCGTTCTTCGGCCCCGAAATTTGTTTCTCGAGGGTACTGTTTCCTTTTCTTTTTGTGCACTTACATGCATTGTCTTCTATGACGCGCACAAGATTTGGGGGCAGTAGTGCAGTTTTCGAATCCGCTAGATGCAAAAGCGAACGAATTTATTTTTCTTTATTTAGGTACAGGGAGGCAGTGAGCAAACCAGTATTGTGAAGTGGACCAGCGGATTCGGAAGGAGTAATCCATACGAATCCAGTGGATGCAATCTACCTCGAACCATCACTGGTCTATCCAGGATGAGCTTATCCAAGGTTGGTAATACACATTCTACTACTCCCCCGATCCAAATTACTTGTCGCATATTTAGACAAAATGTTACCAACATATATTTGGATTCAACGAACCTGTGGCAATTAGTTTGGACTGGACCAGAGGTAGTAGTGGTGTTTTTCGTAGATGTGGCATCCTATAGTCAGTCTAATCGACGAATAGCTTTGAAAAAAAATATAATGAAGTAAAAACATTCTACTCCCTCCATTCGGAAATAAGGGTTGAAAAACTTATCTAGATACGCATGTATCTAGGCGCGTTTTAGTGTGTAGATACATCCGTATTTAGGCAAATTTGGGCGACACTTATTTCCAAATGGAGGAAGAAGTAAAAAAAATATTCTTGGGTAAAGGAGGTTCAAGAAAAATAAAACAAATGCATTAGAAAAAAATGATTTTCTTCTTATTTTGTCTCTAGTTCTGATTTCATCTTCTGAGTTTTATAGTAGAATAATTATGATTTCCCCCTTTTTCAAAATGTTCTGAAATCAGAATTAAATCATACAGTACTTACTAGTGATGTTTCTGCTACTCCCTCCGATTCATATTACTTGTCGCTGAATTGGACGTATCTAGCACTAAAACATGTCTAGATACATCCATTTGAGCGACAAGTAATATGGATCGGAGGAAGTATTTTTTATTTGTAATATTCCCTTACTTTCATGTCGGTCTATGTCGATTGGCTTCAGGTTTGCGAAGCTTCTCACTACGTAGTCAAATATCACTTTGGAATAGTGTCGGGGGCTTATATATCCGGTTTTGATAGTTAGCAGTTTGATTTGTACTCCCTCCGTTTCAAAATATAAGATATTTTAGTTTTGTGAAGCAAATGTATCTGGATGCATTTTAGTGTATAATTCGGAATGAACCTAGACACTAAAAGAGTCTAGATACGTTCGCTTCACAAAGCGAAAACTTCTTATGAGTACAACATTAGAGTTTAGGGGTGAAATCTTGACTCCTGCAGAAGTAATGGGGGTTTCCTTGTAAGAGCATCTCTAGCAGACCCTGCAAATTGGCGCCCTTTAAAACACGTATAAAGTCCACCTAAAATGAGTTTTTTTTTCAGGGGTAAAGTGAGTTTTTCAGTTTCAGAGTTGCTCGGGCAGAACAGAAATCGAACTAGAACCTGTAAAATTTCAAAAGACGACTTCGCGGTGAAATTCTGAACATTGAGACAGGGATCAGTTCATAGATTGACGATTTGAAACATGCATACATCGATTAGTTCAACAAGATTTACCCCCAAAATCTTCCTAGTTTGTCACCGCCTAACCTAATCTACCAAAATGCGGCTCCGGGATACCTCACCGGAGCCTACGACGCGGCAGCGACGCAGTGGGCGAGCTTTACTCATCGTCAGAGGCGAGGTCGACGATGTTCATCAGCGGCTGGCACTCCCGGTCGGTGAGGTGCTACCTCTCCGCAGGAAGCCCCTCCCGGAAGAGAACCTCGTCGAGCTCGTTGTCCTTGCGTCACTTCTTCGGCTCGGGCGGAGCAACCACTGCAATAACCTTGATGTTACCACCTCCTCCTCTTCCCCGGCGATCAAGTTCTTTGGCACGCTGTGGCTACCAGACTTCTTGTTCGTGGACTGCGTGTCCGAGTCAGTGGAGGGCGAAGACGAAGACCGGCTAGACGAGTCGGGCGAGCTCCCTGCCTACGCACTGTGGGCGGCGCCGATGCGGAAGACCGTGGCTGGTCCTGCGCTGGGCGTCGTGCTTCCTTGCGCCTTCCGATCGGATGATCCCCCCGCGCTCCTCAGAGGAGAGTACGTCGTGCTTGGCCGGAGTTCCACGACCACACTACGACTCCTAGGAGCCTACATGGCCGCCCCTGGCACGATTGAGCAGGGCCACGGGGCCATGGCGACGCAGGGGTGCTGGATCTGCAGGTTTTGGTGGTGGATTCGAGCGCCGGCGGTGGGATTGCGGTGGTCGATTGCAGCGTAGATGCGGAGGAGGTTGTGGGGAAGTGACGGGTCCAATTCGACAAACCCCTCTCTTATCAGTACATATAGCGGCCACAGTGGCCGTTTTGATGTGGCCCAAAAATTGTTTACTATCCCGCGACGTTTTATCGCTTCTTTTCAGGACAGAAAATTGGCCCAAAACCGTATATTTGTCGGAGTTTTAAAGGTCAGGCCAATTTGCGGGATCTGCTAGAGATGCTCTAACCAGGTTCAGTCTTACCGTGGATGCTTGCATTTTAGGAGTCAATGCTTCTTTGGTCGCTTGTGTCGCTCCTAGGGGGGGCGCTCGGCCAAAACCCTAGTCGTTGCCCCGGTCTCCCTACTCACTCCGCCGCCGCCAGAGGACGCTGATGGGTAAGCCCACTCGGCGGACGACGGATAGTGATGCCAGACTCTCGTCCCCTCTTATTGGGGGGACGTCCGGCCGAGCATGGCGTGGACCCTGGACAGCACCCGTTTTGGCAACCTCGGAACCTTTTGGTGGTGGCATGGTTGTTGTGGCTACCGGAAAGCACGGTGGCCAGCCGTAAATCTTGACCTCGGCGATAGGTGTGATGGCGCCAAGAGGAGACGTCATCCACGGCCGCGGCAGTGATTCACGGTACAACCGTGTTCTGATCTAGAGGAGGCAGGGCAGTACAAGTTCAGTGCCTTTTTTGTGTCAATCCACCCGTGAGATTGGGGATGGAGCATGGTCGCGGTTGCAGCTGGACAACATACGGGGTATTGGAAGCGGACCCCCTTTTTTCAACTTCGTTGTCTATCGAAGGTGATGATGGCATGGGTCTACCAAAGGGGCCCTTACATGGGTTTCAGCGGTGCCTGTCACTCGTCGTCGCCGGTCAACAAGCTCATGCGGGCACTACCGGTTGTGCGGCGTTGATCTGTGTCACTGCGTGTGAGAGCATTGGTTGGAAGGTCCAACATTCGGCCATGGCGATCCTCGAGGACACTCTGATATGGCATATTCCTTGTCGAGTGGTCTGGGACGCAACGGGTTTCTGCAGGCGTATGGCGGTAGGGTGTATGTCCGTGTTTGGCAGTGTCAAGGTTAGAAAGAATGGATGTTGTGTTAAATCGGAGGCGATAACACATCGTGATTGAGGTTTGGTGGTGCTCCTTGAGTACCGGGACTGGAGCTCCGGGGTGAAAACCCTTGGTCTGACCTTCATCGGTTATACCTTGCAATGACGGGCTTCGGCATCGTTACCTTGCCGAGGGTATTGCATGGATTTTGCTCAATCGTAACCCATAATCCGGTATTTGGTTGGAGCCGGTGACCACGGCACTTGTGTGTCGTTACCCTTCCTGAATGCGTTGCTTTTGGAGAACCTTCTCATGGCCCATGTGTTGCCAGGGCAGGGGTTGATGTCGTTGTTGGTTGTTGCATGCTTTGGATCTTGGTTTTCTCTTTTATTTATTTTTAATTTAATAATTTTGTTATGTGCATCCTCGATGTCTCAAATTTCTCTTGATATTGATTTGTTGCAGATTCAATGTTAGGGTAAATAATGATGATTAATCTTTTTGCTTTCTGATTAAATACCCCATGTCGCTTTGCATGCAACTTTATTTAAGTACCACTTCTCTTTCGAGTCCCATATAAGCTTCATGTAGGTTGCTCTTCTCTAACTGACTTTCATTGACCCTCTACAGCGTGGAACGTTGGCTAACCCTGGGTGCAACTTTGGATCTTTTGTAGCTCCGTTAGTTTGATGTTGAATTTGTTGGTATACCTAAAAGATGATCTCAGACTTAGTTTTCGGACAATCTGATTATTGGAACTTGGCCCCATATGTGCATGTACTTTAGGGTCGAAGCCTAGAGTTTAAGATATTCCAAGAAATTCCTCCTAAGTATTAGGAGGCGCTCATAAATAGTAAGAGAGCACAAATGCCACTAAAAGTTCAGGACCCATCAACCACCGAGACGACCAAACGGTTTGAGCGCCAAGACTCGCTTTTTGGCGAT
Organism: Avena insularis; assembly: GCA_023614405.1. Taxonomy (NCBI): domain Eukaryota; kingdom Viridiplantae; phylum Streptophyta; class Magnoliopsida; order Poales; family Poaceae; genus Avena; species Avena insularis. The sequence continues at coordinate 471,334,986 of CM042686.1, forward strand.
GCGGAGAAGGTCTCTAATATCAAGGACCATGGCTCCAAGGTCTGCTTCACAACGCACTTGGTTATGATGCAGTAACCATGTTTCTCTTTGCTATAGTTGGACAGTAATGAACCTTTTGGGTGACACAGGCAAACTGGACACAAGTACTGCACCTTTCATTCCAGAGCATCGGCATCATTTATGGGGATGTTGGGACGTCACCGCTCTATGTGTACTCTAGCACCTTCCCTAATGGCATCAAAAACAATGATGATCTCTTGGGTGTCCTGTCGCTCATCCTGTACACCCTCATCCTTATACCAATGATCAAGTATGTCTTCATCGTGCTCTATGCAGATGACAATGGAGATGGTAAGCTGATATATTCAGAATTTTGAAATGTCAAGCTGGAGTAATTACTGTTTCTCCTCTACACATTGCTATTACAGGTGGCACATTTGCGCTCTACTCACTTATATCGCGATATTCAAAGATAAGGCTGCTCCCGAATCAGCAGGTAGAGGATTCAATGGTGTCGAATTACAGCATGGAATCACCAAGCTCACCGCTGAAGAGGGCACAGTGGTTGAAGGAGAAGCTTGAATCCAGCAAGGCAGCAAAGATTGGGCTCTTCACCATCACAATCCTTGGCACATCCATGGTGATGGGTGATGGAACCTTGACACCAGCAATTTCTGGTAACAAGTATATGGAATCGTCACTAGGTCACGTTGTGATCGGTTCGCAGAATTACTAATGCATTCTCTTCACCTATTTATGCAGTGCTCTCTGCAGTAAGTGGGATCAGAGAGAAAGTGCCTAGCTTAACTGAAAGTATGTCAAAAGATAGCTTCTAGCATCCCTGATTAGTCGTTACCCAGATTTAATCACATCTAAAGTGTATGTTGCCTTTCTTGTACAGCACAGATAGTCTGGATCTCGGTGCCTATTCTGTTCATGCTCTTTTCAGTCCAGCGTTTTGGGACAGATAAGGTCGGCTACTCCTTTGCTCCAATCATTTCTGTGTGGTTTGTTCTTATTGCTGGCATTGGAGTGTACAACATCATGGTGTATGATATTGGTATTCTCCGAGCCTTCAATCCAATGCACATACTAGATTACTTCAGAAGAAATGGGAAGGAAGCATGGGTTTCACTGGGAGGTGCTATCTTATGTGTTACAGGTACTTATTTTGATGAAAAATGCAATTGAAAAGAGAATCTGTAGCCTGCAGTCTGAATACTCTGCTTTATGCCACAGGCACAGAGGGTATGTATGCTGACCTGGGACATTTCAATATCACGGCCATTCAGGTAACGGCCAAGTCACTTCTTGCTTCACTGTTTTTTACTCCCAACTCTTGGTCTATGTTCAAAAGGTAGCAATTTTTGTAGCCCAGCTTTTAGAATAGAAATATCTTACATCGGTTTCCGTACTATCACATAGATAAGCTTCACTGGTGTTTTGTTCCCCTCCGTGGCACTATGTTACATGGGACAGGCAGCATATCTGAGACAATTTCCAGAGAATGTTGCAGACACCTTCTTCAGATCTATCCCAGGTACAACCAACTTGAAATACATGTTTTCTTCTTCTAAGTGAGCTAGCTTGTGGTTCTGAAAAGAAAAATATTGCCTCTGCATAAAATTTGCAGCGCCATTGTTCTGGCCAACCTTCATCATTGCCATTTTTTCGGCTATCATTGCAAGCCAAGCAATGCTCTCTGGCTCATTCGCTATCCTGTCCAAGGCCCTATCTCTTGGCTGCTTCCCCAGGGTTCGTGTGATCCATACCTCAAAGCATCACGAGGGACAGGTGTACATTCCTGAAGTGAATTTTCTGATGGGACTGGCTAGTGTTATAATCACGATCACCTTCAGAACAACCACCGAAATCGGAAATGCCTATGGTAATTAGTTTACAAGGCTATTGAATAGAACATTAGGCGCATTTACTGATTTGATCATGTTGATGCACAGGGATCTGTGTCGTCACCGTCTTCTCAATCACCACCCATTTGATGACCATCGTGATGCTGCTCGTGTGGAAGAAGAACATCATCTTCATATTCTTGTTTTACATCGTGTTTAGTTCCATAGAATGGATCTACTTGTCTTCAATACTGTCAAAATTCATCCAGGGTGGGTATCTGCCGTTCTGCTTCGCGCTCCTCCTGATGGCCCTAATGGTGACATGGCACTATGTTCATGTCATGAAGTACTGGTACGAGCTTGACCACATCGTGCCCATCGACGAAGTGACGGCACTGCTCAAGAAGCATAACGTGGGGCGGATCCCTGGGGTGGGCCTCCTGTACTCAGAGCTGGTGCAAGGTATTCCCCCGGTGTTTCCGCGGTTGGTGCAGAAAATACCGTCTGTGCACTCTGTATTTTTGTTCATGTCGATCAAGCACCTACCGATCCCGCATGTTGCACCTGCGGAGCGGTTCCTATTCCGGCAGGTTGGCGCAAGGGAGCATCGGATGTTCCGGTGTGTGGCACGCTATGGGTACAGTGACACGGTAGAGGATTCAGGGGAGTTTGCAATGTTCCTCACGGAGAGGCTGAAGATGTTCATCGAAGATGAGAGTGTATTTGGAACAGATAAACCAGAGAATGAGGATAAAGACTCTCTAACTGGAGTTTCGAGAGGCCAGATGAGGCCCGGGCAATCTGCACGCTCTGTCGTACACAGCGAGGAGGTGATAGAGCCGCAAATGAGCAACAATGTAGGGAGAAATAGTACATATTCGCTTCACACAATTGAGGAGGAGAAGCAACTGATTGACGCAGAGATGGCGCGAGGGGTGGTTTATCTGATGGGATCAGCTAATGTGATAGCAGGACCCAAATCATCAGTCGTAAAGAAGGTAGTGGTGAACTATGTGTACGCATTCTTGAGGAGGAACTTGGCAGAAGGTCACAAGGTGTTGTCCATTCCGAATGATCAACTGCTCAAAGTTGGGATCACGTATGAAATTTAGAGATGTTAACTGAAAGTATGAGTTTAGACACATAGACTAACCTAACCTATTTTGTTACATTGCAAGTGTTGTTTTGACTAGAGAGCATCCAGCTTAGAATTTTGTCAGAAAGTTCTTTTTTAAGTTTTGTACACAAAGAAGTGTTGTCAGGTTATGTGGATATGTATTGATTAGAATGGAAACTTGTGTTTAACTAGTGTTTATTCATGTTCCTCGATTTTTCCTAGGAGCATGTGAATGTGAGGGCACGATTTCATGTTTTCAAGATAAACAAACTCAAATCCAAAAACCTGGTGTAATCATCTATACCTATTTGAACTTCAAAAGTATTTGTAAAATTACCTGTAGCATGAAAACTAGCCTTAGAATGGGATAAGGCTTCTGTCTCTAAGCTTAGTGTTTCTAATCTTAGTTGATGCCGTGCCTGGGAAAATGTCCCTAAGCTTAGTGTTTCTAATCTGTGGCCAGCAAGCAGGAAGGATGCATTTCTAATTTTCTATGCTGACAACCTAAAGAAGGAATTATGGCAGTTGTTTCCTGTGATCCTTAAACATAAATATACTAATGTACTGTACATTAGTTTCATGTCTCATACTAATAGACAACAGTAATTACAGTTATCATGATTTTTCTCCTTGCAAGGAAACAAGTTGAGATTACAAAAACTTCCTAGGAGTCTACAGGATACAGTTTTCCACAATTGAGTTATTTCGCTGTACTCACCGCTTTGGTAACAACTAACAGGTAAGGTTGGCTATGCCTCTTGGCCTAGAGTTTCTTATTTACCTGGGGTATCAGGTTTTCTAACTCAGTCAAATGTAATCTGGACCCAGAAACGTTGCAGACTACTCCCTCCGTTTCAAAATATAAGATGTTTTAGCTTTGTAAAATGAGTGTACCTAGACCCTTTTTAGTGTGTAGGTTCATGTACACAGTAAAAAGAGCCAGATACACTCATTTCACAAAGCTAAAATATCTTATATTTTAAAACGGAGGAAGTACATTAGAAGAAATGTATAGTACTATGCGTGTACAGAAAACAATCTAGCCAATATTGAGATTGTGTAAAAATTAAAAAAGGATATAAAATTCACTTTTCCTGAACGCATATCAAGAACTATGCAGATACTCCCTCCGTTCAGAAATATAAGACATTTTAGCTTTGTGAAATAAATGTATCTAGGAATTTTTTACTGTATAGATTCGTAGAGGTTCAGAGTGAATCTATACGCTAAAAAGCGTTTAGATATATTCATTTTACAAAGCTAAAATGTCTTATATTTCTGAACGGAGGGAGTAGTATATAATCATTTTTCTGTTGCAAAATGTTGTATTTGCGCCCCTTCACCCCAGACCACAAGATGTTCATGCTCCAGCCGTCCAGCGCATCAGAGGCTTTGTCCATTTCAGGTTAGGTTATCCTTTCTACTGATATCTGAAAGTTATTCTTTCGACATACTGGATGCTGACTTACACATCACTTCATAATTACAGACCCATCTTTCTGTAGCTCTATGATACAAATCCAAATAATTCTTTTTTTTTCAAAGAAAATGGGGAATATACACCCCGGTCTGTACATCAACTCGAAATTTTTCTAGCTCGTCAATCTTCGCTGGACCATATGCATGCACAGAAATTTGCAGCCCCAGACGGTAAGAACAATGACTGAGAGAAGTGAATCGAAGGCATAAAAAGTTGTTGCCTTTCTAATGCAATGGATTAGCGAGCCAGATCACACTATGGGCAACAAGATATTCTCTGAGGCCGTGGAGCTGAACCGCTTTAAAACGGTGTTGTCGTTTCTCATTGAGAAATAATAACTGTGTATAAATCAAAGCTGAGAATAGTCCAATCTAAACAATCGAGATTCATGAAAACCAGGAACTACTTGGAGATGTCGACTGGGAAATAACTGTTCTAAATTGATTAAGATATACTCCGTTCCAAATTATAAAACGTTTTGGTAGGCTATATTAGCCTACCAAAACATCTCATAATTTGGAACATAGGGAGTAGTAATCAAATACAAGTATTAACCAAAGAGGCCCTTTTGAGTGTGATAGCCTACAAAATAGTGGTACACAAAACTCTCGAGCTGAAAGGTGGCTGATGTCCTCACACATACGGGGAACTGAACATGAGCTATCAGAATCAATATATGGCTTTAGGCTTTAGGCTTGCAAGGCAATTGTTTGTTCTGTTTTCAGCTCTGGTTGCAGGCTCGCTTACAAGGTGCCAAAGAGCGGAAAGTCGCTCTCCGTGCCCTCTCGGGCACGCCGTCCATCAGAAAGCTACATTGGACTATCAAACTGCTCCCTTTTTTCCAACTTATGTTTCTCCGGAATCATCGAAGCCGAGGTTAAACATACATTCCCGTCCAACAGCACCCGGCCAGCCCGAATTCCAAAGCCCTTGATCACAGCCACAAGCATATAAAGTTCTTATGTATGGCGGGAGACCTGCGAATTTCATTTCAGAAAAGAAAAAGGAAAGAAAACATTTGGAGTATGAATAGTAGTTACAGACCAAAAATGCCGCAGTTGTACATACCGAGACTCCGAGAGGATCGAGCAACACTGAGAGCAGATCCCAACATCATGATAGTAGCCTCCAAAGGGCTACATCTACATGCTTCTCTGTCAATGAAAAGAACGATCACATGAATATATATATGCTGGTTTTCTTCTATTTTTATTTTAAAATTTCAGCACATATGGATGCACAGAACAGACAGCTACCTCAGGAAAAAATGAAAGACAAAACCTTTCAGAGTTTTATGAAGAGCTACAAGACCAGAGAGTTTGCAGTGGCTCTGGATTATGGATTATAAGACCTCCTTTTTCATATCGACACCTGTGCTATTCTAACTTAATATACAGCGAATGCAAGAAGTTGGCTCATAAAAAACAACAAAGATGTCAGTGGTTTGTGAGCGATGGTAGATGAGTTACCCAACAATACCAAAGCCAGTAACCATCAGTTTTCTTCTTTATTTTGGGAGCCTAATTAAAAATTGCACCAGGTACTTATAAACACCAATTGCATGAGGAGAGAGGGTTCATGGGAAGGATACTAACTAAAAAATGTGGCCAGCAATTGTCACATCTGCCAGATCTCTCCTTTGGCATTCTCCTTTATACCGACGAAACCGTCTCATGCCTGCATTTTATGCTTAATCTACTGGTAACCTTACATCAGTTCCTTCGTTTGATTGTGACATTGTCTCATTGATAATAATATATACGAGAAAAATGATGCATGTCGACATGACAGGTTAGTTTTATTACCTTTCAGAGTAAAATATCTGATGCCCTTGATCCTCTCTTGTTTCTACGTATAATAAGTACAGCTTCTAACCTGTAAAAAGATCACCAGAAATTAACATTCTGCTGAAATGACATGAGCTTTAATATCTTCCAAATGATCACAAGATCCTCCCATTTTTTATTCATACAAATGCCACGAAAGGGAATAACCATGTATAAGGCTGTAAGCAGCATGCAAATCATGGATAACTTACTCTTCAACTAGAAAAACATTCTCGTTGCAAGTGTGGTTTCACTGGTCTCACAAAAACTATTAGGCCAATTAACCAGATTATCTGTATTTGGAGAGGAATAAATATTTGGCTGTTTAATGGTAATCGTAAAGCTACAGTCCTTGATGTTGACTGAAAAGAAATTGGCCCTTCTTATTTGTCAGCATTCGGTTGATTCTGTACACTCATGCTTAAATAAGCATTCTCCCCTCTTCTCTGGCACTCTGAACACCAGAAACTGAGCTAGGAAACAATGTCTTACACATCTGAGGAAGAGTCTGAAATCAACTTTCAGCAGCAACATAAGTTGGCAGTCTGTGAAGCAGCACTGAGCAAAGGCAGTCCCATCATCCCTGCAGCAAAAAAGAGACGAAATCATCCTGGCAACCCAGGTAAGGAGAGAGTTAGAGCATATATTATTTCAGTATTCATGAGTTCAAGTGATCCATTTAAGCTATGCTTTAGTGGTTTTCAACTACCAAAAATACAAAAAACATGATAGCGTTAAAGATTGTTCTAAGCCCAATAATCCAAATATAATTATCAACTCTACATCAAACTAGAATAGGAATCAGAATCATGGTTCTCATATAAAGATGGTAAACTGCTGCCATAATACCAAGTTGATCAGAAATTCAGGTATAAAAGACAGATTATGAGATTAGTGTAGCTTGAATATTCACTTAAACAAGATATATATCATATTGGCGTTTTTAGCATCCATCCTTAATCTAAGGAAATCCACATAGGCTACAAGGAGATATATGTATTACCAAAAAAGGAATAACAGTGTGCATATCAAGAAATGTAGAAGGGAAAGTAAATCATACACACAAAGGAAGCTACTGGCATCTTAGCGGTCAGGCAGCAGGCTACTTTGGTTGTTACATATTCGTTTTACAGTCTCACCCTGTCATGTTTCATTCCAGGAAAAAAAAATACGCTCCAAGTCATACAGCAATAGTTCAAATACTACATAACAAGCAAACAGTTCCATGTTGAGTGAAATGTGCACATTAACGACAAACTGTAAATATCCAACATCGTTATGCCATTTATTTTGCAGATCCAGATGCAGAAGTAGTTGCATACTCACCGAAGACACTATTGGCTACAAACAGATACATATGTGAAGTCTGCCATAAGGGTTTCCAGAGAGACCAGAATCTTCAACTCCACAGGAGATGTCACAACTTACCATGGAAGCTCAAGCAGACAAGCGGCACCGAGACCAAGAAGAAGGTGTATATTTGCCCTGAGGTCACCTGCCCTCATCATGACGCAAGCCGTGCTTTGGGTGATCTAACAGGCATAAAGAAACACTACTCGAGGAAGCATGGCGAGAAGAAATGGAAGTGCGAAAGATGCTCCAAGAAATATGCAGTTCAATCAGACTGGAGAGCTCACACAAAAATATGTGGCACTAAGGAGTACCGCTGTGATTGCGGAACAATATTCTCAAGGTATTTTCCTATCAAGAGCTATAATATAAACAAGCAGCTAAAAATGAGATACCTGAAGTTTGTTTGGTACTTCAGCTTCTAGAAATTTCAATGGGACTAACTGCTGATTACAAACGCTCCAGATGTGATATTCAATTACCTCTCATTGTATGCTTACTAACTAGAAGTTCAATTGCAAACAGAAAAGAAGCCACCATCAATCCAGGTGTCGTAGCACAAATAGTTGAAAATAAATAATCAAGGCATCAATTTCCCACACTTGAGAAAAGATCCAAACTGATTGTCAGGAGTAATTTTTTTGATATATCATAGTTAATGACTTCAAGAATTATGAGCATAACAATGTACGGTTGAATCAGAACTCCTCACAATCTGCACCACGGGAGAGAGAGAGAGATAGAACAATCATAAGTGTAATCTGAAGTACAAATATTTGGAAACTGACATTTCTTTCTGTTGCAATATTGTTACAGAAAAGATAGCTTCATCACACATCGAGCCTTCTGTGATGCACTAACTGAAGATAACTCCAGAATCAACCAAAGCCTTGCTGCGATGGTGGGAAGTTTGCATGGTCAACAGCAAGACATCTTTCCACACACAATACCTAGTGCAAGCTTTTCACCAACTGATGCAGTTGGAAACTTCTCTGGAAATAACCAGAGTTCAGATAAACATCTGAGATCTATATCTCCTTATACTTTCATGGCAAGGACTACTTCATTGTTCTCTAATCAGATATTACCAAACGATTCTAGCATTCCTATAGATGGGAGTGAACCAAACTCTCCTTACATGTCCATGAGCTCTCCATACATGTCAGCGACAGCCTTGCTACAGAAAGCATCAGAGATGGGAGCAAAGACCAGTGAAGATCCTACATCGCCATTACTTCTGAAAGGTTTCCCAAATTACTTTACCAGTAGGAATCATATTGGTATATCTTCTGGAATGCTGCAGAGCTCAACAGCTAACAGTGATAGAAAGAAGACTGCTGAAAACAACAACAGCCCTTACATGAACTCGCCATGGGCTGGTAGCTGTCTTGGACCTAATAATACAGTGCCTTGGATTGGACTTCCTCCGTTCTCCATGAGGGCAGAAAATAGAAGTTCTAACATAGCTGATGAGGATCACATGAAGCAAAGTGCACATGAAAGTATTTTTGGAGTTAAAGGCGTGGGACTAACACAAGACTTTCTAGGCTTAGGAGGCAATGGTAATGTCCAGATGAGTGATGACACCTACAATGGGGATACGTCATTAAGCTACTCCGATGAGCAGCAGAAATCTCAGGAAGATATCTACTCTTATCATCAGTAGTCTCGTCAACATATCACGCTGGTGAGATCCATTTGGGATTCATAAGCACAGTAGTTTACTTACAACAAGAGCTCGAGTTTCAGCTGATGTTAGCAATTGAAGTTATTTCAATAGCAGGTACTACAATATGAACCTTATTGTATAATTGGAAATAGGGCTAGGAGACAATTTCCTGAAATTCTGAAGACAACTGAGCTGAACTCGACTTAATCAGCCAGTGGCTTAAGAAAATCTTGCATTACATTCAATAAGAAATAAAGTCTGCAAAATTGTGGTTGTGGATGCAGGAATACAGAGTGCGGAACAATGTGTTTGGTTGAACAATAATCAATAACTAGAGTCTCTAATGTTACAATTTAAAATTTCAAAGTACATATGAGCAAGAAACACAGATTTGTTTCTCAAATGAGAAAACAACAGAACAAAGTTTCTTCTTTCAGTAAAACGCATGCCTCTCAAATGATGGTGCTCACAGCATGATGGATCTGGAAGCAGGTAAAACGCTGCCATCTTCACCCAGGTTCAACATAATACAGGCGAAAGCTGGTTTGTGAGGTTAGGGGTGACCAGGCTTCATGCGACACAACTGGCCAAGCATGCATGGTGTGGTTGTGATCGCCCATTTTTAGGTTGTGAAACTTTTCTTTCTATCAACACATCGAGACGCGAGGCTTCTGCATGCCTTCAAAAAATGTGGAACGATGGCAACTCTTTGAGCATACCTTTTTCAGCACAGAGAACCATGAATAGGTTAAATCCACTACAGAAGAGCTTGGCTGCTCTTCATGTAACATCATGATGCCACTAGCACATAAATAAACATTTGTTATTAAAATATATGTTGAAAAGAGATCTCTGCAGGAAAATATGAAGATAGAAAGCATTTAAGTCAGACTGCATGTAGGAAGGCATAAAATAAATACCACGCCATTCGTTCCACAAATGAGGCTTATATAGAAATTGATCACTCTTCATCCATCACAATCCCTTCAGCCATTCCCGGAAGTATGCTTGCATTTTATCTCGATTTGCCGCATCGCCGACATTAACAGTGGGGATTACCTTCTGAGGTCTCACAAACTAGCCAGACAAATAGCAGCCTGTAATTAGAATACATCACAGGAAATACTAGAGTGATTTAACAACAGGGGATTTACCTTCAAAAAGTCCCCAAGCTCAGTGAAACTTGAGTGCTCGCTATAAGGCACGCCTACAAGAAGAAATTACTTTAAATGAAACCATATAGGGACGGAATATGTAGGCAAGTCTGGAAATGCTGAACATGTACATCTGATACAGATTAGACAAGGATGAACCCAATACAAAATTACCATGTTGCAGTTAAAACTTAAAACTGTGAAATTAAAACCACTTATGCTTCTTTTTTTTGAGCATGACTACGGCGGGCTTACGCCAGCCTGAACCATTTTATATCTCAAACCTGGTGGTTACAACAGATTACAAGGAGGTGGCGAGGATAGGAGAAATGAGGCTCAGGGTGGATCATATCCGTTACACCAATAATTAAGCCAAGAAGAGGAAGTAGTAGAGGAACATCTAGTGGTCCACAGCCGCACATCCTCAAGACAGTTGCGGACAACCACCTGAAGCGGCTCATCCTTGGCACTGAAGACCTGCGTGTTGCGTCTCTTCCAAATGCTCCAAGCAATAGCGGTATAGATGGTTCGTTCCTCCACTTATGCTTCCACTACAGGCCCAGCTTTTGGTTAAAGAAAATAGTTCATCTTAAAGTTTGACAAGAGACAAAGCAATTGCAAGAGAGCTCATCAAAAGTACACAATCCATGTAGAACAACTAAGATAGGGTGCAATTCGTTTTGGCTTTGGCTGCACTCGGAAAGCTCTACAAGGGTGTGGAAGATGAGATCATTGGAATATCTGGCATTTGAATCACCTTTTGAATCAAAGACAACAAATTCAGTATGAGGTGACAGAAATTAAGTACACGCTGAGCATCATGTATAGTTTATTTTCTGAAATAAATTGGTAGTTACCCACCTTTCCATTAACAAAGTAAATATGAAGGGAAGATAAATTATCAGCTTGGAAAAATCCTACCATAGATTGTAACTCTGCCCCTAGAGCTTGGTTTAATTAGGTCGAGCTCCTTTCCAGCTGCCTCGGAGAAAGTCCAACCTAATAAAACATTGGAAAATGGAACTAAGAAGCATGCAATTACAAACTTTGGTACATAAAGTTAATCTAACTAAGATCATTAACCTGTAGGTCGAAAAGCCAGCACAGCTAGAAATCTTTGGTTAAGAGTCTCCAAGTAATTCTTCAATTTCTAACAAAAACTAGTATCTGGTGAGAAATGTTAATAGATAAAATCATAGAATTGCATGTATCTGAGATTCGTCTTCAAACCTCATGTTGCACTGATGCAAGGGGGAGAACATGGAGTGAACTTTGATTGCATGAACTTATCCTTTTGGACAAGTCTGGCCAGCCAAATGAGTGAAGAATTCGCCTTCGTGATGCATCAGTGTATATGGGAACCTTTCAAGAATATACAAAAATGTCTTATCTGAGAACTAGGAGATACACATGGCCACTTCATACAGCACAACATTACGGAATACTTGACCAGAAAGGCACCAACGATAAAAATTAGTGGAAGCTCTGGTATATATAGTACCTCTAAAGCTTGAGAAATTGCTAGATAGACATTCTCTTTGCCAATGCTATATGCCCCAACAACAATGAGTGTTTTTGGTTGCTTTTTTAGATACCTTTGAGCAGTCCTCACAACAAAATTGATGACATCCTCCTGTGGTGGGAATCTAAAAAAGTTAAACAGCTTAGCAAAGTAACCATTCCAGAGAAAACGATTAAACTTCATAGTGGTGAACTGACTTGTATTTTGGATTGCAATATGTTGTATCCAGGTAAAGCAAATTTATGCAGCCAGATTGGAGGAGTGGGTGCAATTGCATGGATTTTGATGCTCTAAAATCCCCAGTGTGGAGATAGGTCTTTCCATCACTAAGACGGAAGTGAATTAGAGCTGCACCAGGGCAATGATTGGCCTCCAACAAGGTAACGGCCACTCCTTCAATGACATACTCGGTATCAAGCTCCAAGGGACAAATACACCTGCAAACATCGATTTTAGCACTTGGTGGTTAGTATTACTGATGCTGCTGCTCGACAGTTAGATGGTTCATCATTAAACAATCAAAAAGAAGCCTTACTCAGAATTGATTGATAGTAACATCTTCACCAAGCGTGCAGTGAGTGCAGTACAATAGATAGGACCATGGCCCCATTTCTTGGTTAAGCCACCATAATGATCATGGTGAAAATGACTGAGAAAATAGGCAGAGCACCCCTCAACCGCTCCGTATCGAAATGCATCCACCGTGAAAGGCGTACCTAGGTCCGTCCAATTTACAGGAACATGAAACGACCTAATCAGTGAGATCAAACATATGCACCATTCTCAGTTGCTTAAGAAACATGGTCTCGAAAAAAATTAGTTGCTTCAGAAACGGATCACATTCCCGATAGCCTAGAACCACATACACGTATCAGTCAGCACACTGATTAACTAAATGCAGCATTACAACAATTTATCAATGGCATAAATGCGCAGCGTTAGTCCCAATCACGAGTGCAGGAGCTGCCTTTACCGGGAATCTTCTTGTAGAAAGGGCAAGCGATGGGCTTCCTCGCCGCAGGTGCCCCGTTCTCCTCCACGCCTCCCCAGCGCCGCTTCCTACCGGATCTAGCACCAGAAGGAGAGGGAGAGGGGGAGGAGACCCCGGCGCCAGCACGACCCCCCTGCGCTTCCTCCTCTCGGGGCGGATTCTTGATTCCCCACGCCTGGAAGAGGCTCCTCTGCACCAGCGAGCCGCCCTGCGCCGCCTCCTCCCGCGGTGGCTTGTCGATCCCCCACGCCTGGAAGAGGCTACTCTGCACCATCGATCCGCCGCCCTTGGCATTCATTCCAGAGGATGGCTCCCTCTGGTGCCAAGGAGAGGCTTGCAGGGAGGACCAGTCGCTGCCGCTACGGTAGAAGTCGTCAGCGAAGCTGCTGGCGCCGGCGGCTACTGTTGGGAAACCGTTGTCATCGAGGTCGTCGGGAGCGGGTAGGGGCGGGTTGGATTCGGCGTCGCCGGCGATGTCGGTGGCCATCGGGTCTGCGGTCGGTGGAGGGTTTGAAATGGGTGGCGGCCGGGGCGGGAGGAGCGTAGTGGCACTGGTGGTATGGAGGGAAGAAGAGCGACGGAGGCCAAACCTACGGTCAGTGTGAACGCGTCGCACTGACCGCCAGCCGTCCGATCGGTTTGACAAACCATGATGGGCCTGTGATAAACCGTCCCGATCTTCTCTACTTATCTCTACTTACTTATAAAAAGAGCGAACTTGAGTTTCTCTACACGTACCCCGTATAAATCATAAAGGAACCTACTACAGCCGCACAATCAAGCCCACCTCACACGATCTAACAGTTCCTGTTGGCCTAATATTTCCCTTGGGTGCAGTTAGCGAATAATCTTGACGGACTGTGTACTCAGCCCGCACAGGCGCACACCACCTCCTCCCCGACTGGCTGCCGAGACCCAATCCATCCTTCCGAACTCTCCCTCAACAAACAAACAAACAAACCTCCCAGCGCCGCCTCTTCCGTCGCCTTCCGCTGCTCCTTCCCCTCATCGTCATCGATGTCTCCTTACGGAGCCCACGTGCCCCAGCTCCTCATCTCCTAACGTGGCCTCCTCCCTCATGCCGTCCTCCGCTCCCTGAGATTGATGCGCCGTCACGTTGTTCCTCCTGCCACCATCCGGAGTAGTTGTAGGAGTGGGAGGGCACCACGCCTCACCCGCGTGGTTGCCATCGCGCGCCGTCCGGCAAGTTCTGACAGGTATGTCGAAGTTTCTTTTGCCGAGGGAGAGGGAGAGGATTTGGCGTCCGCCATGCTCTTCTTTCTGGATCCAGCCGAGAGAAAAGCTGAAGTAGGATGAGATTGATGTAATACAATATCATGAATATCTTCAGGAGAAGGGTTTGTAGAACATGAGGGAGATTGAGGGGAAGGTCGGCAGCCACGGTAGGTGTCTTCGGTCTGAATATGGTTCATATTCTTAAGTAGACTCTGAAAACAACATGAGGTTTTCTGGTGTGTAAGACGGCAGGAAAAAAATACTGTGTTATTCTATAGTTGCAATCTTGTATCTTCAGCGCATCCATCTTTGATTCTTATATTTTGTAGATTTGCTTAATAATTCATATGATAATAATAACAACGAGCCAGTCTATAGTTTTCTGATGTATTTATAAGAACCATAATTCTATTTCCAGGAGAGAATAGGACTGAAGCGGAAGAACCAACGATGCACATGATTCTTCTAGGAAGCGGCCTCACGGCCCAACTAGGAGCCATATTCCTCTGCTCCACTTGCAGTTCGGTGCATCTAGATGAAACATTGCTGGTGCGTTCCTATGCCATGGTTGTATCTCCATTTCCACTATCAATTAGTGTATGTGAATTGATATATATATATATATATATATATATATATATATATATATTCCCCAGAATCAATCTGCATCAAGTCTCCCTTTTTTGGTAACTGGTGCTCATCATGTATAGATTGTGTTCTAGGCATGCTGTTTCATACACTGAACATGAATTGTATAAGAAACTTCGATTACAACAAACTGTTGTCTCTATTTTCGGGAGCATCACCTGTCTAACATCTGAGAAGGGAATCAACTTTATGAAACACACAATACATCAGACTCTAGAAGCAACAGCTAGGTCAGTCCCTTTTGAGAGATAAACATCTAAGCTTTGTTAGAAAATGCTTCCCTTTTTAAGTTTTTTTGTTCTCTTCAAATTAAAAGACTGGCAATGGTGTGTTTGGTTTTTAGGTGGTTTCGATCAAATACCATGTGATTTTTGTAGATTGGTCCATGCTCTTCACGGTGTTTACCATGGCAAGGTAAAGCTTGTTCCAACCTGAGATGAACCCCTTTACAATCTGGTAAGCTCCGATGATCTTCACGGTGTTTACCATGGCAAGGTAAAGCTTCTTCCAACCTGAGATGAACCCCTTTACAATCTGGTAAGCTCCAATGATCTAAACTAGATAGCCCACCATTACAAAGGAACTAGATACTTGTACAATAATTTAGGTTGACGATCATGCTACAGAGATACGTTGGCTCTGGCTTCATTCTGGTTCCATTTATCTTTGAACCTTGTATGCTTGGAGTATTGCTTTTGTTGCTATTGTAGTCAGAGCAATGAAAATCATATTAATAACAAGTATATGATGTATGTGGAATTGTTTTTATTTAGCAGGTGAGACTTGTGATAAAAGGGTGGCAGACAACGATCTAGGATTATTAAGGTGGAAGCGGCTGACCACCGACTTTCAAGAACAATTCAAATAACTATATCGGGTACTTCAAATAACTATATCAGGTACTTCATATTATCTATGTACAATGTGTAGCTACGTCAGATGAGAAATTGGGCATACTGAACTGTTATGTAACTCTTCAAGAAAGTATTGCTGGTCTGGATATGCCATCATACATCTGTAGTTCCATAATTTCTCATATGTATTTGTTTTATATTTGTCTTGATGTTTAAGGTGAGGCATTGTTCATGGCCAGATACATTTTGAAAGAGCAGCTGAATGCGGGGTATTTTGTTGTTGGCAAAGTATTTATTTGAAAGATGATATCTCCATTTTTTTACTTTATACTTCACAACTACGTAGGCATTTTTTTATCTACTACTGACATGTTGAAAGAAGTTCCCAGTAACATTTATTATTTGGTTTGGCTAGCTTCTCTTTCAGGAGAGGGAGTATGACCATTTTTTTCTTCTCTTCTTGCACCTTTTAGTATATAATTTTTCAGCGGCATTAGTGTTATTTATAGACCTTGAAGCAGCCAATACGATACAATTGAAAAGCTAGAACATATGGATTTTCTTCGTATGATCATGAATTTGTTTTAATCAATCAAACTCAAATTCACATGCTTATGTTTGGAAGGGGTGGCACGCAACGGTGAAGGAAGAATTGATAGAGATTGTCCAACAGGCCGCCTCCACTATTTCTGAATATTGCTGTTGTGTATAATACACGGTCTTGAATATCGGTTTACCATGTAAATGAAAGAAAGATCCCAGTTTTAGTCATAACTCATGGCACGGTCTTCAATGTCGGTTTACCATGTAAACTTGTCGTGTAATCATACTCTCATGGTTTTATAGAAGAGTATTAATTTTATACTATAAATGCATTATATAATTTTTTCTATTCTAAACCTATTTTATGTATGTACAAATATGTGTGCTTGGCGGTTCAGTATATATTGTATTGCATTCTTCAGTTTTTTCTATTCTTAACCGCTTTTATCTATGTTCAGATTTGTGTGCTTCATGATTCAGTTTAAAAGTTGGCATGTTGCGTTGGATATTATCTTAAAATTTGTCAATACAATATATTATACAAAGTCAACACGTGCGTTGCACGTGCCTAATTACTAGTTTAGAAAAAAAAGGACGGTCCTAGGTTTAGACCGGTCGCTAGGTCGCAAAACTCGGCGGGATTCCAACAAGGATGTCAGAAAACGCGTTGGTCCTAAAGCCGCATGCCATCGGCCAAAAAAAGAGAGGCACGCGAGGTGTGCATGCGGTGGCCCAATCTGTTTCCGTATTAAGCCTAAGAGAACGAAAAAAAGACATCGGCGAGAAGTAAATGCAGAAATCTGAATATTCAAAATATGTTGTAGTTTAACCCGCCGATTTAGAATCCGTTTTCATCGTTGGTTAATCACGCCAAGATTTTCCAAAATAGAT
This sequence comes from Avena insularis, assembly GCA_023614405.1. Classification (NCBI taxonomy): domain Eukaryota; kingdom Viridiplantae; phylum Streptophyta; class Magnoliopsida; order Poales; family Poaceae; genus Avena; species Avena insularis. The sequence goes on from CM042686.1 coordinate 471,352,117, forward strand.
CACATTTACCAAAAGTTTTTCACGTGTAACACATAAGTTATCTAGGTTGTACTGTATAAATTACCCACCTGGTAACACATAAGTTATCCACCTTTAAAATAAGTTATGTGTTTGAGTTTTTATAAGCATACGAAAAACTCAAATGTAAACTCCTCTGATTTAGGATCCGTTTTTACAAAAGGGTTGCCGACAAAGGGCAAGAAAAAAAGAAAACAGTCGGTAGTAAGGCCAGTACACGGCGCGTCTAGAATTCGGTGGCTCTCGCCTACATAGGTACGATGGACTGAAGCGGTAACGAAGCATGCACTAAACAACCTATAGAGATTCGATATAACTGTCGGCTATCAGAAAGGAATAAGAAAGACCTATTCGGAACCAATCTGATAAACACCAATCATACCTATCCTGATATTTTCCCCCTCGATACCAAACAAGGAAGTCATGCCAAGGAAACTCATATGGTTGATAGTTTTATTCTTTCTTTTCATGGTGGTTATCCAACTTACTAGTCATATTACATACAAGTCAAATTATAGCAGTAAACTTTAGTTATAGTTATTTATGATCGAGAAACTGTGCTCCAAGTCGTCTATAACCGCGGACACGGCTTTTCGAAAAGATTTAACCCTGCAGGGGTGCATCAAAATTTCCACACACACTTCTGCCCTTTTTGCCAAATCAATTAACATACACACATCGGTATATCGGCGGAGCTTCGGATACGACGCTTTCCCAGACACAAAGCAAGTGCATGGGGGCCACCCAAAAGAGCTACCCGTACGAGGTATAACTAATCCTCATATGGACCCAAAGGTTACGTAGACTTGTCACGCGAGCAGAGGCCATATAAAATATATTCCCGTGATAGTATCGCACCTACGCAAAGTAATAAACGTTCATCGAGCAATAAGTAATAAACAAATCATATATGGCATAAGTACAGTAGGTAACGCATAAAGCCCAAACTAGTTTGTGGCCCCGAGAATAGTACTTTGAAATCGGGTAATAAGCCGATAGTGGCATCCAAACAGCCCACATGTGATTAGCGCGCTCAGTCTCAGAACAAGTGTCAAGAACTTAGGTCCTAGGTAGACACAAGTGGGTAGATAAAAACCAAATAACATCTATTGCCCACTGGTGCCTCTACATTATATCTATTTCCAGCATTTTAATTAGCATGCGATAAGTAAACCATGATTATCTCCACCATTAAGCATATATCAACCCTCAACAACGGTGGAACATCGACGACGCGAAACAACACCTAAGAAAGCAGCTACGAGTCGCAAGGCCAACTGTCTACCAAACAACAGGCAATAGGAGGTTTCCAAGGCAATAGAGAGGCTGCAAGGAATATAAATGGTATGGAAACTAATGCATCACAACACGGATAGCAATAGATCAACAAGAGGAAGTAAATACTATAAATGCAAAATAGGTAGAAAGGAGAAGAATGCTCGCATGGGGACCGTAGTTGAAGATATATCATCCATAGAACTTGTCGATTCTCACAACATCTCATTGTCCTATCCGGAAAGAAGCAAAGCACTAAAAGGAACAAATGATGCAACAACTATAACTAATGCTGAAGAACCGACATGATCATGATATGATGCATGACAGGGTAATATACAATGCACTTAGCAATTATTAAGCGAAATCAGGGTCCCGACAATTAATTAGATGGTTCATGTTGTTTAGGTACCCGCAATTTACATGTTGTATTAACAAGGCAAAACATGGCATTGGTTCGCTATATAAATTTAAATGGAGCCAAGAGAAGACTATAATAGTCGACATATGGTCTTCATATTTAATTGAGATTTCTATTTTCGTGCCCCTGGTTCGTTAGTTATACTCAGTTTTCCCCAACCGTTTAGTTTTTCCTCACTTTTGCCCTCCCTCCATTCTGAAACCCTCGCATGCGCTCGGACGGAGGGATGCCATCAGGTCAAAGGCTTGACCGGTGAGACCGCGTTGGGGCGGGTTGTACGTTGAGCGTTATGTTACGTCGCCTCAACCGTTACATGCTGATAGGTGGGGCCAGGAGACATAGCGGACCAACCATCCATCTCTCGCTGATTATGGGGACGTGGTGTGGGACCATGTGGGGCGCGTTTGGTGGTTACGTGCGCCCTGTTGTATAAATTGGAAATTTTCTTTTTTGTTATTTTTATGATTGGCCTTTTTAAGAGCGTCTTTTCTCCTCTCTCTCGCTAAAAGTTGTATTTGTTTGCCCAAAAAGGTAGCGAATATAGAGCAGCTTCTCTCTTTATTCATTGTTCCTTTTACCCTTCTTTTTCCCTAATCTGGTAGCAAATTTAGAGCAGTAAATCTAACTAGCATTATAAATAAATTTTGTAAACAAAGCAGATGTAGATAAAGCAGCTAATATAGGTTATATAATATGGTACTTAACGAGGTTCGACAATTAGGCTGCTCAGCAGCAGCGGACAAGTTCAACACAGACAAGACAAAAGAAACTGCTTTACAGTAGTAGCAGCAGCAGATCAGTGGCCCCTCATGGCCCCTGTCAGGAGGACCTCCGCCTCCTCCACTTCTTGCTGCCTAGTCCCTTGACCTTGGGCGCCTTGGGCTTGATCGGGGGCATGCAACCCTCCTCGATAGCCACCTTTTGGAGGTTGCGGAGGTGAAGACCGAGCGTCTGGTGCTTGGCTATGAAGCCGTGGATGTTCACAAACTCACTGCATGTCCTCACGTCCTCAGCATGCTTCACGAGGGAGTTGAAGTCCGTGGTGCGGAGCCTCCTGGTAGGGCAGAAGGGGCACCTGTACATGTCACCGGTGAAGAAGTTGTTGTACTGGCCGGACTCCAGCCTCCTCAGCACATGACGAGTCTTGGTGTCCTTGGACTCGTCGTCGCTGCGGACGTCGCTGCTATCCTCATGTTGGAAAAAACAGTAGAGTGCAATAAGGACATGATTGAGATACTTTGATTATTGGGATTGATTATTTGCATAAATTAACCAATTGAGATCTCCTGATAATCCCTCAAATCTCAAACCAAATCGAATACTGATCCCAACTACAAATAGGGGGGTTCAAATACGAACAGGGCGATTCATCAAAATACGAGATTTAACACAAGAGGATTAGCTACTGTAAAAATACGAATAACCGGGCCCTAATAACATACGATCTAGCATCCAACGATGGGAACGGGGGAAGAACAAGGGAAGGGGAGAAAACCCTAGTTACCCCCGATGTTAACACCCGAATTTTTAATCCTAGATGCCTGTTATGCCATACATCGCAATCCCAGGATTACCATTTTTGCGAGACATGACAGATTGGATATCACAGTACATCATCCATTACAAACCATAATAAGGTCTTACACAAATAAAGGATCTCATGATCCAGTCTTAGTATAAACAAGTAGCGGAATAAATAGCGTAGCGGTGGGCTCCATCTTCAGTGTCATAAGCAATGTTGACGATGGGAGATGATCTTAGTTGTCGTAGCCGTCATGCTGTCCTCCTTCAGGGTAGTCCTCCTCATAGTCTAGCCACGGGAATAGCCAGGGACAAAGCCATGAGTACTCTTTAAGTACTCGCAAACTATCACTAACAAGTAAGGTAGTTCTAGTAGGAATGCTAAACTCTAACTTTATTTGTAAAGTTAAGTTTGAAACCTAAGCTGAGTTCAGAAACAAAGAAAGATAAAATAAAGTTTGAAATCACCTAAGTGGGAACTTAGTTGTCATAGTCACAACTCTGTTGTGGTCAAGTCATGTCACAATTCATTTCATAAGTCATTTTGAAAACATCTGACAATGTAACAAGATGGCCACTCCAACTGTCCATAACCGTGACGCGGCTATTCAATAGTTTGACACTCGCAAAGGTGGTACACTTTCACCACAAAATTGATACATCATCGGGGATAACCTCAATCATCATACTTAGTATGCAGATAATCAAACATAACCTTTCCTTTACACACTCTAGTATAAGCACCTCTCCTATGAGCTTGGCCTCCCAGCCATGGCCATCTGCCATCCTGGGCACTGCATAGGTGGACAACATTGAGAGGTAGCCTTAGCTCAAACCTCTCCCGCGAGGAAACTCATACTAATGCATATAAACGTTCGGCTAAGCCTTACCCAATTCAGGTATTGCGGTTATACGGTAAAATTGGAATGGTATCGCATCCGAATCCAACCATCAGTTTTTATAAAAAGGGCTAAGGCTCATGCCTCAACATTTTCATCATCATCATAAACCATTTGTGTTTCTCAACACATGTCAAAACATCTCAATAGAATGACTCATCATTCCAAGGTTTTCATAAGTCATTTTCACCAAGTATTCCCATCTAGAGTAATCAAGTTTTTGGTTCAGCTCTAATCACTAAGTTAAGAGTGTTCACTAAGGTGGGATGCTAATCTCAATCTCATGCCATAGAATGACATCTAAGTCTAACTAGATAGGCTAAGTTTTATACACTTTATGTTATCTATAAACAAAGTAAAGGACTTTGGTAAAGTAAAAGAAGGTAAAGCTTGTAAATAAAACTTGGAGTAGGTATAAGTCAAAATGCATAACCAAAGCATGCCTAATGCATCTTGCTTAGGTCATCTTGCTTAATTCTAGCTTGCTAACAATAGCTTCCATTGGTTGGTGCAGTGGTTGAAATTCTCCTCTTCTTCTTCTTCGGGGTAGAACTCCTCCTCCTCGTAGACTTGGTCGGTACTATCGTCTATTAATACATACGGAATACACAATCACCAAACAGTACTTAACTAGTCTATCTAGCACACTAAGGCACACACTTGATGATCTAGTATCATCACATTCATCACAAGATTTAAAGAGCTAGTTTCATTTATTTTATTTGAGAAAAGTAATTTCTACTCATTGAAAATAACTAAGATTTAATATTCTCCAATTAAAATATGGGATCATGTGGACACATGTCATCACCACATATTCTAATACATGGGAAATGTGATTTAAATGTTGGATTACAGTTTATGAAGTTTAAGATTAATATTTAATGATTTAAAGTGACTAGAAATGCCTATATAGCATTATTTTGGTACTAATCCAAAGTCACTGCATGCAAACCTAAATATTATTACATATTCAGATAGGTATATTCAAAATGTGATTTTTGAGAGGTGGAATCAACTGAAAAGCTATTATGGTTGATTTTAGAAAAATGTTTGAATGTGAAAAAACATCTGTATTGTTATTTTTAATAGGAGTGATCTCTAACTCTAATTGATTTAAATCCAATGGGCTTGGATAGAGATTTTCATTATCTTTCCAACAAAATGGGAATCATTCAATTTGGATTTGTAAAACTCCCTAAAATGATTTTTGAACTAAAGGACAGAATTGAGTTTAAGCTAAAATTGAAAAAGATTTATTTGAATCTACTGGGTTGCGCGGGAAATAAATGGGCCAGCCCACTGCGCTCCGTGCAGCGCCCGGGCTGGCTTAAGTGAGTGCCCCACCTATCAGTGGGACAGGGGATGCCGAACAGGTATGGGAGGATGGTGACCGTAGGATTAGATCCTGGATCAACGGCTCACATCCATCGTCCTCACTGGAACAGTACACGACGGGGAGGAACCCTAGCACGGTCGGTGAGGGTCTGGGGAGGCTTACCGGAGCTTCGGCGAGGGTTGGTGAGGCGGGCAACTGGACGAGTCGAGGACGGCGGTTCTCCTGGTACCGGTAGCGTCCCGGGAGATGGCTTGGATCAGTGGCGCCCTTCTCCTCCTTCCGGGCGGTCTCCGGCAAAATTGGGGCGCTACAGGCAGCGGCTTGCTCCGGTGGGGCTCTGGGGGTCTCTGAGGTGGAGTGGAGGGAGGTGGTGTGAAGAATTGGTGCGGGGGGCTTCCTTTTTATAGCGGGGCGAGGGGTGCATCACGGCATGGGCGGAGCTCGACGGGGGCGACGACACAACAAGCTATAGGCATGGTTCGGGGGCTAGGACGGTGGGCGGTTCCCTGGCGATCATCACGGAGGTGCTCGTGAAGTGCAAGGTGGTCGGGAGAAGCGAGCGTCGCTGCGCGCATGCTGCCTCGATCGACGGTGAGTTTCGCGGCGTCCGGCGGCTACAGGGCACGGTCGAGGGAACGGGCATGTCTGTTGGCCTCCTGGGTCACTGGTGATCGTGTAGGCTAGCGGCGGGAGCGAGGCAAGGTCGGGTTGAGCGGGGACAGTGCGTGAACGGTGGGTGCGGCATCGGCATGGCAGACACGGCCCGGGCACGGCGTTCCTGGCTCCTCCTCTCTCTGTCCTCGAGCTGGGGCTGGCTTGGAGAGGGAGTGGAGCACGGGCGACGTGCTAGACATGGTAGGCGAGGTTAGCGGCGCTAGGGTTGTGTTGTCGACGGTGGGTGTGCTCAAGGTGCTCGGCCAGGGTGGCCATGACCATTTGGTCGTGTGCACAATGTGTGGCCGTGCCGATACAGGGTAGGGGATGCATTGGGGGCGCTGTGGTTGCAAAATGGGAGACCAAATTGGCCAGAACCCTGCTCACAACAGTGTTTGTGATTTTTGCTAGATTTGTGCACCTAAGGTGTTTGATAAAATGGCCGAAAGAATTCAACTTTGAAATTTTTGAATAATTTTTTTTGAGTGATCTTCACTGTTGCTTGGTAGTTTGTGGTTGCTAGGGATTGTTAAATTGAATTCATTTGCATGGTTTTTGAAAAAGTGTGATCTAGGTACATACACTTGATTCCATTTTCAAATGTCATTTAAATTTAGAGTTTAAATGTTTTTGTAAGATCACAAGGTGGGCCTTGGTACATCTTTACTTGCACTAGCAAGGGGTGTAAAGATCCATAATTGTTTCTGTTTGAATTTGAGTTCTAGGGACACCCAAAGTGGCCTAGTTGATTAAAATGGCAAAAGTGACCATTTGCCTTTATTAATTCTATTTGATTTCTTTTTCTTTGGATTTTGCGTGGGAATAATCTAGATGATGTGGCATTCATCTTAGAATCATTTTACAACCATTAGAACAAACAAACATGGCAATTCAAAACAATTCCATATTCATGCAACACACATATGCATGCTTAATTGTTTTTAATAATAAAAAGTTTTTGTTAACCCTAAATTGGGTGATTTGGATCTTGATAACTTGGATTAATGTTTTGGGATGTTCCAAACCTTCCTCGTCCCAAGATTTAAGAAAGAAAACTAGGAACTAAAGAGATCTGGGAACTCAGTCCTAATGTAATCTTCTCGCTCCCAAGTGGCTTCTTCTTCGGTATGGTTGCTCCATTGGATCTTGAGAAATTTGATACTCCGGGTCCTGGTGGTTCTGTAAGCTTCTTCCAAGATACGGATGGGCACTTCACGATACGTCAGATCCTTGTTGATATCAACAGCTCGGTGATCGATGTTCTTGAAAACTTCGGTCTTCTCCGGCACTTCTATGCATTTGCGAAGTAATGAGATATGGAACACATTATGGATGGCAGACATCGCCTCTGGCAGTTCTAGTTGATATGATACTTCTCCTCGATGATTCAGAATCTTGAAGGGTCCGATATATCTAGGGGCTAACTTTCCTTTCAGACTAAAATGTTGCGTTCCCTTCAATGGTGAAACTTTGAGATACACAAAATCTCCGACATTGAAAGTTAGGTCTCTCCGTCTCTTGTCAGCATAACTCTTCTGTCTGGATTGGGCGGTCTTGAGGTGCTCACGGACTTTGTGAACCTTCTCTTCGGATTCTCGTAGGATGTCGGGTCCGAAAATCTGGCTCTCCTACTTGCGACCAATTCAAAGGGGTACGACACTTTCTTCCATATAAGAACTCAAATGGGGCCATTTGCAAACTGGCTTGATAACTGTTGTTGTATGAGAATTCTGCGAAAGGCGGGTAATCTGCCCATTTTGATCCGTACTCTAACACACAAGCTCTCAACATATCCTCTAGGATTTGGTTGACTCTCTGAGTCTGTCCGTCGGTCTGCGGGTGATAAGCTGTGCTGAAATTCAACTTGGTTCCTAATCCTTCTTGGACTTTCTGCCAAAATCTCGAGGTAAATTGGGTTCCTCGATCCGATACTATGGTCTTGGGGGGTTCCATGCAAACTGACGATTCTAGCAATATACAACTCTGCTAGCTTCGAACTCTGGTAGGTTGTCTTGACAGGTATAAAATGGGCTACCTTGGACAGTCTATCAACAATGACCCAGATAGAGTCATTTCCCCTACTAGAAGTAGGCAAACCGGTGATAAAGTCCATTCCGACGGAATCCCATTTCCATTCTAGAATCTGCAATGGTTGCAACAGTCCTACGGGTCTCTGATGTTCTGCTTTGACTCTCTGATAGATATAACACTTGGCGATGTATCTTCTAATTTCTCTCTTCATCTTATGTCACCAAAATTGCTCCTTCAAATCCTGATACATCTTTGTTCCTCCGAGGTGGATAGAATAAAGAGTATCATGAGCTTCTTGCATGATAACTTGCTTCAGCTCCAAATCTGCTGGCACACAGATACATCCTTTATACCACAGAACTCCTTCTTCGTCTTCGGTGAATCCAGGTACCTTTCCTATACCAATACGACGCTTGATTCCGTCGATACTTGCATTTCCCTTCTGGGCTTCCTTGATTTGGCTAATCAAAGTGGGTTGAAGTTCAATGCTAGCTAAAAATCCTTTGCTAACTAGCTCAGTTCTAAACTGCTCCAACTCCTCATGCAAACTTGGTTGCTTCTCCTTGATCATGGTGTTTAACCTACACGACAATCTGCTAAGAGCATCCGCTACCACATTGGCTTTGCCGGGGTGATAGTGAATGTCAAGGTCATAATCCTTGATTAACTCTATCCATCTCCTTTACCTCATATTCAACTCCTTCTGAGTGAAAATATACTTCAAGATTTTGTGATCTAAATAAATCTCACAGCGATTACCCATAAGGTAATGACTCCATGTCTTCAAGGCTAAAACTACGGCTGCTAGTTCAAGATCATGGGTAGGGTAGTTTTTCTCATGCTGCTTCAGTTGACGAGACAGATATGCAATGACTTTGCCTTCTTGCATCAATACACATCCGAGACCAATCTTGGATGCATCACAATACACATCAAACGGCTTCTTGATATCAGGCATAATCAAAATTGGGGCTGAAATCAATCTCTTCTTGAGCTCTTGGAAACTTGCTTCACATTTGTCAGTCCAGTCAAACTTCTTGTCCTTCTTCAACAATTGGGGCATGGGTCTTGCGATGCTTGAAAATCCTTCTACGAACTTGCGGTAATATCCTGCTAATTCGAGAAATGCATGGACTTGGGTTTGCGTGGTTGGGGCTGCCCATTCTTCGACATCTTTGATCTTGGCGGGATCAACAACGACTCCTCCGGCAGACACAATATGTCCTAGGAATCCTACTTCTTTCAGCCAAAACTCACATTTGCTGAACTTGGCATACTGATACATTGCAAATGTATCTATAATTTTTGATGTTCCATGCTTGGTTTTATCCACTTTCTTGTGTTTTGTCCACACTTTGGAGTACTTTTCATATGATTTCTTGGACTAACCTATTAACAAGAGCCACCCACGATTACGCTGCTTTTCTGCTGTTTTTGGTTCCGGGAAAGTCGAAAATGAATATTCTCGAATTGACGGGACAAAAGCCAAAGTGCCTATTTTCCGAAGTCATCGGATGCCGTATCACGAGACGGAGAGGGGCCAGGTCGGCCACACACCACCTGGCCGCGGCGGCTTGGCCCGCCAGGTGGTGTGGTGGCCCAGCACCCTCGCCTCCCTTCTTCCTATAAGATGCCCTCGGACGAAAACCCTAAGTGCCCATCAAAATCCACGAAAGAGTGCATGGCCGCGTCATCTCCATCCCTAGATCGGGAGGGATCTGAAGCTCTTCCCGGCACCCTACCGGAGAGGGGAATTCACCCTAGAGGCCTTCTTCATCACCATGCAAGCCTTCGGTGTGATGCGTGAGTAGTTCATCCTTGGACTATGGATCCATGTAGTAGCTAGATGGCTGGTTCTCCTCCTTTGTGCTTTCATGTCTAGATCTTGTGAGCTTCGTTCATGATCAAGATCATCTATTTGTAATTCTGCATGTTGCGTTTGCGGGGATCCGATGGATATTGAGATGCTATTTCAGATTGATTATTGATTCTATCATGTCTTTGTTATTTGTGATCTTGCATGCTTTCCGTTGTTAGTATCTATCTTGGCCAAGTAGATGCTAGCAACTCCAAGAGTTAGTATTTATGTTTGATATTGGGTTCATGCCTCTTGTAATCTGGGGAAGTGACATAAATCTCTAAGGTACTAGATGTGTTGTTGCTACTTGGGAGAAAACAACAATACTTTGTTCATAGAACAATCGTATTGTCTACATTACACGCAGTTCGTAAAGCAATAATCTGTTGCTTGCAACTTAATACTGGAGGGGGTTCAGATGATAACCTGAAGGTGGATTATTAGTCATAGATGTAGTTGGATGGCGGTCTATGTATAATGTTATAATGCCCAATCAAGTTCCAAAGTAGTCAAGATGATTAGTATATGCATGTATTGCTTTCTCGATGTTTGTCAATTGCCCCGCTGTAATTTGTTCACCTAGCATGTTATCTATCTAAGGAGAGCCACCTCTAGTGAACTATGGATCCCGGTCCTTTTGTTTACATACAATCTACAAACAGTTTACTGTTTTGTGTTTACTTTCTACAAACTATTACTTCTTTCCATTCGATACGTTTAATCCTTTGTTTTTAGCAAAACACGGTGAGATTGACAACCTCATCGCAAGTTGGGGACAGAGTTATGTGGTTGTGTTGTGCAGGTCTCCACGTTGCTACTAGCACCGGTAGTCGCCTGCCAAGGCTCGGCTAGCAACACCTTTGGGGTGTTTCCTTGCTACTGGTTCGATTAAACCTTGGTTTCATAACTGAGGGAAACTTGCTGCTGTGCTCATCATACCTTCCTCTTGGGGTTCCCAACAGCTCTACATCAACACCGCACAGCACTTTTTCCGCGCCATGCTTTGAGCCATCAAGCATTTTTCTGGGCCATGCTTGGAGTCAAGGACATCTTCACAAGGGGAGTCCCTCATAACCAATCTCTTTACTTTGTTATTTTTGTTTTGCTTAGTTTCTTTTTGCTTTGTTTGCCTGTTTCTTTATTCAAAAAACTCACAAAAAAATTAGTTTTACTAGTTTGCTTTGTTATTTGAAAAACACAAAAAAATTAGTTCCTTTCTTAAGTTGCCACTATGTCTAGCCTTGCTCCAATCACTATGTCACCCGAGGAAATGATTTTCACTTTTAAACAAGGAATTGAGGAAAGTTTTAAGGAAGCTTCGTCTAGAATCTCTGATCTACATGAAAAAACTAAGCCTAAAATGACTCAAAGCTTGTTCCTTAGCAGTTTTTACCTTGGAATTGCTCTTTGCTATAGATATGCTTTAGATGCTATTGTGGGAGGAGATTTCCTCCAATTTAATGAGGATGATGCTATTAATGCTATAAAGAAATTGATCCTCACTTACAACTTGCCTAGCCAAACTGATATTTCTTTCACAAAAATATTTGCTAGATTGAACACTCTTGAGACTAGCACTGCTAGCTTAAAAGATTGCTATAATACGGTTAGGGAGCATCACAATTATGTTCCAATAAATTCTGAACCATCAAAGTGGCTCCCTACAGTAAAGATTGAGATAAACACTGAAACTTTTCAAGCTCGCTGTGATATCATGTCTGAATTTTGTCTTATGCCCAAAGATATTTATGAATCTTTGAATACTTGGGGGCTTACTGAAGGAGGAAAAGAGATATGTCTTGCTAATAATGCTACCATATTACCTATTGGAATAGCTGAAGGAGTGTTTACAAACATCCTTGGGAAAATGATTTCTAGTGATTATCTTGTTATTGAATGCGCAGGAAAAGGACAAATTACACTTGGAAGGTCCCTATTAGAACTCCTTGGAGCAATAATAGATGTGGCAAAGGGTACCATGCACCTTTCTTCTCCACCAAACAATCATATTTTCCCCAAGGTTAAGAATAAAAGTAAGAGAGGTAAAGGGCAAGAAATTTGGTTTTAATGCTTCTTCATTTGAGAACACTTGATTCTTTCTTGCTTCTTATGGCTAACTTAAAGGCGTTAAAGAAAAGTACTTATTGGGAGATAACCCAAAAGTTTTAGATGAGTCTTGGAAGTTATTAATTCAGTAATAACCGCTCCTTATCCTTTTTATTTGCTTTTTGTGCTAAGAGTAACCTCTAATAAGAGGGAAGTAATGATTGGGAAAGTTGCTGTCTCGAAACAGATTTTTGTGCTTCACCGTACAAATTCGTGTAGAATATCTGTATGTCTTGTTGAGGCGTTAATTTTTGTGCTTCTGCCCCAGGTTGTTATCTAACTTTAGTTAGTTCAACACTTCTTGATTTGAGCAACAGAAGGTCTTCGAAAAAAATCGTCTTTACCTGCTGGTCTGTTTTGACAAATTTCTGCTATTTTCTGCATTTACTTCTTGTTGGTTCCTTTTTGAGTTCTTTTAGGGAATTGAGCTTTTTGAGGGAAGTGCTACAGTAGCTAGTGTTCTAATGGAAGTTTATTTTGTGTTAGAACTGAACCTTAAGACTTATTTATCTTGAGTACACTAATGTTGCTAATAAAGATTGTGTGAAGTTTTGTATGAAGGAAAAATTTCAGGTGTATGGAAGGAATGAGTAATAAGATGAAGGATGGACTAAAGCTCAAGCTTGGGGATGCCACACGTGTCACCCCAAGAAATCTCCAAGAAGTACAAGCGTCAAAGCTTGGGGATGCCCAAGGCATTCCCTTCTTCATCAATAAAAATCCCAGGTTTCTTCCAAACGCTTCATTTTTATTGTTTCATGCACAGTTGTGTTGTTCTTGGAGCGTCTTCTTCTTCGTTTTCGTTTTGTTTTTTCGTTCGCTTTTGTTTGCTTAGTTTTCTGAATAAATTGGTTGGACCCCCTCTTTCATACATTGGTTTGCAAATAGTTTGGTTTGGTTTGGAAAAGAGTAGGAAAGTTCATGCTTATGTGGTAAAAAGAGCTTGTTTTTGACTGTGGCCTATGATTTGTCATGCCATGCTTGATATTGTTTTGGCTTTATGCTTAGTATTCTTTGCTGTAGCATGACTTGTTATAAACAATTGAGATTGCTTAATGTGCCTTGGATGAATCATGCGTTGTTTTAGCATATTAAAGCATAGTATAGTGGTATCCTCCTTTGATGCTTTATTTTGGTTGACTTGGCACATGCTCACACCATGTTATGACTATCCCAAGTCACCATAAGCCTTTGATCCTTTAGTTTTCAACTTGTAGTATCACTTTATGCTTTGATCAATGATGTTTTGTCGCTCTGCATGATTATGGCCATTATTGCTCTCTTAGTTTGTCGCTCCCAGTCTTTTGCTAGCCTCCACAACCAAGTATGAGTTCCACTCATGCATCCAACTCCCTAAACCAAGTTATTCCAAAGAGTCCACCATACCTGCCTATTAGCTTATGCTATTCCAAGTATATTCATGCTTTTGTTTACCTTCCAAATTAAACTTGTTATGAGAAAACTAGTGATTAAAGCTCTCACGAACTTGATGGCACACTTTACTTTTCTTGCCCTTAATAAACTTGAACCATTGTGTCGTCTATGTTGTATATGCTTGCACTTATTTGTTGGGAATTAGCAGAACCATGCTTTCATGGGGAACGCTTTCAACATTGCACTTGGTACTTGTACCTAGTTGATATAATGCTCTTTTGTATATGGATGTCGATTGTGAAATGAAAGGGGAGCTTGTAAGTCCATGGAGTTATGTATATGTGTTAGAGAAACGCCTGGGCCGCTGGTCTAATCCATGCTGACATGGTGGAAACCTGTAGCGTAACCATAATGAGTTGTCTATGAAGCATTCTTCTTATAAAAAAAAGAGTCCTATATTGAGAAAAAAGATAAAAACAAAAACAAAAAAAGAGATTATGAAAAGAGGAAAGAGAGAAAAAAGCACCATATTCCCATGGTAAATAAGAAGATTGCTGAGATGCTTGTTGTCTGCTTGCCTTGTCATTTTGATATGGGGATTCTTCCGTATCATCGATCAAGGGGTACCCCGTTGGCGGTTCTTTATGATACACATGTACTTACGATGACAAGAACTTACTGGTGACTAAACTTGAGTAGCATGAGAAGCGACCCTCGTATACAAGGGATATGAGATTCCTGACTTATACTTCGTCAAGCATGTACACCCTAGTTTGTTCACTTTAACCTTAATCACTTCAAGATGCTTATGATAGGGGCAATGAGAGCTGAAAGCTATAAGTACCATAATTTTTGGAAGCTCTTTATGAGACTTGAATCCCTGCTTCCTTTTATAAAGGCCTTTCTTCCACCATTACATATTGAGTCTCCACCTTCTATCTTTATGCACCTTCTTTGAGAGCATAGTGGCCATTCTTAGTTCTATGTGCATTGTCCCAAGACTAGTTGATTGATGCATATCTTGATATTGCTTGTTTTAAACTATTTGTATCTAGTCACTCTTATGAACTTTGAAGGTGTCCTATGCATTTATATTTGCTACTCTATGAGGGACAAGCTGAATACTATTATGCTATGCTTTCTTTATGTGAAACAAACAAACGTCTTGCAAAACATTGTTATTCATGAATCTTTTGTTTGTACCTTTTCATGTTGCATCATAGTTTCTTTGTCTTAGTTCTAGAACTTTGTCTTTCATGTTATGATTGAAGTACTATGATCCTAGATTTGAATGTTTTACAAATACTTTGATCAAGTCTTTGATGGTGCATGTCACCTCAAAAATTATTCTTTCTTTTTATCACTTACCTACTCGAGGACGAGCAGGAGTTAAGCTTGGGGATGTTGATACATTGCAAATGTATCTATAATTTTTGATGTTCATGCTTGGTTTTATCCACTTTCTTGTGTTTTGTCCACACTTTGGAGTACTTTTCATATGATTTCTTGGACTAACCTATTAACAAGAGCCATAGTGCCAGCTACCTGTTTTCTGCTGTTTTTGGTTTCAGGAAAGTCAGAAAATGAATATTCTCGGAATTGGACGGGACAAAAGCCAAAGTGACTATTTTTCCGGAAGTCATCAGATGCCAGAATACGAGACGGAGAGGGGCCAGAGGCCGGCCACACCACCTGGCCGCGCGGCCAGGCTTGGCCCACGCCAGGGGGTGGTGTGGTGGCCCCAGGCACCCCCTCGGCCTCCCCTTCCGCCTATAAGATGCCCTCGGGACGAAAACCCTAAGTGCCTGATCAAAAATCCACGAAAGAGTCTGTAGTCGCCGTCATCTCCATCCCTAGATCGGGAGGGATCTGAAGCTCTCCCTGGCACCCTGCCAGAGAGGGGAATTCACGCTGGAGGCCTTCTTCATCACCATGCAAGCCTCCGGTGTGATGCATGAGTAGTTCATCCTTGGACTACGGATCCATGTAGTAGCTAGATGGCTGGTTCTCCTCCTTTGTGCTTTCATGTTTAGATCTTGTGAGCTCCGTTCATGATCAAGATCATCTATTTGTAATTCTGCATGTTGTTATTGTGGGGATCCGATGGATATTGAGATGCTATTTCAGATTGATTATTGATTCTATCATGTCTTTGTTATTTGTGATCTTGCATGCTTTCTGTTGTTAGTAGCTATCTTGGCCAAGTAGATGCTAGCAACTCCAAGAGTTAGTATTTATGCTCGATAGTGGGTTCATGCCTCTGGTAATCTGGGGAAGTGACAGAAATCTCTAAGGTACTAGATGTGCTGTTGCTACTAGGGAGAAAACAACAATCCTTTGTTCATAGAACAATCGTATTGTCTACATTACACGCAGTTCGTAAAGCAATAATTTGTTGCTTGCAACTTAATACTGGAGGGGGTTCAGATGATAACCTGAAGGTGGATTATTAGTCATAAATGAAGTTGGATGGTGGTCTATGTATAATGTTATAATGCCCAATCAAGTTCCAAAGGAGTCAAGATGATTAGTATATGCATGTATTGCTTTCTCGATGTTTGTCAATTGCCCCGCTGTAATTTGTTCACCTAGCATGTTATCTATCTAAGGAGAGCCACCTCTAGTGAACTATGGATCCCGGTCCATTTCTTTACATACAATCTACAAATTGTTTACTGTTTTGTGTTTACTTTCTACAAACTATTACTTCTTTCCATTCGATACGTTTAATCCTTTGTTTTCAGCAAAACACGGTGAGATTGACAACCTCATCGCAAGTTGGGGACAAAGTTCTGTGGTTGTGTTGTGCAGGTCTCCACGTTGCTACTAGCACCGGTAGTGCACCCTGCCAAGGCTCAGCTAGCAACACCTTTGGGGTGTTTCCTTGCTCCTACTGGTTCGATTAAACCTTGGTTTCATAACTGAGGGAAACTTGCTGCTGTGCTCATCATACCTTCCTCTTGGGTTCCCAACGAGCTCTACATCAACACCGCACCAACACTTTTCTGGCACCGTACACTGAGCCATCACATACAACTGATGCTCTCTAAGGGTTTCAAGAATGATTTTCAGATGTTGCTCATGGTCTTTTTCTGACTTGGAGTAGATAATGATATCATCGATAAAGACAACGACAAACTTATCTAGAAAATTCATAAATATCTTATTCATGAGATTCATGAAATAAGTGGGAGCATTGGTTAATCCAAAATACATGACCGTATACTCATATAATCCATATCTAGTGGTAAAGTCAGTCTTTGGAATATCCGTTGCACGAATTTTAAGTTGGTGATAACCAATCCTAAGATCAATCTTAGAGAACACTCTAGCACCAGTCAACTGATCAAAAAGATCCTCTATCTTTGGCAATGGGTACTTGTTTTTGATGGTGACGTCATTCAGCTTCCTGTAATATGTGCACAAATGGTTTCCTCCATCCTTCTTGTTGATGAACAACACGGGCGATCTCCATGGAGATGCACTTGGTTGAATCAAGCCTTTCTCCAGCATAGTATCCAGTTGCTTCTTCAGTTCCTCTAACTCTAAGGGGTTCATGCTATAGGGTCTCTGAGCTATGGGTCCGGTTCCAGGAATTAGTTCAATAATGAACTCAATATCCCAATCCAGGGGCATACCGGGTAATTCATCTAGGAATACATTGGGGTATTCACAAACTACTTTGACTTGGTCTATGGTGGGTAGGGCTAGACTCTTGTTGCACTTGAATTGACGGGGCAAGGTTTCAGATATATGCTCTACTGAGACTCCAGAGCTACTGGTCATGGTGATGGCTTTCTTGGCACAATCAATCAATCCTTTATGCTTCGACATCTAATTCATTCCTAGTACTACTTCCAAACCTTTGGTTCCAAGTACTATTAGATTGGCATAAAAATCTATCCCATGTATTCTGATAGGCACAACTTTGCAAATTTTTCTAGCTTTTGTGGTTGAACCCGGTATTTGAACTATCATGACATGCTTCAGGTTGGTTGGGTGAATCTTACTAGTGCATGCAAATTCTTCGGTGATAAATGAGTGCGATGCTCCAGAATCAAACAACACTGTTGCTAAAACTGAGTTGACAGAAAACATACCCAACACGACATCTGGCGCTTCTTGGGCTTCTTCGGCGTTCATGTGGAAGAGACGGCCGTTGCGGTTGTGAGGGTTCCCTGGGGTGAATCTTCTTCCGGGTTGAACACGACGCTGCTGTTGAGCTGGGGCATTCACATTGGCAGTGGCGGCAATCTTCTTGGGACACTCATTGGAGTAGTTACCCTTCACTCCACACTCGAAACAAGTAATCTGAGACTTACCTTTTGCTGCAACAGGCACAACATTGCTTCCAGTTCTCGATGCAGTGTTGTTGTTGTTGTTGTTGTTGTTGTGCTTGGGAGGTGCACAGTTGAAATTGCTGGAGTTGCCGGGGTGGTTGTTGTTGTTTCCTCCGGACTTCACATTTCCTTCGCTACGGTTGGGGTAGCTTGGGCGAGACATTGGGGGTCTATTGTTCCACGGGGCATATCCGGCAGACGGGTTGGGGCGATACTTCTGGTGACTGTTGGATCCAGCTTGGTGCATCATCCGACGTTTGTGGTTGTCATTTGCTTGATTGATCTTCCCTTCCATCTGAATGGCAGAGTTGACTAGCTCTTCGAGATCCTCAAAACAGATGTTGACGAGTACTGTCTGCATCTCATCATGCAGTCCGTTCAGGAATCTCTCCTTATTCTTGGCCTCCGTGTTGATCTCATCAGGTGCATACCTAGCGAGGGACAAGAATCTATCACGGTACTCCACTACAGTCATTTTGCCTTGCTTTAGTTCTCTGAATTCATCTCTCATTCTGGTGACTAAACCCTGCGGCACATGGGTGCGGCTGAACTTGACTTTGAAGGCTTCCCACGTCATCACTTGACCGTGGTTCATCGTGCGGGTGCTGTTCTACCATGCTCTTGCATCTCCTGCCAGATAGTGGGTGGCAAACAAAACTTTCTCGTTTGCATCCACTCCTACGACTTCTAAGTTATTCTCCATGGTCTGTAACCAATCATCAGCATCCAGCGGGTCTTTAGACTTGCTAAAGATTGGGGGATTGGTATTCTGGAAGTTTTTGAGTTTGGGTCCATGATGATCTTGATTTCCATGGTTCTGATTGTTGTGAGCCATCTGGGCGATCTGCTGCAGTGTGGTTAGATTTGCTTGGCGCTCTGCCCTACTAGCTTCACGGTCTGTAATGAGCGTCTGCAGAATCTGCATCATTGGGTCTTGTGATGAGCTACTCCCTCCTTGGTTTCCACGATTCATCTGAAAATTGAGATAGATAATGGGGTAAGAGGGAAAGTTCTAAGGTTCATGGTTTTGGTTTCAAAGCTAAAACTTTGAGTTTGACTCAGATTTTGCAACTAACTTCTTTTCATTCATTCCAACAAAGCACACGATACAAACACACACACACACCACAACATGAAAGGAAAACAGATGGTTTCAAGAACCATTCTGCAAGCTAAGATACAATGGGACCGATACTTCTCACTCCTACGATAGTGCTCTAGTGCATCTACTCATCATCAATGAAGTCGGAGTCATCATCGTTGGTGTAGAAGTCCATGGCATCGTCCTCCAGGTAGTCATCATCATTGCTGAGGTACGAGTGAATATCGAGGTATGACTGAATATCCCCCTGGATGTCTTCAACTTCCTCCTCTTCTTCTTTTGCTGCAAGCTAAGCTTCTTGCTCCTTGATGGTCTTCTCGAGGTCGGCCACCTTCTTGCGAAGACGGTCGATGGTGCGATCCTTCTTTGCGCGTTGACGGCGAAGTGACTGACGATCCTTGACTAGCAGTGAGGAAGTCTGGGCCTTCTGGGTGGCAATGGCAAGGTTGTGGTTGGCAAACTCTCTAGCATTGTCCAATTCCTTCTGCCTGTCGTATAGCAGGAAGTCAAGGTTCTCCACTTGACGCTTCAACTCCGGGTGACTTGGCATCTCTAGCGGCATTCCCATAGAATCATGCCTTGCATAGTGAGCAAAGCGGGTTCCTTGGATCAAGTTGACATTCTGTGCGTAAAGACGAGCGAGAGCTTCATGCATTGCCCTGGCTAATCCATCTAGCCAGTTGTTCTCTCTCATGGTGAATTGAATCTTCTCGGACATTGGTGCCTCTAACTTGCCTCGAAGATCAGCAACTACTAGCCATTGTAAATCTCCGCCTGGGGGACCATTGAGTTGAGATCCAAAGAATTCCGGATGTGGGTGCTCCAAGTACTCAGACAGTGCATCAAGATCCCTCTCGAAGATCAGTTGGCCTCCGTTGCCCAACTGGTAGAACTTGCAGTACTGAACTTCCATCTATAAGAATTTAGGATGAGTAAGTTAGTGAAGTGATCAAGTGTGTCAAAATTTTATGTAGTAATGTAAGAATTTTTGAGGAACATGTATTTTTTGTGAGAAAGAATCCCAAGGGTAAGAGAGGAAATAGGTTTTCACAAATACTCACTTTGGTTTCGAAACTAAGTTTTTGTTAGGACGTCCATTCTAACTAGGGTCTCCTATGGTCAGGATGACTCTGATACCAACTTGTCAACACCCGGATTTTTAATCCCAGATGCCTGTTATGCCATACATCGCAATCCCAGGATTACCATTTTTGCGAGACATAACAGATTGGATATCACAGTACATCATCCATTACAAACCATAATAAGGTCTTACACAAATAAAGGATCTCATGATCCAGTCTTAGTACAAACAAGTAGCGGAATAAATAGCATAGCGGCGGGCTCCATCTTCAGTGTCACAGGCAATGCTGACGATGGGAGATGATCCTAGTTATCGTAGCCGTCCTGCTATCCTCCTTCAGGGTAGTCCTCCTCATAGTCTGGCCACGGGAATAGCCAGGGACAAAGCCATGAGTACTCTTTAAGTACTCTCAAACTATCACTAACAAGTTTGGTAGTTCTAGTAGGAATGCTAAACTCTAACTTTATTTGTAAAGTTAAGTTTGAAACCTAAGCTGAGTTCATAAACAAAGAAAGTTAAAATAAAGTTTGAAATCACCTAAGTGGGAACTTAGTTGTCACAGTCACAACTCTGTTGTGGTCAAGTCATGTCACAATTCATTTTATAAGTCATTTTGAAAACATCTGACAACGGAACAGTATGGCCACTCCAACTATCCATAACCGCGGACGCAGCTATTCGAATAGTTTGACACTCTGCAGAGGTGGTACACTTTCACCACAAAATTCGATACATCTGTCAGGGATAACCCTGAATCATCATACTTAGTATGCAGATAATCAAACATAACCTTTCCTTTACACACTCTAGTATAAGCACCTCTCCTATGAGCTTGGCCTCCCAGCCATGGCCATCTGCCATCCTGGGCACTGCATAGGTGGACAACATTGAGAGGTGGCCTCAGCTCAAACCTCTCCCGCGAGGGAACTCATACTAATGCATATAAACTTCCGGCTAAGCCTTATCCAATTCAGGAATTGCGGTTGTACGGTAAAATTGGAATGGTACACGATGGGGAGGAACCCTAGCACGGTCGGTGAGGGTTTGGGGTGGCTTACCGGAGCTCCGGCGAGGGTTGGTGAGGCGGGAAACTAGACGAGTCGAGGACGGCGGTTCTCCTGGTACCGGAAGTGTCCCAGGAGATGGCTTGGATCAGTGGCGCCCTTCTCCTCCTTCTGTGGCGGTCTCCAGCGAAATTGGGGCGCTACGGGCAGCGGCTTGCTCCGGTGGGGATCTGGGGGGTCTCTGAGGTGGAGTGGAGGGAGGTGGTGTGAAGAATTGGTGCCGGGGAGCTTCCTTTTTATAGTGGGGCGAGGGGTGCATCACAGCATGGGCGGAGCTCGACGGGGGCGACGACACAGCGAGCTATAGGCATGGTTCGGGGGCTAGGACAGTGGGCGGTTCCCTGGCGATCGTCACGGAGGTTCTCGTGAAGTGCAAGGTGGTCAGGAGAAGCGAAGACACGCATTGCTTCTTGACGAGGGAACGGGCATGTCCGTTGGCCTCCTAGGTCACTGGTGATCGTGTAGGCTGGCGGCGGGAGCGAGGCGAGGTCGGGTTGAGCGGGGACAGTGCATGAATGGCGGGTGCGGCGCCGGCATGGCAAACACGTCCCGGGCATGGCGTTCCTAGCTCCTCCTCTCTCTGTCCTCGAGCTGGGGCTGGCTTGAGGGGAGGGAGCACGCGACGCTGACATGGTAGCGTAGGTGGCGGTGCTAGGGTCGTGCTGTCGATAGTGGGGGTACTCAAGGTGCTCGGCCAGGGTGGCCATGACCATTTGGTCGTGTGCAAAGTGGGTGGCCGTGCTGGTACAAGGTATTGGGTGCACTGGGGGCGCTGTGGTTGCAAAATGGGAGACCAAATTGGCCAGAACCCTGCTCACAACAGTGTTTGTGATTTTTGCCACATTTGTGCACCTAAGGTGTTTGGCAAAATGACCAAAAGAATTCAACTTTGAAATTTTTGAATGAAATTTTTTGAGTGATCTTCACTGTTGCTTGGTAGTATGTGGTTGCTAGGATTGTTAAATTGAATTCATTTGCATGGTTTTTGAAAAAGTGTGATTTAGGTACATACACTTGATTCCATTTTCAAATGTCATTTAAATTTAGAGTTTAAACGTTTTTGTAAGATCACAAGGTGGGCCTTGGTACATCTTTACTTGTACTAGTAAGGGGTGCAAAGATCCATAATTGTTTCTGTTTGAATTTGAGTTCTAGGAACACCCAAAGTGGCCTAGTTGATTAAAATGGCAAAAGTGACCATTTGCCTTTATTAATTCTATTTGATTTCTTTTTCTTTGGATTTTGCTTGGGAATAATATAGATGATGTGTCATTCATCTTAGAATCATTTTATAACCATTAGAACAAACAAACATGGAAATTCAAAACAATTCCATATTCATGCAACACACATACGCATGCTTAATTGTTTTTAATAATAAAAAGTTTTTGTTAACCCTAAATTAGATGATTTGGATCTTGATAACTTGGATTAAAGTTTTAGCTAGCTAATTGAGTCATTTTATGCACAACAAATTCAAAAAGAGCAAAACATAGTAGCATCTACCCAGGGAGTCTTATTATGTGACCTGCCACCATAAGAAATGTATATAAACCAAGTTTTAACCTAAATCACCACTTCTCAAATCACCTACTATCTATGAAGGTTCATGGCTTTCTACTCAAGCCTCTTCCCAAAACATCCCTCCCCAAAACATAGTTTGTCTGAATGAGGCAATAATTGTCAAACTAGTGTATATTTGAATTGCAAATAGTTTGATGTATGCTAAGATATATTTTATTGTATAAAAGACGCATTTTCCATTTTTTAATTTTTTTTCTATTTTCTATTTGAATCCCTTTGTTAGTCTTGCCCTTGGTTTTTAAGTTCTACTCAGTTTTGCCCTTGGTTCTTAAGTGCTACTCAGTTTTTCCCTCTCTTAGTATCAATCTCTCGCACCTGTGCTCATACTCGCTGCTATGTTCTGATTGGTTGAGACAGTTGTCACGCGTATTGTGCCCACCAACCGTTGAGCCTCTGTGATCTAGCAGACATGATAACCCCTATATCTGTCGGGGGCGCTTTCTATCCATGCAAAATAACGAGTTTACCTCAGGTACTTTAACTCCATAAAAAATGAACTTGAATATAATTCGAAGCGAATGTGTTCGAAGATGTATAATTTGTGCATTATATTCCACTCTATTAAAATGATAATCTCTCAAGATTTTCTTAGCATAATATTATCACGTATTAAGTGCGATTTCAAAGAGTTCAAACGTGTATAATTTTCATATATGCAAGTTTATGCATTACATTCCACTCTATGAAAATGGGAGGGGGGAGAAAATGATAATCTCTCAAAATTTTGCTAGCACATCATTATCTCGTTATTAAGTGCGATTTCACAGTGTTTAAAGGTTTAAAATTCTCGTATACGCAAGTTTATGCATTATATTTCACTCTATGAAAATAATAAATGATCAGGATTTTATTAGCACAACATTATCATGACCTAAGTGCAATTTCAAAGAGTCCAAAGGTGTATAATTTTCGTATATGCTAGTTTATGCATTACATTCCACTATATGAAAATGATAATCTCTCAAGATTATCTTAGCACAACATTATCACGTATTAAGTGCAATTTCAAAGAGTTCAAAGGTGTGTAATTTTCGTATATGCAAATTTATACATTGTATTCCACTATGAAAATAATAATCTCTCAAGATTTTCTTAACTCAACATTATCATGTATTAAGTGCGATTTCAAAGAGTTTAAAGGTGTATAAACTTCGTATATGCAAGTTTATGCATTACATTCCCCTCTATGAAAATGGGGGAGAAAATAATAATCTCTCAAAATTTTGTTAGCACATCATTATCACGTATTATGTGCGATTTCAAAGAGTTCCAATGTGTATAATTTTCATATATGCAAGTTTGTGCATTACATTTCTACTCTATGAAAATGATAATCTCTCAAGATTTTCTTAACACCACATTATCACGTATTAAGTGAGATTTCAAAGAGTTCAAAGGTGTATAATTTTTATATACGCAAGTTTATGTATTATATTTCACTCCATGGAAATGATAAATGATCGGGATTTTATTAGCACAACATTATCATGTCCTAAGTGCGATTTAAAAGAGTTCAAAGGTGTATAATTTTCGTATATACATTACATTTCACTATATGAAAATGAAGCAATGACACGGGCGCGGGGCTAGCTCGGGGTCCCATCTTGCAACGCCAACCTGGGTAAGCTATGGGACCGGCGTTCATGTGGATAAGTTGAGAGAGGTGTTCACTATAGGAATCGACTGAACACGGCCCCATTCGTCAGCATGTAACGGCAAGGGTACACTACGGGACCCGACAGAACGCGGCCCTACTCGTCAGTACGTAACATCGAGGGTTCACTACGGGACCCAATGAACGCGGCCCCACTTGTCAGCACGTAACGGCAAGGCTGACGGACGGCGAGTTTCAGACCATGTGAGAGTTTTGTACAAGGAGATGGGTAAAAGTGAGGAAAAAAACTAAGCGACTGGGGAAAACTGAGTACAACTAACAAACCGATGGCACGAAAATAGAAATCCCTATTTAATTATGAGGTGAATCGGCATAATACCCTCAAACCACCAAATATGTATGCAAGCATGATTAATTATATGCAACAAGTATATATCATTTTAGAAAAATGGGGATAGGATAGATAAGGGTCACACTTCTCGGATCGAAGATCTTGGGGTTTCCGAGGGTTCGCCGTGGTTCGGGCTCGGTTTCGGATCAGGGCTTATGGGTTCCAAGGGAGGTCTTGGCAATCCAGGAGGTCCGGTCACATCTTCAGGCCCGCTCTTCGGGCCCGGGGTCAGGGATCTTGTCGATGGACCCTCGAGTGTCACCGTGTTCATTCTTGTGAGGTATCGACCGACGAGAAGATCGTTTGGTAACTTTTCACCTCATGAGTACACAGCTTCCCAGTATATCTTGATGAGGTTGGTCTTGGATGACGGGGATCGGACGACAGAACATGAAGGGCTTGAAAGGACAGTTACAACGCAGTCGCACGACAGTAGTAGTAGTACTACCATAGTAGCAGCAGCACATTAACCCTGCACGTGCGGCAGGCCGAGCAAGGGTCTGGACTGCGGTTGGTGACGGTGGGCTCGAGGATGGTCTTGACCACAAGCGAGAAGGTCGTGAGGCGAGCTTCGCTGTTGCAGGCCAGTGAGCAACAACAAGCTGGCGGCGGGCGACAAAGAAGGGAGGAGGGCGGCCGACGGTGCACTAGAGAGGCGCATGGGGACGCGCGGCCAGCAGATGCGGAGGACGACGAGGACCTCGACGGCGCTGCAGGACAGGGGCTGCGGTGGCGGGAATGAGGACAGGATGGAGGAGGGTGGACGGTGGGCGCTCGTGGGGCTTGGCGGGAGGATCTTCGGGGAGGTCGGGCTCGAGGAGGACCGCGGGCGGAGCAGCGGCCATCTCCGGCCTCGGCCAATGTGGTCGGGGATAGAGCTTGTTCGGGCCACGATGATGGCAAGGTGGCGTGGGCGCGCCTTGGCGTAGGAGGTCAGGGCGAGGGTGAGGTGCAGCGGCGGCGGGCGGACGATGTCGGCCAGCAAGGTCACGGAACGGTGGAGAAGCGAGGCCCACGCGGCCGGCAGAGAGGAAGCAGGGTGGTGTCTGGAGCCCCGTCAGATCAAGGCCTAGGCGGCGGTGGTTGGGCAGAGGGCAGCCTCACGATGGCTGGCGAGGAAGGATACCGAGGAGGCCTCGATGGGTAGGTGGGAATCAGGGATGGGAAGACACGCGTGGTGGTGGTGGGGCCGAGGGTGTGGGCAGGCGTGGGGTGGGGTGCGTGGTACACATGCGTGTAGCTAGGGCATTTCCGTGGGTGCCGCGTCGTGTGGGTCAGTGGTGTACTGGGTGCGTGAGTGTTTAGCATGTGTCTGTGTGTACTGCAGGCGGGTGTGTCCTGGGTAGGGTCTAGTGCGTGTGTGCGTGTTGGGTTAAGTGGTGGGTGGTGTAGCACAGGCGGGGTTCGGGTCAGGAGACGATTGGAGCAGGGAGGCGCCGGGTCGGGTTCGGTGGAAGCCGGGTGTGCTTAGGGTTTGAGTCTAGAGGGATCTAGGGTTAGGTTTAGCTAGGGTTTAGTCTGGGTAGTAGGTAGTCTGGTCTGGTTGGGCCTTTGGCCCGACCGGCTGGTCTGCCTCCTAGGGATTTTATAAAAATATGTTTTATTATTTATTCACTTTATTTCGTTTAAAACAAAACAATTGTAAATAGGGTTTTAGACAAATCAAATATCCGGAAGAGATCGGGGTTTTGTTATTTTGAAAAGAAGCAAGGGACAATTAGAAAACAAAGATAGTATTTTAGGAAAATAGTTTTAGGCAACATATGCATGATGTCATGAAGATGCTCAAATGCAGTGTGGCATGATGACCTGAGAATACAATCATGATGATGCACAAAATAAAAGCAACGCGTGATTTTCTAGTAGTGGTTTTACCCGGGTGCTACAATCCGACACCACTAACAATGGATCTCGCCATCGAGATCCGCCTCCTGGTATGGGGAAGAAGGCTGACGATCTAAATCTTCTCGCTTCATGTAGGTCCCTGCGACACCACTCACAAAGATTCCTTCTCTGTCTCGAAATCGGCGGCACCACCAAAAAGGGGTCGTTGCTCATGTTCGTCGAGAGAACACTCCGGCGAAACAAATACAAAGGTAGAGGTGTCAAAAGGTAAGGCCACCTCTAACTTCCGTGGAAAGAGTAAAATTGCATTGATCCACTGATTCGATGTACAAAAGCGAATGATAAGAGTAGTGGTATGGTCGCGACTCCATCCCGCACTCGAAGCATTACTCTATACACAAATAGGAGAACTGTGCAACCAACTCTCGAAATTCAGACTAGAGATCTTGACAAGTGATGTTCGGAAACAAGGGGTGATGCGGGCTCTTCATTAGATCTGACGTAGATGATGTTGTCGCGTTGGAAAACATCGGAATATACAAAGATTTTTTTTAATGAATTTTTGGTCCACTGAAAGGTACACAGAGGAAGATTCCTCAGATAGCATGAAGACCGGATGTCGAGGCACCGTTACAAGGGGAAGGAAGCGGAACCCTGAAGGTACGATGGAAACCCAACCACGAGAAAACCTGGACTTGAGGGAATATAAGAGAGCATATTCAAACACGCAAAGGTAAGAGAAGATTAGCATAGGGTAAGGAGTAAAAGTAGACCTAGTCAGATCTATCCAACTGATTTTGCAAAACTAGTTTTGACACTCTACATCGTCTGTTAGCTAGGTTATCCTACATGCTGGACTAGTGGGTTATCGCAATTGTTGAGCTCTGATACCACTTTGTAACACCCTCAAATCGACCATGTGCAGATTTTAGCGCTTCCCGCCAAACCCGCATAGAAGCGATTCAAAGATGCCCACCCGACACTTGAGTGCGGGTGGAAAACAAAGTAATACCATTACACAATAGTTCATGGTGGAACCCATAGAACATATATAAAACAACAACTCAACGAGTAAAGAATACAGATATACACTACAAAGACCCAAATCACCTTGAACGCGATACAACATCCGAGTACGGATAATAAGCAAATTGGGATAAGAGCCCTGAAGAATAACCAATGGCGTCAATAACCCTGCCCAGGCCAAGCCGGAAGGGTAACCCTGCTAACAACGTCGAACTCATACATGTTACACAAAAGGGGTGCCAACAAAGGGCAAGGAAAAAGGGAGCGGTCAGTACTGATGCCAGTACACGGCGAGTCTAGAATTCGGCGGCTCTCGCCTACATAGGTATGGTGGATTGAAGCGGCAGCGAAGCATGCACTAAACAACCTATAGAGACTTGATACAACTGTCAGCTATCAGAGAGGGATAAGAAAGTCCTATATGGAACCAACCTGATACTAACACCAATCATACCCATCCTGGTATTTCCCCCTTGAGACCAAACGAGGAAGTCATGCCAAGGAAACTCACACAGTTGGCAGTTTTATTCTTTCTTTCCATGGTGGTTATCCAACTTACTAGTCATATCAGATACAAGTCAAATTATAGCCGTAAATTTTAGTTATAGTTGTCTATGATCGAGAAACTGCGCTCCAAGTCGTCCATAACCGCGGACGCAGCTTTTCGAAAAGATTTAACACTTCAGGGGTGTACCAAAGTTTCCACACACACTTCCGCCCTTTTTGCCAGATCATTCAACATACACCCATCGATATGTCAGCTGGGCTTCGGATATGATGCTTTCCCAGACCCAAAGCAAGTACATGGGGGCCACCCAAAAGAGCTACTAGTACGAGGTATAGCTAATCCTCGTACGGACCTAGAGGTTGCATGGACTTGTCACGCGAGTAGAGGCCATAGACAATATATTACCGTGACAGTATTGCACCTACACAATAGTAATAAACGCTCACCGAGCAACAGGTAATAAACATATCATACATGGTATACATGGCATAAGTATAGTAGGTAACATATAAAGCCCAAACTAATTTGTGGCCCCCAGAACAGCACTTTGAAATCAGGTAATAAGCCAATAGGGGCGCCCAGGCACCCCACATGTGGTTAGCATGCTCAGTATCAGAACATGTGTCAAGAACTCAGGTCCTAGGTGGACACAAGTGGGCGGGTAAAAACCAAATAACATCTATTACCCACCGGTGCCTCTGCATTATATCTATTTCCAACATTTTAATTAGCATGTGATAAGTAAATCATGATTATCTCCACCATTAAGCATGTGCTAACCCCCAACAACAGTGGAACATCGATGACACGAAACAACACCTTAGCAAGAAGCTATGACTCGCAAGGCCAATTGTCTACCAAACAACATGCAATAGGAGGTGTCCAAGGCAATAAATAGGCTGCAAGGAATATAAATGGTATGGAAACTAAAGCATCGCAACACGGATAGCAATAGATCAACAAGAGGAAGTAAAGACTATAAATGAAAAATAGGTAGAAAGGGGAAGAATGCTTGCCTAGGGACCATAGTTGAAGATACATCATCCATAGAACTTGTCGATTCTCACAACATCTCATCGTCCTATTCGGGAAGAAGCAAATCACAAAAAGGAACAAGCGATGCAACAATTACAACTAATGCGGAATAACCGACATGACCATGATAAGATGCATGTCAGGGTAAGATGCAATGCACTTAGCAAATATTAAGCGAAATCGGGGTCCCAACAATTAAATAGATGGTTCGTGTTGTTTAGGTACCCCGCAATTTACATGGTGTATCAACAAGGCAAAACATGGCATCGGTTCGCTAAACAAATTTAAATGGAGCCAAGATAAGATTAGAATAACCCACATATGGTCTCCATATTTTATTATGAGGTGAATCAACATAATGTCCCCAAACCGCAAAACATTTAGGAAAGCATGATTAATTATATGCAACAAGTATATACCATTTAGAAAAATGGGGATGGGATAGATAGGGTCAGACTTCTCGGATCGAAGATCTTGGGGTTTCCGAGGGTTCGCCAGGGTCCGGGCTCAGCTTCAGATCAGGGCATCGGGGTTCCAACAGAGGTCTTGGTGATCCAGGAGGTCTGGGTCCCGTCTTCAGGCCCTCTCTTTGGTCCAAGGGTCGGGGATCTTGTCGATGGCCCCTTGAGTGTCACCATGTTCATTCTTCCGAGGTACTGGCTACCGAGAAGATCTTGTGGTAACTTGTCACCTCACGAGTACACAACTTCCTAGTAGATCTTGATGAGGTGGTCTTGGACGGCGGGGATTGGATGACAGAACATGAAGGGCTCAGAAGGATAGTTACAACGCAGTCGCACGATAGTAGTACCATAGTAGCAGTAGTACATTAACCCTGCACGTGCGGTGGGCCAAGCAAGGGTCTGGAACGCGGTTGGTGATGGTGGGCTCGGGGATGGTCGTGACCGCAGGCAGAGAAGGTCGAGGCGGAGGCGAGCTCGCACGCGGCTGTAGGCCGGAGTAGGTACGATGACCGCTGGCGGCAATGGCCTACAAGGAAGGAAGGAGGGCGGCCGATGGTGCACCAGAGAGACGCACGGGGACATGCGGCCGGGAGATGCAGAGGATGGTGGG
Source organism: Avena insularis (assembly GCA_023614405.1). Lineage (NCBI taxonomy): Eukaryota > Viridiplantae > Streptophyta > Magnoliopsida > Poales > Poaceae > Avena > Avena insularis. The sequence goes on from CM042686.1 coordinate 471,382,281, forward strand.
GACCTCGAGGCGCTGTAGGACAGGGGTTGTGGTGGCAGGATGAGGACGGGACGAAGGAGGGCGGATGGTGGTCGCTCATGGAGCTTGGCGGGAGGAGCTCCGGCGAGGTCGGGCTCGAGAAGGACCGCGGGCATAGCGGTGGCTGGCTCTGGGGCCTGTTCGATAGAGAGGGTCGAGGAGGGAGCGACCTGCTCGCGGGCCACGATAGTGGCAGGTGAGCACAAAGGGCGGCAACCTCTATCACAGGAGGTCAGGGCGAGGGCGTGGTGAGGGTGAGGCGTAGCTGCGGCAGGCGGACGAGGTCGGCTAGCGGGGTCACGGAACGGTAGATAAGCAGGGCCCACACGACTGGCAGATAGGAAGCAGGGTGGTGGCTGGAGCTCCACTGGATCAAGGCCTAGGCGGCGGCGGTTGGGCAGAGGGCGGCCTCATGGTGGCTGGCGAGGAAGGATACCGAGGAGGCCTTAATGGGGTAGGTGGGAATCGGGGATTGTCGTGGTGGTGGCACGGCAGATGCCATGGATAGGCTAAAGATGGGGCCAATGAGTGCTAGGGGAATCCAGAGAGGGAAAATGTGGTGATTCCACGCCCGGAAGTTGTTGTATTTCCTCTATCAATGGTTGATACAAGTGCTCCTCGAGCCATTCGTGAGAAGGAGACTATGTCTCTTACTCCACACAACCTAGCTCTAGAGTTCTACCTTAGACAGAGAAATCGATCCCCTTCTATGGAGGCCCTGGTGCTCCTTATATAGGGGAGCCCGGGTTACAAAGGTAGGGCATACGTGGCAGCATATTCCTCGAATATGCCCCTTGGTTAAAGCTAGATGCTTCTTTATTCTCTTTAACGGCCCGTCCGGACTATGGACGTAATCCACTGCGTAATCCTTGCCTTTTAGCGTCACCAGACACGGGCTACGTCAGCCGGTATTGCCCGCGTCATCTTGGTCGCCCTGCCCCGCAGGTCCTTCCCTCTGCTGTGCTTCGCTCATGCTACAGCTAGCAAAGGCCACCTTTTGACCAGCGGGAGATTCCTTCCTTCTCTTAGAAGCCAAGTGGTAATCCGGCTAGCATATGGCTAACCCAGCTATGAGGGTACCTGCGTAATAGATAGACAAATATGGCTGACACATATTTTATGCCGGCCGGGTTAAGGCTAGAGAGATGCTCCACGGGCCGGATTACTCCGTAGGTCGGCCTGCCTTGAGGTGACCCGGCCAACACTTGCTTTGACCGTGCCGTACCTCGGCTAACTCGGACTTTATACCCCAGTGTGACCCTACCCAGGGGTATCCCCCCAACATTAGTCCCCGAAGCTGGTGCGTTCTTAGCAACTTTAGTTGTTTAAGGCCACAGTAGGTTCTCCTATCCGGATCTTTACTTCTTCGGCCGAGTTACTCCGTATCCCGGTCTCTCTTCCTTTACGTTCCCTTGGCATGTTCCGAGTTATTTCTCGCTGGCCGGTTCTTTGCCCACATATCTGGGTTACCTTTCCTTCTCTTATACGCTTCCCCACGTCCTACGCGGAGGGTAATCATCACTTTGCCTCATTTTAAGGGCCATGCCCATTTACTGTGCCGATTACTATTGCAATGTCATGAATAACTGCTACGCACGTCCCTTTGCGGTAGCGCCTCGTTAACCGTAATAGCACATCACGTCATGGGATCTTTTGCTCCCTGTGGCCCTTGCTGTGGCTGGCGTCTGATTGGTTGGTTTGGTCGCGTACACGGCCATAGCGTGTGGCAGGGACACCGCAAAGGATCCCACTACGCGCCTGCACGCGCAGTTAAATAGGGGACTGGGGTAATCTTGGGGAGGTTCCCCACACATCGCGTGCTCCCTGCCTCCTTTCTTCTTTGCTGAGACGCCGCTGCCACCACTGCTTCTTCTCCAGTGCTGCGTGATGGCCCAAAATATATCGAGCTTGTTGGGGAACCCCAAGAGGAAGGTATGATGAGCATAGCAGCAAGTTTTCCCTCGGTATGAAACCAAGGTTATCAATCCAGTAGGAGCAAGGAAACACCCCAAAGGTGTTGCTAGCTGAGCCTTGGCCAGCTACGGTGCTAGTAGCAACATGGAGACCTGCACAACACAACCACAGAACTTTGCCCCCAACTTGCGACGAGGTTGTCAATCTCACCGGTTTTGCCGAAAACAAAGGATTAAACATATCGAATGGAAGGAAGTAATAGTTTGCAGAAAGTAAACACAAAGCAGTAAACAGTTTGTAGATTGATTGTAAAAGAAAGGACCGGGGTCCATAGTTCACTAGAGGTGGCTCTCCTTAAGATAGATGACATGTTGGGTGAACAAATTACAGCGGGGCAATTGACAAACATCGAGAAAGCATACAAGCATATACTACACATCTTGACTCCTTTGAGATTCGATTGGGAATTACAACATTATACATAGACCGCCATCCAACTGCATCTATGACTAATAATCCACCTTCAGGTTATCATCCGAACCCCCTCCAGTATTAAGTTGCAAGCAACGGATAATTGCATTACGAATTACATGTAATGTAAACAATACGATTGTTCTATGAACAAAGGATTGTTGTTTTCTCCCTAGTAGCAACAACACATCTAGTACCTTAGAGATTTCTATCACTTCCCAGTTACGGAGGCATGAACCCACTATCGAGCATAAATACTAACTCTTGGAGTTGCTAGCATCTACTTGGCCAAGATAGCTACTAGCAACGGAAAGCATGCAAGATCTCAAATAACAAAGACATGATAGAATCAATAATCATTCTAAAATAGCATCTCAATATCCATCAGATCCCCGCAAACACAACATGCAGAATTACAAATAGATGATCTTGATCATGAACGGAGCTCACAAGATCTAAACATGATAGGACAAAGGAGGAGAACCAGCCATCTAGCTACTACATGGACCCGTAGTCCAGAGATGAACTACTCACACATCACACCGGAGGCTTGCATGATGATGAAGAAGGCCTCCAGGGTGAATTCCCCTCTCCGACAGGGTGCCGGGAAGAGCTTCAGATCCCTCCCGATCTAGGGACAGAGACGACGGCGGATACAAACTCTTTCGTGGAATTTTGATCAGTTACTTAGGGTTTCTGTATCGGAGGCAACTTATAGGCGGAAGGAGAGGCCGAGGGGGTGCCTAGGTTGGCCACACCACCCCCTGGAGCGGCCTAGGCCTGGCCGATCAGCCAGGTGGTGTGGCCGCCCTCTGGCCCTTCTCCATCTCGTATTCTGGCTCCATGTGCCCCTCGGTAAAATAATGACTTTGGCTTTTGTCCCGTCCAATTCCGAGAATATTCATTTTCTGACTTTCCTAGAACCAAAAACAGCCGAAAACAGGCAGCTGGCACTGTGGCTCTTGTTAATAGGTTAGTCCAAGAAATCATATGAAACGTACTCCAAAGTGTGGACAAAACATAAGAAAGTAGATAAAACCAAGCATGGAACATCAAAAATTATAGATACATTTGCAATGTATCAATGCGCCGCCGCAATCGCGTCCAGACACTCCCAGCGACCACGTCGCCGCCTCTATTCAAGATCTCCACCATGGGGCCCTGTGCTTCCAGGTTTCCTGCCGCCGGCTACTCTACTCCGAGTTCGTCCTTGAGGACCTCGACCTCACCATGATTGAGGAGGAGGTCGTCGTGGTCGCTCAGTAGGAGGAGGAAGATGAGGGCCGCGAGCGTGGAGGCTGGGACGGTGCCTTCGTCTGCGAAGATGACTTGGATTGGCTATACGCCACGCCAAATCCCGGGGTGGTGTGCTTCTTGCCTCTCGCGCAGAGATTTCCCCCCAAATCTAGAAATCTAGTACATGGTTTTTCTCCCACTTCCAAGACGGGCTTCGCTTCTATTTCTCTGATTTCTTCTTCGATTTTATCTCCACCTACCAATTGCAACCACACCATCTCCCTGCCAATGCCATCATCTCTCTCCTCTTTTTCCTCCGGCATAGAGGGGTATGTCGGCCTCTGGCCATCCAAGGAGATGTGGATCAAGTTCTTTGGTCTGCGGAAGAACGTCATGCCGGATAAGCATCTTACTCTGGCGGAGAAGCACCTGACCCAGTGCGGGGCAGCCTCCATATCTCCTCGCAAGGGCTCTGCGTTCCCCCGGGTCACCGGGCTCGAGTCTTGCAAGGGCTGGGCCCGGACTTTCTTCTACATCCGGAACACCACGGATGAAGATTTGATCCGGCTCCTCCCCTTCAAGCTTGGAGTCCCGGACACCTCTTTATGGGAGAGCATCCCAAAGCGACCCACGGCTCTAGTGAACCAGGTTAACTGCCAGATCAAGGAGCTACTCAAGGAGAAGCTGTAGGGGAGGATATTATGATCACCTTCGTTCGTAGCCGGTTCTCCCCCTGTAGAAACGCGCCCACAAGATTTGCTACTTGAGCGCCCCCCTCGATCCCTACCGGACTTCCTTCTTCAAGATCGATAACTCGGCGGTATACCACCGGGTTAAGGCCATTTTGAACGTGGGAAGGAATTCTCCGAGGCTTGGGAATGGGGGCTTGCGCCCTATACCCGAGACAACCCACCTCCAAAGGTAAATTTCCGTTTATGCCTTTGCCTTTGCCTCTTATTTGATCTTTCTTTCTCTTCTTGACTCGCTGCACTTCTATTTTCCAGAGCTCCTAGGGTCATTCTCCAGAGCGGCTCCGGCATTGCCTCTCTGATCCAGAGCAGTCCTTCTCCCCCCTCCCGCGACAACGACACTCGCCTGCTCAGTCCTATTCAAGAGGACTACGCAGTTGCGCCTAATCAGAGCCCTTCTTGTCACGAGGAGGGCAATGTCGGTGTGGGGGGTAGTGGGGCAGCCCAGGATAAGGCTATGCCGAATCATCCTAGCTCCTCCTCTTCGGCGCCACCACCCAGTTCTAAGGTGCCAGTTTCATCGGCACCGCCCCAACCAAGTTCTTTGACCCAGTTTCTTCTGAACCAGTAGCACCAGTACCGGCAGCACCAGCAGCACCAGTACCAGTAGCACCAGCAACACCAGTACCAACATCAGCATCAACGGCATCAGCTTCAGCACCAACCCCGACACCAAAGCCAGCAGTACCAGCACCATCATCAGCACTAGTAGCAGCAACAGCCTCCACCAAGCCTCCAAAGAGGAAAGCTCCATCAGCTGCCTCCGGATCTATGGTGTCCATTGCGGACATCTTTCAGCCAGCTTCTCAGGCACCGTCTGGACCGACAGCCTCTGATCTTCTCCAGTGTTCTGGATCATTTGGCAAGCTCAAGAAAGCTGCCGGGCCAGCCAAGGGCACCACTTCCGGGTCTCCTGCTGCCGGATCTGAAGGCAGTAGGCAACTGGTCCTGCATACCAGTCCTGCTGCTACCCAATCCATGAGGTGAGAGGCCCATATTAAAGGCTTGGTGGCGAGTCATTCTCCCAGCGGCAAAAGTTACAGCCCACTGCTCCTAGAGTACGTGAACAACTAGAACAACGCTAAATTCATTGATCCAAAGGATGATCTGCTGGAGAAGTTCGGCCTAGCGGAGTTCAGCGTTCAGATGAACTCTGCCACCAAGGCCATCTCTTTGGCTGGCCGGATGATGGAGGTAACACTTTTCTTCTACTATGCTACTTTACATGCATGAATGCTTATAGATATATGAAGGAAATATGCCCTGAGAGGCAATAATAAAGTTGTTATTATGTATTCCTTGTATATGATAGATGTTTATTTTGCATGCTATAATTGTATTGATAGGAAACATCAATACATGTGTGTTTAATAAACAAAAAGGGTTCCTAGTTATGCTTATCTTATAGACGAGCTTGTTGATTAACAAGATGATCAAGGTTTCCTGATCATGGACATTGGATGTTGTTAATAACAAGGTCACAACATTTGTGAAATGATGTGATGAACATTCATCTGAAGTATAGCATTACGATCAAGTCATTATGTTTATATTGCTATAACATCATACGAAGTAATCTTTATCCTTAGACCATGAGATCATGTTAATTGCTAACACCGGAAGAGTATCTTGATAACATCAAACGTCACACCGTAACAGGGTGACTATAAAGATGGGTTCAGTACTACGAAGGTGTTATGTTGAGGCTCATGGATCAAGAGTGGAAATATCACATTAGGATAGCTTGCAAGCAAGTGATGTGATCACTAGAATGTTATATCACGGGAACGAGAAAAGAGTGCATGTCGGTAACAAGATCAAACTAGGTATGGAGATACCGATGATCGAATCTCGGACATGTAATATATCGAGAGACAAAGGGATTTAGTTACAAGCGTTAAAGGTTCTCACGATCACAGGAGTCATCGTTGAATGTGTACGACTACATCAACCACGAGTTCCTACTCGTTAACAAAGCTCGTTGTCTTCGAGGGTAAGTTCTCCATGGATGTATGTCCACCCATTGCTCTGTATCTAGTAGATAGATCTTGGCGTATAGTTCTCATCGTAGGATTTTTTTTGTTTTCTATGCTGAGGACCCAACAGTGGTATCAGAGCCTGATCTATGCGTAGGTGCTTAGCACGGGTAGTACACATATGGTTGATATGTGGGCGATGATGATCATGTTATTGCATCTTCTATGTATTTTGGATATTGGTGGCATAGTGGGATGAAGCGGCCCGGACCAACCTTACATGTCATCGTACATGAGACCGGTTCCACGACTGACATGCAACTTGTTTTGCATAAGTGGTCGGGGGTGTCTGTCTCTCCTACTATAGTCAATATCTGATTTACAACGAGTTGCTAATAACTTAGTTATCCTCGTTGTGGTTCATGTTCGTAGGTGAGAACGGTTCTATCTCTGAAAGCCCTAAGCCACGTAAAACTTGCATTTGATAAATTAGAGGCGTCTAGTTTAGATCATTGCTGGGCTAGTGTATTGATATGGTATTGTTGTAAGTAGATGTATGGTAGATACTCTTACAACACAGTCAACATGTAAGTTCCATAGACCTTGGCCTTACACACAAAGGAATGATAGAGATCATACCATGATGCAAGTGATAGAGATCAAATGCATGGACCATATCATCTCACTTTACACATTAGATGTTAGCATCTTATACTGCTAGTTTGGCGCGTTTGGTAGCATTATAAGATGATCCCTCATTTAGATATCAAGATAAAAATGTGTTCTTCCTTGAGTATGCACCGTTCTATGGATCGTGTTTCGAGACATCACGTGATGATCGGGTGTACTCAATCTACACTTTCATAGGAACAGGTGTAAGACGGTTTTACACGCGAATACTAAGGTTCTTACTTGGCGAGCCTAGCATGTACAGACATGGCCTCGGAACACGGACCGAAAGGTTAAGCATGAGTCATATGGTTGATATGATGCCCATATAGATGCTCGCCTTTGAAGCTATATCAACTCACATGATGATCGGACTTGATATAGTGGATTTGGTTCATGTAATCACCAAAAGGACACGAGGGATGTCGTTTTTGAGTGGGGGTTCATTAGTAATTTGGATTTGTTGAACTCAATCTATCATAAACTTAGTCTAAATAAACTTTACAAATTCTGTTGTAGATGGCACCACACCTTTTAATTTCAATGTGTTCATGGAGAAAGAGAAACTTGTTGCGAATGGTAGCAACTTCACCAAGCGGGCTATGAATTTGAGGATTCTCCTCCTTTGCTTCACAAAAGCAATATGTGCTAGATCGCCGCTAGGCCCCCACCTCTTGATGCCGACAAGGAAAAGAATGTCTATGTGACTCGTCAGAGGACCACAACTTAGTTCATTGCGGCATCTTGTATGGGCTAGAGCGAACTTGAAAGCGTTTCGAAAATGGTAATGCCTTTGATACCATGGGAGAATTGAAAATGATTTTCGATACCCATGCTTCCGTAGAGAGTTATAATGCTACAGAAAAGTTCTTTAGCTGCATGATGGAGGAAAACAGCTCCGTTAGTGAGCACGTACTCAAAATGTCAGATGCGCCGATAAGCTTGTGTCCTTGGGAATAACGATTCCCATTGACTTAGGCATACATCATGTTCTCCAATCTCTGCCACCTAGCTACAAGAGCTTCGTGATGAACTATAATATGCAGGGCATGAAGAAGTATCTTCCCGAGCTTCTGTCAATGCTTAAGACTGCAGAAGTGGAGATTAGGAAAGAACATCAAGTGTTGATGATCAATAGGACCACCGGTTTCAAGAAGGATAAGAAATGCAAGCACAAGGGAAGGAAGGGTGGCAAGTCTGGTGCCACGCCTGAAAAGAAACCCCGGGCTGGCCCTAAGTCTGACACCGAGTGCTACTATTGCAAGGGATCGCCATTGGGCATAAGCGCCCCAAGTATTTGGCGGACAAGAAGTCCAGCAAGGCAAACAAAGGTATATGTGATATACATGTTATTGATGTGTACTTGACTAGTACTCATGATGCACACAGGTATTTGATACGGATCGGTTGCTAATATATGTAACTTCGGTTCAGGGCTCTGAACAAGCGACAACTAGCAAGGGATGAGGTCAGGATCTTGGTCAATGGATCAAGAGTTGATGTGATCGCCGTCGGGACGCTACCTCTCCATTTGCCATCGGGATTAGTTATAAACCTAAATAATTGTTATTTGGTGCCTGCACTGAGCATGAACATTGTATCTGGATTGTGTTTGATGCAAAGTGGTCATTCCTTTAAATCTGAAAACAATGGTTGTTTGATTTATAAGAATGATATCTTTTATGGTCATGCACCTATGTTGAATGGTTTATTTCTATTGGATCTTGATAGTAATATTACGCACATTCATAATGTTAATGCTAAAAAGATTAAACTTGATGATGATATGTCTACATATATGTGGCACTGCCGTCTAGGTCATATTGGCGTTAAACGCATGAAGAAACTCCATTCTGATGGACTTTTGGAATCACTTGATTTTGAATCATTTGATACATGTGAGCCATGCCTTATGGGCAAGATGACTAGAACGCCGTTTTCTGGTTCAATGGAATGGGCGACAGATCTATTGGAAATCATACATACTGATGTGTGTGGACCAATGAGTGTGTCGGCGCGAGGTGGATATCATTATTTTGTTACTTTCACGGATGATTTGAGTAGATATGGGTATATCTATTTGATGAAACATAAGTCTGAAACTTTTGAAAAGTTCAAGGAATTTCAGAATGAAGTGGAAAATCATCGTAATAGAAAGATCAAATTTCTACGGTCTGACTGTGGAGGAGAGTATCTAAGTTACGAGTTTAGCACACACATGAAAGAGTGTGGAATAGTTTCACAACTCACGCCTGCCGGAACACCACAATGTAATGGTGTGTCGGGCCGTAATCGCATACCTTATTGGATATGGTTCGATCTATGATGTCTCTGATGACTTACCTGTCATTTGGGGTCATGCCTTTGAAACAAATTGCGTTCACTTTAAATCGGGCACCATCTAAATCCGTTGAAACGACACCGTATGAATTATGGTTTGGAAACAAACCTAAGCTGTCATTTCTTAAGGTTTGGGGATGTGATGTTTATGTGAAGAAACTTCAACCAGATAAACTCGAACCCAAAGCGGAAAAATGCATCTTCATAGGATACCCTAAGGAAACAATTGGGTATACCTTCTATCACAGATCCGAGGGCAAGGTTTTTGTTGCCAAGAATGGATCCTTTCTTGAGAAGGAGTTTCTCGCGAAAGGTGTGAGTAGTCGGAAGGTAGAACTCGAAGAGGTTATTGAACCTTCTCTTCATGAAATGGCGAGTAGCGCAGCTCGGAAGTTGTTTGAGTTGACTTCACCTAATGAAGAGAGAGCTAATGATATTGATCATGAAACTCCGAAGAGGACACTACCAAACCTCGCAGTCAAGCGGGACACGTGCAGCTCACAACTGCAGCAATCCTGTTATGAATTTCATGATTGATGAAATAGATGACCCTGCGACGTATGAAGAAGCGATGATGAGCCCTGATTCCAACAAATGGCTAGAAGCCATGAAATCCGAGATGGAATAGGTGGACTTACCTCACGATCGAAAGGCCGTTGAGAATAAATGGATTTTCAAAAGAAAAACTGATGCTGATGGTAATGTAACCATCTATAAGGCTCGACTTGTCGCAAAGGGGTTTCGACAAATTCAAGGAGTTGACTATGATGAGACATTCTCTCCCGTAGCGATGCTTAAGCCGGTTAGGATTATGTTAGCAATTTGTGACACCCTCAGAATCGGCCCTATGCAAGTTTTAGCGAATCCCGCCAAACCCGCATAGAAACGATTCAAAGGTGCCCACCAGGCACTTTCGTGCGGGTGGAAAACAAAGTAATAACATTACACAACAGTCCTCGATGGGACCCACAGAACAGATATACACATCAGCGACTCAAAGAGTCAAGAATACAGATATAATATACAAAGACCCAAATCACCTTGAAAATGATAGAGCGTCCGACTACGGACAAGATGCAAATGGGGCTAGGAGCCCTGAAGAATAACCAATGGCGTCCATAACCCTTGAGCCAAGCGGAAGGGTAACCCGCTAACGACAGCGATCTCAAACCTGCTAAACAAAAGGGTGCCAACAAAGGGCAAAGGAAAAAGAGGCGTCGATCTTGAGGCCAGTACACGGCGAGACTAGAATTCGGCTGTCCTCGCCTACATAGGTATGGTGGACTGAAGCGGCAGCGCAGCATGCACTAAACAACCTATAGAGACTCGATATAACTGACGGCTATCAGAGAGGGATAAGAAAGACCTAATCGGAACCAACCTGATGCTACCACCAAACATACCCATCCTGGTATTTCCCCCTTGAGACCAAACGAGGAAGTCAACCGAGGAACTCACACAGTTGGCAGTTTTATTTATTCAGTTATCGTTGCAGCGATTACTAGTCAGGTATAGATAGTCATCCTGATATAATAAGCAGTGGGAACTTTTAGTTAACCATTCCGTTGTAGTTGCATCACTTACTAGTCAGATACAATTTACATGAGATATCCCAAAAACCCAGCAGTTGTTGGTACTTTTATTTAGCCATTCCGTTGTGGTGGAGCTGATTACTAGTCATATCGGATACAAGTCAAATTTATAACAGTAAACTTTAGTTATAGTTGTCTATGATCGAGAACTGTGCTCCAAGTCGTCCATAACCGCGGACACGGCTTTTCGAAAAGATTTAACCTGAGGGTGCACCAAATATCCACACGCGCCGACCCTTTTGCGGATCAATTAACATACACCCATTGGTATGTCGGGGCCTAAGTCATGGCGTTTCCCGGACCCAAAGCAAGTACATGGGGGCCACCCACTAAGTCTACCATAGCAAGTCGGCCGGTCTCCGAGACGGACTCGGGGTTTGGGTGGGCAGTAAACGAGGAACCCGAAAAGATGGTGGGCTTGTCGATACACAAAAAACGTGTCCCGATCCTAAATAAGATTACAGTGCAGTACATCGCACAATTTAAATAAAGTAGTAAGGCATGGCATAAGTACAGAATAGTAAATAAAACCTCAAACTATTTGTGGCCCCCAGTACAATACTTTGAAATCAGGTACTAATCGATGGGGTGCCCACACATCCCACATGTGGTTAGCGCTCGATCTCGAGCAGTGTCAAGAACTCGGGGTCCCTGGGACACCAGTGGTGAGCGGAAACCAAATATTGTCTATCACCCACGGTGCCTCTGCATTACCTACTTCAATTTTAGTTATTAAACAGTAATTAAAGCCGGATCATCTCCAACATTAAACACGCGAGACTCCAACAAGCGTGGTACTTGACGACACGCAACAACACTTGAGCAAGCGACTCACGGCATAAGTCCAACTATCTACCAATCAACAGGTAATAGGATGTGTCCAAGGCAATATAAGGCTGCAAGGGATATCACGGGTTCGAAAACTAGAGCATCGCAACACAGATAGCAATAGATCAACAGGAGGGAATAAATACTATAAAAGTAAGATAGGTAGAAAGGGGGAGGTGCTCGCCTGAAAACATTGTTGAAGGTTCACCCGAAGATTGGGTCGACTCTCGCATCAACTCATCGGCCTAATCCGTGAAGAAGCAAAGCACTAGCAAAAACACCGGGTGCAATATTTAATACTACGGCAGAAGATCAGGCATGATGCATGTATGATGTATGACATGGCAAAGATGCGATGCAATTAGGTCATATTAAGCGGGCAAGGCCCCCGGCAATTAATTAGGTGGTTCAGGTTATTTAGATACCCCGCAATTTAAATGTTGTATTAACATGGCAAAAGATAGCACCGGTTCGCTACACAAATTGAAATAGGGTCAATATATGACTAGAATAGCCGTCATATAGTCTCCATATGTAATTATTAGATGAATCGACATAATGTCCCCAACCCACATGATGAGATGCAAGCATGAATGATTATATATGCAGCAGGTTATATTATATTGTAAAAATAGAGGTCTGGGATAGGGGTCACACATCGAAAGGCGACCTTGGGGTTCCGAGGTTGGGGGACGGACTCGAGGTTCGGACGAGGATCGATCTCATCCGGGAAGAAGGACTTGGCGGTCTTGGATCCGGGGCTCGCATCCGGAAGGAGAACTTATCGCATCCGTGGTCTTCGGGTCCGTGTCGACGGTCATGGCGTTCCGAGGAGAAGATCTTGGCATGCCGAGGGTTCGGTCTCGGGGATCGGTCTTCGGGTTCTTCCATCGGGTCGAGGATCTTGGTGTTCCATGTAAACGACCAACGGGTATAGGGGTCTCGGCGTCGGTAGATCTTGGCGCATCCGAGGAGAAGAGCATGTGTGCGTTGCCCTTGGCTTACAGGAAGGAAGCTTCGGACTCGGACTTTTGCTGGCGATCTCGGATGGAAGCCAGGTTCATCGGTCTGCGGCGATGTCGATCTTGGTTTTCAACGCCGGACTAGGAATAGTCATTCTTCCTTGCATCACCGAAGTACTTGAACAACTAAAAGCTCTGGTCCAGAGGGTTGTATTCACTGAAGCAGCCCGAGATCACCAACGCCTCCTCATGACCACATGGTCTCCCTTAGCGCGTCAACACGACAGACCACTGCTTGGTGGCAGAGGCGAGAGAGGTCCTTGGCGGAGGCGGCGAGCCTTCGGCGAGGTCCGTGGAGGTCGCATGATGGGCCCGGCGAGAGGAGTCGGCCTTGGCGAAGCGAGCGGAGCTGGCGTCAGCCAGGCCGAGGCAGGTGAGCGGGTGGCGGATGAAGCCTTGAGGCCAGAGCGAGACAGGAGAGGCGGGCGGGAGGCGGGCTGACAGCGATCGAGAAGGGGGGGTGGCCTCGGCCGGGCGAGGAAGAAGATGGGGAGGGGCGAGGGCGAGAGGAGGTTGCCGGCGGGGCGAAGCAGAGGAAGGAAGGAGGCGGTGGCGGACGGCGGGGCGAGCCCGAGCGGCGAGAGGAGGAGGCCGGCAGGGCTCGAGGCGAGGGGAAGGGCGGGCGACAACCCGAGCTCGGGAGATCTGAGCTAGCAGTGGTGGCCGGAGGCGGGAGGAGAGCTCTTGGCGGAGGAAGGGAGGCAGCAGTGGGTCAGCCATGGCAGGTGGCGAGCCTTGGCGGAGGTTGGCCGGAGGCGGAGGAGAGGCCACGAGGCAGTGGGGTGGGAGACGATGGGGAGAGACGCGAGGTGGGAAGGTATGGGAGGCTGGGGGCGTGCAGGCGGTGGCCACATGGGGAGGCGGTGGGGATCGGGGTTGGAGGGGTTGGACCAGGGGGAGGTTGGGCGCGGTGGCGTGGGCAGGATCAGGATCTGAGGCGTGGCGGGGTGGGCGTGTGGGCGGGGAAAAAGGCCAGCCTTGGTGGGAAGCGCCAAGTGGTGTGTTGGGGCCGGGTGGAAGGAGAGGGGAGGCTAGGGGTGGACCTGGGGGTTTAGGGTTAGGGTTCAACGGTTGGGCCTTTTGGGCCTGACCGGTTTAGATTGGGTTTACTATTTGTAAATAAAATATTTTATTTGTTTTGTTTTAAATATTTTTAGCAAAAAGTTTTAGGCAATTAATTTAACAGATAATTATAAGACTTGTTTTGAAATAAGAGAAGAGGTTTTGTATCCGACAAAATAGTTTTAGCTAAATTATTCTGAGAGCCAAAGATGCATGATGCCATGATGATGCACAAAGTTTTATTTAACATGCATTTTTTTAGTAGTGGTTTTTGCGGGATGCCACAATTCGACACCACTAACAATGGATCTCGCCCTCGAGATCCGCCTCATGGTACCGGGAAGAAGGGCGGCGTTCTGAATCTTCTCGCTTCGTGTAGATCCTCGCGACACCACTAACAAGAGGTCGTTGCCGCGATCGTCAAGAGAACACTCGGGAACAAAGGGCGAAGGTAGAGGTATCCACAAATAAAGCCACCTCTAACTTCGATAGAAGGAGAGAAAAATGCGGCCTATCCCACTTCAATGTACCAGAGCGAATAGAAAGGGTAGTCGGCATGGGGGCCAATCCATCACGCACCCAAACTATTACTCCGCACAATCAGTAGAAAAGCGTGCAACCATTCTCGGAATCAGACTGAAGATCTCGACAAGCGAGGTTCAGAAACAAAGGAGTGATGCAGACTCTGCATCGGATCTGGCGTAGATGATGTCGTCGCGTCGGAAAACACCGGAAGGCACGGGAAGGAACAAAGAGAAGTCCACCAGGCGAAGGATTCCTCGGACAGCATGAAGACCAGAGGTAGCAACACCGTTACCAAAGGAGGAAGCGAAACCCTGAAGGAACGATGAAACCCAACCACGAGAAATCCTGGACTCGAAGAGAGAGAAGAGAGCGGATTCAAAAGCAGCGTGAGAGGAGGAGAATAGCAGGCGGTAAGGAGTAAAATCAGACCTAATCAGAACTATCCAACCGAATTTTGCAAAAATAGTTTTGACACTCTCTGCGGGTTAGCTAGGTTATCCTACAATTTGGACTTGTGGGGTATCGCTATTTGGGCTCGATACCACTCTGTGACACCCTCGAATCGGCCCTATGCAAGTTTTAGCGAATCCGCCAAACCCGCATAGAAAGCGATTCAAAAGGTGCCCACCAGCACTTTCGTGCGGGTGGAAAAGCAGTAATAACATTACACAGTCCTCGATGGGACCCTGACGAGATATACACATCAGCGACTCAAAGAGTCAAGAATACAGATATAATATACAAAGACCCAAATCACCTTGAAAATGATAGAGCGTCCGACTACGGACAAGATGCAAATGGGGCTAGGAGCCCTGAAGAATAACCAATGGCGTCCATAACCCCCTGCCAAGCGGAAGGGTAACCACCAAACGACGGCGATCTCAAACCTGCAAAACAAAAAGGGTGCCGACAAAGGGCAAAGGAAAAGAGGCGTCGATCTTGAGGCCAGTGCAGCGAGACTAGAATTGGTGTCCTCGCCTACATAGGTATGGTGGTGAGCGGCGCGCGCATGCACTAAACAACCTATAGAGACTCGATATAGCGGCGGCTATCGAGAGAGGATAAGAAAGACCTAATCGGAACCAACGATGCTACCACCAAACATACCCATCCTGGTATTTCCCTTGAGACCAAAGCGAGGAAGTCAACCGAGGAACTCACACAGTTAGCGGTTTATTTATTCAGTTATCGTTGCAGCGATTACTAGTCAGGTATAGATAGTCATCCTGATATAATAAGCAGTGGGCACTTTTAGTTAACCATTCCGTTGTAGTTGCATCACTTACTAGTCAGATACAATTTACATGAGATATCCCAAAAACCCAGCAGTTGTTGGTACTTTTATTTAGCCATTCCGTTGTGGTGGAGCTGATTACTAGTCATATCGGATACAAGTCAAATTTATAACAGTAAACTTTAGTTATAGTTGTCTATGATCGAGCTGTGCTCCAAGTCGTCCATAACCGGACACTTTTGAAAAGATTTAACCTGCGAGGTGCACCAAAGTATCCACACGCACTTGACCCTTTTGCGGATCAAGTAACATACACCCATCGGTATGTCGTGGGGCCTAAGTCATGCGTTTCCAGACCCAAAGCAAGTACATGGGGCCACCCACTAAGTCTACCCATAACAAAGTCGGCGGTCTCTCGAGACGGACTCGGGGTTTGGGTGGATGGTCAGCAATCGGGAACCCGAAAAGATGATTGGGCTTGTCGATCTGGTAACGTGTCCCGATCCTAAACAGTACAGGTGCAGTACATCGCACAATTTAAATAAAGTAGTAAGGCATGGCATAAGTACAGAATAGTAAATAAAACCTCAAACTAGTTGTGGCCCCTAGTACAATACTTTGAAATCAGGTACTAATCGATGGGGTGCCCACACATCCCACATGTGGTTAGCGCGCTCGATCTCGGAGCAGTGTCAAGAACTCGGGGTCCCGGACACCGATGTGATCGGAAACCAAATATTGTCTATCACCCACCGGTGCCTCTGCATTTACCTACTTCAATTTTAGTTATTAAACAGTAATTAAAGCCAGGATCATCTCCAACATTAAACACGCAGCAGTACTCCAACAACTGTGGTACTTGACGACACGCAACAGCACTTGAGCAAGCGACTACGACGCGCAAGTCCAACTATCTACCAATCAACAGGTAATAGGATGTGTCCAAGGCAATATAAGGCTGCAAGGGATATCACGGGTTCGAAAACTAGAGCATCGCAACACAGATAGCAATAGATCAACAGGAGGGAATAAATACTATAAAAGTAAGATAGGTAGAAAGGGGGAGGTGCTCGCCTGAAAACATTGTTGAAGGTTCACCCGAAGATTGGGTCGACTCTCGCATCAACTCATCGGCCTAATCCGTGAAGAAGCAAAGCACTAGCAAAAAACACCAGGTGCAATATTTAATACTACGGCAGAAGATCGGGCATGATGCATGTATGATGTATGACATGGCAAAGATGCGATGCAATAAGGTCATATTAAGCGGAACCGAGGCCCCTGGCAATTAATTAGGTGGTTCAGGTTATTTAGATACCCCGCAATTTAAATGTTGTATTAACATGGCAAAAGATAGCACCGGTTCACTACACAAATTTAAATAGGGTCAATATATGACTAGAATAGCCGTCATATAGTCTCCATATGTAATTATTAGATGAATCGACATAATGTCCCCAACCCACATGATGAGATGCAAGCATGAATGATTATATATGCAGCAGGTTATATTATATTGTAAAAATAGAGGTCTGGGATAGGGGTCACACATCGAAAGGCGATCTTGGGGTTCCGAGGGTTCGGGGGACCGGACTCAGGGTTCGACGGGGATCGATCTCGCATCCGGGAAGAAGGACTTGGCGGTCTTCGGATCCGGGGCTCGCATCCGGGAAGGAGAACTTGTCGCATCCGTGGTCTTCGGGTCCGTGTCGACGGTCATGGCGTTCCGAGGAGAAGATCTTGGCGTGCCGAGGGTTCGGTCTCGGGGATCGGTCTTCGGGTTCTTCCATCGGGTCGAGGATCTTGGTGTTCCATGTAAACGACCAACGGGTATAGGGGTCTCGGCGTCGGTAGATCTTGGCGCATCCGAGGAGAATAGCATGTGTGCGTTGCCCTTGGCTTCTGAAGGTAAGCTTCGGACTCGGACTTTATCTTGGATGGCGATCTCGGATGGAAGCGAAGGTTCATGGTCTGTGGCGATGTCGATCTTGGTTTTCAACGCGGACTAGGAATAGTCATTCTTCCTTGCATCACCGAAGTACTTGAACAACTAAAAGCTCTGGTCCGGAGGGTTGTATTCACTGAAGCAGCCCGAGATCACCAACGCCTCCTCATGACCACATGGTCTCCCTTAGCGCGTCAACACGACAGACCCTTTGCTTGGGTAGCGAGGCGAGAGAGGTCACGTGGCGGAGGAGCGGGCGCCTTCAGCGAGGTCAGGAGGTCGCGGTGATGGACGGCGGCGAGAGGTCGGCCATGGCGGAAGCAGGGCGAGCAGGCGGCGTCGGCGCGAGCCTGGTAGCATGGCGGCAATTTGGCGAGCGGAAGGATCAGGGCAGCGAGCACAAGAGAGGCGAGGGAGGAGGGCGAAGCGGCAGCGTCGAAGAAGGTGGCCTCGGGCGAGGAAGAAGATGGGGAGGCGAGGCGAGGATGTTGCCGTGAGGAAGCAAAGGCGAAGGAAGGAAGGAAGGAGGCGGTGGCGGACGGCGAGCGGCGAGGAGGCGGAGGAGGAGGCGGAGGAAGAAGGCGCAGGCGACCGAACTCGGCCGGAGAACCAGCGGTGGCGGCCGGAGGAAGGAGGCGGGAGGAGAGCTCTTGGCGGCGGAGGAACCGAGGCCGAGCGGAGGTTGGCCGAGGAGGCGGAGGAGAGGCGATGGGAGAAGCGAGGTGGGGAGAATGCAGTGCGGGAGGCGTGCACAGGCGGTGGCCACATGGGGGAGGCAGGTGGGGATCGAGTCGGGGGGTTGGACCAGGGGACGCGGGGGTTGGGCAGGTGGCGTGGGCAGGATCCCGAGGCGGGCAGGTGGGCGTGTGGGCGGGAAAAAGGCCGGCCGCGGTGGGGAGCACGCCCAGGTGACGGCGTGCTGGGTAGGTGGGGCCGGGTGGAAGGGAGAGGAGGCTAGGGGGTGGACCTGGGGTGTTAGGGTTAGGGTTCAACCGGTTGGGCCTTTTGGGCCTGACAGGTTTAGGTCTAGATTTAGGTTTACTATTTGTAAATAAAAATATTTTATTTGTTTTGTTTTAAATATTTTTAGCAAAAAGTTTTAGGCAATTAATTTAACAGATAATTATAAGACTTGTTTTGAAATAAGAGAAGAGGTTTTGTATCCGACAAAATAGTTTTAGCTAAATTATTCTGAGAGCCAAAGATGCATGATGCCATGGTGATGCACAAAGTTTTATTTAACATGCGTTTTTTTAGTAGTGGTTTTTGCGGGATGCCACACAATTGCTACATATTTCGATTATGAAATATGGCAGATGGATGTCAAAACTGCGTTCCTCAATGGTAATATTGAAGAAGAGTTGTATATGATACAACCTAAGGGTTTTGTCGATCCTAAGGATGCTGATAAGGTGTGCAAACTTCAGCAATCCATCTATGGATAAGCAAGCATCCGAGTTGGAATCTCCGCTTTGATGAGGTGATCAAAGAGTTTTGATTTGTCCAAACTTATGGAGAGGCTTGTATTTACAAGAAAGTGAGTGGGAGCAATGTGGCATTTCTGATATTATATGTGGATGACATATTATTGATTGGAAATGATATAGATCTTTTAAACAGTGTTAAAAGTTATCTAAACAGCAAATTTTCGATGAAGGACCTTGGTGAAGCTTCATATATATTAGGCATTAAAATCTATAGAGATAGATCAAGACGCCTAATTGAAGGCTATCGCCCAGTACATACCTTGATAAGATATTAAAGAAGTTTAATATGGACTAAGTAAGAAGGGTACTTACCTATGTTGCAAGGCAAGACATTGAGTAAGACTCAAAGTCCGGCTACAATGAAGAAAGAGAGATAATGGATAAGATCCCTATTCCTCAGCCATAGGCTCTATAATGTATGCCATGCTATGTACAAGACTGGATGTGGCACATGCTATTAGTTTGACTAGTAGGTACCAATCGATCCAGTTGAACAACGGATATGATCAAGAATATCCTTAAGTACTTGAGAAGAACTAAGGATATGTTTCTTGTATCGCATGTGAAGAAGAGCTAGTCGCTAAGTGTTATGTCGATGCTAGCTTTGACCGATCCGGATGACTCTAAGTCTCAATCCGGATCGTATTTCTCTTGAGCAGACAGCGTTAGTTGGAGGAGCTCCAAACAACTTTGTGGTGGCTGGATCAACGGGAGGCGGAATATGTTCTTTGCTTTAGAAGCAACACAGAAGCAGTTTGGATGAAGGAGTTCATAATGGAACTAGGTGTGGTTCCTAGTCGTTGGACCCAATGGTGATCTATTGTGACAATAATGGAGCCATAGCCGCAGGAACCAAGGTCTCTAAGAATTCCAAGCATATTAAGCGCGGTTTCACTCCATCCATGAGCATGTCAAGGATGGAGATATAAAGATTTGAAAGTACACGGACCTGAATGTAGCAGATCCGTTGACTAAAAAGTACTCCCTAGGGCAAAACATGATCAACACCAGAACTCCATGGGTGTTAGATTTATCACTATATAAACTAGATTATTGTCTCTAGTGCAAGTGGGAGACTGAAGGAAATATGCCCTGAGAGGCAATAATAAAGTTGTTATTATGTATTCCTTGTATATGATAGATGTTTATTTTGCATGCTATAATTGTATTGATAGGAAACATCAATACATGTGTGTTTAATAAACAAAAAGGGTTCCTAGTTATGCCTCTCTTATAGACTAGCTTGTTGATTAACAAGATGATCAAGGTTTCCTGATCATGGACATTGGATGTTGTTAATAACAAGGTCACAACATTTGTGAAATGATGTGATGAACATTCATCCGAAGTATAGCATTACGATCAAGTCATTATGTTTATATTGCTATAACATCATACAAAGTAATCTTTATCCTTAGATCATGAGATCATGTTAATTGCTAACACCGGAAGAGTATCTTGATAACATCAAACGTCACACCATAACAGGGTGACTATAAAGATGGGTTCAGTACTACGAACTGGTTATGTTGAGGCTCATGGATCAAGAGTGGAATTTGTCAATCCAGATGACGGATAGATATACTCTGGTCCCTCTCGGTGATATCACATTAGGATAGCTTGCAAGCAAGTGATGTGATCACTAGAATGTTATATCACGGGAACAAGAAAAAAGTGCATGTCGGTAACGAGATCAAACTAGGTATGGAGATACCGATGATCGAATCTCGGACATGTAATATATCGAGAGACAAAGGGATTTAGTTACAAGCGTTAAAGGTTCTCACGATCACAGGAGTCATCGTTGAATGTGTAGGAGTCGATCTGATCTCCGAGTCCCAGCTGATTATTGATCGGAGAAGGGTCTCGATCATGTATGCATTATTCGTGAACCATAGGGTGGCACACTTAAGAGTTACCCGACACCATTTTGGAGCACATATGTTTCAGACAAAAGAATTGCAAAGCGCAGGAATTGTTTCGATAGAAACCGGAAATTGTTTCGGGTGAAATTGCAGAAGGTGGTTCTGCATGTGATATTGAAATATTGCAAGGGGCTATATGTGAATGTTTGTTAATTAAAGTAATTAACAAAATTCTGAATAAATTTAATAAAAAGATTTTTATTAAATGAGAGAGCATTAAATTTGGAGAAATTTAATGCATTTAAAGTGGAGACTTTAAAAGGGAATGTGAAGAGGCATTTTAATGTGTGTGTGTGTGTGGGGGGGGGTTACCACCACATGAATGGGGGAGGTGAGGGGTCACCCCCCATGCGCCGGCCATGGAGAGAGGGGCACCCCTCCTCCTATAAAAGGCCACCCATTCCCTCCTTCATCCTCACACCTCCTTGTGAAGGATCTCTCTCCCCCTCTAGAATAATTCCCCCATGGTCTCGGATTATCGAGATACATGTTCCCGGTGGCATTTAAATGCGGATGGAGTTGCTGCTTCCATTTGGATCGCTGGAGCGAGGAGGTGGAGGTTGTCCGGTGGCTTGAACGTGTGTGCAGTGGATGCGCTTTGAGTTGCGGCGCTCAGACTTCCTCACGATCTTGAGATCGGCAAGTGTACGACTACATCAACCACGAGTTCCTACTCGTTAACAAAGCTCGTTGTCTTCGAGGGTAAGTTATCCATGGATGTATGTCCACCCGTTGCTCTGTATCTAGTAGATAGATCTTGGCGTATAGTTCTCATCGTAGGAATTTTTTTGTTTTCTATGCTGAGGACCCAACAATATATCCCCTAGTCCCTGAGCCTCTGAGGGAGTAACTCGTTACTCGGTTGGATGCTCCTAGAGAATTTAGTTTACGTCCTTAGAAATTCCAAATAGTGATAAAGTTAGGGCCGGGTTAAGTTCCACTTGGCCCAGATCTTGGATACTTCGAATATCCACACACCTAGAGCCGGGTTAAGTTCCACTTGGCTCGGATCTTGTAGACTTCGAATATCCACACACCTAGAGCCGGGTTAAGTCCCATTTGGCCCGGATCTTGTAGACTTCGAATATCCACACACCTAGAGTCGGGTTAAGTTCTGCTTGACCCAGATCTTGTAGACTTTGAATATCCACACACCTAGAGCCGGGTTAAGTTCCGCTTGGCCTGGATCTTGTAGACTTCGAATATCCACACACCTAGAGCCGGGTTAAGTTCCACTTGGCCCGGATCTCGTAGACTTTTGAATATCCACACACCTAGAGCCAGGTTAAGTTCCACTTGGCCCGGATCTTGTAGACTTTGAATATCCACACACCTAGAGCCAGGTTAAGTTCCACTTGGCCCGGATCTTGTAGACTTCGAATATCCACACACCTAGAGCCGAGTTAAGTTCCACTTGGCCCGGATCTTGTAGACTCTGAATATCCACATACCTAAAGCCGGGTTAAGTTCCACTTGGGCCGGATCTTGTAGACTTCGAATTATTCTCACGTTCCCCTTGAACTAATCTTGTCTTGTTTTTTCAGATCACCACTAATCACCGATCTGCTGAGTTCCAGCGCCTGCTGGACTCCTACAAAGATGTTCGCGCTCGTTATGGCAAGCTCTTAGAGGATCACCAGAGGAAGGGTAACTTTCTTTACTCAAGACTTTTCCTTTTTTACTTGTGCTTGTTCGAGTTATTCATGATCCATATTAACTTGTTATTCGAACTATACAGCCGAGGTTGAGGCTGAGAACATTATCATGCGGAAAAACCTGGCTGAAATCCAAGGTATTTTGTCTTGTTCACACGATCATTGTGCGCTCTTTCCTTGACTCGGTAGATATTTATACTTTGGCTCCGCCGGATTAACCCACTATTGCAGTTGCCCTTGAAGACAACGTACCTATTCCTAATATGATGACACATTTTCTCGAACAAGCAGGAAAGCATCAAGCTGAATTGAAGAAGGACGATGAGATAGCTCGGCTGCACTACTCGGCTTAATGCAGAAATCCAGAGGCTTAAGGACCTCCATAAATCCGAACTGGATAAGGCTGACCAGGAGTTTTCTGAGGAAAAAGAGCGTCTAACCATGCAAATTTCCAAGGACTAGGACTTATTGCAAGAAGCCGACATGAAACTTACGTTGGTGACCTCGGAATATGAGAAACTCTAGGCTAACAACACCAATGTTCATGCCGAGCTTCAGCGTCTCCTCTTCCAGATTGCCCGTAATTTCCTTTCCCTTGCTCAATTTTCATTTCTTCGGATTTATTGCTTTTGTTCATTGTTTCCCCTGTTCTCTTTTTAGGGAAGTTTCCAGAAGGTGACACTCTTGCTACTGCTGCCGTAGCCCGGTCTCACGAGCAACACGGTATTCCCATAGGTCCTACTGCCGGGCCAATCCCCTACGATAAAGATCTGCTGGCGAGCCTCGTCGCTCGCATGGAGCTAGTGAAGAATTATGGCGCATATATTATGCCGGTAGCGATGCGGATGCTCAACTCCCTCTGGCCCACTGAGCCCACTCCCAAAGGAAATGCGGATCTTATAGCCAAATTGATGGAGTACGATACTCAGGTGCACTTGTGGCGAGAATCTGCTGCACAAGCCAGGGCTGACATAGCACTGCAATTCGTCCTCTCGTGGTATGAAGGGATAGATTTGGGGCTGCTTACCCGCATGCGCACCGGATCAAAGTGGCCCGAAGATCCGGAGTACGTTGCTCGTCGCAAAGCCTGCGCCAACAAGCTTATCCAGTACTCCTACTGCCATGCTTGGAATGAGGGTCCAAGCTACCTTGATGTATTTGATGATGATGTTGCTTCTGAGGGTGAGGAAGACGAGGGGAGCGAGGGCGAGGCCTATGAACTTGGCGACAAAGCTGAAGATCCGGAAGATGGAGAGGCCAACCCTGAAGATGAGCCCAAGGCTAGTGCCCTTCCCACGAACTCCGAAGTGCCTCCTCCGTCGGCCGATGATTCGGCTTCCGCCCCTGCTCCTTGAGCATAAAAACACTTGACCATATTTGTTAGATCCCCAAAATGCCGGGTGAAGATGTATTTAAGTACTGTAGTTTGGTTTGGCTACAACCATTGTTGTTTCCTACTAAGTTTTTAATGTCGGATTATCGTCGGTGAAGTCCCCGAGTTTCCTTTTCTTGTTCTCCCAATTTTTGACTCGGCTCGCGTCCACCTTGATTCGGTTTTTCGACTTACGAGTCCGAGGTTCAAAAAATTGACTTAACAATACTTGAAACTTTGAGATTAGCTCAAAATAATCCGGCGGTAGACGAATAAAGTGAACACAGGGTTAGTCCGAATAACAAATCTTAGCTCGCTTAAGTTCTTTCTCTTAGTCGTTTTTCATGTGCTTTGCAATTCCAAACTTGTTCTATTGCTTGCCATGAAGCCAATTCTTGTTGGACAATAGCAAAGTCGAAGAGTTAGGTTTTTGGTGCTCACACATTACTAATCTGGCTAAGATATAAGGGACATAACCCAGCCGACATATAAAAATACGAAAGCAAGAAGAATAATTATTATGGCAGTCCCCGAGTTTCTGCTTGGGGTGCCGAAGTTTTATTAATAACCTCATCGCCGACATACATACCGACATATGAGTAGCTCAGATACATTCACCTCTTTGTCAGGTGTAAAAAGGACAAAGTAGTGCTACATTCCATGGTCACTTAGATTCCTCTCTGGATCTGTCCGCCTTGTTCTTTTCCTGTGGCTGTGCATCAATAAGATAGTAGGAATCATTGTGCAAAGCTTTGCTTACAATGAAAGGTCCTTCCCATGGAGGGGATAACTTATGCATGCCAGCAGTGCGCTGCACCAACCAGAGTACCATACCACATTCCCGGAAAACTCGGGGGTTTACTTTCCGGCTATGGTAGCGTCAGAGATTTTGTTGATATATGGCAGATCTGGACAAGGCCAGTTCTCTCGCTTCTTCCAGTAGATCAACATCATTTTGCCGAGCTTCGTGCACTTCGGCTTTTGTGTATTGGGTGACCCTTGGCGAATCATGCTCTATGTCGGCTGATAGTACAGCTTCTGCCCCATATACCAGAAAAAATGGCGTATAGCCTATTGATCGATTCGAAGTTGTTCTTAAACTCCAGAGTACTGCTGGTAGTTCTTCTATCCAGCACCCCGCTGATCTTTGCAGCGGCTCTATGAGCCGGGGTTTTATCCCGAACAATACCAGTCTGTTGGATCTTTCCACTTGCCCGTTCGATGCGGGGTGGGCCACCAAGGCTACATCTAATCAGATCTTCTTTTCTCGGCAAAACCTTGCAAATGCTCCTTCAGCAAAATTGGTGCCATTATCAGTTATGATACTGTGGGGGTAGCCATATCTCAGGATTATATCCTTGAGGAACTTCATTGTTGTTGCCCCATCACACTTCCTGATTGGCTTCACTTCGATCCATTTAGTCAATTTATCCACCATAACTAGGACATGGGGCATTCCTCCTCTAGCCGGCTTAAATGGCCCTACCATGTCTAGGCACCATACAACAAATGGCCAATCAATGGAGATATTTTTGTGTTCCGACATTGGTAGGTGGGTTTTTGTGGCGTATCTCTGATAGCCATTGCATTTCCTCACCAAATCTTCTGCTTGCTCCAAAGCACTTGGCCAATAAATCCATGACAGAAAGCCTTTGCCACTAATGCTCTTGAAGATGCATGGTGGCCACATTCTCCTTGGTGGATATCCCGGAGTATGTCAAGTCCTTCCCCCGGGTCAACGCATCGCTGCAGCACCATGGTTACAGTTCTCTTGTATAGTTCGACATTGATAATGGTGTAGGACTTTGCTCTTCTCTGGATCTGCCTTGAGAGTACCTCATCACCTGGCAAGATTCCCTCTTCTAGGAAGTCAAATATTGGCTTGGCCCAGGCAGGTATAGCTCAGACAGGGAAGGGATCCTCGTCAATTTCCATTGCATCCACCGACATAACTCCTACCGGGTTTGGCTGACTAGTCCCCGGGTTTGCTGAGGCAGTCCCCGGGTTTGCTGAGGTGCCTCCCCAATCTATCTCCATTGGCATAGCTTCTGATCCGGGGAAGACCGGGATATAAATTGACTCGGATTCCGGCGATGGGGTAATAGATGGTTTTCTTAAGTGTTCCAAGGCAACATTTGGCGGGATTGGTTGTCGAGATGATCCCAACTTAGACAGTATGTCGGCTGCCTCGTTTTCAATCCGAGGTACATGGTGGAATTCACATCCCTCGAAAAATCCGCTTATCTTTTGCACATGAAATCTGTAAAGGGCCATGTTGGCATCCAAGGCATCCCAATTGCCAGATACTTGCTGCACCACCAAATCCAAGTCTCCAAAGCACTGTATCCGACGTATCCCCACTTCTTTTGCCACTTTGAGGCCATGTACCAGTGCTTCATATTCTGCAACATTATTCGAGGCGCTGAAGTGGATTTAGTGGACATATTTTAGTTGATCTTTCTTGGGCGAGGTAAGCACTACTCCGACGCCCTTCTTTCAGTTTTGATCCGTCAAAGTGCATTCGCCAATAATTGGAGTCCGGCAGAGGTGGTTCGTATTGCATCTCGGCCCAGTCCACAAAGAAATCCGCCACAGCCTGTGATTTGATCGCATGTCTTCTGTCAAACTGTGGTGCATACGGGGCTAGCTCAATTGCTCGTTTTGCTATTCTGCCACTAGCATCTTTATTACTCATAATCTCTGATATGGGTGCCTCACATATCACCTTGATGGCATGTTCCTCAAAGTAGTGTTTGAGTTTCTTGGCCGACATATACACGCCATACGCCATCTTTTGATAGTGAGGGTAGTTCTATTTTGAAGCCGATAACACTTCACTCAAATAATACACCGACCTTTGCACCGACTTTCCTTCTTCTTCGCGCTCCACTACAATTACTGCACTTACGACTCGGTTGATCGCGGCTACATAGAGCAACATTGGCTCCTTGGGTAGTGGTGCGGCTAGGATTGGTGCAGTAGACAGCATCTTTTTTAATTCTCGAAATGCGCTATCCGCTTGTGGCGTCCATGTAAATTTGTCTGCCTTTTTCATTAACTGGTAGAGGGGCAAGGCCTTCTCTCCCAGCCGATACGAACCGGCTTGAGGATGCCAGGCAACCAATGAACTCTGCACATCGTTAAGGCATTTTTGTAGTTCCATTTTCTCTATAGCCCAGATTTTCGTCGAGTTAGCTTCAATACCTCGGCCTCACACCAGAAAACTGAGTAATTTCCCTGAGGGCACACCGAAAGTGCATTTCTCCGGGTTAAGCTTCATCCGGAACCGTCTCAAGTTCGCGAACGTCTGTCGGATGTCATCAAGGAGCATATTACTTTCCTTAGTTTTTATCACCACATCATCCACATAAACTTGCACATTTCGACCTATTTAGTCATGTAAACATTTTTGCATGCATCGCTGGTACGTTGCTCCAGCATTACGTAATCCAAACGGCATAGTGCGATAGCAATAAGCCCCGTACGGTGTAATAAACATAATTTTATTTGATCATATATGTTTAGGGGTATCTGGTGGAAACCAGAATACGCATCAATGAATGACAAAGTTGAGTCTATGACTTGGTCTATTCTAGGGAGTGGGAATAGATCTTTAGGACACGCCTTATTCAGGTTCGTGTAATTGATGCACATGCGCCATACCACGATCACATTCGGATCATCCTTTTTCTTTTACACAAGCACCAGATTAGAGAGCCAATCCGGATAGAGTACTTCCATGATAAATTCGGCTGTAAGGAGCCTAGCTATTTCATCCCCAATGACTTTTCTTCTATCCTCAGTGAAACATCGGAGAGGTTGCTTCACCGGCTTAGCACCGGGTCTCACATTCAAAGAGTGCTCGGCCAACTCCCTCGGCACACCTTGCAGATCCTGTGTGGACCAAGCAAAGATATCTCGATTCTCACGGAGGGAGCTGACGAGCTCGCTTTCCTATTTGCTGCTTAACCCAGCACCAATGGTTCCGGTGCACTCTGGAAACTGATCATCGATTGGCACTTTCTTTGTATCCTTGGTTGCCTGGAATGATACGCTTCCATGCGGGTTGGTCAGTGCCGGCATATGTTGCTGCGCGGATTGAGCCAATGCCGCCATTTCCTGTATCCTCCTCTTCTCTTGAGCTATCACGAGTGACTCGGCCAAGTTAGATTCGGCAGAAGCGCACTCGATCGAACGCCTGAAGTTCCCGGATACGGTTATCACTCCCCTAGGTCCGGGCAGTTTCATCTTCAAGTAACTAATATGAGTACTTGCTATGAACTTGTTCAGTGTGGGCCTCCTGAGCAACGCGTGATAAGCGCTCTCCAGATTCACCACTTCGAACTCCAAATTTTCAGTCCGACAATTATCCCTTGTACCGAACAACACATCAACCCGTACCTTGCCAATTGGCTCACAGGAGATACCTGGCACAATGCCATGAAAGGTGGTCCTTGTAGCTTGCAGCATATTCTATGATATCCCCAACTTGTGCATGGTATCCTTGTACATGATGTTAATGCTACCGCCATTATCAATCAACACCTTGGAAAACCTCACATTAAGATTCGACCCAATGAACGTCGGATCCAGGACCAATGCGTAGGTCCCTTGGCTAGGCATGAGCTTCAGGTGATCCTTGATACTCCACATAATCTCCTGATCTGACCAAGGCATATATCTCACCACTGCTGGCATTACCACATTTACCTCCATATACCGGTGCTGCAAGCTTTTCCGGTCCGTTTCTTCCATGGTAAACACACAGTAGATTTGGTGATGCTCCCTGTATTCGTTTCGTCCCTCATTTGCGTGGTAACCTTGGTCCTGCTGCTGGTTATTGTTCACTTGATGCACAATGTCCCTTCTTTCCTGATTTTCATATCTCGGCGGAGGCGGAGGCAACATTAGTTGTTGTCCATTCCCCTTGTTAGTAATGGCTACCGAGGTGCTTCATTCTGGGGTGCTTCGTTCCGAGGTGCCTGAGCATTCCTCAAACTACCCTATTCTAGCTTCCTCATCCATTCACACTGCCGGGTCGTATGATTTGCCGGGCTATTCGGACTTGGTGTATGAAATTTGCAAGGTTGATCTAGCATAGACTCGAACGTATACCTCGGTCGATCTTTTCGCTCCTTCCATTGCTTTTTCTGCTCCGGGGTCCAAGGCTTCTTCCCTTCGCTCTTTTGTCGCCAGTTCTACCCTCTAGTTTTCTAGCGCTGGCTGGTGCCGACATTGGGTTGATCTCGGTCCACCGCTGCCACCTGCTGCAGGTTATACCTGTAATCCAGACGCTCATCCCTTCTCTTTCCTCGGAAATCATTTCTCCTCGATGATCTAGAGCCATCTCGGTTGTAATACTCCTCGCTTGCCTCACTTGACATCAGCCGGGGTTGAGTTGGGTCTCCCAAAGCGTACGTATCTGCGATCCGGATCGTCTCGGCCAAAGTGGTTGGCATATCCCGCTGCAGCCTTTGCCACAACATACTTCCATATCTACAGCCTTGGGCGAACCACACGATTGCTTGTGATTCAATTACCCCCTCGCATGAGTTGCACAAGTTGCACCACCGAGTCAGGAAATCTCGATCTGGCTCATTCGGTCTTTGCCAGCATAACGCTAGAGTTTGTGGCCTATTGGGCCTCTTGTAAGTGCTTGAGAAATTGCTAATGAATAACTCCTCAAAGTCCAGCCAACAGTTAACACTTCCTGGTGGCAAGTTGTTTAGCCAAACTCTCGCCGGTCCCTCTAACATATGAGGCACATACCTCACTGCCCATCTCAAATTTCCAGTTGTAATCTTGACCGCTGTTGCGTAATCAATAAGCCAATAATTTGGTCTGGTGCTACCATCGTAGGTCCTTGTTCCTCTGGCCAATTGAAAGTTCGATACTGGCGGCTCCCTCATGATCTGAGGCCCAAAGCACGCAGAACCAGTAGGGCCCTGTACCTCGATCAACTCCGACCTATATATTCTGTCTAGTTTCAGCCTCGCATCATCTGGCTACAAGTTTCTGCTTCCCAGCCTTGATCCAATTACATGGTGCTCCAGCCTGGGGTATCCGTCGTTAATCATCACCGAATAACCATCATTGTATCTTTCCTGATCTGGACAAGCGTTTTGCTATTGTGCTGCTTGACCTTCACTTCTCTCATGCCGAGGTACGCGTTGTTGCTGCTGTTGCCGAGGTACGTTTTGCCCTTCTCTCGCCAGATCACACTGTCCGTCATTGCCGTTGGTAGTGTTCCTTTGACCGGCATTGCCTTGGTCGCGGTTCACTCGGCCAGCTTCACCTCGGCTGGTACTATGGCGATCTTCATCAACTTGCACTCCTTTGCCTTTTCCAGCTCTTACCGGGTCGTAGGGGACCATCTGTTTATCTCTTCTCCTGGAGTTTACCACCTATTCTCTCCTGGGGTTATGACTAGGGGATGATGTGGCTCCGCCGGACTTCGCCGGGTTATTTCTAGCTGAATGAACCACGTGCGATGCTCCTGGTGGTGCCGAGTTTGCTTTGTTCATTTCCTCATTTTGCTGGCAAGCGACCCTCAGCAAGTGGTTCACCCTCTCTCCTGTTGCCTTTCTTGGGCCTCTCCTTGTTAGACCCTCTAACTCGGATGCAACTGCGGTTGCCGCCCTGAGGTTCTTTGCAGGGGTACTATACCTCTCCAGCCCTCCTGTTACTATCGTGGCTGTCTGACTCGGCCTAGGCTCGTACTCCTTGTCAATCTCAGTAATCAGGTTTCTACCTCGAATTTTCACCCCGTCTATGCGGCTTGCCTTTGCATATTCCCTCGAAGTGATGTTCAAGGACTGCTGTAACTCCACTACCTTCTTTGCGCCAGCTAACATTCTCTGCCTAGTTTCCTACAACTCAGCCTGCGCCTGAGCCGGGTATACCACATGAGCTATTGGCGTTGCTAGGCTATCTATTTCTTGCTGGAGTACATTCTCTGGCCTCTCTAGCAGAGGAAACCTAGATCTTACATGCTTTGGTGTGACTTCTGGCTCTGGCGCCGGATCCTTCTTGCTCCTGCGTCTAGCGCGGCCATCAGGACCTCAACGCTGCTAGCGGGGCGAGTGATACACACACCGCGAGCTGCACTAAGAGGTGGTTCGCCTCCCTCGATGACGTGCCGCGGATGAACGCAGGACTCGTCCATGCCGATGTAAATCTTGTGCGCGCCAAGCTTGATGAAGAGGCCATTGTGCGGAGGAGGGCGCCTGCCGAAGCTCCCTGCGTTGTCGCTGACGTAGTGCACCAGAGAGGGCGATGACCGCTGGCGGCAACGGCCTACAAGGAAGGAAGGAGGGCGGCCGATGGTGCACCAGAGAGATGCACAGGGACGTGCGGCCAGGAGATGCAAAGGACGGCAGGGACCCCGAGGTGCCGTAGGATGATGTCTACACACTTCTATTCTTGTAGACAATTGTTGGGCCTCCAAGTGCAGAGGTTTGTAGAACAGCAGCAAGTTTTCCCTTAAGTGGATCACCCAAGGTTTATCGAACTCAGGGAGGAAGTGGTCAAAGGTATTCCCTCTCAAGCAATCATGCAATGAAGATACAAGAAGTTTCTTGTGTCCCCAACACACCCAATACACTTGTCAGGTGTATATGTGTACTAGTTCGGCGAAGAGATAGTGAAATACAAGTGGTATAGATAATTATAAGTGGTAATGGTGCCAGAAAATAGCTTGATGGCGTGGAAAATACTAAAGTAAAACTGAAATAAAGATGGAAGCAAGCAAACATGTAACAGATCTAGTTGCAAATATAGGAGGCATATTGTAATCATAATTAATTTTCTCCTCAATAGTAGGTGGACTAAAAATATCACATTCATCATTGTAATCATCATATATTGGAGGTTTGATATCATCATAAGCAATAGAATAGCTATCTTCCAAAGCTGGGGAACTAAAAAGATCATTTTCATAAAAACTAGCTTCCCCAAGCTTAGACTTTTCCATAGCATTAACAATAATGGTGTCCAAAGAATTCATACTAACAACATTGCTATTAGCATGCAAATAAAATTCCATAGGTTTTTTAATTTTCTCTTCAAACACTTCATGTCCTAACTCAAGATAAATACTATAAAGCTCTCTAATTTTTTTGTTGTTTTCCATTAAGCCTAACTAGTGAAAACAAGAAACAAAAATAAAAAATTGCAGAATCTAAAGGAAATAACTTCGAGCACTCACACCGGAGGATGTGAGTACCTTTTACCTTACCTCGCCGGCAACGACGCCAGAAAATAGGTGTTTGCCGTGGGAGGTTCTTATTCTTTAATCCTCCGGTGTGAATACCTTTTACCTTACCTCCCCAGCAACGGCGCCAGAAAATAGCTTGATGTCTACGCACTTCTATTCTTGTAGACAGTTGTTGGGCCTCCAAGTGCAGAGGTTTGTAGAACAGCAGCAAGTTTTCGCTTAAGTGGATCACCCAAGGTTTATCGAACTCGGGGAGGAAGTGGTCAAAGGTATTCCCTCTCAAGCAATCCTGCAATCAAGATACAAGAAGTCTCTTGTGTCCTCAACACACCCAATACACTTGTCAGGTGTATAGGTGCACTAGTTCGACGAAGAGATAGTGAAATACAAGTGGTATAGATAATTATAAGTGGTAACGGTGCTAGAAAATAGCTTGATGACGTGGAAAAGACTAAAGTAAAACTGAAATAAAGATGGAAGCAAGCAAACATGTAACAGATCTAGTTGCAAATGGTGTTTCAATGCTTAGAAACAAGGCCTAGGGATCATACTTTCACTAGTGAACACTCTCTCATAAATATATTATCTTCATGATACTACGCTGAACTACTCTCCGGTTGGACAATCTAATCGATGGTAGGGTTATAACAGCACACCTCAAAGTAAGCCTTTCCCATCTAGAAAACCCCACACTGTCACCTTGAGCACTAGATGAGTCTAACAAACACCACAATTTCATAAAGACATCCAACTCCAAATATAACTCATAACAAGTATTTGTAATCTCTAGCCTAAGTGCCACCATGGTGTGCACGCTGTCACTTTCACACACATGGGGAGAGCAGAGATCTATTAAAGCACTTGAGTAGCAAAGTAGATCTATAGATTACAAGCTCATGATCTCAATAAGATCATGCATAGAGAGAGAGAGAGATGAACACATAACTACCGGTAGAACCCTTAGCCTCGAGAGAGAACTACTCCCTCCTCATCATGGGAATCAGCAACGGTGATGAAGATGGTGGTGGAGATCGATGGAGATGGCTTCGGGGGCACTTCCCCGTCCCGACAGGGTGCCGGAATAGAGACTTTCTGTCCCCCGAATCTCCCCTTCGGTGGTGGCGACGCTGTGTAACTTTTCGTGGATTTCTGATTGACCCCTAGGGTTTTGGTATCGGGAGGCTCTTATAGGCAAAGGAGGCAAGGTCGGTGGCTGGCCAGGGGGCCCACACCATGCCCTTGCGTGGCACAGGCTGGCTCGCGCCAAGGGGTGTGGCCACCCTGTGGCCCCTCCCCGACTCTCCTTCTGGCTCCGTGAGTCTTCCGGGAAAATAGTAACTTTGGCTTTTGTCCCGTCCAATTCCGAGAATATTCATTTTCTGACTTCCTGGAACCAAAAACAGCAGAAAACAGGCAACTAGCACTATGGCTCTTGTTAATAGGTTAGTCCAAGAAATCATATGAAAAGTACTCCAAAGTGTGGACAAAACACAAGAAAGTAGATAAAACTAAGCATGGAACATCAAAAATTATAGATACATTTGCAATGTATCATAGGACAGGGGTTGTGGTGGCGGGATGAGGACGAGACGGAGGACGGTGGATGGTGGGTGCTCATGGAGCTTGGCAAGAGGAGCTCCTGCGATGTCGGGCTCGAGAAGTACTGCGGGCAGAGCGGTGGCTGGCTCCGAGGCCTATTCGATAGAGAGGGTCGGGGAGGGAGCGACCTGCTCGTAGGCCACGATAGCGATAGGTGAGCACAAAGGGCGGCAACCTCTATCACAGGAGGTCAGGGCGAGGGCGCGGTGAGGGTGAGGCGTAGCGGCGGCGGGCGGACGAGGTCGGCCAGCGGGGTCATAGAACTACAAGAGGAGCCCGGGCAGACATGAGATATGAAGGTGGTGGCGGGCCTCTTGGATCAAGGCCTAGGCGGTGGCGGTTGGGCAGAGGGCGGCCTCACGGTGGCTGGCGAGGAAGGATACCGAGGAGGCCTCAATGGGGTAGGTGGGAATCGGGGATTGTCGTTTGGTGGCACGGCAGATGCCATGGATAGGCTAAGGATGGGGCAAATGAGTGCTAGGGGAATCCAAAGAGGGAAAACGTGGTGATTCCACGCACGGATGTTGTTGTATTTCCTCTATCAATGGTTGATACAAGTGCTCCTCGAGCCATTCGTGAGAAGGAGACTATGTCTCTTACTCCACACAACCTAGCTCTAGAGTTCTACCTTAGACAGAGAAAATGATCGATCCCTTCTATGGAGGCCCTGGTGCTCCTTATATAGGGGAGCCCGGGTTACAAAGGTAGGGCATACGTGGCAGCATATTCCCCGAATATGCCCCTTGGTTAAAGCTAGATGCTTCTTTATTCTCTTTAACGGCCCGTCCGGACTATGGACGTAATCCACTGCGTAATCCTTGCCTTTTAGCGTCACCAGATACGGGCTACGTCAACCGGCATTGCCCGCGTCATCTTGGTCGCCCCTGCCCTACTGGTCCTCCCCTCTGCTTTGCTTCGCTCATGCTACAGCTAGCAAAGGCCACCTTTTAACCAGCGGGAGATTCCTTCCTTCTCTTAGAAGCCAAGTGGTAGTCCGGCTAGCATATGGCTAACCCGACTACGAGGGTACCTGCATAATAGATAGACAAATATGGCCGACATATATTTTATGCCGGCCGAGTTAAGGCTAGAGAGATGCTCCCAGGCCGGGTTACTCCGTAGGTCGGCATGCCTTGAGGTGACGCGGCCAACACTTGCTTTGACCGTGTCGTACCTCAGCTAACTCGGCCTTTATACCCTGGTGTGACCCTACCCGGGGGTATCCCCCCAACATGGATGGGAAGACGCGCGTCGTGGTGGTGGGGCCGAGGGAGTGGGCAGGTGTGGGGTGGGGTGCGTGGTACACGTGCATGTAGCTAGGGCATTGCCGTGGGTGCCGTGTCGTGTGGGTCGGTGGTGTGTAGGGTGCGTGAGTGTTTAGCATGTGGCTGTGTGTATTGCATGCGGGTGTGTCCTGGGTGCGTGTGTGCGTTTTGGGTTAAGTGGTGGGTGGTGTACCACGGGTGGGGTTTGGGTCAGGAGACGATTGCGGCATGGAGGCGTCGGGCAGGTTAGGTGGGAGCCGGGTGTGGTTAGAGTTTGAGTCTAGAGGGATCTAGGGTTAGGTTTAGCAAGGGTTTAGTCTAGGTAGTAGTTAGTCTATCCTGGTTGGGCCTCTGGCCCGACCGGTTGGACTGCCTCCCCGGAGATTTTATAAAAAATATGTTTTATTGTTTATTCACTTTATTTCGTTTAAAACAAAACAATTGCAAATAGGATTTTAGACAAACCAAATATCTGGAAGAGACCGGGGTTTTGTTATTTTGAAGAGAAGCAGGGGACATTTAGAAAACAAAGATAGTCTTTTAGGAAAATAATTTTAGGCAACATATGCATGATGTCATGAAGATATTCAAATGCAATGTGGCATGATGACAACGAGCGATTTTCTAGTAGTGGTTTTACCTGGGGTGCTACACTATCCTAACACCTAGTCTACCGCGTCCAAATCAAATAAGCCTATGACACATGTAATTAACTAAAATGGAGATAACCAGGGCTTAAAAATATAGTGTCACAAAGAGAACTAAAGTTACCCTAAAAATTATACAAAGTTACCCACATAAATAAACAAAAAGTTATCCATAACATTGTATAATATTACCCACTAATAACACGAGAGTGATCCAGCCTTCAACATTTAAATTACTCACCGAATACACATAAGTTATGCATGACTATAAAAATTTACTCACAGATAGAGTACAAAAGTTATTCTAGCTGCTCGGCTTCATCGTCCGTCCCTCGCGATGGCGTACGGACGACTCAACCTCGAAAGGCTACCGCATCAAACTTCAATAATAATTTCTTTAAAGGAATTA
Source organism: Avena insularis (assembly GCA_023614405.1). Lineage (NCBI taxonomy): Eukaryota > Viridiplantae > Streptophyta > Magnoliopsida > Poales > Poaceae > Avena > Avena insularis. The sequence continues at coordinate 471,418,436 of CM042686.1, forward strand.
AATCTAAGTTTTTCATCCAATATAATAAATGGATTCTTATGGCCTTCCTCCCATCATCCTAAGTTATAGCGCGCAAACATAACACGCAACTGATAGTCCAGCGGTTCGGCTTTATCGCCCGTTGCCGCTACCTTGGCGTACGGGTGACAAAGCCTCAAAGGGTAGACTACCGTGTTCTAATTAAACTAGCTCATAGCTTACCTATAATTAAATACACTAAAATACATGGGGCAAATCGAGGTTTCATGGGGTAAAAAATACAAAAGTTACCCACATGAGAAATGCGAGAACGCCTCCATCCAAATTGTTTGGTGGGTAGGATAAATCACGTGCTAGGGGTGAGTAACTTTTTGGTCCAAATTTTTTATTGAAACATATTAACATGAAATCTAGTTTCGAAAATCTCGTCGCGACTAGCGCAACGGTGAAAACGGATCGTAAATCGAACTAATGATTTGATCAACAAATCATTTTAAATTTTCAATTTGATACTTAGTTGGTTCGGATTCGTTTATGGCGTTTAGTGCCACGACGCGCTTGATCATTTAGCAGTGCACTCCGAGCCTCCGCCGAGTTTGGTAACCTGTCTACCGATAGATTTCTCGAAAAACTATACCGCAAATGTTTTTGTTCGTATACTTTTTTTTAGAGTTTTAGTTGTCGTTAAATAGCCCAAATGACTAAAAACTGATTTACAGAACAGTTAAGGCAAAGTTTCTAACGGGTGTCCTATATCTGTGGGCCTCAAATTTTGGCACAAAAGCCATGCGCTGTCGGAAAAACAATCACATGCGCGCACGGCCAACCGAGGCTGTGAAACTTCACTTCGTCTCCTTCCACTGCCACCTACCTCTATCCCATCACCGTCGGACACGAATCGGCCGGCGCGAGCCTCTCCCAGCATCGCCCATCCAACGCGTGGTCATCCTGTTGCAAGATGTCTCTATCTCCTACATGATTAGGGCCCTCCATCACGTTCGACTATGTCTCTGTCGGTTGTCCCTCACTATAATAGCCCGCCCCCTCTCCAACAACCACGTTGCGACCATCTTCCCCTCTCTAACAACCACGCCATGACCACTGGCTCGGTGCACACAAGGTGCTTGAACAAAATCTCAAAAGAACCTCACCAAGTGGTGGACGTGGAATAGCCGCCAAAATCGCTAGTTCTATCTCCATGTGACATGCTATTATTGTTGTTTCTCATGAACTACATGTTGCTCCAGTGATGATTTGTGACCTACTTGATGAACCATTCCATGAACTATTTATGGTGTCATGTAATAATTTAGTATTATTTAAGTTTTATTTGTTTGCTTTCACTTGAGATCAAGCTTATATTCATATATATGCAATTATGGACAAGAAATAGAATATGTGGCATGACTACCATGTCCTATTATAGGGCGGCCACAAACATCATCTGGAAAAGCGGCAGCCATTTTCATGCCTTAATTTCTCAAAACTATTGCCCCATAACCAAAATGTGATCCCTATTTATAGGACAGCTGTTAGAGATGCTCTAAGGGGAACTCGTCTAATCATATGTCTGATTCCTTCCTATCATTGGAACACTTGAGCGTTGTCGATATGACATGCATCCCAGTGCCTAGAAAGCCTGCAACAATCATGTTATAACCCCTACCTTAATTTCATGCGAGCCCTGCCTCCCCTTAATTTCTCGTTTGTAACCCGCTCTCACCGATGACCCACCATGTCGACAATCCCCTGAACTACCGTGTTGCCGATCTTCCCATCTCTACGCCGTGGCCCATCGAACCACTATGACATCGATCTTTTTCCCCTTTGTGTGAAGCATCTCTCTCACCCCGATGGTGCCTCCATTTGATTGGGGGATCTCTTCAACCAAACAAGGTGTCGTTATGCGCTATCACCGGTCGTTGTATGGTTTGGCCCAGAGGACCACCAGGAGATCGGGAGGAGCATCAGCGACCACGCCAAAGCAGAAGCGACTCACCGACAATAGGTATTTGCCAGGAGGAGCCACAGAAGTGATTAACCAACATGCACCATTCTACCTTGCCGGAGTGGCTCCATCTCGCTACTGCCTATCTGGTATTGTCTTGAAGAACACATAGGATACCTGGAGGAACGGCTAGACAGTTGCGCACTTGGCAGCCTCTCGACGATGTTGACACTGCTACTCATCCGCACGCCTCTTTTTCATCTCGCTCGTGACGACAGACATAGTGGATGGAGGCAAATGGAACATACCAGGGAAATAAGGAGGCTAGAATGCAATTTCAAGCATGAAGCATCCTTACATGGGATTTTCTAATTGTGTGGTTCCAATAGTACATATTGATCTTATTAAGGACCCTCATTGCACATGGAAGGGGCCTTCCGTATGCGGATCAAATGACCCCGTATAGGCCAAACATCAACCATATGTTTGCGGCTCAGGCAAAACCACTTGCGTGCACATCACACATGAGTTATAGAAATTAAACGTATATATATTTTCAGCACTCTTTGATTAATGAAATTTTATACACCTTTTAAGCATACTAGGACAAGTGCCCGTGCGTTGCAACAGGAATAATCAAATTGCTAGAAAAACTTGTAGGGTTCGCGCATGAAAACAATAAATTTTTTCCTACGCCCAGAACCATAGTTGTCAGGACCTATCCATTAGTAATGCAGCAAAGGGAGGGACTTTTCGTGAACTTACCCTTGAAGACCAAAAATCGTTGTCAATGCTCAGGAGAGCGTGGTTGATGTAGATCAACCGAAGCCGACCTCAAGGTCTTGTTGAAGTCCTGGCAGCTCCTGCGGCTCCAACGACTCCTAATGCCCCAAGTGTTGCGCCTCGTAGGGAGTTACACACGTACGATGCCTGATGATGACCCCTACTCCTCCGATCCAGCAACAATTGCGGAAGTAGAGCTCCTGGATCCGAATTCCGCAGCGCGACGGTGCTCCGCGGTGAAAAAGACTCCTGCTCGCGTGATCCGAACTTGGGACCACAGTCATGGGAGAGAGAGAATCAACTAGAGGTCTCCCCAAAATAGAGAGAACCTTTTATTGATTATTCTGTATTTATTTTGCCAAAATACCACTCTTTATATAGGGGAACCCCCCATAGCTAACTAGCTTAGCCATGTGGGACTAAATAAGGGAGAGGGGAGAGGGGGGCTGGCCACCGCCGACCAGGGCCCAAGTGGGCCCCATGCGGGCTGCCTTGGCCTAGCCGGCCAGTCCCTCCTTCTTCCTCCCTTTGGTCTTACCCTCATGGGCCCTTTTTTCCTCCAGATTTGGCCCATTAAGTTATTTGACCCTTTTTAATTCTTTTCCTTTTATTGAATAAATATAATTAAATGGTTAAATCAGTATTTAACATTCACTTACATATTATTCAATCCCCGTTGATGTGGAACTCATTCCCTCTCATTCCGGACAACCTATAGACTAACCGAAACCCTTCCGATTTTCTCTCTTCTCTTTTCTTCGGTGATTTTGTTAATCCGAAAACACTCTCTGAGCATCATCAAACCCTTAAGCGTGATACCCCACAGTTCGTGAACACTCCAGATATGGTCGGGACCCTCCAGCACCAATGATCAACAGAGGGACCTAGATGGCCATGTGACCCCTGTCCATTCCACGATTTTTTTTGTCGTTTGAACCATGAACGTCGTGTCATATTCCTTTTGTCTCTCGATACTTGCATTGTCCGAGATCTGATCAATGACATCACCATGTCGTGTTCAATCTATTTATCAACAAATGCTACTTGACTCGTTCCGACAAGTGATATCCTCGTGATCAAATCACACGTTGCGCAGCTATTGGATACAACTTCTCCGAGTGGGCCCTCGAGTATCTATTCCATCACATAGATGGACAAATCCCGCTCTTGATGCATATTGCCTCAACTGTTCCTCTGAATACCTAAACACACCTTTATGGTCACCTTGTCACCGAGTGATGTTTGATGCTATCAAAGTACCCTCGGGTAACAGTGATTCATATGGCCTCATGGTCTAAGAAATAGTACACTAAGTCTATTCTAATCATCGTAGCTTGAACTTCGTGACATTATTGGGTCATGATGTTTAGGTTGGGTATAGATCATCATCTCATTCTCGCAATGAGGTGACTCCATTGTCAACTGGCATAAATCCCATATGAGCAGGAAACCTTGATCATCTGTTGACCAATGAACCAGTGACTAGAGTTTCACTGGGAACTCCTGGTTGTTTATATATCACACGTGTATTGATGTTTCCTTTCAATACAGTTATAGCATGATATAAAACTTAATCATAAACTTTATGAAATATGATAATAATCCATACTACTATTTGTCTATAGGGCATATTTCCAACGGTCTCCCACTTGCACTAGAGTACAAATAAACTAGATGCATTTGTTCCTAATAATTGGTACCATATATCTTGGCATTTTTGATCATGCTTTCTCATGGAAGAGGTTAAGTCTTGGGTCTGTACTTTACAATCCCAAATCCTTTGCAACTTACTAATATCACCTTGATTCACATTAATACTTTATCATCTCATGATAACATCTTTGTGTATGCATCATAGTTATGGCAGCAGAATGAGGTCGGTTTCCAGGAGCCAACAGTGACTTTATATCAGCCACTTCAAGCTTTCTCATGGGCACTTTGTCCTGGGACACACCTTATGCGTAAAGACGAACTAGTCCCTCCATACCAGTATGCATCACTTTAGATGGTACCCTTATCTATTATTATAAATGTAATCATCGAAACACTAGTGCATCCTGTGTAACTTTCGATGTTTTATCACCTCGCTTCCTACTTGACTTTAGTCGGTATTATCGATACAGGAATTTCCAATCTTCTAAGGTTAATACATTCCCTTATAACATAACCCTTTATGCTTTAAGATATGTCACCCTTCATGGATTTGGAAACATGTCTACAGTTCTCAATTAGACACTATGGACAAACTTAGCTCAAAGTTCCGTGATGCATACTTAATCACTTTTCTAATGTTCCTTCTTGGATCATATATTATGTTAAGTTGTCATCATGGTTTTTCAAGATAGAACATATGTCTCAACATAGTGGATCACGATCATCCTTTTCTTTCTTTCCAACCATTGATGTTTAACTTAATGCTATTCCTAATTTGAGTGACTAAGAACCAGTCCTTAATCAATTCCTATTCCGAAACTATTTTCAGAATCCCTTTTAGAAATACTACATAATATCATAATATACTTACTATCAACTTCTAATACCTATAAATCATTATTTATCGGTACTTGTGCCTTTATTCTTAATGTGTCGTACACACACTTACGAATCAGTCTTTAAGCTCCCACTCAAAATATGTTCACAACATATTTAAGTCCGAGACTTATATTGATCCCACTCAAAAATATGCCCTAGCATATTTGAGTCCGAGACTTATATTGCTCCCACTCAAAAATATATCATTCACATATTGTTTTAGGAATGCTTTTACAGCTCCCACTCAATTTCATGCAAATTGCATATCCACTCACTATTTTGAATAACTTCAAAATCTTTTGATCAACCATCAAACTTGGAGTTTTATTACAAGACACTAGTATCTTACTAGTATCAAATCCACCAGACTTTTAGCACTTCTGAATCAAATTCTTTTGAATTTTTCCAATACATTATACATGACAAATCGTGCCTTTTGTCATTCACCTTTTCCTTCATGACTTTGCAGTCTTTCTAAAAATTCAAGTAACCCTTTACTTGGTAAGATTCAGCAATGAATTGCTTTCTAATCTTTAGTGAATTTTGCCTATAGGATATCTCATAAATTTAGTTTACCATTTCCTTCCTTCCTAGTTCGTAGGTATGTCATATTCTGGTAATATGACAAGCGATTCACAAATGTCTCCATACAAGATGTGGGGTACATTTTGAATCCTACTTCATGTAGTGAAAACACTAGCGGGGAAAAGACAACGATCATTATCATTGATTCTTTCCTTTATGAAGAGAATAGTTCAGGAACGCTTTCTGTTGCGCTTCTCAACACTCTAATGCAGGGTTTTTGAATCCCCATCGTGCTTTTCACTATCTTCCATAAGCTTCATATTCGAGAACATAAACTTTCTCGAGAAAAGCACCAAAATTTAAGCAATACTTGTTTTGCCTTTCTTTTGGTTCTAGCAATGGATTTTGTATTCATAATTTCCAATGGATACTCTACAAGGACTTATTCGCTATTGTTTTGGTGATATCAAATAGCTCAAAAACTTTCATGACGATCCATACAAGATATGGCGTTGATCTCACGAATTCAGATGGTTCACCATATATTCTAATTGAGTGTTTACTATTTCTAACTAATGGTCTTTACATCTACACTACAATGATTTATTTGGCGCCGTCTATTCACCCATTTGATAACAAATATCACATTGTGATGCTTTGCATTTTGACGTTTCAAATGCATTGCTTCACAATTCTCTTATGCCAATCTTATAATGTTGAATTTCATTACTATTGATCAAATCGCAGTAATTAGATTCTATTCTATCTTTAATACCCTTAGATGATGAAATACTTTGATCATATCAAATAGTTTCATGCTCATGTTTCCTTTGGCAAACCACTTTACAAAATTCAAAAAATCATATAATGATAATCACCATTTTGTTGAAATACAATGCATCGAATATGCATTTTCTTTCAACAATTCATCAAACACTTTGCATTCATGCAATACACAACGTTTAATTTATCTTGCCGAATTGGGCATGATTCATTGTGACAAGAAAACAAGTGTATTTCACATATTATTAATATAACTTTGTATTTAAACAATGGTTTCATTCATAAATGAATATATCATTAAGTTGGGTATTTTTCAAGGCATTTTCAATATTTTACAAATGTTCATGCATTATCAATTAGTTTCATAACTAGGATAATTCACACACATAGTCGAACGAGATATGAACACGAATATAAATCATTCATAAAAGTAGAATAACTGTTTGTTACAAACTCATATGAATAATCGTCCCATGAAGTGTGAGACACACTAAAAAAGTTCACAATCTATCAATTACAATAATCATCTAAAATGATAAACTAAGTGATAAATGTGTGCGAGAGTGTCGTTGTCCATCCTCATCATGCTCGCCAACAACACGCAACGTCACGTCCTCTCCAGCAAGCAACTCTCATGCAAAAGGACCCGTTTTCGCCAAAACAGAACAAGTTTCAAATACTTTAACACTACAATATGTGTTTACAAGATTATAACATTTATAAAACCGTATATCAAATATATACCTTTGTCATTGATGACCTCTCCGACAATGGGTTCAACCTTCACATTCCTGAAATGTGAAATGAACTCGTGGAAATCCTGTGTTTCCGCATCGCCTCTCATGATGCAAGTCCTAGAATGTGCTTGCTGGATTGGTGGCAGCGACCGCAACACAACGCCATTTGCAAAAGAGCTCATAAACCAGTTATCCAGGAAGTATGCAAGCCTCATGTACACATCATGTATGCACTCCAAGTGGTTGTCAAGTGAAGAGTTTTCCTCCATCTTTATGGAGAGGAAATCTCCCATCAACTCATGCTCCCATATGCGCACTTGTTCCACGAAATGTGATCTAAGCTATGCCATAACCCTTCGAGGGTTAATGCTACCCACAATCGGCCACAACTCATCAACCATTTCGAAGCGCATCGTCACTGATATGAAGGTCGGCATCACATGACGAAAGCAGCGGTAATCCCGCTGCTATGGGGTCTCATAGAAAAAGGGATGCTCCAAAAATCCATCTCGTAGAGTATGTAGTCGACCACTTCATTCTCACTAAGGATAACATGGAGACGCGCAACCCACATAGAAAAGTTTGATCCATCTAGTTTGAACTTCTCTCCTTCTAACCAATCGTCAACATAAAAGGTAACATCGAGGAGAGCCATTTTCTACATTTATAATTGCAAAAGTAATTTAGACCAAGTTTATAATTATATGAGTTAAAATTAATAAATCCACTAAAAACTCCTATCACCAGAAGGGCTTTAGTGATTACACGATCCCTATTCACTACACCGCCCCCCGATCGTCACGACCAGCGATATAGTTGCAAAGGTGGACGCTGAAACGTCGATCACATCACTCATGCGACTCGTGTTCGATCTTTCGACCATCCATGTTCCGAGGCCATGTCTACACATTCTAGGCTCGCTAACTCAACCTTAGTGTATTCGTTGTGCAACATGGCTTACACCCACTGTATGCGAACATAGATATGTCTAACACCCGATCGTCATGGCTTGCCTCATATCGAAGAACTTTATCGGTAGTGCACACTAAGGGAGAACACGTTCATTGGTATTTTAATTAGGGATCATCTTATTAGGTTATCATCGAGTATCTAATACTGGCACACAATAAGATGTACAAACAATAAACATTGAATGTAAGTGTGATGCAATATGGTCCTTCACGCTATGATCTTCATCCCGCGCCTCCGGATTCCGGCGCCAGGGTTCTGGCGCCGTAGGCACCAGGGTACCGGTGCCTTCTGACATGGTAGTCCATCATCTCCATGACCATCTTGAAGGGAATATGCCCGAGAGGCAATAATAAAGTAGTTATTATCTTATTCCTTGTTTATGATAAATGTTTATTTTGCATGCTATAATTGTATTAATTCGAAACATTAATACATGTGTGTTTAATAGACAAATAAAGGGTTCCTAGTTATGTCTCTCTTATAAACTAGCTCATTGATTAACAAGATGATCAAGGTTTCCTGATCATGGACATTGGATGTTGTTAATAACGAGATCATAACATTGGTTAAATGGTGTGATGAACATTCATCCAAAGTATATCAATACGATCAAAGTCATTGTGTTTAAATTTCTATAACATCATATGAAGTAATTATAGTCCTTAGACCATGAGATCATGTCAATCTAACACTAGAAGAGTAAATTGATAACATCAAACGTCACACCGTAACATGGTGACAATAAAGGTGGGTTCAGATACTCCGAAGGTGTTATGTTGAGGCTCATGGATCAAGAGTGGGATTTTTCCATCCTGATGATGGATAGATATACTCTAGGACCTCTTGGTGATATCACATTGAGATAGCTTGCAAGCAAGTGATGTGATCACTAGAATGTTATATCACGGGAACGAGAAAAGAGTGCATGTCGGTAACGAGATCAAACTAGGTATGGAGATACCGATAATTGAATCTCGAACATGTAATATATCACGGGACAAAGGGATTTAGTTACGACATTAAAGGTTCACACGATCACTAGACTCATCGTTGAATGTGTGGGAGTCACTACGGATCTCCAGGTCCCGCTGTTGATTATTGATTGGAGAAGGGTGTCGATCATGTCTGAATTATTCGCGAACCGTAGGGTTACACACTTAAGGGACACCGACACCATTTGGAGCAAATATGTTCCAGATAAAGATTTAAGAAAGCGCTGGAATCATTTCGATGGAAACCGGAATTGTTTTGAGTGAAATTGCAGAAACTAGTTCTGCATGTGATATTGAAATGTTGCAGGGGTTTTATGTGAATGTTTTTTAATTAATGTAATTAACAAAATTCTGAATAAAATAAATAAAATAGTTTTATTAAATGAGATATATATTAATTTTGGTGGAAAATTAATGCATGTGTGAGTGGAATTTTGAGTGGAGGTCTTTTATGTGAGTGGGTGCTCCACCCACATCAATGAGGAAGAGGTGGGGGAACCCACCATGGCTTCCATGCGATGGCCTTTGGCTGCCCCTACTCCTATAAAAGGCACCCCTCTCACTCCATCACACACACACACACACACATCCTCGTGAAGGATCTCTCCCTCCTCTAGAAATTATTCCCCATGGTCTCAGATTAACGAGATACATGTTCCTGATGGCTTTATCTGGAAAGGAGTTGCTGCTTCTGCTGCATTGCTAGAGCGAGGACATGGAGGTTTTCGGGGTACCGGACATGTGTACGATCACGTATGCACTGCTGCTTTGCGGTGCTGGACTTGCTGGTGATGGACCTGCTGGACTTGCTGCTGCTAGTGACTTGCTGGACTTCATCATGATCTTGTGATCGGCAAGTGTACGACTACATCATCCATGAGTTCAAATTCGTTAACAATGCTTTGTCGCTCTTCAAGGGTATGTTCTCTATGAATGTATATCCACCCGTTGATTGTATCTAGGTAGATAGATCTTGGTGCTTAGTTGTTCATATCATAGGAATTTTTTTGTTTTCTACGCTGAGAACCCAACAGTGGTATCAGAGACCGATCTATGCGTACATGATTTGCACGGGTAGAACACATATGAGTATGTGGGCATTGACCATCATGTTATTTCATCTTCTATGTATTTTGGATATTGGTGGCATAGTGGGATGAAGCGGCCCGGACTAACTTTACATGTCCTCGCACATGAGACATGTTCCACGCTTGACATGCAACTAGTTTTGCATAAGTGGCTAGCGGGTGTCTGTCTCTCCTACTGTAGTCAATATCTGATTTACACCGAGTTGCTAATAATTTGATTATCATTGTTGTGGTTCCATGTTCATAGGTAAGACCGTTTCTATCTTCGAAATCCCTAAGCCACGTAAAACTTGCAATTGATAAATTAGAGGCATCTAGTTTACATTGTTGTTGGGCAAGTGTCATGATATGGTAATGTTATAATTTGAAGTATAGTTGATACTCTTGGAAATTATAGCATACCTAACGTTTAAGTTCCATAGACCTTGGCCTTACACATAAAGGAATGATAATGATTATACCATGATGCACATGATAGTGATCAAGTGCAAGAACCATATCATTTCACTTTTTGCATCTTATATTGCTTGTTTGGCGTTTTAGTAGCATTATAAGATGATCCCTCTTTTAGATATCAAGATAAAATATGTTCTTCCTTAAGTATACACCGTTCTATGGATCGTTGTTTCAAGACATCACGTGATGATCGGGTGTACTTGACTCTACGCTTTCATACAATGGGTGTAAGATAGTTTTACACACGCGAGTACTAAGGTTCTTACTTGGTGAGCCTAGCATGTACATACATGGCCTTGGAACACAGACCGAAAGGTTAAACATGAGTCATGTGGTAGATATGATTCCCATATAGATGCTCGCCTTTGAAGCTACACCGACTCACGTGATGATCGGACTTGGTGTAGTGGATTTGGTTCATGTAATCACCAAAACAACTCGAGGGATGTTGGTTTTGAGTGGGAGTTCATTTGTAATTTTGATTAGTCTAACTCAATTTATCATAAACCACTAAATAAAAGTGAATTTGCATAGTTTGATGTAGTCATTGGCATCCGTTTACTACCTTATGCTTAGTTCTAATTGAGATAATAGAACTATAGAATTCTAGATATTTACTTTACGAACTAGTATCATATTGTTTTGAATGTCAATTTAAAGTTTAGAAGTCATATTGCAAACTTTCAACAAACTCTATTTACTCCATGAAGTTTAATAAGTAGTATTAAATCAAGAGTAAGAATTCCAATGTTAGTATCTAAAGTATCATGTTTGCCTCCATGATTCTTGATATTCAAATGTTGTTTTAATATCGAGGTTATCTGAGAGATGAAAGAATTGTTTCAGAAACCATCATGTGTTTAAGATATTGTGATATCTGAAACAATGTTTATGGTTGCAATATGATAGAGTATAATTTGGCAAAATACACGTTCTTATATTGTATGAGAATTTGCGAAGGTTGGAGACGCTAGGCGTCCTAATCTCCCAAAAAAGGTTTTGGGAACTGACATTATACTCATGATTCGTCCTTATAGGGTATAGTAGCTTGATCATGAAATTTGTCATGATAAGGATGAATAGAAGATGTAGGTAAAATGTTTACTACACTAATAGATTACTAAAAGATGAATTTTTGAAAGAACACCAAACATTTGATGATTGTGATCAACTTCAAAGTGCAAGTCCAAAGGTATTAGTATTTGACTATACACGCTTTGGACTATGTGGCATGTGTATGGCACCACTATTGATGTTGATAAATTATTTTAAAAGAAAAGGAAATGTTGAAAGAGAGTCTATAAAATATTTGGCAGAAATGAGAAAAGACTGGAAATGTCCAGCTAAGGTATATAGATGATATACATGTTATTATTGTATTCTTTGCTTGTTAAACAATGTGGTTCTTGGGTATTGGAGACCGAATTGGTTGGTGTGAAATTTCATACAGAACAACGCAATTCATGAACTATAATGGCCTAAGTAACTGGCAAGAGAATATGTGATGATGTTCATTGAAAACAAATAAAGTGTTATTGTGTTTCTCGTTGACATCAAAGCTTGTCTTCGAATTTTGTTTAAATAATTGTTATTTTGTTCCAGTATTATGAGAACAATGGTTGTTCAAATAATTACCGTCTTCCATAGAAGATGTATGAACTTTTACAAGTCTAATTGGAGAAATCACGTCCATAAAACTAATGCTAAAATGTCACAAGACAAATGATTAAAAGATCACTTATGAAGTGACATCACCGTTTAAATTATAGGGATTTCTATTTTCGTTCCCCTAGTTCGTTAGTTATACTGAGTTTTCCCCAGCCGCTTAGTTTTTCCTCACTTTTTCCCTCCCTCCATTCTGAAACCCTCACATGTGCTCGGACGGATGGATGCTGTCAGGTCAAAGGCTTGACCGTTACATGCTGACAGGTGGGACCGCGTTGGGTGGGTCCTGCGTTGAGCATTACGTTACATCGCCTCGACCGTTACATGCTGATAGGTGGGGCTGTGTTGGGACGGGTCCTGCGTATATGGTGGAGGGTGGGGCCGCATTGGGAAGGGTCTTGCATACGTGGTGAAGGGTGGGGCCGCATGAAGATAGGTCGGACCGGCCATTCTCGCTCCGATCCTAGAACAACTCCCACACCGCCTCTTCGCTCCGCTCCCCCACCACTGTGCCCTCCTACCTAAGAGCCCCTCCTACCTTATGTCGTCCTCGGCCCCCGAGCCACCCCTCCCCCTAGCCGCAAAGCCCACTACGGCTCCGCTTCCTCCCCTACTAGATCTACCTTTAGAACATGTCACGCCTTGTGTACCGTCCTCCCGTCAAGCATGGAGAAGATTGGGTGGAATTGGAGGGATCTAACACATGGATTCCATCTGGGTAAGTATTGTTTCCCTTTGTGGATTGATTATAGGCAGTAATTGAGCGTGAATCGCCAGTGCTCAGCTAACTGCCGTGCTTTTCGAATAGGATTGATCCAGCGCTGGCATTTTGGCTGGCGGTTAAACTGGATACTAGCGTAATTCATGGTTGTGAATGGTATCTCTCTGGATTTTACTTCCTAGCGGTGGTTGCAACCTCCATAACCCTCAGATATTTGAAAGATAAAATATATTCTAAATTCCCCTGGAGCAATGGCGATTCAGTTGATTTGCAATATTTCAACATTAGCGAGGATCAAAGATTGCTCCCACTAACTAGCGAAGCTGATCTGGTAATGCTTTTCTCTTTGAATGCTGCCGAACGTTTTGGTCGAATTCGTCTTCATGTGCAAACTAAAGTTGAACACACGGGAAAGAGGGATAAAGCATCATCTGGTCAGGCATCATCTGGTGGTCGGGCATCATGTGTCTCTACTGTCTCTATTAATAGTGTGCACCCCCGTGCTCCTTGTAGGTCCATAGCAGTACCATCTGTTTGCACTGCGAGTGTAAGCCAAATCGCTCGTGCGGTTGATGTGGAGGACGAAGCAGAGTTTGCCGAGGGAGCGCCTCCACTAGATGATGAAGATGAGTTGATGTTTCCTGAATTGGTAGATAGATTCAGTAAACAGGCACTGCTGACTCGTGTATTTATGAGCTCGTTGGGGAACCCCAAGAGGAAGGTATGAGAGCACAGTAGTAAGTTTTCCCTCAGTTATAAAACCAAGGTTATCAATCCAGTAGGAGCAAGGAAACACCCCAAAGGTGTAGCTAGCTGAACTTTGGCGATGCACTACGGTGCCAGCGATGCGTGGATACCTGCACAACACAACCACAGAACTCTGTCCCCAACTTGCGATGAGGTTATCAATCTCACCGGTTTTGCTGAAAACAAAGGATTAAACGTATCGAGTGGAAGAAAGTAATAGTTTGCAGAAAGTAAACACAAAGCAGTAAACAATTGATTGTAGATTGATAGTAAAAGAAAGGACCAGGGTCCATAGTTCACTAGAGGTGGCTCTCCTTAAGATAGATGACATGTTGGGTGAACAAATTACAGCAGGGCAATTGACAAACATCGAGAAAGCATACAAGCATATACTACTCATCTTGACTCCTTTGAGATTCGATTGGGCACTACAACATTATACATAGACCGCCATCCAACTGCATCTATGACTAACAATCCACCTTCAGGTTATCATCCGAACCCCCTCCAGTATTAAGTTGCAAGCAATGGATAATTGCACTACGAATTGCGTGTAAAGTAAACAATACGATTGTTCTATGAACAAAGGATTGTTGTTTTCTCCCTAGTAGCAACAACACATGTAGTACCTTAGAGATTTCTGTCACTTCCCCAGATTACCAGAGGCATGAACCCACTATCGAGCATAAATACTAACTCTTGGAGTTGCTAGCATCTACTTGGCCAAGATAGCTACTAACAACGGAAAGCATGCAAGATCACAAATAACAAAGACATGATAGAATCAATAATCAATCTGAAATAGCATCTCAATATCCATCGGATCCCCACAAACACAACATGCATAATTACAAATAGATGATCTTGATCATGAACGGAGCTCACAAGATCTAAACATGATAGCACAAAGGAGGAGAACCAGCCATCTAGCTACTACATGGACCCGTAGTCCAGAGATGAACTACTCACGCATCACACCGGAGGCTTGCATGATGATGAAGAAGGCCTCCAGGGTGAATTCCCTTCTCCGGCAGGGTGCCGGGAAGAGCTTCAGATCTCTCCCGATCTAGGTATGGAGATGACGGCGGCTACAGACTCTTTCGTGGATTTTTGATCGAGTACTTAGGGTTTCTATATCAGAGGCAATATATAGGCGGAAGGAGAGGCCGAGGGGGTGCCCTAGGCAGACACACCATCCCCTAGCGTGGGCCACTCCTGGCTGCGCGGCCAGGTGGTGTGGCTGGCCTCTGGCCCCTCTCCGTCTCGTCTTCTGGCTCCGTGTCCCCCTCGGTGAAATATTGACTTTGGATTTTGTCCCGTCCAGTTCCGAGAATATTCATTTTCTGACTTTCCTAGAACCAAAAACAGCAGAAAACAGGCAGCTGGCACTGTGGCATCTTGTTAATAGGTTAGTCCAAGAAAGTGTATAAAAATACTCCAAAGTGTGGACAAAACATAAGAAAGTAGATATAAAACAAGCATGGAACATAAAAATTATAGATACGTTTGCAACGTATCATGCTCCTGTATTACGTAAGCCAAATTGCATGGTGCGATAGCAATAATCCCCATACGGGGTAATGAAAGCAGTCTTTATTTGATCATCCGGGTTAAGGGGTATCTTGTGGAAACTAGAATACGCATCTACAAATGACAACAACTCACACCCAGTGGTCGAATCAATGACCCGATCTATCATCAGCAGAGGGAATGGATCTTTTGGACACGCCTTGTTCAGGTTCGTGTAATCGATACACATACGCCACACCACTGCTACATTCAGATCATCCTTTTTCTTTCCACAAGCACCGGATTAGACAACCAATCTAGGTAATATACTTCCATGATAAACCCGGTTGCAAGGAGCCGAGCTATCTCATCACTAATGACCTTTCTCCTTTCTTTGGCAAAGCGGCAGAGAGGTTGCTTCACCGGCTTAGCTTCGGGTCTCACGTGCAAAGAGTGCTCGACCAGCTCCCTCAGTACACCTTGCAGATCCTATGTGAACCAAGCAAACATATCCCGATTCTCATGGAGGAAGCTAACGAGCTCGCTTTCCTATTTGTTGCTAAGCCCTACACCAATGGTTATGGTGCGCTCTGGGAACTGATCATCAATGGGCACCTTCTTGGTATCTTTTGTTGCCTGAAACGAGACACTTCCATGCAGGTTACTCAGAGCCGGTATGTTCAACTATGCAGACTGAGCCAATACCGCCACTTCTTGGATCCCTCTCTTGTCCTGTGCTATCACAAGTGACTCGGCCAAGTACGACCTAGCCGAAGCACATTCCATTGAATGCCTAAAGTCCCCTATTATGGTGATCACTCCATTTGGCCCTAACATCTTCATTTTCAGGTAACTGATATGGTCACTTGCCATGAACTTTGATAGAGCTAGCCTATCGAGTAACACATGGTAAGAGTTGTCCAAATCCACTACCTTGAACTGCAAGCTCTTAGTTCTGCAGTTGTCCCTCGTGTCGAATAACACGTCAATTCAGACCTTTCCAATGCGCTCACAAGACAGACCTAGAACAATGTCGTGAAATGTAGTCTTGGTTGCATGCAACATATTCTCCGAGACTCCCAGCTTGTGCATTGTGTCCTTATACAAGATATTGATTCTGCTGACATTGTCAATCAACACTTTGGAGAATTTCATGTTGATGTTTGGCCCGATGAAAGTTGGGTCAAGCTCCAAGGCGTATGATCCAGGACAATTCTTTACCAAAGATTTCATTCTTTCCCAAGCTTGAGCAACATGTTCATTATCAGATTGTTTAAAATTCATTATTTCACTTCTCATAGATATAATTTTAGCAGGAGGATAATATTTTCCAATAAAAGCATCTTTGCATTTAGTCCAAGAATCAATACTATTCCTAGTTAAGGAATTCAACCATTCTTTAGCTTTTCATCTCAAAGAGAAAGGAAACAATTTAATCTTAATAATATCTCCATCTATATCCCTATGCTTTTGCATCTTACAAAGTTCAACAAAGTTATTTAGATGGGCAGCAACATCTTCATTACCAATACCAGAAAATTGTTCTCTCATAACAAGATTGAGTAAAGCAGGTTTTATCTCAAAGAAAGTAGCTTCAGGAACAGGTGGAGCAATAGGCGTGCTCATAAAATCATTGTTGTTGGTGCTAGTGAAATCACACAACTTAGTATTTTCAAGAGTAGTCATTTTTGTATTTTTAATAAAGAAAGCAAACTTGTAGAAGTAGTTTTTGTGTGTTTTTGATAAAGAAACAAGCAAACAAAGCAAAAGTAAACTAAGCAAAACAAAAATAACAAAGTAAAGGGATTGGTTATGAGGGACTCCCCTTGTGAAGATGTCCTTGACTCCCCGGTAGCGGCGCCAGAAAAAGTACTTGCTGACTCGTGTATTAACGAGCTCATTGGAGAACCCCAAGAGGAAGGTATGATGAGCATAATAGTAAGTTTTCCCTCAGTTATGAAACCAAGGTTATCAATCCAGTAGGAGCAAGGAAACACCCCAAAGGTGTAGCTAGCTCAACTTTGGCAGGCGCACTACCAGTGCCAGCAGCAACGTGGAGACCTGCACAACACAACCACAGAACTCTGTCCCCAACTTGCGATGAGGTTGTCAATCTCACCAGTTTTGCTGAAAACAAAGGATTAAATGTATCGAGTGGAAGAAAGTAATAGTATGCAGAAAGTAAACACAAAGCAGTAAACTGTTGATTGTAGATTGATGGTAAAAGAAAGGACCGGGGTCCATAGTTCACTAGAGGTGGCTCTCCTTAAGATAGATGACATGTTGGGTGAACAAATTACAGCGGGGCAATTGATAAACATCGAGAAAGCATACAAGCATATACTACTCATCTTGACTCCTTTGAGATTCGATTGGGCATTGCAACATTATACATAGACCGCCATCCAACTACATCTATGACTAATAATCCACCTTCAGGTTATCATCCGAACCCCCTCCAGTATTAAGTTGCAAGCAACGGATAATTGCATTACGAATTGCGTGTAAAGTAAACAATACGATTGTTCTATGAACAAAGGATTGTTGTTTTCTCCCTAGTAGCAACAACACATCTAGTACCTTAGAGATTTCTGTCACTTCCCCAGATTACCAGAGGCATGAACCAACTATCGAGCATAAATACTAACTCTTGGAGTTGCTAGCATCTACTTGGCCAAGATAGCTACTAACAACGGAAAGCATGCAAGATCACAAATAACAAAGACATGATAGAATCAATAATCAATCTGAAATAGCATCTCAATATCCATCGGATCCCCGCAAACACAACATGCAGAATTACAAATAGATGATCTTGATCATGAACGGAGCTCACAAGATCTAAACATGATAGCACAAAGGAGGAGAACCAGCCATCTAGCTACTACATGGACCCGTAGTCCAGAGATGAACTACTCATGCATCACAGCGGAGGCTTTCATGATGATGAAGAAGGCCTCCAGGGTGAATTCCCCTCTCTGACAGGGTGCTAGGAAGAGCTTCAGATCCCTCCCGATCTAGGGATGGAGATGATGATAGCTACAGACTCTTTCATGGAATTTTGATTGGGTACTTAGGGTTTCCGTTTTAGAGGCAATATATTGGCGGAAGGAGATGCCGAGGGGGTGCCTGGGGCGGCCAGACCACCCCTGGCGTGGGCTAGGCCTGGCCGCGTGGCCAGATGGTGTGGCCGGGCCCCATCCCCTCTCCGTCTCGTATTCTGGCTCCAGGTGTCCCTCGGTGAAAAACTGACTTTGGCTTTTGTCCCGTCCAATTCCGAGAATATTCATTTTCTAACTTTCCTGGAACCAAAAACAGCAGAAAACAAAGGCACTGCCTTGTGGCTCTTGTTAATAGGTTAGTCCAAGAAATCATATGAAAAGTACTCCAAAGTGTGGACAAAACATAAGAAAGTAGATAAAACCAAGCATGGAACATCAAAAATTATAGATACGTTTGCAACGTATCAGGCACTAGAGGATCAATAGACGGAGGAATGGCCTATGGTGCTAGATTTGATGACACTAATGAAGAAGAGAACGAGGAGAACAATGACAGTCTCGTTTTAGCCGAGTACGATGGTGAGGACTTGCCAGTAATTGAGTGGGACAGGAACGATCCTAAGATTTCAGAAGGCACCGTATTTGAAATGATGCGGGACTATCGTAATGCCCTTACTACATATTGCATTTGCACCAATAATGATTATGTTGTTATTAAGAGTGAGCCAGCAAGGTTCACAGTGAAGTGCCCATACAAGAGGTGTAGGTGGAGGATGCACGCATCCACTATGCGCAGGAGCAGTTTGGTTCAGGTATTACAGCCAGTTGTGTATTTTAGATCATTGTGTAGAATTTGTTAACTGTACCTAACATTTTCATTATGTTTCAGATAAAAGGTAACCAGTTCAAACATTCTAGTCCACCTCAAGGGGGATAACCAAAGGACAAAACAAAACTAGCAAAGACTAGGTGGTTGGCAGATGCAATCATGGATTGGATGAGAGCGAACCCATCACTTGGTGCAACATCGCTCATAAAAAAGTTTGTGAAAAGTTTAATATTACAGTACCTTACATGAGGATGTTCTATGCAAATGAAATGGCTCTTGATAGGATCAATGGTCCATGGAATGAAAGTTTTCAGTTGCTTTACAACTTCAAAGCTGAAGTGGAGATGGCTAGTCCAGGTAGTGTTGTATAGATAGACAGACATACAGTTCAGTACAAAATAAGAGAGAAGACAATGGAGAAGGAGTGCTTTAGAAGGGCTTTTGTTTGTTTCAAATCTTGCTGGCAAGGGTTTCTGGATGGTTGCAGGCCTTATTTGGCCGTGGATGCAACTGCTCTTCTTGGCATATTTAAAGGACAGCTAGTAGCTGCTACTACAGTTGATGGCCACAATTAGATGTTCCATGTTGTTTTTGGAGTTTTGGAGATTGAGTCAGAGGAAAGTTTGACTTGGTTTCTGGAGAATTTGCGCGACCTTATAGGTCATCCACCAGGACTTACTATCCTCAAGGATGCTTGCAAAGGTTTGGAGAAAGCTGTAGAAGCAGCATTCCCCAGAGTGGAGCATAGGGAATGTATGCGACACTTAGTGCAGAATTTTACAAAGAAATTCAAGGGTAAAGTTTATACTGACAACCTATGGCCAGCTTCATACACATGCAGTTTGAGGAAGCATCTGTATCATTTGGAAGTGTTGTATAAACAAAAACCTGCGATGAAGGAGTACTTGGATGCACATCATGGAATGGTGTGGTCAAGAAGCCAATTCAATGAAATTTGCAAGGTAGACTATGTGACAAGTAACCTTGCAGAGAATTTCAATGCAAAGGTCAAGTCATTGAAAGGGCATATGATGTGGCAAATATTTGATAAGATTAGGCAGATGATCATGATTAAGATCGATTTGCGTCCAAGAATTGGATCAATAGTATATGCTGGCCATCTCATCCTCCCATCTTTGATTAAAGCATTGCATGCAAGGGAAAAACAATTGAAGATGAAATGCATTATAAAAGGAATGGAGGCTGAGGTAACGTACACTGATAGTAAAGATAGGCAATGGAGGTATCCAGTGAGTTTGGCTGATAGGACATGCCATTGCAGGCAATGGAACCTCCGTGGGAAACCCTGCATACATGCATTGTTTTTCATGGGTGTTCTAGGAGATGAATAGGGTGAAGTTGATCAGTACGTGTAGGAGTATTTCTCCGTTGCCAAATTTAGGGCAGCATATGCTTAGAATGTTCCAGCCTTGTTGGGAAAAGACCAATGGATGGAAGTGAATCCAGGCTTCAAGCTATGCCCTCTAGTTTTACTAGACCAGCAGGTAGGCCAAGGAAGAATAGGATGAGAGCTAGTGCAGAGGGTGGTGCACCACCTCGACGACGTAAGTACAAACATTGTGGGATCCTAGGGCACATTTCTAGGCTTTGTAAAAATGCAGTGGCCCAACTTATGGAATAGATGATCAGGCGGGAGTAGCAAATGCAGATGAGAATAAAGTATCTGAACGAGAGGAGAATGAAGCAACAGATACATTGTAGATTGAACCAACAGATCGAGAGGAGATTGAACCAAATGCAGGGGAGATTGAACCAAATGCAAGGGAGATTCAACCAGATGAAGGGGAGATTGAACCAAATGCAGGGGAGATTGAACCAGATGTAGGGGCGATTGAACCAATGGATCGAGAGGAGATTGAACCAAATGAAGGAGAGATTGCACCAAATGCATGGGAGATTGAAGCAATTTATTCATTGGAAGCAGAGTTCAAAAGTAAAGGAATTACACAAGAGGATATTGAAGAAATGATGCCAATGCGTTTTGAACCTTATGAACCAATGAATTGAAACGTGGTTGAACCAATTGTACAACAAACTGAAGCACTTGATTCATTTGATGTAGAGAAAAAGAACAAAAGGAATAAACGGAAGAAGCTGATGGTGGTCTCCGAGAATATTCCAGCCAGGATCACCCGGAGCAAGGTGGTGAATTCCGAGAATATTCTAGCGAAAAACACTAGGATCAAGAAAAAAATGAATTTGAATTATTAATTTGAATTTGTATGATAAATTTGAACTACTGTCAATGTTTGTATTGAATTTTAACTACTATCAATGTTTTTGACGCTTCCAAGTTTGTATGTTGGATAACCCCATAATGTATGTGTTATTCCAAGTTTCTATTGGCATGCACCTAGTTGCTTAGCCCTGCTCAGTTTTGCCCTCGACATGTGGTCAACACATGGGGTTGAGCTAGTTCATGGCTTAAACCATAGCAAACATTGACCAATTGATCCAAATTTTGGCACACTTGTGTATCCTGGATTGATTTACCATATGAAATTGGAAATTTTGGATTTACTTTAAATCAGCCACATTTTTATTTTTTCTAAGTGATTAAATTCAAATAAATGGTTTTAGGGTTAGTTTAATTCAAAAAAGAAGTCAAAACATAGTGCAACCTTCGCATGGAGTCTTGTTATGTTAACTAAAACCTAGCATGAATAATAAAGGAAAAGGAAATAAAGAGAAATTGACTTCTCCCCTAAACCACTTCTTGGAATGAGCTACTAGCTATGAAGATGCATGGCTTTCTACTCAGTCAACCTCCAATATAACCCATCCCAAAACATACTTTGTCTAAATGAGCCCAAATTTGTCACACTTGTGTATCTTTGAGTTGCAAACAATATAATGTCGGCCAAGATGGATTATTTTGTTCAAATAACACATTTTCCATTTGTTATGCCAAAAGCTTGAATTTCCCCTAGTCATTTTTTATCTGAGCGCCCTTGTTTTCCTTAGCTCTACTAACTTTTCCCCTCCCGCTAAAGTTTTCCTTAGTTTTCCCCTCCTGCTAAAGTTTTCCTCACTTTTCCCCTCCCGCTAAAGTTTTCCTCACTTTTCCCCTCTCTCATGTCTCACTATGGCTAGCACTCTGATTGGTCGAGATGTATGTCACACAGATCATGGACAACCACCATTGGATACATCATGATCCGACGGGCTGGAGGTCTCTCTCTCCCGATAGGCGCACCTAACCTTGTACGGTGAGGAGAGCCCAACAGGCTGGATGTCTCTCCCTCCATTTCCCTGTCGCACGTATACCAGCCGCATCAACTAGCGCTCAGTTTGGCTGCGCTCTGATTGGTCGAGATGTATGTCACACGGATCTTGGACAACCACCGTTGGATACATCATGATCTGACGGTCTAGAGATCTCTCCCTCCCTTTCCCTATCGCACGTATACTAGCCGCATCTTCCTCCCCTCCTATCGATGTATGACTTGCAACGGCGCGGATCTAAGCGTGTGGGGGTCGGAACGGTTTGCAGCGGCGCGGATCTAAGTATGGCTTCTAGAACGGCGTGCGGCGGTGAGGATCTAACCGTCTAAAAGACACCGATGGAAGCCATCATCCGCAACATCAGTGCGACGGCGGTGGTGCCGATAGTGGCCATCGATGAAAGACACCGATGGAATCCAACATCCGTTCACATCTACGGCTATGGTGCCGACAGTGGTCATCAATGCGAAGACGATTGAATCCATCATCCGCAACGTCACTGCGACAATGCATATCAAGCCCTCGTGAACCGAAGTTGTGGGAGGCACGCCACTGCCGCGGTTGGCACGTCGACGGTGAAGTCCGGATGGGAGCACTTTGCCCGTACTTCTTGGAGTACACATACGACGGGGAGGGCGGCTAGCTCACCGTCCACTTAAAATTGGGAAAAATTTAAGCCCAATTTGAACCAAAATTCCATGACTTAAATTATATGTATGATTTGAATAAATTTGACATGTATTTGAGCCGTGAGACCGGTGGATATGCTCTAAAGCTGATTCATAAGTAGTAGTACTTGCTTTGAAAATCTCCGTGGGCTTGTATAAATTTGATCAAAATATGTATGATTTGAATCAAAATTGATATGTATTTGAGCGCTGAGGATGGTGGATATGCTCTAAAGCTGATTCATAAGTAGTACTCCCTCTGACCCAAATTAGTTGATTTAGATTTGACTAGACTCGATTGTATCTTGAGGAATTTGAGTCAACTAACTTGGATTGACAATCTCAGCCAATAATTGGGAATGGGCAATAGATGCTACCGCCAACGCCAACGCTGCAACTCTACATGGCAGCCATGATGGCAGCGACAGAACAGTCAAACCTGATAGGCCCCAACTTGACCCTCTAGGCATTTGGCATGCCAACTATGGGCCGCTAGATCCAATGGCAAGCAACTCGGGTACCGCAATGCATTCTCTCGACTACTTTGGGACTGCTAGATCCAATGGAAAGCAACTCGGGTACCGCAATGCATTCTCTCGACCACTTTGGGACCGCTAGATCTAAGGGCAAGCAACTCGAGCACCGCAATGCATTCTCTCGACAACTTTGGGACCGCAAAGTGAATAAATTAGAAGGAACTCACAACCATATATTTAATAACAATTCTACTCTCTAAATTAGCTATCTATTCAACTAATCATTACACGTGGCACCCTTCACCACAAATCGCATACTGTAACTGCTAGGACGTGGATGACAACTACTAACCCCCCCTCACTTGAAGTTCATGTTTTAGATTTTCTACGACTTGATTAGATACGCAAGATCAACCTCCTGTGTCAACTTCTCTTTGCGAATAAGCTTTGAATTCTTTCTCGACAGTACACTTCAGCTCAAATATCAACAAGTTTTTACGGGCCAGTTCATCACCTAACTTGGCAACCATCTCCTCCAAATCCATCCTATGGCTTGACCACTGAGTTGACTCATCTTGGTAAGCAATGTACCATGGATCATCAGCCTGCATAGCACAATGTAACAATCCCAAAACAAACTAAATTGGAATCAGTCTGACATGCCATGTCAACACTTCAAATTCAACGACAGTACAAAGAGAAGGAGCTACATGCACTTTTGACGTGGTAGGAGAAGGAGAATGTGTCCACGACATGATCGATTCCCCACCCTCGCTGGTGTACCCGCTACAACCTGGCATTGAGGACTAATGTGCACCTACAATATCGAGGAAATTACGAGAACCGAATCGATTAGGGTGGGCGGAGCAAGAGCGGAGGTCTTAGCAAGCACTACTAGCAATTGTTGCGACTGTTCGTCCAGCTATGGCGGCGGAACCAAGTCCCGGTCGTCGTGGGCGACAGACCTGCCTATGGTCGGTACTGCCCCAACATACAATGTGTGCGGACGAAACAGGTGCCGGAGCCGTGGTTAAGGTGCAGCGCGGCAGTCCGTTCGATACCACCGTAGGACAGATCCGGTGACGCGCTAACGCGCCGACAATGGCTGCTCTGTCCGCCGGTGGGATAGGAGCTGCTTGGGGCTGGGGGCTGGGCGCGAATGAGAGAGAGAGAGCCGACGTGTCATACATGACCCCACCTGTCAATTATTTCATATTTGCCAATTTTGCATATCTGCCAAAAAATTTCTTTAAAATTTGCATATTTGCCACATGACCACCACATGTCAGTGACACACAAAATGGCAAATATGCAAGTTGCAAAGTAAAGTGTGGCAAATTTGCAAATCGCCCCTCCAGACCCACATGATGGCCCCATCGGGTATTGGCTACGATGGCCCCACAGAACGGCTCCACATAGCGGCCCCATCGTTCATTGGCTTCGACGGCCCCACAGAACGGCCCCATTTGTCATTGGCTGCACCGACCACACAATCAGGAAAAACGGGGCCTACAAGTCAGCTAGAGACGGATGGCTAGTCTGCCGTGTATCCTGGCCCCACCTGTCAGCATGTAATGGTCGAGGCGACGTAACATAATGCTCAACACACGACCCGCCCAACACGGTCCCACCTGTCAGCATGTAACGATCAAGCCTTTGACCTGACGACATCCACCTTTCCTAGCGCAAGTGAGGGTTTCAGAATGGAGGGAGGGGAAAAGTGAGGAAAAACTAAGCGGCTGGGGAAAACTGAGTATAACTAACGAACCAGGGGCACGAAAATAGAAATCCCTAAATTATATTGGAAAGAAAACATGAGAAACGACATGTTGATGGATTTTTGGAGTCTTTGATTTTTATCAAATGACGCTTGTGAGACTTTCCTCGAGATAACTGAAACTCCGTTCATAGGCCAAAGGGGAACATGTGACTAACTTATTGGTAGTTGTGCATATTGATGTATATAGTCCATTATATGTAGCCTTGTGCGGTGGATCTTTCAACTTCATACGCTTTCTCTGAAAATTTGATTGAATATATCTGTATATTTACTTAATAAGGAAGAAGTATGAAACATTTGAAAATTGTTCAAAGACTTTCAAGATGAAGTGGAAAATCATTGTAACGAGAAAACAAAGAATTTATGATTCAATCATAAAGGATGATATTTGAGTTACATGTTTAGCAAAACACCTAAGATTTGAGGAATTGTTCCATGGATTTGCATATCCCGATAAACCATAGGAGTATGGTATGTTCGAGAGATCAAATTGAACCTTGTTTGACATGGTAAGATCAAAGGTGTCATTTATAAAACTGCCATTATATTCAAAAGATTAAAGCTTTAGAGACTACTGCTTTTACACTAAAAAGAGCACCATCGTGATCCATTGAAATGACACCATAAAGGTTATGGTTTGGGATAAAACCCGAGTTGTCTTTTCTTACATTTTGGTATGCTATGCATAAGTAAAATGTTTACAACTAAAGTCGGATAAGCACATCTTTGTAGGTTATCCCAAAGAATTTATTGGGTATTCCTCCATAACACCGAAGACAAAAGAGTTTGTCGCTTGGAACGTGAAGTTTCTTAAATAAGGTTTTTTCACAAAAGTTAAGTGGGAGGACAATAGAACTTTGATTAGGTTGATGAACCTAAGAAATATGTGCTAAGTAGCGTATCACCAAAAAGTGTCCCGGAGGCAGCTAAAGTGCTCATGGCTCCCGTGATTACAAAGGTTGTGATCTCGAAGATTAGAGTTCCTATTGAACTGTGTGGGTCGGTAAGAATCAAATAGTAAGATTTGAAATAGAAGTCGTTATTGTTTTGACAATGATGAACCGACTGCATGCAAAGAAGCGATGATGGGCACTGACTCCATAAAATGACTAGAAGTCATAAAATCTGTGATAGTATCCATACACAAGAAATCAAGTTTCTGAACTTGGAAGACCCTCCGGAAAGGGGTGAAGCCTATCGGTTGTATTTGGATCTATAAAGAAATAGACATGGATGTTTGAAATCTATGAAATAGTTGACATGTCGGAAAGGAGTGTACGACAATGTTCAAGGAGTTGACTATGAAAAGATTTAATCTTTCATAGCGATATTTAGTCTTGACGGATTAATATAGCAACCACTACATATAATTTGGTATATGGTAGTTGAACAAACAAAACAAAGTTCTTCTAATAGAATGGTTACCTAGGACGCATACATGACACGGTCTAAAGGGTTTTGTTAATTCAAAGGATGCTAAAAAGTCACGCAAACTTCAATGGTTGAAGTAATTATAGCGAAGTTGGAACCTTCACCATGATGAAAATATTAAAAGGTTTAATTTCACTGAAGACGATGAAGATGCTTGCATTTGCAAGAAATTAAGTGGGAGCGCTGAGACATATTTCCAATACATTATGTAGAGGACATGATGTTGATTGTAAATGATGTATCTTTTATTGACACGGGTTAAGAATTTCATTAAAATTGGATTTTGATGAAAGACTTGGGCAAAACCGGAATATTTGGCATCAATGTCTATATGGATAGATTGAGGCACTAATATGGTTATGGGGGACGTACATATATGATATTGAATGAATTCAATATGGAAACGACAAGAAAGGTTTTTGCTACATGGGAAGGATTGAATCAAGATTCAAGTGTATCGACACTTGGTGAGTGAAATCACATGAATATTTTGATCAATAATGTATATCGTGATATGTACATATCCAGATATGTACTATGCTCTAAATGTTGTGAGCATATACCAGAATGAATCATAAGATGATCATTGGACGATAGTAAAAATATTCTTAAGAGTTCTGGAAGAACTAAGAATATATCATGTATAAGTGACAAATAGTTAAAAGAAGTCCATTGTAAAGTGTTACATTGATACTAGTTTGTCACAAGGTACAAAATAAATTTATCTCAATTTAAACTATGGATGGCACAATGTAATGGAAAGGAGGTTCCATGATGGATTTGGATGAGTTCCAAAGTTGATACATTGTTACGGATACTACAATAATAGGCTAAGTATATAACTGCTATAGTAGCAGCAAAGGAGGGAATTTGGTTAAGTAGTTTGTTATCAAACTAAGTGTGGTTCATAGTGGGCTAGTACTATGACGATATATTGTGCGACAATTATATCAACATGTTTTAACCCAAAGAAACTAAAGGTCTCACCAAAGGACTAAATTTATACAATGACATCTCATTAGATAAGGAGTGATGCGTAGAGACGCAAAGACATACAAATACACACAGACCTAAAAGTGTCAGATCTGGAGATTATGTTAACCACTAGAAAACGCGTATATACAACACTAGAAACCATAGGTGTTGAATGCGCAAGTTTACAGACTAGATTATTGACTCTAGTGCAAGTGGGAGACTGGAGGGAATATGCCCAAGAGGCAATAATAAAGTAGTTATTATCTTATTCTTTGTTTATGATAAATATTTATTTTGCATGCTATAATTGTATTAATTGGAAACATTAATACATGTGTGTTTAATAAACAAATAAAGGGTTCCTAGTTATGCCTCTCTTATAAACTAGCTCGTTGATTAACAAGATGATCAAGGTTTCCTGGTCATGGTCATTGGATGTTGTTAATAACGAGGTCACAACATTGGTTGAATGGTGTGATGAACATTCATCCAAAGTATAGAAATATGATGGAATTCATTGTGTTTAAATTGCTATAACATCATACGAAGTAATTCTAGTCCTTAGACCATGAGATCATGTCAATCACTAACAGTAGAAGAGTAACTTGATAACATCAAACGTCACACTATAACATGGTGACAATAAAGGTGGGTTCAGATACTCCGAAGGTGTTATGTTGAGGCTCATGGATCAAGAGTGGGATTTGTCCATCCTGATGACGGATAGATATACTCTAGGCCCTCTCTGTGATATCACATTGAGATAGCTTGCAAGCAAGTGATGTGATCACTAGAATGTTATATCATGAGAACAAGAAAAGAGTGCATGTCGGTAATGAGATCAAATTAGGTATTAAGATACCGATGATCAAATCTCGGACATGTAATATATCGCGAGACAAAGGGATTTAGTTATGATGTTAAAGGTTCACACGATCACTAGAGTCATCGTTGAGTGTGTGGGAGTCAGTACGGATCTCTAGGTCCCGCTACTGATTATTGATCGGAGAAGGGTCTCAATCATGCCTGCATTATTCGTGAACTGTAGTGTGACACACTTAAGGTATACCGACACCATTTAGAGCAAATATGGTTCAGATAAAGATTTAAGAAAGCGCTGGAATCATTTCAATGGAAACTAGAATTGGTTCGAGTGAAATTGCACAAACTGGTTCTAAATGTAATATTGAAATGTTGCAGGGGTTTTTATGTGAATGTCTTCTAATTAATGTCATTAATAAAATTATGAATAAATAAATAAAATAATTTTATTAAATGAGAGATACATTAATTTTGGTGGAAAATTAATGCATGTGTGAGTGGAATTTTGAGATGAGGTCTTTTATGTGAGTGGGTGCTCCACCCACATGAATGAGGAAGAGGTGGGGGAACCCACCATGGCTGCCACGCCATGGCCTTTGGCTGCCCCCTCCTCCTATGAAAGGCACCCCTCTCACTCCTGTAGGGGTTCGTAGCATGGAAAACAAAAATTTTCTATCGCATACAAACAAACAAGCCAAGATCTATCTACTAGATTGCAGCAACGAGTCGATAGAGGAACTCACCCTCGAAGATTCCAAAGCGGTTAACGAGAGCAGATTCTCGTGGGTGATGTAGTCGTACTCTTTCCGATCTCAAGATCGCGTAGACGATCCTTCCAGCGCCACGTTCCGGCAGCGCTCCTTGATCGGTCACGTTCGGTACTCGACGAAGATCTTCCTCTCCCTAGTTCCAGCACGCCGCGGAGGTTGTAGCACTCTCCTCGCGATTCCGGCAAGACTGGCGTGGTACCGGAAGTAGAGGGAAATCCAGGCTTCAGCCTTAAGCCGGTAGTATGGTGGAGCTTATGAGAGAGGCTATTAGTGATCTAGTAATTAGACACACCAATTAGAAGGCTCTAAATCAATTAGAAGGCTCTAAATCGCTGGCTAAAGCAATTAGAAGCTCTAAACCAAAACGGCTCTAAACCGGAGGTAGAAGATAGGAACTTGTGTGTGTTAGGAGTGGAGCCCTGCCCCTCCTTATATAGGTGGGAGGGCTGGCCGGCCAAGGGGAGGAGAGTCCCTCCCCAAGTCGGCTTGGTGGGGCGCCGGCCAAGGGAGGAACCCTCCTCCAATTCGGCCTCCACCAATCCTCCTCTCTTCCCACTTCCCAAAATTGCCGTTTGACTTTCAAACTAGCCGTTTGACTTTTCAATTTAGGATTTAAATAAATCCTTTATTTTGGACAGCGAAGACACCTAGTACATGATGCAATCATTCCAACTTACAATGACACATTCATGTACCCTTCCCCCTCCCGGAGTGCCGGACATTCCGGGACCTTCTAGAATGTTCCCGATGAAAACACCAAAATCATTCCGCAACTCCGAAATGGGACTTTCCTTATATGAATCTTATTCTCCGGACCATTCCGGATCACCTCGTGATATCCCGGATCCCATCCGAGACTCCGAACAACATTCGGTCTCTTTCTCATAATACCATAACTACTCAAAACAACGTCGAATCCTTAAGTGTGTCTCCCTACGGTTCGTGAATTATGCGGACATGATCGAGACACTTCTCCGAACAATAACCAATAGAGGAATCTGGAAATTCATATGGCTCCCACATATTTCTACGATTACTTTGCGATCGAATGAACCACTTACATACGATACCAATTTCCCTTTGTCTCACGATATGTTACTTATCCGAGGTTATGATCGTCGGTATCTCTGCATACCTAGTTCAACCTCGTTACTGACAAGTACTCTTTTCTCGTTCCCGTGATATGTGATCCCTTGTGACCCAGTCACATGCTTGCAAGCTAATTGGATGACATTTCACCGAGAGGGCCCAGAGAATATCTATCCGTCATATGGATGGACAAATCCCACTCTTGATCCATGTGTTTCAACCAATACTTTCCGAACACTCAATACCACCTTTATAGCCACCCTGTTACGGTGTGGTGTTTGATGACATCAAAGCATCCATCCAGTAAAGGTGATATGCATGATCTCATGGTCGAAGGAATTAGGTTACTATGT
Source organism: Avena insularis (assembly GCA_023614405.1). Taxonomy (NCBI): domain Eukaryota; kingdom Viridiplantae; phylum Streptophyta; class Magnoliopsida; order Poales; family Poaceae; genus Avena; species Avena insularis. The sequence continues at coordinate 471,449,314 of CM042686.1, forward strand.
ATCAGAAAGCATATAACAATTGAACTACTGAAATGACTTGATCTTTATGCTACGCTTATCTATAGGAGTATGTCCACCATATCATTCTCCTAACGATATGATCTTGTTGTTTGATAACATCTCAATGTTCATGATAGAAACCACAATCATCAATCAACCAACAAGCTAGTGAAGTATAGAGGCTATACTAGGGACTTCAAATTAAGTTTACAAATCACACAAGTATTAATGGTTTCCTTGTTAATACTATTATAGCATGAATGTAAACATTTATAATAAACACAAAGATATAATAATAACTACATTTATTATTGCCTCTAGGGCATATCTCCAACAGTCTCCCACTTGCACTAGAGTCATCTAATCTAGATTACATGGTAATATACCGAACACCCATGGCAGTTTGGTGTTGGTCATGTTTTGCCCTCGGGAGAGGTTTAGTCAACGGATCCGCCACATTCAGATCTGTGTGTACTTTGCAAATCTTTATATCCCCATCCTGGATATGTTCTCGAATAGCGTGGAAAGCAGCTTGATATGCTTCAGCTTTTGTGTGACCTTGGTTCTTGCGCATTGGCTATGGCGCCCATGTTATCACGAGAGATAGACATTGGGTCCAGCGCACTAGGAACCACACCCAGCTCTGTAATGAACTCTTTCATCCATATCGCTTCTTGTGAAGCCTCCAAGCACCATGTATTCCGATTCAGTTGAAGATCTCGCCACAATGCTTTGCTTTGCACTCCTCCAGCTAAGCTGCACCATTCAAAATAAATACGTATCCAGTTGTGATTTAGAATCATCGGATCGGTGTTCCAACTAACATCGGTGTAACCATTAACAACGAGCTGTTCATCACCTCCATAAGAAAGAACCATATCCTTAGTTCTTCTCAAGTACTTAAGGATGTTTTTGATCATTGTCAATGATCCACTCTGGATCACTTTGATATCTGCTAGTTAAACTAACGGCATATGCAATGTCGGGTCTAGTACATAGCATGGCATACATTAGAGATCCTATGGCTGAGGCATAGGAGTCTTACTCATCCTTTCTCTATCTTACTGCGATGTCGGACTTTGAGTTTTACTCAAGGTCATTGAGCAACATGGGCAAGAACCCTTTCTTGCTATCTTCCATTCAAACCTCTTTAGAACTTTGTCCAAATATGTACTTTGTGACAATGATATTTGGCGTTTCGATCTATCTCTATAAATCTTTATGCCTAATATGTAAGCTGCTTCGCCAAGATCCTTCATTGAAAAACTATTATTCAAATACTCTTTGACACTATTAAGAAGGTCTACATCATTCCCAATCAACAATATGTCATCCACATATAGTATTAAGAATGCTCTGAGCTCCCACTCACTTTCTTGTAAATACAAGCTTCTCCATAAGTTTGTATAAAACCAAAACTTTTGATTACCTTATCAAAGCGTTGATTCCAACCGGGATGCTTGCTTCAATCCATAGATGGACCGTTGAAGCTTGCATACCTTGTTAGCATCTTTAGGATCGACAAAACCTTTGGGTTGCATCATATACAATTCTTCATCAATGTCTCCATTGAGGAATGCTGTTTTGACATCCATCTGCCATATCTCATAATCATAATATGCAGCGATTGCTAACATAATCCTCACAGACTTAAGCTTCGCTACCGGTGAGAAAGTCTCATCGTAGTCAACTCCTTGAATTTGTCGAAACCCTTTTGCGACAAGTCGAGCTTTATAGACAGTAACATTACCATCAGCATCTGTTTTCTTCTTGAAAATCCATTTGTTCTCGACAGCCTTCCGGCCATCCGGTAAGTCCACCAAAGTCCATACTTGGTTTTCGTACATGGATCCAATCTCGGATTTCATGGCTTCTTGCCATTTATTGGAATCTGGGCTCATCATCGCTTCCTCATATGTCTCGGGGTCATCGGTGTTGTCCACCAACATGACATTCATAACGGAATCATACCAATCTGGAGTGGTATGTTTTCTCGTTGACCTCCGGGCTCAGAGCAACTTCAACCGAAGTTTCATGATCACCATCATTAGCTTCCTCTCTTATTGGTGCGAGCACCACAGAACTTCTTCGGTCTTTGCGCTACTCGCAATTCGAGAGAAGGTTCGACAACCTCGTCGAGTTCTACTTTCCTTCCAGTCACTTCTTTCGAGAGAAATTCCTTCTCTAGAAAGGATCCATTCTTAAGCGAAGATTTTGCCTTCGGATCTATGATAGAAGGTATACCCAATAGTTTCCTTGTATCCTATGAAGGCGCATTTTTCGCTTTGGGTTCAAGCTTGTCCGGCTGTAACTTCTTTACATAGGCTTCGCATCCCCAAACTTTAAGGAACGACAATTTAGGTTACTTCCCAAACCATAATTCATACGGTGTCGTTTCAACGGATTTAGACGGTGCCCTATTTTAAAGTGAATGCGGCTGTTTCTAATGCATAACCCCAAAATGATAGCGGTAAATCTGTAAGTGACATCATAGAACGAACCATATCTAAGAGAGTTCGATTCTGACGTTCGTACACACCATTACTGCTGTGGTGTTCCGGCGGTGTCAGCTGAAAGTATTCCACATTTCTTCAAATGCTCGCCAAACTCGTAACTTAGATATTCACCTCCATGATCAGAACGTAGAAATTTAATCTTCTTGTTACGTTGATTCTCTACCTCACTTTGAAATTCCTTAAACTTCTCGAAAGTTTCGGACTTATGTTTCATGAAATAGATATACCCATATCTACTCAAGTCATCCGTGAAGGTAAGAACATAACGATAACCACCGCGCGATGCTACACTCATTGGACCACACACATCGGTATGTATGATTTCCAATAAGTCCGTAGCTCGCTCCATCATACCAGAAAATGGAGTCTTAGTCATTTTACCCATCAGACATGCTTCGCATCTTTCAAGTGATTCGAAATCAAGTGATTCAAGAAGTCCATCAGAATGGAGTTTCTTCATACGCTTCACTCTAATGTGACCAAGGCAGCGATTGCCACATATAGGTCGAGTTATCGCTTGATTTCAATCGTTTAGCTTCAATGTTATTAATATGTGTATTTCTACTATCGAGATTCAATAAGAATAGACCATCTATCAAAGGTGCATGTGCATAAAACATATTACTCATATAAATCGAACAACCATTATTCTCGGATTTAAACAAGTAACCGTCTCGCAATAAACAAGATCCCGATATAATGTTCATGCTCAACGCAGACACCAAATAACAATTATTTAAGTATAAAACTAATCCCGATGGTAGATGAAGAGGTAGCGTGCCGACCGCGATCACATCAACCTTTGATCCATTTCCTACGCGCCGTCACCTCGTTCTTCACTAGTTTCCGTTTATTCTGCAGCTCTGTTTGAGTTACAAATATGAGCAATCGAACCAGTATCAAATACCGGGCACTACTACGAATACTAGTGAGATACATCAATAACATGTATATCAGATATACCTTTCTTCTTGATGTTGCCGTTCTTCAAATCCGCCAAGTACTTTGGGAAATTCCGCTTCCAGGGACCTTCTCCCTTGCGGTAAAGCACTCAAGATCGGGCTTGGGTCCAGCCTTGGTCTTCTTTATCGGTATGGTAACTTTCTTACCACCCTTCTTGAAGTGTCCCTTCCTTAGACTTGCCTTTCTTGAATTTGGTGGTCTTATTGACCATCAACACTTGGTGCTCTTTCTTGATCTCCACTTACGCAGATTTTAACATAGCAAATAGTTCGCAACTCTTTGTTCATGTTCGCATGTTGTAGTTCATCACAAAGTTCTTGTAACTTGGTGGTAGTGATTGGAGGATGTAAACCCCAAAGTATTAGGAATCACTATACCCAAACTTTGAAGTTTATTTGCGTGCCCGCACATCTTAAGCACATGCTCCTTGACGAGCTACCCTCTTCCATCTTGCGGTTAAAGAACTTTTGAAGCTTCATAACTTTCAATTGCGCATGAGTCTCAAAGATTAATTTGAGATCCTCGACAATATCATATGGATCGACTCTTCAAACCTTTTACGAGCTCCGATTCTAAACCATACAAGATAGCACACTGAACTATGTAGTACTGATTCTTCCGAGCGAGGTAAACATTCTTTACTTCATCGGTAGAATAAGCTGCTGGTGGGTCACCTAGCGGTGCATCCAGCACATAGGTCAAATTACCAATGTGAGGACAATCCTCAAATTGCGGAACCAATCCGCGAAGTTGCTTCCATTGTTTTTCAACTTTTCTTTCTCTAGGAACGCATTAAAATTGATGGTAGGGGCTGCCATTGATCTACAACATATTTGCAATAGTTTATGACAAATTGAGTTCAAATTAATTAATGAAATTAAACTAGGTGAACTCCCACTCAAAACAACATCCCTCACATTGTTTTAGTGATCACACGAACCAAATCCACTACATCAACACCGATCATCACGAGAGTTGATATAGTTTCAATGGCGAACAATCAACATGTTCATCATATCTACTATATGATTCATGCTTTACCTTTCGGCGATCCGTGTTCCTGAGGCCATGTCTGTACATGCTAGGCTCGTCAAGATCAAACCTTAGCTACCGCATAAGCAAATCTGGCTTGCTTACGTTGTATTCACCATGAATCAAAGACACCCGATCATCACGTGGTGCTTGAGCAGCAAGCTTTGTAGCAGTGCATACTAAGGGTGAACACTTTAGAACTTGAAATTTATGTGCATGAGGGATCATCTTATAATGCTACCGTCGTCTACTAAGCAATACAAGATGCATAAAGGATTAACATCACATGCAATTCATAATATGTGATATGATATGGCCTTTCTTCTTTGTGCTTCCGATCTCCATCTTCAAGCACGAACATGATCTCCATCATCACCGGCAAAGATCAAGGTCAATGACGGCTTCTTCATGGTTGTCGTCCACCAGCTTCAACTATTACAACTATTTTGAATAGACCGCAGGTCTTAACAGAAATTAAAGACAACCATATGGCTCCTGCCGTTGCCAACTTACAATAAGGAACATTGCATACATCAAATATAATCACAATCATGGCCATATCACATCACTTTGCACACCTGCAAAACAAAGTTAGGCGCCTCTACTTTCTTTGCATATTTTACGTGGTTTGGGGCTTTCAATAAGTGTCGCTCTAACTTACGAACAAGAACCACAACATTGATACTAGCATTGTTGATCACCCGTTGTAAATTGGATCTTTACTATGCTAAGAGAAAGCAGGCACCATAAAGCCACTTATGCAATACAAGTTGCATGTCAAGCGTGGAGCAAGTCTCATGAGCGATGTCATGTAAGGTTAGCCGGCCGCTTCATCCCAACATACCGCAAGATGCAAAGTACACAAAAGCAATCTACAATAAAAGCATCAATGCCCACAATGACCATTGTGTTCTACGTCAACAGATCTACATATAAACACGGCTCGATACCCTTTGTAGGGGTTCGTAGCATGGAAAACAAAAATTTTCTATCGCATACAAACAAACAAGCCAAGATCTATCTACTAGATTGCAGCAACGAGTCGATAGAGGAACTCACCGAAGATTCCAAAGCGGTTAACGAGCAGATTCTCGGGTGATGTAGTCGTACTCTTCCGATCTCAAGATCGCGTAGACGATCCTTCCAGCCACGTTCAGCAGCGCTCCCTTGATCGGTCACACGTTCGATTTACGAAGACCTTCCTCTCCCTAGTTCCAGAAAATGGAGGTTGTAGCACTCTCCTCGCGATTCCGCAAAGACAACGGCGTGGTACCTAAGTAGAGGGGAAATCCCGCAGGGCTTCGCCTTAAGCCGGTGTGAGTATGGTGGAGCTTATGAGAGAGGCTATTAGTGATCTAGTAATTAGACACACCAATTAGAAGGCTCTAAATCAATTAGAAGGCTCTAAACCGCTGGCTAAAGCAATTAGAAGCTCTAAACCAAAACGGCTCTAAACCGGAGGTAGAAGATAGGAACTTGTGTGTGTTAGGAGGAGCCCTGCCCTCCTTATATAGGTGGGAGGGCTGGCGGCCAAGGGAGGAGAGTCCTCCCAAGTCGGCTTGGTGGGGCGCCGGCCAAGGGAGGAACCCTCCTCCAATTCGGCCTCCACCAATCCTCCTCTCTTCCCACTTCCCAAAATTGCCGTTTGACTTTCAAACTAGCCGTTTGACTTTTCAATTTAGGATTTAAATAAATCCTTTATTTTGGAAAGCGAAGACACCTAGTACATGATGCAATCATTCCAACTTACAATGACACATTCATGTACCCTTCCACCCTCCGGAGTGCCGGACATTCCGGGACCTTCTAGAATGTTCCCGATGAAAACACGAAATCATTCCGCAACTCCAAATGGGACTTTCCTTATATGAATCTTATTCTCCGGACCATTCCGGATCACCGTGATATCCCGGATCCCATCCGAGACTCAACAACATTCGGTCTCTTTCTCATAATACCATAACTACTCAAAACAACGTCGAATCCTTAAGTGTGTCTCCCTACGGTTCGTGAATTATGCGGACATGATCGAGACACTTCTCCGAACAATAACCAATAGAGGAATCTGGAAATTCATATGGCTCCCACATATTTCTACGATTACTTTGCGATCGAATGAACCACTTACATACGATACCAATTTCCCTTTGTCTCACGATATGTTACTTATCCGAGGTTATGATCGTCGGTATCTCTGCATACCTAGTTCAACCTCGTTACTGACAAGTACTCTTTTCTCGTTCCCGTGATATGTGATCCCTTGTGACCCAGTCACATGCTTGCAAGCTAATTGGATGACATTTCACCGAGAGGGCCCAGAGAATATCTATCCGTCATATGGATGGACAAATCCCACTCTTGATCCATGTGTTTCAACCAATACTTTCCGAACACTCAATACCACCTTTATAGCCACCCTGTTACGGTGTGGTGTTTGATGACATCAAAGCATCCATCCAGTAAAGGTGATATGCATGATCTCATGGTCGAAGGAATTAGGTTACTATGTATCAGAAAGCATATAGCAATTGAACTACTGAAATGACTTGATCTTTATGCTACGCTTATCTATAGGAGTATGTCCACCATATCATTCTCCTAACGATATGATCTTGTTGTTTGATAACATCTCAATGTTCATGATAGGGAAACCACAATCATCAATCAACCAACAAGCTAGTGAAGTATAGAGGCTATACTAGGGACTTCAAATTAAGTTTACAAATCACACAAGTATTAATGGTTTCCTTGTTAATACTATTATAGCATGAATGTAAACATTTATCATAAACACAAAGATATAATAATAACTACATTTATTATTGCCTCTAGGGCATATCTCCAACAACTCCATCACACACACACACCTCCTTGTGAAGGATCTCTCTCCCCCTCTAGAAATTATTCTCCATGGTCTTGGATTAGCGAGATACATGTTCTCGGTGGCTTTATCTAGAAAGGAGTTGTTGCTTCCGCTGCATCGCTGGAGCAAGGACGCGGAGGTTATCGGGGTACTGGACGTGTGTGCGATCACGGATGCACCGCTTCTTTTTGGTGCTGGACTTGTTGGTGCTGGACCTGCTGGACTTGCTGGTGCTGGACTTGTTGGACTTCATCACGATCTTGAGATCGGCAAGTATACGACTACATCATCCACTAGTTCAAACTGATTAACAACACTTTGTCGCTCTTCAAGGGTATGTTCTCTATGGATGTATATCCACCCGTTGATTGTATCTAGGTAGATAGATCTTGGTGCTTAGTTGTTCACATCGTAGGATTTTTTTTGTTTTCTATGCCGAGAACCCAACACATCTACTACTACTTAGCAACATAAAGTAAACTTACTTTACCTTTGCCACAACCATATCACATCATAATGCCCCCTGCAAAACAAAGTTAGACGCTTCCACTTTATCTTTGCATGTTTTACATGGCTGATTGGGCTTTCACACAAGAACCATTCTTACCAACGAACTTTCACCATAATGCTGATCAAGTAGTTATCTATACTACACCCCTTTCGGGGCCCTCTGTTTTAAATGGCATTCCAACTAATGCGAGAGAGATAGACACCCCCCAAAACCACTTTATACGGTACAAGCCGTATGTCAAGCGTGGACCAGTCTCGTGAATGAACGCGTAAAGTCAGTTGGGGCCCGCTTCATCAAGCATTGCTGCGGTATACACAAGTACATGTGGGAGGGTAACAACTAAAAGATCAACACCCACACACTACAACTCATGTGTTCTACCCGTACTAGCAATACCATGCATAGAACTTGGCTCTGATACCACTGTAGGGGTTCGCACATGAAAACAATAAATTTTTCCCTACGCCCAGAACCCTAGTTGCCAGATCTGTTAGTAATGCAGTAATGTGAGGGGCTTTTCGCGAACTTACACTTGAAGACCGAAAACATTCACATAAAACCCCCTGCAACGCTCAACGCTCGGGAGAGTGTGGTTGATGTAGACGAACCGAAGCCGACCTCAAGGTCGTGTTCAAGTCCCGGAAGCTCCTGTGGCTCCAACGACTCCTAGTGCCCCAAGTGTTGCACCTCGTAGGGAGTTACACACGTTCGGTGCCTGATGATGACCCCCACTCCTCTGATCCAGCAGCAGTTGCGAAAGTAGAGCTCGTGGATCCGAATCCCGCAGCACGACAGTGCACCGTGGTGAAGAAGACTCCTGCTTGCACGATCCGGACTTGGGACAATGGTCACGGGAGAGAGAGAGAATCAACTAGAGGTCTCCCCAAAATAGAGGGAACCTTTTATGGATTATTGTGTATTTATTTTGCCAAAATACCTCTCTTTATATAGGGAAACACCCCCATAGCAAATTAGCTTAGCAATGTGGGACTAAACAAGGGATAGGGGAGAGGGGGTTGGCCGCCGCTAGCCAGCACCCAAGTGGGACCCTCGTGGGGTGGCTTGGCCTAGCCGGCCACCCCCTCCTCCTTCCTCCCTTCAGTCTTTCCCTCATGGGCCCTTTTACCCTCCAGATTTGACCCATTAAGGTATTTGACCCTTTTTAATTATTTTTCTTTTATTGAATAAATATAATTGAATCAATATTTAACATTCACTTACATATTATTCAATCCTGTTGAGGTGTAACTCATCCCCTCTCATTCCGGACAACCTCCGGACTTACCGAAAACCTTCCGGTATTATCTGAGCATCATCAAGCCCTTAAGCGTGATACCCCATGGTTCGGGAACACTCCAGACATGGTCGGGACCCTCCTGCACCAATGATCAACAGAGGGACCTGGATGGCCACTAATGAGTGCATATTTGCATCATGTTTTATATTATTATTTTGCATTGTAGATGTAGGATCTTGGTATTTACGGTGCTCGCGCACACATTTTATGTATGTTTCCACCAGGATCAGGACAGATGGTGGATAAAATGGATACAATTATTGGAGCAGTTGTACTAAGGAGAAAAGGAGTAAAAAACAACGTAAATCGCTTATTTGGGAGATACCAATAATACCAGAAGAAAACCCAAAGCGAACAAGGCGTATAGACGGTTTAACGACCAACTATACGGCGGGAATAAATTTTCCGGCCATATAGTTGGTGCCGCCACCGCCTCCTCAAATAGTTTCACCCCGTGCAACTGGATCCGGGAGACGACATACAGAACACCCAAAAATCGCCGAAACCTCACCTCTAGAAGACATCTGGAGGGGCAACTCGTCCACCGGGGATCCATCTTCACCCTGCGCAGATCCGAGAGGCTAAGGCATCAATCTTCATCATCAACCGCTGCATCACCACCATCTCCATCCATCCCATCTACATCTTGTCTAGATCTTGTTGTAATTTCTGTACTCGTTGTGGATTTATACAAGTACTATTCATCTCTGATAGATTCCCTTGTTATTTCCATGATGTTGATTACCTCCATGTCTGAGTAGATCATTAGTTCTTGGGGAGATGGAGAAACCCTAGTATGAGATTGAAATAAGATAAAGTTTATTATGATATTCATCACTGTGACCATGTGTTAGATTGTCTTCATCTTGATGTTGAGAGAAGTCGACCTCTCAATATTCGCCTCACATGGGGACTTGATGGAGGGAACTACTTGTTAGTAGACGGAGGTGTGTTAGCACTTCAAGTGACTATAAAGTTGTTGGCACTCCTTACGTATCAAGTTGGGAAACCGAGGAAACTCACAGAACACTATCCATGCCATGGGATACATCTTACGGGATTAAGTCCCTTAATAGCGTAGTAATTCGATTGATGTCAATTGCTGACTATTGTGGTTATGAGGATGATGTGAGCAGTGGTTGCTGCCCGTTTGTCCAAATACGGAGTTCCTCCAACACATACATAGTTGAGAATGTTCATGATAATAATCTTTATCTTAGCTCATTATAAAGCCAGTGGTGTATCCGCTACTCCCTGAGAACGCTTTTTCCCTATTACAGTTCCAATCTCTCTTACATACGTGATACTTACTTTTTGTGTTCAGTTGTTTTACTTTACTTATTGTTGCTCTTATACCAAAAATCCAAAAACACCTTTTTACGCAATGCTCGCATTTTACCCTGTCACTTAGAACTTTATTTAGCATTTCTATTGTAATATTTATTTCAAGAGTCATTAGACTTCAGACTCCTGCTCCCTATGGGATCAGTATATTTATTTCGAAACTAGCTACAAACGATCTGTGCACTTGCAGTCATCAAGCTATTTTCTGGCACCGTTGCTGGGGAGCTAAGCACTGTAGGTCTTTTAGTTTTTGCTTATTTATTTTTGTCTTGCTAAGTTTTGTTTTGAGTTACAGGTTTCCACCAACATGATGGAGTTTGAGCATATGACTAGTGTTAACCCACTCAGCTACTTTGGGAAGCCCTATGATATTTATAAAAGAGACAACTCCAATGAGAAGACAAGTGGGTTTGAAATAAATCCTCTATTACTCGGTATTCTACACAAGAAGCAATTTACTGGAGATGAAGAAGATCCTGATCCATATGAGCATATTGCATGTTTCAAAGATATATGTGGCACTTTTCAATTGACGGGATATACTACTAATGAGGTAAGGGTTAAACTTTTTAGTCAGACTTTGACTAGTACAACTCTCTCATGGTATAGATCTCTACCCCTAGAAGCCACTACTACTTGGGATAATTTAGCCTGTGAATTTCTAGCAAAATATTATCCATTATCAAAATCTTTTGGAATCAGGCATCTTATAATGACTTGGAGGAACCGTTCTAATGAAGGACTAGTAAGAGATTATATCAGATTTAAAGATTTACTACGTCTATGTCCTCATCATGATTTACCTGAATGGTATTTATTGCATTCTTTTATGGCGGTTTAATTGAACCTAATAAAATTGAACTAGACTCTTTCGCGGAAGGAGCCTTTATGAATCTTCCTATAACTAAAGCTTGGGCTTTACTTAATAGAATTCACGATCATAGAGTTTCATGGAATTTTGGACTAGGAAGTGAAGGAGGCATAGAAATAGATCATGATTGCATTCATGACTATAATAAAAAGCACCATGTTAAAGAATTATCTAAAGAACTTTATTTGGATTCAGATCTTGTGTTGCAAGTTGTTTAAGCTTTTACAGAACATATCAAAGCTCCAAAAGAATGTTTGGTCAAGTATGATCCACCACCCAAACCTGAGAAGAAAAGAGAAGTTAAAGCAACACTGGCCTCCCTAGAACCAACATATGAGATACCTTTACCTAACACTGCATAGAAGCATATTCTTGAATATGAACATGTCAAAGTAGTATAGGAGAAGAAGGAAGAGGAAAGTATGCTAGAAATAGTGGAACATCTAGAAGAAACCAAAGATGAAGAGGTAACCAAGGAAGCAATTATGGCTATGTACGCACATTGTAACATAGTTTAACTTGATGAAGAGACTTCCATATTGGTTGAAGGTAAAAGAAACGTAAAAGATGTGGGTATGCCTATTCTTCCCTGCATATTTAAGGAAACCTCGCATTATGGTTTATGTAATCTTGGCACCGAAGTTAATGTTACATCTTATGATTTCTATTAGAAATAAAAGAAGAAATAGAACCAGCTACAATTGAAAATACTGATATGACAATCATGTTAGCCAATAAAACTCTTAGAATTCCAATGGGAGTATGAAGATGTAACTGTCACAATTGGCATCAAAAACTTTCCTATCGATTTTGTAGTTGTTGATATGCCAGTTGGCACTCTTTACCTAATTATATTTGGAATAAACTTTTTGAGTGATATAAGTGCCTATGTTGATGTCAAAAAGGAGATTGTGTCTCTTAAGCTTGGGGGAGCGAAAAACGAATTCCACTTTTCCAAATTTAAAGACAGGCCTCCACAAATACAAGAAGAAGAGAAATAGAAAACTATTAAGGAAATGTCAGCTCTCTTCTTTAGTAATCAAGAAGAAGAAATAAATGAAGACTCAAATTATGAAGAAATAGTTATGGAGGACAAGTCCCTAGAATAACTAGAAGATGAATTCGATTCACTTCCCATTATAGGGCCTCCAACTAATGAGGCTTTTGAAGAGCCAAAAAAGATAGGGGGCGAGGAATTAGCACCCCTAGAATTGAAGACTCTACTAGATAATCTTAAATACAGATTTTCAGATAATACAAATAAATTTCCTGTTATTATTAGTGCTAAACTTTCAGGAGAACAAGAAGAAGAACTCATGAAAATACTTGAGGAGCATCGCAAGGCCTTTGGGTACTCAATGGATGATTTGAAGGGCATTAGTCCCATGATAACCGTCCATCGAATATTCATGGAAGGAGGTGCTAAACCAGTTGCGGAATTTAATAGAAGGCTGAAGCCCGGAATGAAGGAAGTGGTAAGAAAATAAATTGTACGCCTACTGGAAGCAGGCATAATCTATCCTGTTAAAGAAAGTGAATCGATAAGTCCTGTTCATTGTGTCTCTAAGAAGGGCGGTTTTACTGTTGTTCCTAATGAAAACAATGAATTGATACCTACTAGAACTATTGGTGGGCATAGGATGTGCATAGACTTCAGGAAATTGAATAAAGAAAGTAGGAAAGATCACTATCCTTACTATTCATAGATCAAACTCTAGAAAGGTTAGCAAACCACACTCATTTTTGCTACCTGGATGGATACTCTGGTTTTTCTCAAATAGATGTTCATCCTGATTACCAACTTAAAACAACTTTCATTAGTCCTTATGGTTTACATGCTTACCGACGTATGCCTTTTGGTTTATGTAATGCTCCAGCTACTTTTCAAAGATGCGTGACTACTATTTTTGTGGATTTTCTAGAACTTATAATGGAAGTACTTATGGATGACTTTTCTGTCTATGGAACTTTGTTTACTAGTTGATTGGATAATCTCAATAGAGATTTGCAGCTTTGCTAAGAAACCAATCTTGTTCTAAACTGGGAGAAGTGTTGTTTTATGGTCAAAGAAGGTATAGTCCTTGGACATAAGGTATCAGGTAAAGTAATTGAAGTGGATAGAGCTAAGGTTGAGGCCATAGAGAGAATGCCACAACCTAGGGATATTAAAGGTATACAAAGTTTCCTTGGTCATGTGGTTTTTTATAGAAGGTTCATTAGAAATTTCTCTAGAATATCTAAACCTTTGATTAACCTTCTGCAAAAGGGAGTAAGATTTAATTTTGATGATAAATGTCTGAAGCCTTTGACAAACTCAACAATGCTTTATCCCGTGCTCCTATCATTAAACTACCTATCTGGGATATGACTTTTGACTTAATATGTGAAGCTAGTGATGATGCTGTAGGAGTAACTCTGGGACAACACATTGGTCATAGATTTAATATTATACATCATGCTAGTAGAACTCTTAATGGTGCTCAAAAGAATTATCATAAGGAAGAGAGGGAACTTTTTGATGTATTTTTCTCTTGTGATAAATTTTGTTCTTATATAGTTGATGCAAAAGTAAGAGTTCATACGGATCGTGAGGGTTTAAAAGAACTCCTTGAGAGGAAAGACCATAAGCAAGACTGATCCGTTGGATTCTTTTACTTCAAGAATTTGAGTTGCAGATTATGTAGAGGCAAGAAATAAAGATGTTGCAGTGTCCATGATTGCCCAACAAGACACCAATCTTATTGAGAGGAACTTTAGTCCTAGCGATTTTTGCTTACGAGAATTATTCAATGAACTAAGGTCAATTCCTCCAAAAGAGAAGAAGTCTTTGTTGTTGGAGGAACTTGTCATCCCCAAATAAGTAAACAGTAAGTTCAAGGTAAGTGTTCTTACTCAAATAAGTGATTTGTTTTTACAGATGTTACTTCTAATTTTTTTGCCTTTGAATTCCTCGTGTTTTTCTGAAGTTTCTGGAGGTTTTTACCAACTATACGGGCACAACTATACCACCGGAGAAAAATCTCTCGCCGTATAGTTGGTCGTTAAAACCTCTGTATCTTCTTCATGAAATTGTTTTCAATGTCTGGACCTATACGGGCGCAACTATACGGCCGGAGATAAAATTCCGGCCATATAGTTAGTTGTTGAACTCTTAGACACTTTTGATTTTTGATGTCTGTATCTATACGGTCGCAACTATATGACCGGAGATAAAATTCTGGCCGTATAGTTGGTCGTTGAACTCTCAGACACTTTTGATTTTTGATGTCTATATCTATATGGTCGCAACTATACGACCGGAGATAATATTCCGGCCGTATAGTTGGTCGTTAAACTACCAGGCATTTTTTGTTTACCCATTTTGTTATTCATGAAAAAAACGTTATTGTCGGTTCCGAGTCATAGCTTAACCGACCTGGACTCGAGATATTTGGAAATATCTACCCGGAACCAACTATATGGCAGGAGCTATACTGGTCGCGCCCGTATAGTTGGTCGTTACGTGGCAGGACTCCTCCAAATCTGCGATTTCTTTCCCTATTTCGTTAAGATTTTTTTCTTGGGCGAGAATTTGGTGTTTCTCACGAGTTTTACCGACCTCTGACCCCCCTTATATACTGCCATTGTCTCTCCCTCTAATCATAATCTCCATAAACCAATCCACCTCTTATTCACACGTGAGGACACACAACCAAGGAACAAAAGCCAAGCAGAAAGGTTCCTATGGAGATCGGGATCAATAGCGATCAAGGCAAGGAGATCTAGATCATCCCTATGGAGTTCCTCGATACCGACAATGCACGCCAGAAGACGGAGTTCAAGGCCCTCGAGCTGAAGATTGAAGAGATGGACAGGGAGACACCTAGGACACCCAAACATCTTCGATTGCTGTGACTTTATCTTGACAACTTGATGAAGATATTAAGCAGACAACTGATAGCTGTGAGATTCGACACATTTTCGATGGCTTTTATTGATGGTTTTCTCCCGAATTTGATCGTTTTCTGGTTTTACCTAACGCTAATACTTTGGTAGCAAAGAAAAAATGGTTTTTAATGTGTGTTTCAGGTTCTGAACGTCAATAGAGGGATTTAACTAGAGAAACACAATATTCTAGAGAAAACAAGCAAGTCCCACCTTGAAAGCTCGCGAGGGGAGCTCACGGAAGCTTTAATGAGCAACTATACGGTGAGAATATTTTTCCGGCCGTATAGTTCCCGCCATATAGTTGCCACCACCTCTGTCTTGTCAAAAGGGATAACTTCCATGAAGGGAACAGGGACGAAAACATAATGCAGCAGCCGCCACACCATCCGGAAGGGAGAAAGAAGAGATCCGGAGAAGAAGGAGAAGATGTTCTTCATCCCGCTCCACGATCTTTGACCTCCTAGCCAATACACACCATAGCCACTACTTGTACTTGAGAGAGAGAGAGAGGGATCTCGACCTTGCAAGACTAGGGTTCGATATTGTTTCTTCCCATCTTGAATTGTGTTGGATATTTTTCTATTCTTATTGTGGATCTCCATGGTAATACAAAGACGATTTCCCTTTATTTAATTATATTGATGATCCGTTCTTCTCTCATGTGTGAGTAATTCCCTTGGGCGTGGGAGATGTAGGGGATTGGTGAGATGTGATGTGCCTTCCTATATTTTCTGTTAGTTTGTGATTGATTCTAATTACTATTATATGTGTTCTTGACTATCTGTGGGATGCCTAATGCTTGTTGTCCAATTAAGGGCCCAAACAACATGACACCTTGTTCTACACAGATAAGATCTTGTTCGCTAGTGGACCGACAACCCTCGGGTGACACGAGGATATCAATGGAAAGCTAGTTGACTCGAGGATAACGAGTAACCACTGTGCTTATTGCATTAGTCCGATCCAAGGAGCTTAATCGCTAAGCAACCTGAAGGGTCTTAATCATCTAGTGTCTGACCATGGTTTTGGTAGCAGGCTAGTAGGATTATTGAAGTTGGGATGAAATCTACCAAGAGGAGTTCCGGCTAATTATGGGTTGCTCGCCTACACATATATCTATAGGATTATAATTGTTACATTTACCATTCGTCCACCTGGCACAGTCACTATCACCATGAACTGAATTTCCCCGCGCCTTCTTTCGTCATCTACAAGAAACAAAGCAAAGTCATTCTTTACTTTTATGCTTTATATTTCCGAAGTTTACATTTTAGTTTTATTTAAATCTATTGCATTTAATCAAAACCCCATTCTTATTTCAGCACTTGCAGTCAATTCACTCGAAGACCTGTTGAAAGGGCATGTATGCCCCCATGTGTGGTTTTGGTAATTAATGACAATCCCTATGGACTAATGTGCAAATTGAGTTTCACTTGTAGGTTTGTCCATTGGAATCGCTTGGACCATGTGTTGGTTTCAAGGATGAAAAATAAGAAGCAATGTCCAAGGGATTTGTGCCTATTGGAATCTAGTAGAAGAAGAAGATCAAGTATGTCTTGAAGAAGAAGAAGAAGAAGAAGATGGAGTACCTCATGGCTATCTTCAAGACATCATCAATAAATGAAGGGCAAGCTCAAGGTGCGCCATCTCTAGAAGATCTCATGCTTGAAGCTTGCCATCCTCGGTGTTCATGGAAGGATGAAGACAAGGTCAAAGAAGAGGTTTCCCCATGGAGTATGGGGGAGCCATTCACAAGTCTTCATCAAGCAAGAGCAATCAAGAAGAGGTTTCCCCATGTAGTTTGGAATTAATGTCTACTAGGGCTAAGAATGATTCTTTATATAATCCTGATTTTGGCACTAAGCTAGAAAAAGGGATACTTCAGATAACTCCTGATCTTACGCCTGAGGTACGCAAAACAATGAAAGAAAAAGGTATACCTTCTGAACTTGCTAAGGAAAACAAAGAAGATTTATTCCAAGTTTTAACTGAAGAAGATGAAACTAGAATTTTTTTCAAGAATTAAAGCATCGACAAGTAAAATCTCATAATAACTTGCATAGGCATTTCCAAAAACATAAAAAGATTTTGGCAGAACTCATGGAAAATTATGATGAGATAGGACAAGAAATAAAAATATTTCATAAGTATCTTAGTATGATTGAAACCCGTGTGATCAAGTAGCATCTGGTTATCAAAATTTTCTTCGTGAAGTCGAAGATATTCCTGTTTCTACTAATGTTATCACCAGAAGGGGTGCAGTTGTTACAAGACCCTTAGGACCACCGGAATATGAAGCTAAAAAAGAGCGCAAGGAAAAAGCCTTGCTCGAAGCAAGCCAAGAAGATGATACATTGGTGGATCCTCAAGATGAAACTGAGACGCAAGAGCAGACCAAGCGGGACCACAATGATGCACAAGATGATCATTATGACTCTGATGCAGAGACGGTTGATCCAAGAGAAGATAAAGAAACAAGCAAGGAAGATGAAGTTGTTGTAGTAGAAAAGAAGAAAAGCAATAAACAACAACAAAAGAAAGCAACAAAATAACCTGGCCCCCCAAAAAGGTAAAGGACAAGAGTAAGTCAGGTGAGAAAAGGCTTCCTTATCCTGATCGAAAAAATAAAGCACCGGATGAGGTAATTTATAATTATTTTACAAAGGCACTTAGTGACCTTCATCTGGAAATTCCATTTGCGGATGCAATCAAAGTTCCTACTTATGGTAAATTCCTTCGTGATATTCTTAGTAGAAAGAAAGAAATAACTGAAACTGTTGCCATGGTAACTAGCTATCCTGCTAATGGGAAGCTGTTGTCTAAGTCTGGAGATCCCGGAATACCAACTATTTCATGCTCAATAGGTAAAACTGATATTCACAATGCCTTGTGTGATCTAGGAGCAGGAGTTAGTGTAATGTCATACTCCCTCTATAAAAGGTTAGGATTAGGGGAGTATTCTCCTACTACTATCACTTTACAGATGGCTGACAAGTCCACTAAACAACCCTTTGGTATGATTGAGGATGTCTTACTTGGGATAGATGAACATGTTACTCCCACTGATTTTATTATTCTTGAAATGCCAAAAGATGAAAGATTATCTATAATACTTGGAAGACCCTTCCTTAGTACTGCAGGTGCATCAGTAGATTGCGCAGAAGGGGAGATAATCTTTAATGTTTATGATGCTGAAATCATTCGGTATTTTCCAAAGAAGCTAGAAGTAGGAGAAAGATATGTTCCACCGGCAAAACGAGTTCATGTGGTAAGTGCCATTTATAAGGGGCAATCGAAGGTAAGAATTCGAGAAGAGAGAAGATGTTGAGTTATTCAACCATTCTTAATAAATGCTTGATGGGAGTCAACCCATTTTTCGTTAATTTAGTAGAATAAAGAATAAGAAGTTCATCGCATTCCTACCACTTTTTCACAGACATTCTTCCAGAAGCACGCCCGTGAAGATGCAGGTGTCAAAAAGTAGTAGAAATATCGATTGAATAAGTAGAGAATAATAATAAGAATAAAAGTTTGATTTTTCTATAAAATTTTGCTTTTAATATGCTAATGTTGGTCAACAGTTTTTACTATCATTTTTCTGTTAAAAACTAGGTATTTCACTAAGTTATGGGATAAGAAGGTATCCTCGAAGAAATAGAATTTTTTTGATGTTTACTGATGGTTTAATGACCAACTATATGGCGGAATAAAAAATTCCGGTCATATAGCTCTAGTCGTATAGTTATCTTTGCCATCAATAAATTTTCTTCGAAGGCACAAAGAGTTTAACGACCAACTATACGGCGGGAATAAAAATTCTGGCCGTATAGCTCCAGTCGTATTGATATTGATGTCTCCGTACATAAACTTCTGAAAGGTACTGAGAGTTTAACGACCAACTATACGGCGGGAATAAAAATTTCGGCCGTATAGTTGCGGTCATATAGATATCGATGCCTTTGTAGAATTTCATCCCAAAGGTACTGAGAGTTTAACGACCAACTATACGGCGGGCATAAAAATTCCGGCCGTATAGCTGCGGTCGTATAGATATCGATGCCTTCGTAGAATTTCATCCCAAAGGTACTGAGAGTTTAACGACCAACTATACAGCGGGAATAAAAATTCCAGCCATATGGTTCCGTTCGTATAGATATCGATGCTAGTTTTAGAAATTTATCTCGAGAGGCAGACGGTTTAACGACCAACTATACGGCAGGATCATTTTGATCTGGCCGTATAGTTGTGCACGTATAGTTGTTTTCTGAATAAATAAACCCTAGTTGGCGGCGCCACCACAACTATACGGGTGGAGCAACATCACCCGCCCGTATAGTTCCGGCCGTATAGGTCGGCGCGACCACTTAATCGCACCAGGGCGGCTAGGTCTTCCTCCTCTCCTCATTATTTCTCTCATATTCTCTCTCCAAACCTCTCAAAATCCACCTAGAACTTCTGATTCTTCGCGGATTTCATTCGTTTGAGTGGGGGAATCAACATATCAGTATGTTTCTCTCCCTATCCATGCTTTATTTTCAGATTTCCATGGTTGAAACTCTAACATTGGTCTAGTGGATGAAATCAAGCTTATTTCGTTTTTCCTATTAATTTCTCACGTTAGGATTGAATTTTTCCATGTAGAATCATTTATATATCATATAGAAACTATATAAGGTTTTATGGTGAAATTTTCAGTGCATCATGATGAACAAAATCGGTAACCTCTTTCATTCGAGCAAGCACCAACGGGGTGAGGGCTCAAGCTCGGGGTCCCAAGCTTCGTGTAACTCCAAGTTGGACATTGTCTCATCGAGGAGGGTGCTGCCCACACGTTGGGCCGACCACAACTTTCTCACCGTGGTAGGGTTGAAGGAGGACTTCGAGCTCATGTGCAGCAGGTCGGGGTTGGTGGTGATCAGCTTCGCAAGCCACGACACCTACGCTGAGCTCACCCACGTGTTCCTTGCCTCCTTCTACGAGGACCACAAGGAGAAAGGTAACATGTGCACGATCAGCTTCACCATGAACCGGCAGCACTATGAAATAAATTACGAACCCCATACTAGGGAGCCCAATATTACTAACCTCTATAGCGTCACAAGTGGAACGACTTGGGAGGTTATTTATATTAGTGGTGGCAAGCACTTTTATCAGAAGAAGATGTCCACCATTCAGAACCCAACCATTCGCTAATATGCTCTATTCCTCGCCAACACACTACTGGGGAGAGGTGACACAGGCTCCATGGCCAATGCGGACATGGCAATGATCACCAAGGCTCTCTTCCCTACTTCACCGCAAAGCCCTAGTTCTACAACTCTACTCATCCAGCACTTCCACCACCGAAGCAACAAGACCAAAGGTGATATTCGCATTGGTGGATTGGTAACCCACCTTTCCTATGCATTAAATGTTATACTACCTATCATGGAACCTGTTGACGGCTCCAAACTTATGGACATCAAATATTTGACTGCTTGGTGTTTACCATGCTAACCAGAGGCTCTGAACATATAAATTCGGTTATCTTGATGATGTACAGGGTAAGAAGGTTTAGTTGCCCTGCCTCCAGGCCTTCTCAATTGTAGACAAGAACACTTGGATCCTCACCAAGGAGCAAGTGACGGCGATCCTGGCCAAGCACCAGCCCGAGGAGGAGGAAGATGAAGGGCAGCAGGATGATGAGGAACAGGAGCAGGAGGAAGAGCAGGGGCACAACCCTGCTTGGGAGGGATAGCAGAAGCAGCAAGGAGGAGCATGGGACCCGTCGCCCAACCAGCCACAGCAGGGGTACAACTACGTCCCCTACCAGGAGTTCCCGCAGCTCAACCAGCGCGTTGGGGAGATCTACAACACACTTCAGGATGTGAATGAAGATGTCAACATTTCGACTCACAACTTTAGTCACTTCATGACCCATTTCACTGACTTCTACCAGCAGTATCCGCGCCAGCCGCCAAATGACAGCGACAACTGAGCCTGGCAATTGCCTAAGCTTGGGGGATGTTTGAAAACCTCCAAACTTTGCATTCATATTTTTATTTTCTTCTTTTTATTTATTTTATTTACTTCAAATTCGCATGTTTACTTTCAGTTTTGCATGTCTAAACCAAAAATACAAAAAAAATAGTTGTAATTTTATTTGCAAGTTTGTTTATTTGTTTCTCTCAGAGATTGCTTAATTTCAGGTAACTTGGCAATAGGAAAGCATAGAGGGGTTTCGACTCAAATACAAGAATGAAGCAAGTAAGAAGAGGTATCATGTTCCTTTCACCATCCTCTCTGCAACCTTAAATTGATCCTACAAATATTTACTCGCTTGCACTGAGGACACTTCCCACTTAGATTGTTATCCCATAAATTCTATTCCTTTGCTGGTCTCTCCTTTTTAGCCTTGAAATAATGAGCAAAGAACTTGGTTTAAAATACTTCCTACATTTTTACAACAAGAAAAAGCATCTAAAAGATGACTTGAGTCCAAGTCTAGCCTGAAGAATTTAATTTTGGAACCACTCCATCCCATTTGAGCTTAATACAAATAGACTTGATAGTACCCTTGATTGAAATTGTTTGATGAAATGGATGCTTCGAAGTAGTAGAAATTATGCCACTACTTTTTCTGATAAGTACCATAAGATATTGCTTTACGCGTGTCATTACAACCCTGTCGTGCTCCATGGGGAACTATTAACTCCGCTGGCCAACGAACGATCTAAATGTGGGAAACCACTTGATTTCAGCTATTGATTTATGTAAACGTTTGTAGCAGCAATGCTATGATGGGTAAAAAATTTAGTCTCCTCATGGTTTCGTGTTCCAAGTGAAGTTGTAGTACTCCTCTGGCCCATTATTGCTCAACAATTATTTATTGGCATGGTCACGAGTGCTCAACACAGCCCCAATTAAACATGATAAAAATAGTGACATGATTTCTCTATGAAAGAGCTAAAGTTTTTGAAAGGCAAAAGAAAAGAAAGAGGTGCTTTGATAGTCTTGAGATTTTGACATGGGATAGATGAGTTGTTCTTAAATTATATGCTTTGATGACTACTTGAGTACTCTTAATTGGGCAAACAAACAAGAACAAAAGGTTTTCATCTCTCAATAAAGAGAGACACCAAAAGAATTTGTCTCACCTTCCTAGCTAAACTTTCGACACTTGCTTGGGCATGTGATTTATTTGCTAACAAGATATACATGGTTAGGAAGTGGACTCATTGCAATCTTGTGAATACTTGTATGATCATATTTAAGATTGCAGGGATTGTGAAGAAAAGAATTTGACACCAATTCAAACTTGTGAGTTCCTTTATTTTCAGTCTCGAATCTCTGCTATTCTTCCTTATTTCCTTGTCACTCGAGGGCGAGCAACATCTAAGCTTGGGGGAGTTGATAGCTGTGATATTCGACACATTTTTGATGGATTTTATTGATGGTTTTCTCCCGGATTTGATCGTTTTCTGGTTTTACCTAACGCTAATACTTCGGTAGCAAAGAAAACTTGGTTTTTAATGTGTATTTCAGGTTCTGAACGTCAACAGAGGGATTTAACTAGAGAAACACAATATTCTAGAGAAAACAAGCAGTCCCACCTTGGAAGCTCGCGAGGGAAGCTCACAGAAGCTTTAACGAGCAACTATATGGCGGGAATATTTTTTCGGCCATATAGTTCCTGCCGTATAGTTGCTGCCACCTCTGTCTTGTCAAAAGGGACAACTTCCATGAAGGGAACAGGGACGAAAACACAATGCAGCAGCCTCCACACCATCCAGAAGGGAGAAATAAGAGATCCGGAGAAGAAGGAGAAGATGTTCTTCACCCTGCTCCACGATCTTCGACCTCCTAGCCAATACACCCCATAGCCACTACTTGTACTTGAGAGAGAGAGAGAGGGATCTCGACCTTGAAAGACTAGGGTTTGATATTGTTTCTTTCCATCTTGAATTGCGTTGGATATTTTTCTATTCTTATTGTGGATCTCCACGGTAATACAAAGACGATTTCCCTTTATTTAATTATATTGATGATCCGTTCTTCTCTCATGTGCGAGTAATTCCCTTGGGCGTGGGAGATGTAGGGGATTGGTGAGATGTGATGTGCCTTCCTATATTTTCTGTTAGTTTGTGTTTGATTCTAATTAATATTATATGTGTGCTTGACTATCTGTGGGATGCCTAATGCTTGTTGTCCAATTAAGGGCCCAAACAACATGACACCTTGTTCTACGCAGATAAGATCTTGTTCGCTAGTGGACCGGCGACCCTCGGGTGACACGAGGATATCAATGGAAAGCTAGTTGACTCGAGGATAACGAGTAACCACTGTGCTTATTTCATTAGTCCGATCCAAGGAGCTTAATCGCTAAGCAACCTGAAGGGTCTTAATCATCTAGTGTCTGACCATGGTTTTGGTAGCAGGCTAGTAGGATTATTGAAGTTGGGATGAAATCTACCAAGAGGAGTTCCGGCTAATTATGGGTTGCTCGCCTACACATATATCTATAGGATTATAATTGTTACATTTACCACTCGTCCACCTGGCATAGTCACTATCACCATGAACTGAATTTCCCCGCGCTTTCTTTCGTCATCTGCAGGAAACAACAAACACGCAAAGTCGTTCTTTACTTTTTTGCTTTATATTTTCAAAGTTTACATTTTAGTTTTATTTAAATCTATCACATTTAATCAAAACCCCATTCTTATTTCAACACTTGCAGTCAATTCACTCGAAGACCTGTGACAACTTCGGGTGTGATGGAGACTTCAGCAACAAACACTTACCTTTGGGCTCCCTATGGGATTGATATCTGAACTTCGAAACTAGCTACAAACGATATGTTCTCTTGCGGACATCAACAACCGAAACAGGTTTTTCTGTGAGCCTTAAAACACTACAAACCCTTCAGGATAACAATGAGTTCATTAACGAACAAGTCAAAGTGCTAGAGAGGAATAATCTTTTCTACAAGCTACGTGTTAAATAATTAGAAGCTGTCAATCAATTCCTCCATCTCAGTCTGGCCCGTGAAGAGAAGATACCGTGTGCCATGGCGCCACAATGATCTACAATAATCACGGTATCAAATAATCGCAAGGGATTATTTGATCCCGCCTAGCTTGATTCCAAGCTTGGGGAGATCTTTAAGACCTTGTAATTTATCTTATAAGTTTTACATTACTATTTTAGTCTTTCATTAGTTCAAACTAGAAATAAAGTTTGCATCATTAGAATTCCCTTCAGGACTAGTCGATCGCTTTTATGAAATTCCGAGTTTATTATTATATATGGAGCAATATTGAGTTTGTGCTTGTCTTATTGGATATATGAATGGCTTGAGTATAATTTTACTTGCACTTGATGATATCAATAGGAGTCTTCCACACTATTAGTACTAATGGAACATATAAAGATAATTTGGCAATGTGTTGTAAGTCTACAATTTGATTTACAAAGAAAAAATTATCTAATCAGTTAAGTTGAAAAATAAACCTTGAACAAAGGAAAATAAAAGTGCTATCAAAATAGAGTGAGAACAAGTCGAGGTAGAATCTTCAAGTCATAAAAATGCTTCATATACAATTGGAAGTTGATAATTGAGATCGTTAAACTTTGAATTCCTACATGAAGTGGAATGTATGGCTAGCTCCTTTGCACATCACTTAAACAAAAAGTGTGAGCATTTACACAAAAGAGAAGAAAAGAAAGAAGAAAAAGAGTGAGTGTGCAAAGAGCAAATAGGCATACACCACTATATTGTAGTATGACAAAGAGACACTTTTGAGATTTTGAATCCCAAGTGAATACGTTGATCCTAAAACACTTGAGACTACCTCGCTAACTCATTCGATTGAACCGGATAGTTTTACATTATGTTGAGATTCATCTTTTGTGAACTGTTGATCACTAAGGTGTGGAAGCCTGCGAATACTATTCAGATGGTTCGAGTAAGGTACTATTTATGAACTTATTCCTATGTATCATATATGATAAACACATGCTGCAACTGCCTCATTTATTTTATCAACTCAGCTTCATGAATATGAGGATCACATCCATTAAGCTAAACTTGCTTGGGACGAGCAAGAGTTTAAGCTTGGGGAAGTTGATGAGTGCATATTTGCATCATGTTTTATATTATTATTTTGCATTGTAGATGTAGGATCTTGGTATTTTATGGCGCTCGCGTGCACATTTTATGTCTATTTTCACTAGGATCAGGACAGATGATGGATACAATTCTTGGAGCAGTTGTACTAAGGAGAAAAGGAGTAAAAAACAACATAAATCGCTTATTTGGGAGATATCAATAATACCAGAAGAAAACCCGAAGCAAACAAGGCATACAGATGGTTTAACGACCAACTATACGGCAGGAATAAAATTTTCAGTCGTATAGTTAACGCCGCCACCGCCTCTTCAAATAGTTTCACCCTGTGCAACTGAATCAGGGAGACGACATACAGAACACCCAGAAATCGCCAAAACCTCACCTCCGGAAGGCATCTAGAGGGGGAACTTGTCCACCAGGGATCCATCTTTACCCTGCGCAGATCCGGGTAGCTAAGGCATCGATCTTCATCATCAACCGCTTCATCACCACCATCTCCATCCATCCCATCTACATCTTGTCTAGATCTTGTTGTAATTTCTGTACTCGTTGTGGATTTATACAAGTACTATTCATCTATGATAGATTCCATTGTTATTTCCATGATGTTGATTGCCTCCATGTCTGAGTAGATCATTAGTTCTTGGGGAGATGGAGAAACCATAGTATGAGATTGAAATAGGATAAAGTTTATTATGATATTCATCACTATGACCATGTGTTAGATTGTCTTCATCTTGATGTTGAGAGAAGTCGACCTCTCAATATTTGCCTCAAATGGGGACTTGATGGAGGGAACTATTTGCTGGTAGACGGAGGTGTGTTAGCACTTATAGTGATTATAAATCTGTTGGCACTCCTTACGTATCAACTTGGGAAACCGAGGAAACTCACGGAACACTATCCATGCCATGGGATACGTCCTACGGGATTAAGTCCCTTAATAGCACAGTAATTCGATTGATATCAATTGATGACTGCTGTGGTTATGAGGATGATGTGAGCAGCGGTTACTACCTATTTGTCCAAATATGGAGTTCCTCCCACACATACATAGTTGAGAATGTGCATGATAATAATCTTTATCTTAGCTCATTATAATGCTAGAGGTGTATCCGCGACTCCCTGAGAACGCCTTTTCCCTATTGCAGTTCCAATCTCTCTTACATACGCGATACTTACTTTCTATGTTCAGTTGTTTTACTTTACTTATTGTTGCTATTATACCAAAACCCCAAAACACCTTTTTACGCAATACTCGCATTTTATCCTGTCACTTAGAACTTTATTTAGCATTTCTATTGTAATATTTATTTCAAGAGTTAATAGACTTCAGACTCCTGCTCCCTATGGGATCAATATCTTTATTTCGAAACTAGCTACAAACGATCTATGCACTTGCAGTCATTAGCCATGTGACCCCTGTGCATTCCATGAAATCTTTCATCATTTGAACCATGAACGTCATGTCGTATTCCTTTTGTCTCTTGATACTTGAATTGCCTGAGATATGATCAATGACATCACCATGTCATGTTCAATCTCGTTATCAACAAATGCTACTTGACTCGTTCTAACAAATGATACCATCGTGATCAAATCACACGCTGCACAACTATTGGATACAACTTCTCCAAGTGGGCCCTTGAGTATCTATTCCGTCACGTGGATGGACAAATCCTGCTCTTGACGCATATTGCCTCAACTGTTCCTCCGAATACATGAACACACCTTTATGATCATCGTGTCACCGAGTGATTTTTATGCTATCAAATTACCCTCGGGTAATAGTGATTAGTATGGCCTCACGGTCTAACAAATAGTACACAAAGTCTATTCTAATCATCGTAACTTGAACTTTGTGACATGATCAGGTCACAATGTTTAGGTTGGGTATAGCTCACCATCTCATTCTCGCAATGAGGTGACTCCATTGCCAACTGGCATAAATGCCACATGATCATATGTTGACCAATGAACCAGTGACTAGAGTTTCACCGGGAACTCCTGGTTGTTTATATATCACACGTGTATTGACGTTTCCTTTCAATGCAGTTATAGCATGATATAAAACTTAACCATAAACTTTATGAAATATGATAATAATCCATATTACTATTTGTCTCTACGGCATGTTTCCAACAAAACTATTTATGTATACATGAAATGTCTCAATCAAATTGTCAGAAAAATATTAATGTGTACATGAAATGTCTTGATCAACATTACTCATTTAATACAGCACGTTTTAGGAAGAAGTTGTACAGTGTACGGGTTGCTAAATTCTAAAGTTCATGTAACCAACATACACTAGTGGTGGAGACTCATTTCCTCTTGTTAGGGTTTTAGATATCTTGCAGCTCCGGCGGCGTCGAGACTTTTTCCCCGATCTTCTCACCTAGTCGTCGCATGGCAAGTCCAGACCGATCCAGGGGTGAGCCTTGGTTTTCTCCCTGGTCCTGGCATTCATATTCTCGGGAAGAAGGAAGGCTTGGGGGTTCATGGTGGTGCTGTAAGGTTAGGGTTGGTGCCATGGTGGCCAACCATGACTCAAGTTCGTCTAGTGGAGGAAACAAAGATCTGGCTACTATGATGAAATGGATGGGGATCCTTGGAGAAGACCTAGATGATGTCTTCTTTGAAGAGGGAGCATCTCCATCGGAGATTCCTTCACTGTCTATTGTGAGGATTTTCACCAAAGGAGAATACTCGAGCTACTGGTTCTTTAAGAACATGCGATCTACATGGGACTTGGTGCTGGTACATTGCAAATGTATCTATAATTTTTGATGCTCCATGCTTGGTTTTATCCACTTGTGTTTTGTCCACACTTTGGAGTACTTTTCATATGATTTCTTGGACTAACCTATTAACAAGAGCCACAGTGCCAGCTGCCTGTTTTCTACTGTTTTTGGTTCCAGGAAAGTCAGAAAATGAATATTCTCGGAATTGGACAGGACAAAAGCCAAAGTGCCTATTTTTCCAGAAGACTCCAGGGCGAATACGAGGCGGAGGAGGGCGGTGGCCACACCCCCCAGGCGCGGGCAGGGCCTGGCCGCGCCAGGGCATGGTGTGGTGGCCCCAGGCACCCCTCGGTCTCCCTCTTTGCTTATAAGAAGCCTTCTGACCTAAAAATTCCGGGGGGTTCGACGTTTTCGAAGGAGTTCCTCCGCCACACCACCGATTCCACGAAACAAGATCGTAAACTCCGTTCGGCACCTACTTAAGGGAATTGGAGGAGATCATCGCCATCATTATCACCACCGCTTCTCCATCGACCATCCATGTTTCCCCCATCTATGAGTGAGTAATCCCCCGCTGTAGGCTATGGGGATGGTAGGGATTGGATGAGATCGTTCATGTAATGGCATCAGATTGTTAGGGCATGGTGCCTAGTATCTTTTATTAGTGCTTTATGACTTTCTTGCGACTTGTTGTGCTTAATGCTTGTCACTAGGGCCCGAGTGCCATGATTTCAGATCAGAACATGTTATTGATTCATTATGATAGTATTGTTTATGGTCTTACCTACAAGTTGTATACACACGTTGTTGTCCGGAACATATGGCCCCGAAGTGACAGAAATCAGGATAACCGGAAGGGAATGGCTTTGATGTGAGGATCACATGTGTTCACAGAGTGTTAATGCTTTGCTCCGGTGCTCTATTAAAAGGAGCACCTTAATTGCCGATGGTTCCTAGAGGCCCCGCTGCAAACGGGCTGGCAGGACAAAAGATGTTGTGCAAGTTCTCATTGCGAGAACGTATGACTATATATGGAACACATGCCTAGGATTGTCTAGTACTTGGATGCTTTATCTTATTTATCTGCAATTCCCTATGCTCTGATTGCTATGTGAATTGTCTTGTGCATGCAACGCCCGTCCATCCATCCCTATGCCTACCGCACTCGAATCCCACTGTTTACTGCTTTTGTTACTACTGTCTTTGCTTTACTACTGCTGTTACTTCACTATTCCCACTACAAAACTGTTGCTACTGATAAACTGCTGTGAGCAAGATTGTTTCTAGGTGCATCTGAATTGACAACTTAGTTGTTAAGGCTTATAAATATTCTTTGGCTCCCCTTGTGTCGAATCAATAAATTGGGTTTCACTTCCTTCGAAAATACTGCGATACACCCCCTATACTTGTGGGTCATCAAGACTATTTTCTGGCGCCGTTGCCGGGGAGCATAGCTTTATTTATCAAGTTCACTTGGATTCTCTATTGTTCGCTGCTATCCATCCATCATGGGTAAGTCTCGTGATGGCAAGGTTCCTATTTTACCATCCACTACAAGAAGAGTGCAGTTCTAAACACCTCTGTGCTCTTGATTCACCGTCTGTTATGAGTAAGTTCCTTACACCACCACATACACATGCTACACACACTACTACTACTGCTGAATCTGAAACTTCTGATGCTTATGATGTTGCTTCTACTGTGCTTGATAAGAGTGGTTCATTAGGTCCTTTCCTAGATGCTACGATTGCTAGAACTATAGCTGGAAATACCGAAACTCCTAATGAAGACACTACCACACCTATTAGCTCACCTGAGTCTAGTGAGAGTTATGATATTGAAGATGGTTATGTTGAGATGACCGATGAGTTTATTAAGGAATGTAAGAACACCCATGATAGGAGCGCTGCTAAGAGTCTCCTTGAGAGGCGTACTATTAGACCGAAATTATATCCTGCTGCTAAGTTTGCTGCTTCTCCCATAAACATTATAGATGAAGATTATGATTTCTCTCTTGATCTATCTTACATAGCTATTGTCGAGAAAGAACCTTTTTGTGGGACTAAAAATGAAAGTGCGATAGCACATATGAATGAACTTTCTACCATGAGTGGCTTGTTTTTTGATGATATTAAGATGCGTACTTACTTTGTTGCTAAGATTTTTCCCTTTTCACTGAAAGGAGAAGCTAAAACTTGGTTTAGTAATTTACCTCCTAGATCTATTGATAGCCCTGAGTGCTTGATTAGTACTTTCCTGCAGAAATATTTTTCTCCTAGTGCTAGACATGCTATTTTGCAGGAACTTTTTGATTTTAAACAGGGAGAAAAAGAGGTATTGCCCGAATCTTGGGCAAAGTTTTGTGCTTTGATTCATGCACAAGCTGGAAGTACATTACCTAAGAATGAGCTTCTTGATATATTTTATAATGGACTAACCGTGGAATCTAGGACATACCTAGATAGTTGTGCTGATTGTGTTTTCAAGAATAGGACTCCTAAGGAAGCCGAGGAATTAATGGCTAAAATAAGCAAGAATTATGAAGATTGGAATCCTCCTAAACAAGCTATACCTGAAGTAATTATACCTGAACCATCTATTCCCGTGCCTATTCCAACATCAAAGAAGAGGGAAGTTATTGAATTAAATGATGAAGTGATGAAGGAAGCTAAGAAATGTCTTAAGGAGAAGGGAATTAAAGCTGCAGATGTCAAGAATTTACCTCCTATAGAAGAATTATGTATGCCTATTCCCTACTCACCCACTATTGAGGTACACTCTCTCCAACACTTTGATGAAGGTGATATCCCTTACTCTAAACCTCCTGATCAATGCTTAGAAGAATTTGATATCTTTATTGTTAAGCAAGATAACTTTAATAAAAGGGTGCAAAATCATCTAATGGAAAACACTAGAGCTATTGTTGAGTTGAAAGATATTGTGGAAAGAACCTCTAATGATGTTAAAATGATTGTTAAACACTTTCAAATGGTTCAAACTCAAATAGATCAACTCGTTAAAGTGCAAAACGACTTGCTAGTTAATGCTGCTAAAGAAAAACATCCTTATGAAATTAGAACTAGAAGTGGTGCTGCTACCCAGGATCCTCTATATCCTGAGGGGCATCCCAAAAGAATTGAGCAGGATTCTCAACAAGCTGAAAATAGTGGTTCTACTCATAAGAAAAGGAAAAATAAACATAAAACGGTTGTAGAACCCTCTGAACCTGCTATAGGTCCTAATATTATATCTATCTCTGATGCTGAAACTAAAAGTGGTAATGAAGAAAATGAAGTTCCTAATGAAGAAAAAGTTGAAGAAGAACCTGAAAACCACACTAAGAATACTAAATACACCAAAGAAGATTTTATTGCTAAGAAACATGGTAGGGAAAGAGAACCTTGGGTCCAAAAACCTATGCCTTTCCCTGATAAGAAACACAAGTCAAAGGAAGATGAACACTATAATAAGTTTTGTGAGTGGATGAAGCCTTTATTCTTGCAAATTCCTTTGCCTGATGCTATTAAATTGCCTCCTTACTCAAAGTATATGAAGGACATTGTCTCGAATAAAAGGAAGATCCCTAATGAAGAAATTTCTACTTTGCTTGCTAATTATTCCTTCAATGGTAAGGTTCCTAAGAAACTTGGAGACCCAGGGATTCCAACTATCCCTTGCTCTATTAAGAACAGTTATGTTAGAACTGCTTTGTGTGATTTGGGAGCTGGAGTTAGTGTTATGCCTTTCTCTCTCTATAAGAGGCTTCAACTTGAAAAATTAATACCAACTGATATATCTTTGCAAATGGCTGATAAATCTACCACTATTCCTGTGGGTATATGTGAGGATGTACCAGTTCAGGTGGCTCACAATTGCTTGATATTAACTGATTTTGTTGTGCTTGAAATGCCTGAAGATGATAATATGTCTATTATTCTTGGGAGACCTTTTCTTAATACTGCAGGAGCTGTTATTAATTGTAATCAAGGAAAGGTGACCTTCAATGTTAATGACAAGGAACATACTGTCTATTTCCCCAAGAAGATTGAAATGACTTATGGTTTGAATTCAATTGAACATGTTGAGGGCATTCAAGTTGGAGCAATATATTGTCCCATACCAAGAGAAAAATTTGAAACTATTATGATTGGGACTATTGCTATCAAGGTTGAGGTAACATAATCATTAGTGGAATACAAAGTTTTGTCTCATATTGAATTGTTTTGGTAGCAAGAACTGATCAACCTTGTTAACAAAAGGATTTCATTGAACAAAACAATGTTTTCACCATGATTATCTCCACTTACTTCTATTCTATCCATTTTAGTTTTTCTCTATGCCTAACTTAAAGGCGTTAAAGAAAAGTACTTATTGGGAGATAACCCAAAAGTTTTAGATGAGTCTTGGAAGTTATTGCTTCAGTAATAACCGCTCCTTCTCCTTTTTATTTGCTTTTTGTGCCAAGAGTAACCTCTAATGAGAGAGAAGTAATGATTGGGAAAGTTGTTGTCCCGAAACAGATTTCTGTGCTTCACCGTAAAAATTCGTGTAAAATCTCTAAACGTCTTTTTGAGGCGCGAATTTTTGTGCTTCTGCCCCAGGTTGTTATCTAACTTTCGTTAGTTAAACACTTTTCGATTTGAGCAACAGAAGGTCTTCGAAAAAATTCGTCTTTACCTGCTGGTCTGTTTTGACAGATTTCTGCCATTTTCTGCATTTGCTTCTTGTTGGTCCCTTTTTGAGTTCTTTTGGGGAATTGAGCTTTTTGAGGGAAGTGATACAGTAGCTAGTGTTCTAATGGAAGTTTATTTGGTGTTAGAACTGAACCTTAAGACTTATTTATCTTGAGTGCACTAATGTTGCTAATAAAGATTGTGTGAAGTTTTGTATGAAGGAAAAATTTCAGGTGTATGGAAGGAATGAGTAATGAGATGAAGGATGGACTAAAGCTCAAGCTTGGGGATGCCACGCGTGTCACCCCAAAAAATATTCAAGAAGTGCAAGCGTCAAAGTTTGGGGATTCCCAAGGCATCCACCTCTTCATCAATAAAAATCCCAGGTTTCTTCCAAACACTTCATTTTTATTGTGTCATGCATAGTTGTGTTATTCTTGGAGCATCTTATTTTTTGTTTTCGTTTTGGTTTTTAGTTTGCGTGGTTTTCTTAGTTTGCTGAATAAATTGGTTGGACCTCCTCTTTCATACATTGGTGTTCAAGTAGTTTGGTTTGGATTGGAAAAGAGTAGGAAGCTTAAGTGGCAAAGAGAGCTTGTTTTTGACTGTGGCCTATGCTTTGTCATGCCATGCTTGATATTGTTTTGGCTTTATGCTTAGTATTATTTGCTGTAGCATGACTTGTTATAAACAATTGAGATTGCTTAATGTGCCTTGGATGAATCATGCGTTGTTTTAGCATATTAAAGCATAGTATAGTGGTATTCTCCTTTGATGCTTTATTTGGATTGACTTGGCACATGCTCACAGCATGTTATGACTATCCCAAGTCACCATAAGCCTTTATGATCCTTTAGTTTTCAACTTGTAGTATCACTTTATGCTTTGATCAATGATGTTTTGTCGCTCTGCATGATTATGGCCATTATTGCTCTCTCCTTTGTCGCTCCCTTACTATTGCTAGCCTTCACTTTCACTGAGTATGTTTTACTCAAGTTTCCAACTCCCTAAACCAAATATTTCCAAAGTGTCCACCATACCTACCCATTAGCATCATTTGCTACCTCCGTGCATATTCAATATGCCCGAATAAAATGTTTACTTGTTATGAGAAAGTTAGTTAGTAAAGCTCTCACGAACTTGATGGCACACTTTATTTTCTTGCACTTAATAAACCTGAACCATTGCGTCCTTCTTTCTTGTGCATATTCTTGCGCTTTATGAGTTGAAGTTAGCAGAACCATGTATCATGGGGATCGCTTTCAACGCTTCATCGGTACTTTGTACCTAGTTGATATCATGTTCTTTTGCTTATGGATCCCGGCGGTGTGAAATAAAAGTGGAACTTGTAAGATCATGGGGTTTGTATGTATGTTAGAGAAACGCCTGGGCCACTAGCCTAAGCCATGCCTAATCATGGTGGAAACTTGCAGCATAACCATAATGAGCATTCTATGAAGCATCCTCAATAAAAATCTATGCACATAGTAAATAAAAAGATCGCTGAGATGCTCATTGTCTGCTTGCCTTGTCATTTTGATTATGGGATAGCTCCTGTATCATGTGCAAGGGGTACCCCGTTGGCGGTTCTCTATGATACGTATATACTTATGATGACAAGAGCTTACTTGTGACTGAAGTTGAGTAGCATGAGGATCAGTCTTCGTAAGTAAGGGACATGAGACTTCGATTTATAACTTGTCAAGCATATCCTCTTAGTTGTGTCACTTTAACCTTAACCATTTAAATATGCTTATGACAGGGGCAATGAGAGCTCAAAGCTAATGAGTACCATACTTTCAGCATTTGGAAGCCTTTCAAACTTTTCAAAACCTGTTCATTTCCTTGTTGAGTCTCCACACATTCTATCAGCACTTTCTTGAGAGCATAGTGGCCATTCTTAATTCTATGTGCATTGTCCCAAGACTTGTTGATTGATGCATACCTTGATATTGCTTGTTTTAAACTACTTGTATCTAGTCACTCTTGTAAACTTTGAAGGTGTCCTATGCATTTATGTTTGCTACTCTATGAGGGACAAGATGAATGCCACTATGATATGTTTTCTTTATGTGAAACAAACAAACGTCTTGCAAAGCATTGTTATTCATGAATCTTTTGTTTGTGCCTCTTCATGTTGCATCATAGTTTCTTTGTCTTATTGCTAGAACTTTGTCTTTTATGTTATGATTGAAGTACTATGATCCCAGTTTTGAATGTTTTACAAATGGTTTGATAAGTTTATGATGGTGCATGTCACCTCAAAAATTATTCTTTCTTTTTATCACTTACCTACTCAAGGACGAGCAGGAGTTAAGCTTGGGGATGTTGATACATTGCAAATGTATCTATAATTTTTAATGCTCCATGCTTGGTTTTATCCACTTTCTTGTGTTTTGTCCACACTTTGGAGTACTTTTCATATGATTTCTTGGACTAACCTATAAACAAGAGCCACGATTGCACATTTTCTGCTGTTTTTGGTTCCAAGAAAGTCAGAAAATGAATATTCTCGGAATTGGACGGGACAAAAGCCAAAGTGCCTATTTTTCCAGAAGACTCCAGGATCCAGAATACGAGACGGAGGAGGGCCAGGGGCTGGCCACCCCCTCAGGCGTGGGCTGGGCCTGGCCGCACTAGGGCATGGTGTGGTGGCCCGAGGAACCCCCTCGGTCTCCCTCTTCGCCTATAAGAAGCCTTCTGACCTAAAACCTCTAGGGGGGTCGACGTTTTTCCAGAAGGAGTTCCGCTCCGCCGCCACCACCAGATTCTATGAAATAGCACCAGAAACTCCGTTCTGGCACCCTGCCGAGATGGGGAATTAGAGGAGATCATCGCCATCATCATCACCATCGCTTCTCCATCGACCATCCATGTTTCCCCATCTATGAGTGAGTAATCCCCCGCTGTAGGTTATGGGGATGGTAGGGATTGGATGAGATCGTTCGTGTAATGGCATCAGATTGTTAGGGCATGGTGCCTAGTATCTTTTATTAGTGCTTTATGACTTTGTTGCGACTTGTTGTGCTTAATGCTTGTCATTAGGGCCTGAGTGCCATGATTTCAGATCAGAACATGTTATTGATTCATTATGATAGTTTTGTTTATGGTCTTATCTACAAGTTGTATACACATGTTGTTGTCTGGAACCTATGGCCCCGAAGTGACAGAAATTGGGATAACCGGAAGGGAATGGCTTTGATGTGAGGATCACATGTGTTCACGGAGTGTTAATGCCTTGCTCCCGTGCTCTATTAAAAGGAGCACCTTAATTGCCAGTAGTTCCCTAGAGGCCCCGCTGCAAACAGGCTGGCAGGACAAAAGATGGTGTGCAAGTTCTCATTACGAGCACGTATGACTATATATGGAACACATGCCTAGGATTGTCTAGTACTTGGATGCTTTATCTTATTTATCTGCAATTGCCCTATGATCTGATTTCTATGTGAATTGTCTTATCCATGCAACGCCCGTCCATCCATCCCTATGCCTACCCCACTCGAATCCCACTGTTTACTGCTTTTGTTACTACTGTCTTTGCTTTACTACTGCTGTTACTTTACTATTCCTACTACAAAACTGTTGGTTTTGATAAACTGTTGTGAGCAAGATTGTTTCCAGGTGCAGCTGAATTTACAACTCAGTTGTTAAGGCTTATAAATATTCTTTGGCTCCCCTTGTGTCGAATCAATAAATTGGGTTTCACTTCCCTCAAAAATACTGCGATACACCCCCTATACTTGTGGGTCATCAGGTGCAAGAAGTGAAGACACGATCTCTTGAAGGGAATCTACATACTTTTTAGTTCT
The DNA here is from genome assembly GCA_023614405.1 of Avena insularis. Classification (NCBI taxonomy): domain Eukaryota; kingdom Viridiplantae; phylum Streptophyta; class Magnoliopsida; order Poales; family Poaceae; genus Avena; species Avena insularis. The sequence goes on from CM042686.1 coordinate 471,485,975, forward strand.
CATATCTCGGCGATTGGCAGCGTGTGATGGATGGAGGACTATGGGTCTTCCACGACAATCATGTGATAATTCAAGCGCTTAACATGCTCCTAATGGTTCCACCTTAGCCTCGCCGTGCTAGCCTTCACCGCCGGTGATCTCCCTCTCCGGCGTCCATCTCCTCCTTCTATTCCAATCATTATTTTCCCTCCTCCTCACCTACCTACCTATCTCTTGTTGGTAGTTTTCCATGGAGGATTTGGCCAGCTCTTGGAAGGTTTCTTACACTGGTGCTTCGGAGGATGGCAAGTTTCTTGAGTGTTCATTGGTTTTTTGGCCTTCTAGGAATTGGTTGGTGCTGAACAATGCAAAAGGTTTTGCTCTGGAAGGTAGAGAATTCCTGAAGGGTGAAAGTTTCAACATCGGCACAGTGGGGGAAAGTAATATTTTGACTGAAATTCAAAGAACTTCCAACTCACCTGTTACCCCTATACGGAAGAGGAGGGGAAACTCCAATCTTGTTGAAAATGAGGTTGTTGAGGAAGGAATTGAGAAGAGGCTCCTGAAAAAAGCAAGATTGTTGAAAAAGTGAAGGTGGCACCAGGGCCAAGAACCTCTTCATCCACTGCTGGTAGAGGAAAAGGACCTTTAGCAAACTCTGACAAGGTCATGGAAAAAAGAATGCTTCTGTTGGAGATGGCTCTCAGCATCACAAGAAACTACCCAAGAAATAATCTTAATGTATTGCATCTTTTATTATCAGGGGGGTGGCAGGAATTCTTTATGTTGTCCTAGGGACTGTAATAGACCTATACACTACTGTTTTTTGATGTCCTTTTTCCTTCTGTGGTTGATGAGATGGTTCTCTAACTTTGTTGAAAGATCATATCTCTGCCATGATATTTTCCCTGTCTGGGAGTATATTTTGCTTCCCAACATAGTAACACATCACACTCATATTTATGGATAATACAAGAAGTTGGAAAATTATGAACTGGAATATTAGAGGAATAAACTCTGAAAAAAGTGGGTAGCCTTACTTGATAAAATTGATGAATCAGGATGTGATATCATTTGCCTGCAAGAAACAAAAAGAGAAAGCTTTGATCTGGATTACATAAAGAAATTTTGTCCCAAGAAATTCAATAAGTTTGAGTTTTTACCATCAGTTGGTGCCTCTGGTGGAATTATTACCATTTGGAATGGGGCTTTATTTAGTGGGGACTTGGACTTTAAAAATGATTTCTCTATCTCCATCAAGTTCCACTCCAACTTATCCAATGAGACCTGGTACCTTACCAATTACTATGGCCCCTGTGACCCACACAGGAAAGCCTCTTTCATTCAGTGGTTTCATCATATTGATTTTAATGATGGTGTGGACTGGCTTGTGGTGGGAGATTTTAATCTAACAAGACAACCTTCTAATAGAAACAAAGGTGGAGGAGATTTCAATGATATGTTACTTTTTAATGAAGCTATAAGTAATCTTGGACTGATTGAACTACCTCTGAAAGGGAAAACGTTTACATGGAGTAATATGCAAAAGGACCCACTTCTCGAAAGACTGGATTGGTTCTTCACCTCAAGCTCTTGGACTTCTTATTATCCATCAACCTTTGTTTACCCTCTTATCAGGCCTACATCTGATCATACTCCATGTATTATTAACATTGGCACCAAAATTCCTAGAGCAAGATTTTTTAGATTTACTGGCTGCAACACAGTGATTTTATTGGCATTGTTCAAAATGCTTGGAACATACCAGTGGCCTATCATGACAGTGCAAATAATATAAATGCCAAGCTTAAAAATGTTAGAAGAGGACTAAAACTTTGGGCAAAGAACCTTCCTTGTCTCAAACAATTGATTGACAAGGTTAATCTGGTCATTGAACTTCTGGATAATTTTGAAGAATATAGATGCCTGAACATTCTTGAATGGAACTTGAGAGATATTCTGAAGTCTCATGTCATTACTTTGTTGCAAAATCAAAAGTCATATTGGAAGCAAAGGGGGAAGATTAAATGGGTCAAGCTTGGAGATGGAAATACAAAATTCTTTCACTCAAAGGCAACTATCAATTATAGACATAATTACATATCTGCTCTCAAGAACGCTAATCAAGCTGAAATCTCTGATCATGAGGGTAAAGCTGCTTTATTATGGACTGCTTTCAAAAATAGAATGGGCACTTCTGATAATACCACTATGCATTTTAACCTGGAGGATTTCTTTGGAGATGGAATGAGGTCAAACTTAAGAGAAAATTTGGAAGCCCCTTTTCTAGACAAAGAAATTGATGATGTAGTGAAGGAACTTCCCAATGACAAGTCTCCTAGACCAGATGGCTTTAATAATGAGTTCATTAAATGCTATTGGCCTATAATTGGTAAGGACATAAAAAAGATGATTCATTATTTCTATGATGATAAAATCTCTCTTGAGAGCATCAACTCCTCTTTCATCACACTGATTCCTAAAAAGAGTTGCCCTGAGACTCCATCTGACTTCAGACCCATACCTCTTCTCAATAGTGTGTTAAAGATCATCACTAAAATCCTGGCAAACAGATTGCATAAGATTATTTTAAAACTTGTCCATAAAAATCAATATGGATTTCTTCAACAAAGATCCATTCAGGATTTCCTTGGCTGGGGGTTTGAATATCTATTACAATGTCATCAATCAAAAGAGGAGATTCTTGTTCTAAAACTAGACTTTGAAAAGGCTTTTGACATGATTGAACATAATGCATTATTTGAGATTCTCAAGGCTAGAGGATTTGGAGAAAGATGGATAAAATGGATTCAACTATTATTTAGTTCTGGCACTTCATCTGTTTTGCTGAATGGTATTCCTGGGAAAAAAATTACTGCAAAAGAGGAGTCAGACAAGGTGACCCATTATCACCACTGTTGTTTGTCCTTGCTGATGATTTGCTTCAAACCATCTTGAATAAGGCAATGAATTAGAATTTAATCTCTGCACCTCTCAACTGCCCTGCATGCCCTGACTATCTTGTAATTCAATGCTGATGACACACTCCTGATTATGAAAGCTGATGCCAAAGAATTACTTTGCCTAAAATCTATTCTAAACACCTTCTCTGATTCAACTGGGCTGAAAGTCAATTATCAGAAATCAAGTTTGATTCCCATCAACATGGACAGTGAAAGAGTGGATCACTTTGCAAAAACCCTGAATTGTCTAAAAGGTACTTTTCCTTTTACATATCTTGGTCTACCTTTAGGTCTGACCAAGCCCTCTTTAGAATATTTCATACCAATGGTTCAAAGGGTGGAAAAGAGACTAAGTGGAATTGCCAACTTCCTCAATTATGGTGGTAAACTTGAAATGGTTAAGTCAGTTCTATCCTCCTTACCAATGTTCTGGGATACCACCAACTATCAAGAATCAATTGATCAAATATTTCAAACACTGCTTATGGAGAAAAAAGGCTCTAAAAGTGCTGATGTTCAAGCTAAAGGCTCTGCTCTTGTGGCTTGGGACAAAATCTGTAGGCCAAAAAATCAAGGAGGATTAGGTGTCCTTAATATAACTATCCAGAACAATGCATTACTGCTAATTTTTTTAATAAGTTTTATAATGACAATGACATTCCTTGGGTGAAACTGGTGAAAAGTTCTTATTATGTGGATGGTTCTGTTCCTAGTCATCACTTAGAAGGCTCTTTCTGGTGGAGATCTCATCTCAAGCTAATTGATACCTACAAGGCCATGGCTAGAGGAAACCTGGGTAATGGTGATTCCATTCTATTCTGGACTGATCTTTGGGAGGATCAGTGTCTTCATCACAAATCCCCTCATTTGCTATCCTTTGCAAAAAATACAAACTTGACTATAAAAGAACTGGTACAAACTGAGTTCCTAGAAGATTTGTTTCACTTACCTTTATCTCAACAAGCCTTCAACAAGTTTGAGCAGATGGAAATGATTTGTCAGCAAGCTTTGGTAAAGATTCAAGAAGGCAGAAAGGATAGTTGGTCCTACATTTGGGGAAATAACAAGTTCACATCGCAAAAAGCTTATAAAGTCATGGTTGGGTATCAACCTACTCCCCCACACTTCACATGGATTTGGAGTACCTCCTGTCAACCGAAACATAAGTTCTTTTTTTGGTTATTACTTCAAGACCGTCTGAACATAAGGAATCTTCTTAGAAGGAAAAATATGCAACTCCAGTCATATTCATGTGCTGTCATGGAATGCTCACAAGAAGAAACTCTACCTCATTTGTTTTGGACATGTCCCTTTGCTGAAAATTGTTGGGACTTTATTTGCCCACAAAGACACAGGGGACTATCAGTTTTTGAGGCCATTGAAGATATTATAGAGAAACTACAATTACCCTTTGCTATGGAAATCATCATTCTAGCAGCTTGGGGGATTTGGATTATCAGAAACAATAAGATTTTGAATAATCAAAGGCCTAATTTCAACAGTTGGAAGGCAATTTATAAGGAAGAACTAAGATGGATTAGCTTTATAATTAAAAGAAACCTTGCTGAAAACTTCAAAGCTTGGCTTCAATCTCAGACTTATATGTCTTTTTTTATTTTTTAGTGAGATCTTTGTAAATCAGATTGTTTACACCTTACAAATATAAAAATTGCAGTGGCTTTGGCTCACTGTTTATCCTCAAAAAAAGATATATGGATTCAGATCCATGATCTCCCTATTGGATATGCTCCGATGCTTAAATACCTACCCTCGAAGTTGGGTGTTTGGATACATTCTGAAGGGATTTCTAATCACTTTGAGGGAGATTTCTATAGAATTCGTGTTAAGCTGGATGTGACAAAGCCATTGAAGACTATTGTTTTGGTGATCAGAGCTGGTCATAGAGAATTGTTCCTGGTTAAATATGAGACATTTACTAACTGGTTTCAAGTATGTGTGCATATAGGACACGAGTATAAGGATCATGGTGATGGTTTGCAACCCTAGAGGCTCTGGTTTTCAAAAACCTGCATGCAACATGGACTACGAGAGGAGGTAGGGTACAATCGGGATGCTGTAGCGGTGGTGGTCATGGTAGAGGCATCTACCCAGGAAGGGTTTTAAATACCCGCGATGATGCCTTTGATGGTAATTATTGGTGATGGGTGGATTTAGGCATGTACCTCACATGGGCCTTAATCCACAATTCCTACCCATGCCTATATCTATGATCAAAGACCTGAAGGCATGCATCTAGAAGCTCTCGATCGACCTGAACTATGGGGCTACAAGATGGTTGTCTAGAGACCCCGAAGACCACACACGCATACAAGGGAGGTCAAATATCAACTTGACATGCAAGCCAAGATGAAGACCTGATGTTGGTTGCGGCGGGATCATGAAAACTATCCTTCGTAGTTGGTGCACCAAGCAGGGGTGTTGTTGGGGAGATAACCCCAGGTAGGGTCAAGCCAGGGTATAAAGGCGAGGTCTGCCGAGGTACAAGGAGGTCAAAGCAGGTGTTGGACGACATATCTTGAGGGCAACCGAGTTACGGTCGACCCGGCCCAAGTGGTGTTCACCCAACGTCACCTCGGTCGACATTAAGCATATGTCATCCCCTTCAATGTTGCATGTTTGTAGGTACCCTCAAGGCCGAGTTAACCAGGCATCAGTCGGGTTACTACTTGGCTTACAAGAGAAGGAAGGCATCTTCCATGGTCAGCACTTTTCTATCTCCACTCTACAGTGAGCCCAGAAGACAGAGCCAAGGACTGGCGATGCTGGCCGATAAAGGTGACATCGCTAGACCATTCTTAGTCGGATGACATGGTGCCACAGAGGCTTACGCCAGGGGCTCAGAGAAGCTTACGCCATGAGCTCTGGGCGGCTTATGAAGGGAAAATGGAGTGCACCATTTTGCTATTTTGGGAGGAGCATATTCTAGGAATATGCTCTCCACGTATGCCCTAACTGTAACCTGGCCTCCCCTTTATAAGGAGCACCAGGACCTCCTAGAGGAGGGATCGATCATTTGACTAAGGGAAGAACCCTAGAGAGAGGTGTGGGTAGTAGAGAAGTTCATCTTCCTCCTCCCCACGAGCAGCTTAAGGAGCATCTGTAAACACCATAGATCTTGAGAATAAGAACATCTGTGTGTGGATTCACCACACTATCCCTCTCTAGATTCCTCTAGCGCACTTAGGCCCCATCTTTAGCCTATCCACGGCATCTGTCGTGACACCACCACAACAGTTGGTGCCCACCATGGGGCTACCAGCGGCACTAGCTGGAGTGAAGATCCGGAAATGAAGCTTCATCGTCACCGACGAGCGAATCGTCTCTGGGCTCATTCAGCTCTTCGGAGCGCTGGACTATGTCAACGACAACGACGGTAGCTTTAGCAACCGCCCTCCTCCTCGCAATGGCCTCTTCATCAGCCTCGGTGCCCACAAGGTCTACGTTGGTGTGGACGAGTCCTGTATTCACCCGGTGCACATCGTCGAGGGAGGCGAACCACCTCTCAATGTGGCTTGTGGCCTGCATATCACTCTCCCTGCTAGCTGCGTTGAGGTCATGATGAACGCACCTAATGCAGGAGCAAGCAAGGACCCGGTAGAAGACCCGGAGGCAACACCGAAGGTACCTAGGAAAAGAGGTGCTCCACTAGAGAGGCCGGAGAATGTGTTGCAATAGGCAATAGAGAGCTTAGCTACTCCCATAGCACCTATCGTAGATCTATCTCAGGCACAGGCCAAGCTAGAGGAGACCCGGCTGAAAATGTTAGCAGGGGCAAAGAGAATAGCAGAGTTACATCATTCACTGAACATCAAGTTGCGTGAGTATGCCAAGGCAAACCATATTAGTCCCACCCGTATGGATGGTGTGAAGATTAGGGGTAGAAACCTAACCACTGAGATAGACAAAGAATATGTACCTAAACCAGGATATTTGGCTACCCTAGTGATAGCAGGGGTGGCAAGGTATAGCACCCCGGCAAAGAATCTTAGAGCTGCGGATGCGGCAGCATCCGAGTTAGAGGGCTTGACCGGTGAAGCCTGGGAGAGGCAACATGAAAGAGTTAATCATCTGGTAAGGGTAGCTAACAAGCAGAATGAGGAGTTACGCAAGGCAAACCCGGTGGTAGCAGGAAGTTCCCGTGTCATTCATTTGGCAGGGGTGCTCTAGCAAAATCAGTTGGGGTGACATCATCCCCTCACATGGGACCAAGAAGGGAAGAGGTAGTGACCTCAACAAGAAAGAATAAGCAGATGGTCCCATATGACCCGACAAGGACAGGGAAATGAAAAGTAGTACAAGGTGATGAGGATCGTCACAGTGCCAGCCGAGGTGAAGCTGAACGAGGTTACCACAACCAAGGCCATGTAGGACAAGAAAATGCTGGGCACGACAATGCCAGACAGTCATTAGCAGAAATAGTACATACCTCGGCAAGAGCAAAGTGTCGTCCCAACTATGCAATAGCAATATGCTCGTCCTGGTCAAGATAGGTACAATGATGGTTATTCAGCAATGGTTGATGCCAGGTTTCCTAGACCGGATCACCATGTGATAGGGTCAAGGCTGGGAAGCAGGAACTTGAAGCCAAATGATGAAAGATTGAATCTCGGCCGACATTATAGGTTGGAAATGATAGAGGGACAAGGTCCTCCGGGTCCAGCATGCTTTGGACCTCGGATCATGAGAGAGCCTCCTGTGCCGAATTTTCAGTTGGACAGAGGGACAAAAACGTATAACGGCAGCACCAAGTCAGAAGATTGGTTAATTGACTATGCAACAGTTGTAAACATTGCCACGGCCAATTTGAGATGGGTTGTGAGATATGTACCCCAGATGCTGGAAGGGCCACCAAGGGTCTGGTTAAACAATTTGCTGCCAGGAAGAATCAACTGCTAGATAGATTTTTAGGAAATGTTCATCAGTAACTTCACAAGCATGTATAAGAGGCCGAATAGGCCACAGGCTCTAGCAATGTGCAAGCAAAGGCCAAACAAGACATGCCGAGAGTTCTTAACTTGCTGGTGCAATGTGCACAACTCCTGCGAAAGGGTGATCGAGTCTCAAGCTATTGCTTGGTTTGCACAAGGATGCCGATATGCAAGTATGATGTGGCAAAGGCTACAAAGAGATATGCCAACTATGTTGGCTGAAACAATCAGAATTTCTGACTCGTATGCATTGGGTGATCCGACTCAACCTCGACTTGTCTCAAACGAGTCAAATGAAGAATACTACCGCCGATATGGGGCCGGGTCATCCCGGTGAAATTATTTCCGAGGTAAAAGGGGAGATGAAAGGCTGGATTACAGATATGGTTCACAACAAGTTGCAGTAGTGGAGCTAGATCAACCCGGAGCTAGAAATAGCCAGCGACAAAAGAGTGGGGGACAACAGTGGACTCCGAGAAATGATGGCAAGAAAACTTGGAGAACAGAATAAATAGTGGCAAGAAAATAAGGACATGCCAAGGTATACGTATGAGGCTATGCTAGATCAACCATTCAAGTTTCACACGCCTAACCCGAGTAACCCGACAAACCATACGACACGACAATGTGAGTGGATGAGGAAGATAGAGCAAAGTAGCATGGGGAATGCTCAGGCACCTCAGCACGATGCACCTCAGCATGATGCACCTCAGCACGATGCACCTCGGCAACAGCAGCTCAATGGGGAAAATGGGTAGCAAATGATGTTACCACCACCCCCGCCGAGTATGAAAATCACGCGGAAGGGATGCAATGCATTAGGTGGAGAACCAGTGACGAGGGTTTAACTCATCAATGCCCATTGTTATGGACTTGGGTTTTGGAGAAGGAGGGAGCGCTAGAGACATCTATCAGCTAGCAAACAAGCACACAGGGGACAAAGGATTTACCTAGGTTCAGGCCTCGTAGAGGTCCCAACTCTTGCTTGTCTGCTCGTGGAATTATTGAGGGAGTCGAAAGTTACAACGGTGCGCAGATGCAATCTGGCGAGGGTTTGTGGAAGCTAGGGTTGCGTGTGTCCTCCTCGCCGCCCCCTCCTAGCCCTTACACAGATAGGCTAGGTCTCGGGTAGCAGGTCGAGTCGGTTACAAGTTAGGGTTTTCCCCTTTCAAACTTTCTATCTTCAGCTTTCTCTTGATCTTCAAGCAATCAAGAGTTCGCAGGTTACTCGAGTCCTTCTACCTGGGCCTTGGCGACACCGTGGGTCTGTACGTATTTGGACCGTATATATCAAGCTCGAGTACCTGTAGGGTATACCCATGTCAGTAGCCCCCGAGTGTCCAGTGGAATCGCAGATCCGACTAGGGACTTTTGAAGCCTTCGAGTGCCTAAATGAGTACATTTCGATTGCTTTTATTCGTGTCATAGGGATTGTTGATATACGTGCCTGATATAACTGAAGTATCGGTATCAGTTAACCACCTTAGGGTGAAACAACGCAATCTACTCAAATTCGAGTCCTCGGACTCGAATCCGGAAAAGTGCTGGTGTAATTCGACTCAGGCCGCAGAGGTCTTACAGGAGTCGAATTCCAGTTATATGGATGTGAGCACTCGACGCGTCCGTCAAGGCATGTTCATCGTGCCTGTAGGCACGGATATGTTTCTGGTAGTGCGCAGTTAAATGCGTTGCCAGGCCTTATTCAGGTCTTACCTTCACGCCATAGGCGCGGCATCCGAATTTTATCATCACAGAGACGATTCGGGTGATCCAGGAGATGCAGTCTCTTTGTAGGGGAAAATTATGAGGCGGTGTCGCCATGAGTTTCGAGTGTGGATGTTATCAACACACAGTTTTTTGTACAAATAATCATAGGGTGCGCGACCAACGCTCCCTATGGGAGTAGCCCCCGAGTGCCTGGTTGAGTCGAAGACTCAGGCAGGGACTAAAAAACTTTTGCGACTGCTGTCGTCTTTTTTGCTTACTTGTTTCAGTCGATGACTCAGGCAGGGACCAAAAACTTTCGCGACTGCTGTCGTCTTTTGCCTGCTTGTTTCGGTCGAGTTTGTTTCCAGCGCTCCCTATGGGAGTAACCCATGTCCATAATCGAACTGTGATTCAAGTGGTTGGGTTTGCTTTTGTGATTGTCCATGTTCCTGCAACAATAAAAAGAAAAGTCGTAGGATGCGCGGCCAGCGCTCCCTATGGGAGTAGCCCCCGAGTGCTTGGTGGAGTCGAAGACTCCAGCAAGGACTAAAAATAGTCGAAGTTTTCCACTGCATAGCCTTGATGATGTCAGTGCTGATGCTTGTATGATCTCAGTTGCCCGCGTGAGCGAGTTTGACGGGACGTGACGAGTGGTGGGTCCTACTTTCTGACTTTGATTTGACTGGGCGTGCATAATCTTATTTTTAACTGCGCCTCCTCGATTTCCGCGCGTAATGGTAGAAGTGGGGGGATGGTTCGCGCTTCCTCTTCTCCACGTGTCCAACGCGATGCGTGCCACGCGTCCAATAGGGTTTTTGTCAGCCGTTGGATTGCATCTCCCAGGGGTTAAGTAGTGGTGTTGCGGCGGTAATTTTCCATCTGCGCTCTTTCTTCCTTGCTGCCATCGCCATTGTTGCTGTTCTTCTGATTTCCTGCGTTCGTCTTCTCCACAGTGCTGGACCACCTTCGTTCGTTTCAAGCTACTTTATGCGCTCTCATCGCCGCCGCGCAATGGGAAAGAAGAAAGGAGGTGCTGTCGCTGATTCCGCGGCCACCATTGCCGCGACGAAGAAGAAAGGTGGATCCGCTGCTGCGGGCACCAGCGCCACCGGCGGGCACCACAGGACCAATGGCGATGGCGCCTCTATCATCAAGGCGCCTTCTTCGCCAAGATGGAGTGATCTCCGCAGCCGACATTGATGCCCTCCCAGGTGAGACCATTCCTGCTCCTCCCGCTGGTTTTCGAGTGATGTTTCTTGCATTCATCATTCGCGGTCTTTCCGTGCCTCTTCACCCCTTTCTTAGGGGTCTTCTTTGTTTCTATGGGCTCCAGCTCCATCAGCTATCCCCAAATTCGATCCTCCACATCACTTGTTTTATCACTCTCTGCGAGTGCTGGCTCAGAATCGAGCCACACTTTGGTATTTTCAAGCGTATCTTTAAGTTGAAGTGTCAGTCTGCATCTGGCTCTTTAGTTTATGACGTAGGTGGTTGCGGAATCCACATCGACCCATCCGCCACCTACTTCGACATCAAGCTTACCAAGTTCGTCCAGGGATGGAGGGACAAATGGTCCTATGTTCGCGACCAGAAGGCCAAGGACGAGCACTTTGGACTCGCGCCTTTCGATCCCGTGACTCCCTACAAGAAGATGCGTTCTTGGAAGAACGTGATCATGCCTTCCGAACTCGCGGAGACAGATGTGCTATATAAACGCGTCTGCGACCTCGAGAGTCGCATAGGTGCAGAAGAGGGAGGCTACGCCCTTGTCAAGACTTGGCTGCATCGTCACGTCCAACCTCTCCAGGCCAGGGTCCATCCCATGTTTCAATGGGGTGGCGCTGATGATGCCACTCGCGTGTCTGTTGATGGCATGTCCGCGAGTGAGGTAGATAAGAGGGTGCGACTGGTCACGAAGTACACCCTCAAGGATGTGCTTCCGAACGAGCCAGTCGTTCCTCCTTTCGATGCTTCGAATCCTCCTCCTGAGGTATAGTTGTGCTACGCAGTAGCTTATTTTCGCGATTGTGTTTTCTGTTGCTTACCTGTTATGTTTGCTGATCTTCACTGTTTGTATGCAGGATTGCGCGGTGTTGCCTTGTATGCCTCCTCTCCCTGAGGGGATTATTCCTCGTGAAGCTTTGGAAGAGGACGAGTCTAAGTCGACTGTCCCTTCTAATGTGGAAGAGGAAGCCCCCGAGTCCGAGAGCCCGGATACTCGCAAGCGTTTGCATAGCGAGGATTCCGACGCGTCGACTCCTTTAACTCCAGGAGGCGCGGCCGTTGGCGCGGAGTCGCCAATTCCAGCTGTTCCTGTGAGGCCTGTGGCACCGTCTTCTTGCAAGAAGATGCGATTGCCCAAGGAGTCTTCGTCAGAATTGGCGGCTGCCACGTTTGATCTTGACAACTTTAACTGGTAAGTTTGCTGGGTCATTCATTCTTTTCTGTTTTCTTATTATTGGTTTTTGCCCTGGAGTTTGCCCTTTTCTCAATGTGGACTTGGTCTTGTAGTCAAGAGGCGTCGTCATCTTCTGGCGACGTCGAGTTTTGTAAGGAATCAGGAGTCGCGACTTCAAGGGCCAAGGTAGAGGTCGAGCGCGCTCCTTCTCCTCCGGCGGCGGCCCACTCCGGGCACAATTCTTTGAGCTCTCCTCACGTAGGGGAGCATCGAGTAGTTGTGCGGATGACGGTTCAGCAAACTTCTTTAGAGTCGCTGGAGGACCATGTTAGTATATCTTTCTTTCTTTTTAAATGTGGTTTTCAACGCCTTCTGCTGCCCTCCGCTGACTCCTTGTTTTGTGCGACAGCTCCTTGTAAAGGAAGCCGCACAAGTGGCGGAGCAGGTGATGGCGATGGGTCGCCAAAGATGCGATCTTCGAGACGCCACCAGCGGGTCGAGTGAGTGCTCTACACTTATTCTTTTCATCTTCTCTCTGTTTTGGTATAATCGACTGATAGCCAATTATTGACTGTCATGTAGCTGAGCATAACACTTTACTGCGCGATGTCGCCACGTTGGAGAAGACACTAGCTGCAGCTGTGAAGGGGCACGACGAGGCAATCGCGGCTCGTGATGATGCCCGTAAGCTGAAGAGGATCTCAGCGCCTCCTTTGCGGCCGTGGAGAAGTTGTTCAAGAGCAACGTTTCGCCGCCAAGGCCCTCTCAGGTACCTTTACTGGTAGATATTTTATTGATGTTCTTCTCTGCATCTGGAGTGCCGGTGGCGTTAGAAGTTTGATCCATGTGTGTATTTTAGTGTAGATGCTGGCGACTTAAGTTTTGATCCACAAGCCCTTTGTCGCGATAACGCTCTGGCGAGCGCGGTGTCTGCGGTCGAGGATCGTAGCGCCGCTGTCCAAAATATGTTGTCCAAGGCCAAGGCCACCCTGAGTCGCCTCCAGGAGAGGTTGATGCCGAAGGCGGAGCTGGTCGACAATGTGGAAGAGCTAGTGGAGTCGCTCGCTAGGGGTGTGCCTGCCACGTACAAGAACTCCCTCCGTGCAGCTGGCGCGACCATGTCGCTTGCCATGGTGCAAGCCCACGGAGTCGAAGTAGATCCTTCTGCAGTGTCGAAGACGATGCCTGTTGGCGCGGATGGTCAGCAGGTAGTATTCGCTCCTTTTGCGACTGCCTGTGCCAAATATGTCCATTCCTTGATAAATATTGTTGCCAAGTATTCGGAGGAGATCAATCATGCGAAGAAGGCGGCGAAAGCTTCGTCCTCATGGGCCGGAAGAAAGTCAGTGGCATCTGATACTGCCACGGACTTGATGAAGCCCCCGAGGTCATCGAAGTCGAAGAAGCCAGCTGCTTCGTAGTTAGTTTCTTGTAATAGTTGATGAATTGCCCTTTTGACTGGAGAACATGCCTGTTGGCGAGTGTGTCTGTGGATACTTTATGCTGATCCTGAATGTATCTGTTACTTTTGACTTTGGAGTTGGTCGCCTTAGTTGCCTCTGGCTTGATTTTTGGTAGGGTACATCAAGTGGTCCTGTGGGGGGAACCCCGGACTCACCATTTCTTTAGGATACAATGGCGCCATCACGCTCTAGGGTAGAGGAGCTGTCCTTGCTTTCAGGACTTCATGATCGCGTTAAGCAACTAGAGCGTGAGTTGCCCGTGATCCGCGGTAGCGCGGACGTGTGGAAGTCAAAGGCTGAAAAAGCCGCCCCCCGCGAGCAATATCTGCTTGGCGAGGTGACGCAGCTGCGACCAGTTTAAGTGTTAGTTTGCTCATCCTCGTCTTTTCCTTTGTAGTTAATCGCAATGGTACGTTGTACTCATGTTGTTGATGCTGCTTCATGTAGTTGTTAGCGCATGCTGTCCACAGGAGGAGAGGGATAGGATTGCCATCCGCCTTCATGATCTCACCCAGGAGCAACTTCAGGAGAGTGGATACTTCTGGGTAGATCATGATCGTGCAACTACGTTGGCGACCCTGCAAGATCGCGCCTCGCGAGTGCTGCTCTTTTTGAAGAAGTCGCAGTCGTGTTTGAAGAACATTTATCGGGCGATGTTCCTGCTGGATGATACTCCATCAAGCCTGCTGGTTCTCCTGACCAAATTTCAAGATATGCCACGGTTCGCGAGTGCGTGAGGCAGCAGTTGGTGGCTGGTGCCAAGGCTGCCCTCTCCATGGTGCGTTTGCACAGGCCTGACGTGGATGTCGCCGCCATTGCCTCTAGGCCACCGGTGCCACCAGCAGGGTCTTCGTGGAACATGGTGCCGCACTAGCAGGCGGTGGACCATCCAGCCGAGGAGGTCGTTGACTTCTTTGAGGAACAAACTAATGTTCTTCTGTTGCAAGGGTAGCCAAATATGTATCCTGCACATAAGTGTACTAGTGTTGTAAAGCTCATATATATTTGTAGATAATTTACTGTTGAATGTGTACAAATAGCTTTATAAGCGTGGGGTGCGTTGCACTAATGCGAGTCCTTTTCGTTAGCCTGGCCATCTTTGTATCTCGTTCCCTTGTCAACCTGTCAGGTGCGGTGTAGCGGGGTTGAGTTTGTGTTAAGGGGTTCGATTGATGTGCCAGCTACTCAGGATGTCGTGTTTTTGTTCAAAGAACATATGTGTATAGGGTGGCGTAGCCCCCGAGTATGAAAATTGACAAAGTAAAGGAGGGCACAGAGTTTCGGGGCACTTAGCTTTTATTTATTCAAAGAATAGTATGAGGTACAATGTGCGGCTAAGTAGCCTTGGCTGAATAGCCTTATTTGCGATGTAAAAGTAAGGAAAAAACGACTAAGGGTAGAAGCATCGCAGTTGTGCGACGTTCCAAGGGTTGGAGTGTGCGACTCCTGTCTCTAAATCTTGAAGGCGATAGGCGCCACCTGGGATTACTTCTGTAATCACGTACGGTCCCTCCCAGGGGGATTCGAGCTTGAGATGCCCCTGCTGCTTCAGTCGCAGGACCAGGTCACCTTCGACGAAGGATCTGGGGCGAAGCCTTCTGCTGTGGTAGTTGCGCAGGTTCTGCTGGTAGATCGTGGATCTTTCTGTGGCGATTTCTCTTGCCTCGTCGAGGAGATCGACGGAGTCTTCGAGTGCAAGAGATGACTCGTGTTTGTTGTAAGCGACTACACGCGGCGCCTTGTATCGCACTTCGGTAGTAATCTTCGCCTCCGTGCACCATAAAGAATGGTGTGTAGCCGTGGCGCTGTTTGGAGTTGTTCGTAAACTCCAGTACGGATTGAGCTCATCCGCCAGCAACCCGCTTGCTTGCTCGAGTGGTCGGCGAGTCGCTTGATGCCGCCGCAGACGAGCCCATTTGCCTTTTCCACCCGACTGGTCCGTGGATGCACGATCGAGGCGTGAATCGATGTTGATCCCTGTTTCGCAGAATTCTTGGAACTCCTTGATGTGAAGTTCGTCGTTGTCGATGATGATGCCGTGCACGCCAAAGCAATAGACAATGGATTCAAGAACTTGACCGCGTTGCCCTCGATCGCTGGTCATCGCATGGCCTCGATCCACTTGGTGAACTTGTTGACTGCGACCAAGAGGTAGACGTAGCCTCCTTGCGAGGACCTTGGGAGCTTGCCCACCATATCAAGCCCCCATTGTGCGAAGGGCCAGGCCAATGGAATGGGCCGTAGTTCTGCGCCTGGTGCGTGTGGCTTGTCCGTGAATCGCTGACAACTGTTGCACTTTTGGACTATATCCTTGGCGTCACGCATGGCCGTGGGCCAGTAAAATCCAGCTCGTAGAGCTTTGGCAACGAGGGCGCGACTGCCGACGTGGTGCCCGCAGGTCCCTTCATGGATGTCGAGGAGGACTGCTCTTCCATCGGCTAGGGAGACGCATCGTTGTAACACGCCTGTGATGCTGCGTTTATACAGTTCGCCATTGATAACGGCGAATGCCTTGGAGCGTCGCGCGATGTGTCGTCGCTCTGTCGTCCGGTGGCGCTGCCGAGGAGGTACTTAATGTACGGCTGCGTCCAGGATTTTTCGATCATCATGACGCTCATTGGTCCCTCGAGTCCTGTGTCGAGCTCCAAGTCATCGAGTGTCATTGGCTCATTGGGTGGCATAGCCCCCCGAGTCCGTTGTTGCGCTTGTTTTCTTCTCTGCGGCCTTTGGCTTGATGGAGCGTTCGCATATGCGCTCGAGAAATACCCCAGGTGGTATGGGTGCGCAGGTGGAGCCTATGTTGGCGAAAAGGCCCGCCTCCTCATTGCTTCGCGACCTATGTGTCGCTCGCAACCATCAAAGTCTCCTTCAAGTGTGTCGAGAGGTCGCGGTATGCGATCATATTGTCGTTTTGCGCCGCACTTCGTGCATTGTTTGGTTGACGACCAGCTTGGAGTCGCCATATATGATTAGCCTCTTTGCGCCGCAGGCTTTTGCCGTCCTCATCCCGTGCAACAGGGCCTCGTATTCAGCCTCGTTGTTTGAGGCTGTGAACTGCATTCGCAGGATGTATTTCAGCTTGTCCCCTTGAGGTGATGTCAGTATGACACCTGCTCCTGCTCCATCTTTCCTCTTGGACCCATCGAAGTGCATTGTCCAAAGGTAGGACATATCTGGCTTGTCCGGGAGTTGGTTTTCCATCCAATGCACAAGGAAGTCAGGGAGAACTTGCGACTTGATTGCATCACGCTTTTCGTATGTGATGTCTCGTGGAGACAGTTCGATCCCCCAAAGCGCGACTCGCCGCGTGGCGTTGGGGTTATTGAGGATATGTCCCAATGGGGCGTCGTTGACTACCACGATTGGGTGTTCCTGGAAGTAATGGCGCAGTCGCCGGGCGGTCATAAAGACGTCGTACGCCAGTTTCTGGTAGTGCAGTTACCGCTATTTTGTTGGCGTGAGGACCTCGCTAAGGTAGTATACCGGGCGTTGTACACCGTGGACCTTGTTTTCCTCGGCCCGCTCGATGACGAGCACTGTGCTAACCACTTGGTTGGTAGCGGAGATGTACAGCAGCAGTGGTTCCCTTTCTCGTGGAGTCACCAATACTGGCGAGGTGGATAGCAGGCGCTTGAGGTCTTCGAATGCTTCTTGCGCTTCATTGGTCCACTCGAATTTGTCAGCTTTGCGGAGGAGCTGATAGAAGGGCAGTGCCTTTTCTCCCATTCGATCGACAATCGACTGAGGGCCACGATTCGTCCGGCTAGTTGCTGGACGCCTCTTATGTTCTTAGGCTTCTCCATGGCCAGTATGGCCTTTATCTTTTTCGGGTTTGCCTCAATCCCTCTCGTGGAGATGAGATACCCGAGCAGCTGCCTAGATGGTACGCCGAAGGCGCATTTGTCCGGATTGAGCTTTATCCGGTAGCCATCAAGATTGGCGAAGGTTTCGCGCAAGTCGTCGATTAGAGAGGCTTCTTCCTTGGTTTTGATTACTATGTTGTCGACATAGACTTGGATGTTGCGACCTAGTTGCTCCTTGAGGCAAGCCTGCATGCACCGCTGGTATGTGGCTCCCACGTTTTTTAGCCCGAAGGGCATTGTGTTGTAGCAGAACACACCGAAGGGCGTTGTAAATGCGGTCTTCTCCTGGTCTTCCTCCTTCATTCGAATTTGGTTATAGCCTGAGTAGGCGTCGAGGAAGCAGAGCGCCAGATCCAGGTGGAGTCGATGATTTGATCGATCCGTGGTAGCGGGAAGTGATCTTTTGGGCAGTGCTTGTTTAAAGGAGTGAAGTCCACGCACATCCGTAGGATATCTGTGTCCTTTTTTGGTACCAGCACCGTATTGGCGAGCCAAGTGCTTTCCTTGATCTCGCGTATGAATTTGGCCTCGAGGAGTCTGTTGATCTCCATTCCATTGCCGCTGTGGCTCGCATCGCCTGATTGTTTGCTTGACGGCCTTGTGTCGGGTTGACGTTGAGTGCGTGCTCGGCGAATTTCGAACTCTGGCATGTCCGCAGGACACCAGTGAAATTTCCAGTGCTCACGGAGGAATTGACGAGCACGAGTTCCTATCGGGACTCAAGTTGTTGGCGATGAGGGCCGCTTAGCGGGATCGATGGATGGACCTGCACCTTCTTTGTGTGCACAGATGAGTCGAAGGAGAGGTCAGGTGAGCTTGGCCTAATCAGGGGGGCAGACTGTTGTCTGTCGTTTCCTTCAATCGCGCGAGCTCCTCCTGCATGCCGAAGGACTGGGAGATTCTGTTAAATTCCCTGTCGCAACTGTCAGATCGCTCGAAGCTCCCGTTGATTGTGATGACGCTGTTGGGACCTGGCATTGTCATCTGCAGGTAGGCGTAGTGGGGTACCGCCATGAACCTAGCGAACATGACGCGTCCGAGGATGCAGTGGTATTGTGAGGGCCAGTCGACGACCTCAAAGTCGATGCACTCGCGCCGGAAGTTCCTTGGCATGCCGAATATGACGTCGAGGTTGATTTTGCCCAGGGGGTATACGCCTTTCCCTAGGAAGATGACGTGGAACGTTGTGTCCGATGCCTCCAAGCAGGTTAGAGGGATCCTCATGGCTCGCAAGGTACTCATGAATATGAGGTTGATGCCGCTTCCACCATCCATGAAGAAGCGACTCATGTCGAAGCCTCCAATTTGCGCCTCGAGTACGAGGGGGCAATGACCTGGGCGAGGTATTTGAGGCGGGTGGTCGCGTTTGTCGAAGGTAATGCACGACTCACTGCCACTGAGGTACTCAGTGGTGGATGGTGGCGAGTGCGTGGCCAAGTTGACTTGGCGAGTGATGGCCTTCTGCACCCTATTGGAGGGTCGTCCCTTTTGGATCATCATGGTACCCATGGCCCGTGGGTATGGTTCGCCTCCGTGGTGCTGGTCCGGTGTAGCTCCGTTCGGGGGTGGCCCAGGTGGTGGTGGTGGTGCGCCATGTGCCACTGTGCCTGGAGCGGTTCCGTAGCCTCTTTCGACTGCATTGCGGTTCATCCGAACCAACCCCTCATGTAGCTTGAGGAACTCGCGGCAGTCCTTGAGGAGGTGACTGGACTTTCTCTTGCCATCATGCTTGTCGATGTAGAAGTGTATCGTGCATGGTCCGGACAGTTTGTCTTCGATGGAGGTCGCGGGTGCATCAGTCCTTTCAAACTTTCTATCTTCAGCTTTCTCTTGATCTTCAAGCAATCAAGAGTCCGCAGGTTACTCGAGTCTTTCTACCTAGGCCTTGGCGACACCGTGGGTCTGTACGTATTTGGACCCTATATACCAAGCTCGAGTACCTGTAGGGTATACCCATGTCAACCAGAATCAGCAGAACCAAAGATACCCCGATAGTAACAGGAGAAATGAATACAGAGAACATCATCAAGCTTACTGTGTGTTCACCACGGAAGAAACTGATAGGCAGAGCGTGAGGCGCCGACATATGGAGGTCAATGCGGTTATGCCAGATGTGCCAAGGTACATGCCTTGGTATGATCAGGAAATAACATGGAGTATCAAGGATCACCCTAGGCTCATGCTGGGTCCTGGATCATACGCCTTGGAGCTTGACCCAACTTTCATCGGGCCAAACATCAACGTGAAATTCTCCAAAGTGTTGATTGACAATGTCAGCAGAATCAAAATCTTGTATAAGGATACAATGCACAAGCTGGGAGTCTCGGAGAATATGTTGCATGCAACCAAGACTACATTTCACGGCATTGTTACAGGTCTGTCTTGTGAGCCCATTGGAAAGGTCCGAATTGACGTGTTATTCAACACGAGGGACAACTGCAGAACTGAGAGCTTGCAGTTCAAGGTAGTGGATTTGGACAACGCTTACCATGTGTTACTCGACAGGCTAGCTCTATCAAAGTTCATGGCAAGTGACCATATCAGTTACCTGAAAATGAAGATGCCAGGGCCAAATGGAGTGATCACCATAATAGGGGACTTTAGGCGTTCAATGGAATGTGATTCGGCTGAGTCGTACTTGGCCGAGTCACATGTGATAGCACAGGACAAGAGAGGGATCCAAGAAGTGGCGGTATTGGCTCAGTCTGCGCAGTTGAACATGCCGGCTCTGAGTAACCCGCATGGAAGTGTCTCGTTTCAGGCGACAAAAGATACCAAGAAGGTGCCCATTGATGATCAGTTCCCAGAGCGCACCATAACCATTGGTGTAGGGCTTAGCAACAAATAGGAAAGCGAGCTCGTCAGCTTCCTCCATGAGAATCGGGATATGTTTGCTTGGTCCACATAGGATCTGCAAGGTGTACCGAGGGAGCTGGTCGAGCACTCTTTGCACGTGAGACCCGGAGCTAAGCCCGTGAAGCAACCTCTCCGCCGCTTTGCCGAAGATAGGAGAAAGGTCATTAGTGATGAGATAGCTCGGCTCCTTGCAGCCGGGTTTATCATGGAAGTATGTTACCCAGATTGGCTATCTAATCCGGTGCTTGTGGAAAGAAAAAGGATGATCTGAATGTAGCAGTGGTGTGGCGTATGTGTATCGATTACACGAACCTGAACAAGGCGTGTCCAAAAGATCCATTCCCTCTGCCGATGATAGATCAGGTCATTGATTTGACCACTGGGTGTCAGTTGTTGTCATTTGTAGATGCGTATTCTGGTTTCCACAACATACCCCTTAACCCGAATGATCAAATAAAGACTGCTTTCATTACCCCGTATGGGGATTATTGCTATTTCACCATGCAATTTGGCTTACGTAATACAGGAGCATGATACGTTGCAAACGTATCTATAATTTTTGATGTTCCATGCTTGTTTTATATCTACTTTATTATGTTTTGTCCACACTTTGGAGTATTTTTATACACTTTCTTGGACTAACCTATTAACAAGATGCCACAGTGCCAGCTGCCTGTTTCTGTTGTTTTTGGTTCCAGGAAAGTCAGAAAATGAATAATTTCGGAATTGGACGGGACAAAAGCCAAATTCAATATTTCACCGAGGGGGACACGGAGCCAGAAGACGAGACGGAGAGGGGCCAGAGACCAGCCACACCACCTGGCCATGTGGTTAGGCGTGGCCCACGCTAAGGGATGGTGTGGCCGCCTAGGGCACCCCCTCGGCCTCCCCTTTTGCCTATATATTGCCTCCGATACAGAAACCCTAAGTACCCGATCAAAATTCCACGGAAGAGTCTGTAGCCACCGTCATCTCCATCCCTAGATCGGGAGGGATCTGAAGCTCTTCCTGGCACCCTGTCGGAGGGGAGAATTCACCCGGGAGGCCTTCTTCATCACCATGCAAGCCTCCAGTGTGATGCGTGAGTAGTTCATCCCTGGACTACAGGTCCATGTAGTAGCTAGATGGTTGGTTCTTCTCCTTTGTGCTACCATGTCTAGATCTTGTGAGCTCTGTTCATGATCAAGATCATCCATTTGTAATCCTACATGTTGTGTTTGTGGGGATCTGATGGATATTGACATGCTATTTTAGATTGATTATTGATTCTATCATGTCTTTGTTATTTGTGATCTTGCATGTTCTCTGTTGTTAGTAGCTATCTTGGCCGAGTAGATGCTAGCAACTCCAAGAGGGAGTATTTATGCTCGATAGTGGGTTCATGCCTCTAGTAATTTGGGGAAGTGACAGAAATATCTAAGATACTAGATGTGTTGTTGCTACTAGGGACAAAACAACAATCCTTTGTTCAGAGAACAATCATATTGTTTACTTTACACGCAATGCTTAATGCAATTATCTATTGCTTGCAACTTAATACTGGAAGGGGTCCGGATGATAACCTGAAGGTGGATTATTAGTCATAGATACAGTTGGATTACG